>OY720431.1:65479737-66679737 GCA_963082735.1 Pocota personata | reverse complement strand
AGGGATTCGTTTATAAGACTAATGTGGAATGATCTACCAAGCTCTGTATTTGCCCAACACTACAACCTTCAAACATTTAAAGCCAACGTGCACAGGCTTCTCCTCTGTACCTCTTCCCCATTTTCCTAAATGCCCGTGCCCTGTAACAGTATAAGGGTATTCACATTCCTTTTGCGCACGCAAATTATAAAAAAAAGGCATCGGTGATGTTGTTACCAACCTTGGTGAAGCAGCTCTATCTACATACCATACAGACGAACGAGTTTAGCAGGAATGCCACAACCAGACATGGCTCTGTATAACTCGACTCTATCGAAAATCGATGAAAAGGTGGGAAGTACGCAATGTGAATATCTGGTCTATGGTGGACTTTTCTGACCTAAAACCACACTGAAATGGGCTAATCAGATTGTTGACAAGAGGTTTTATATGGGATTTTGAGGAAACTAATACGTCTGCAGTTGGGTCAGTACACCATACTATTATACTATTGTATCTTATTGCACCCTAGCCTATAAAAGCCCAGCCCAAGGTAAGGTTAGGTTGGAGGGTTGCCGCCAAATTAGCTGATGGCTTGCATAGGCCTACGGGATCGAATACTCATATGTACCTGTTTGCACGGAAAAGAAAGGAGAGGAAGGCAGTCAAATTTACTACTTAGACTAGTCGTTTGATGTGGTTGTGTTCGCAATGAACACAAATTTCGTCAATCTGTACGCCCTTAGGAGATTTCGAATAGGTCTGCTGATACTTGTGTCCTCCTCAATAACAGGGTCACAGCAACCTCTGCAGATATACTTTAAATTGTTTATTCTAGTTTCCTCTGAGTGCTCACTTAACGGGTTATGTCCCGCTATGACTCTTGTGGCTATTGTTATAGGAGGCCTGTTTGCCGTGGATTCGGAGACAGAACTTTCGTGTTCCTACTAGGTTTAAATATTTTCCAATCTGCGTTATGACCTGACACCCAAATAATTTGATCGTTGTTCTGCCCACCCAGAACATGAAGGGAAGTTCTTAATGACAGACTCTGACTATTTTGAAAGTTTTTTTTATAGCTGCCAGGGCCTTGATGGCTGCTTGACTGTCTAATAGAGATATCCTCATGTGACACGGCTCTTTACTGATCTAGGAAGAAGATTAGCTCAGAAAGCGAAAGGAGCATTTTGCTCCTTTAAGCGATGACGTAATGACCCTAAACTCGAACTTTATTTAAAACGACAAATGCTCGAATATGCTCATGTCTCCCGGCAGCACATTTTAACTGCGATCAGTACATTCAAGTGGAATAAAGCTGTGGGACCTAATGGCATAGGCAGAGCTAAGTTAGTTTTAAGAAGATGTTAAAAAAAACATAAAAAGCGGTATAACTCCACAATGGTAGCACTTAAAACATATTTTTTTGATCGAAATTCAATGTTCTATCAGATCCAAAAATAGCGACGCCTTGTTAAGAAAAACCCTACATACTTTTGGGGGTCTGTCGCTATTATTTCTCTTTGTTGCAACTATGTGTCCAGAATTTTTAACAGTGCCGAATAATTGGGATTCTAGCTTGGGAAGACTAGCGTGCATTTTTCATACTACTATCTGCTGCCATTAGAGCCCTAAGAATTAGTCAACCAGACAGCTGAAGACCAAATACAATGGGTCACACTACGATCCTTCAGAAATATCTAGGCAATGTATCTAATACTGATTACACCACACCATACGTAAACTTGATATGACCTTTCTCAAGTACCTTCAAAGTCAGTACATCAAAGTCAGTCCGACTTCCGAACCGCAGCAGTGTTTTCCAAGCGGGGTTCCTAGCAGAGGCAATAGCCACCTCAAGACGATATCACCTTTTTCATCGACAGGCAGGCAGCAATAAAAGTAAACTTCCTGCCTTGCACACTAAAGGTCGAAGCAGGGAATAAAGCTCTTAATAGAGGCAAGCAACAGGTGGACAGCGCTGGGAACCTATGTCCCACTTACGACGAAGCCAAGACCAACAGACTTATGCACATGAATAGAAAATCCCTATCTCCCCTTACAGGAGTGATTACGGGGCATAATCATCTGCGGTATCATATGAAAAAGCTGTGTACGAATATAACGGAAGTAGGAGTTGCGGTAACAAGAAATTTTACGAGGATACAACTCACTTTCTTTGCCATTGCCCACGCCTCTATCATCAAAGAAATAAATAACTCGGTCGACACTTCTTCCAGAATCTAGAAGAACTATACGGCAAACTAGTGAATGACATCTTGAACTTCATCAAATCCACAGGATGGTTTGTGCCCTTAATAGAGGCTTGTACCACAAGAACAGTATCGATGGTTATGTCCTCCTTTACAGGAACCTCAAGAGGAAGGTACTTTTACTCTCTCCTCCAATGGGTATCAGAATGGGACTGTAGTGGCCTGAGTGTGGCGGGGAAGGTTTGCCCCCTCTGGCACCTACATACATTTTCTTCATTTGCAATTTCCAAAACTTGGTATGTCACAACCTTGCATATGTCAAATATTATTTAGTGATCGATTTCGAGCAAAGTCGGGTCAGTCATAGCCGAGAAATAGCAAAATTTTCAAAGCAAAGACAGTAAGCAAAGTGCCGGTATACGAGCTTTTTGCTAAAAACCTAGTACGTCTGATCTGATGAGATACGTGTGACATATCTGATGAGATATGTGTGACTTAACTGAAGTTTACAATTTGAACAAAATCATTGGAGCCGTTTTCAAGAATATGTCTTTTTCAAAAACTTTTTTTGATCTACTAATGGCCACAGTAGCCTGACGTTATTACAATGGTCTAGACTAAATGCTATCCATCTATGGTTCGCCTTGTCCAACTCATCGGTGTGGTTACTAAGCGAAAATCATAAGCGAAAGTCATTGGCGCCTCGATGTTGGTTATACCTATGCTGTTCGTACCGGAAGAGCCTTGTCAGACTAGTTCATCTAGTTCAGAGTTTTACTGTGCAGCTATCTCACTGAGAATCAAATCCCTCCTGAATGTGAGGGATTTCATGACTGCCTGACTGTCGATATACTCGTATGTATGTATGTATGACGATATCAGTCTACGATACAGTGTTAACTGCCAAAAAACGTGTCAATAGTTCGGAAGATTAAAGGAGTGGTGAATGTCTAGGTCCTCGCAGAAGACTCGAGCACCGACTCCGACCTTGGTTTTGGACCCATCCGTAAATATTGACAGCGATTCGGTACAAAGGACGGCGCGATGCGTCTACTCTGATTTGCTCCTTTTGAGTATTTATAGTTTGGTGACTATGTCGAATAGGATTGCAGCATTGTTTTGAGCAATGCTGAGTTGAGTTTTTTCCAGTAACTACAGCTTCGAATTGCTCTCCAGGGCGGTCCAACACACTACCATACGTAACTCGTACGTGAAAATCAACCTGACTACCGAAGTGTACAATCAGTGCATTATATTTGACTGTAGGCCCCTACAATACGATTCCACTATAGAAAAATGATATACCCAGTTATAACCAGTGTGCTACATTTACTCACTTCCTTTCACAGAATAAATCAGTAAATTAATTCACATTTTTCTGACTGGCAGCATAAGTTCGCTGGAAGTGGCATACTATGTTTTTTTTTTTTTTTTTTTCCTTAGTGATTTACACAATTTTGAAAGGAACCAAAGAATGACGTCATTATTGCCAAACATTATCTTGAAAATATCCGAACTATTAAGCAAACTCCGATGACTTTTAAATGAGTCATTTTGCATAAAAAGAAAAAGGCCACTGACTTGTGTTACCGTATTTTTTATTTTTATTTTTGTTTGGTTATATGTATTTCTCTGTCTTATTCCGTTGATCGCATCTTTTGATCTTGAGGTGAATGCAAAATTAATTCTATCGTAAATGTCGCGTCCAAATGTCATTCACGAGTGTCGTGGAATGAATACTTCTTTGACATTTTGTACATAAAACGTCCGATTACGTGGTCGCAAAGTGATGCCCTCTCTCTGGTGAGTTATAAAACGAATTGTGAGTGCGCTACGCGTGCGCACGTAATCTTTTCTCCAGTGTGGCGTATTTTGCAAGGTCGCTAATGTAACGTAGCCTTTTACACACTGACTGCTGAGCAGTGGTGTGCCATCGAAAATAAAAGTAAATGACAATTGATTAGCATTTGAAATTCAATCCTTTACATCATTGTTATTTTACATTCAAGTCGCGCATCGTTGTGGAATCGAATTTGGTTCTCGGTTTTAGATTTGAATACAGAATAACAATTCGCTTATTATTCGTTTGGCGAAAAAAAGCGTATCTGACTGAAGATCCCGTAGTGGTTTTGAATATAAATTTGAAATCTTTTATTTCTATTTCTGGTATTAATAACAAATAGATGAAGAAAAGTAATAACGAGACAAATGATGATGACGATGATAACATTCTACAAAAATAGACAAATTATACGATGGCAATAATAAATTTCAGTCATTTGCTGTCATCCTCTATATTCCGCTTTTATTGATTTGTAAAATCTTAATAGGTACTTCGTTATGAAGTGATGGCGAATAGACAAAAAAAAATTATTTATGTTGTCATTTGTTCAAAAAATGTACGACAAATTTAGGTAGCTTTACATGAAATTTATACTTGAACTTCAGAAAATGATCTCTTTCGACCTAAAAGTGCAAAAATTTGTAAAAAAAAATACATTAGTCTGTCCGTTAGTTCGTTCGTAAGCTAAACATTTTTAGGTTAGGAACATGCAATGTATTCTATCAGGTTGGCAAGTAAGTAATTGCCGATGCTGTCAATAATATTTTTTTTTCCTTTTGACATTTGTTAGCTGTCAGTCTTACTTTGCTTTAGAAGCAAATTGCGCGTATTTTTGTGAAAAGGTATTAGTTTAGCGTAAGTTTCAATATGGAGTGCAAAAACGAGCATTTTCGTCACATTTTACTTTTTTATTTCACTGATAGACTTTTCACTGAAAAGTGAACAACGATCAGGTCGACCAGATGAGATTGATGATGATCAAATTAAAGCCATAATCGAGTCAGATCGTCATGTACAGTGTTGTGCAAAACATACCGGATTTTTATAGAACGTTTTTCTTCGGTGAATTCTAAGGGACTGTATGAAACTAGGTAAAATTTGTTGTCAATATAAGAAAGCTTATTGTATAAGTTTACAAATAAAAGAAAAAAAAAAGTTTTCTGATAACAAGTTTTAATATGCCATAAAAAAACTAAGCCTAACTCGATAAATTCTTGTGCAAAACATACCGGATTTTTTGTTTTGCCTAACACTGACTGGACAAAATCCAGTAACCGTTGTTTTTTAAGACCTCCTCGGATCTCTTAGGCATGGACGACACCAAATTCTCAATAATATCTTTTGGAATGTTCTCCCATACATTCTTCAGTGACGTCATAAGTGCGTTTTTAGATGTGTGCCTTTTTGACCCTACCCGTCTTTTTAAAATGGCCCACAAGTTCTCGATAGGGTTTAAGTCGGGCAAATGAGAGGGCCGTTCCAGCACAACAACATTTTTCTCCGTAAACCACTCCTTAAACAACTTTGAAGAGTGTTTTGGGTCATTATCATGTTGATAAACCCAACGCAGTAGCATCTCCTCTTCAGCGTATGGTAGCATTACGGATTCCAGTATATCCCTATAGTGAAAACGATCCATAATACCACTAACGTCATGTAGTGGACCACATCCTTCAGCAGAAAAACATCCCCACACCATAACAGAGCCTCCTCCATGCTTTACGGTTGGATGACAATGTCGTGGCTGAAGACGTGTCCCCTTCTTTCGTTTAACATGAAAACATCCATCGGAAGCAATCAAGTTAAACTTACTCTCATCGCTAAAGAGTACATTTTTCCACTTTGTTGCTGACCAATTCAAATGTTTTCTTGCAAATTCCAGTCTAAGAAACGATTAGCGTTAGCAAATTAATCAAAGACTTGTTAGAATAATAAAATGGTACCTTTTTTGTCTATGCTTAAGAGTAAGTAGAGGCTTTTTTTGCTGGAGAAAAGAACAAAAATCAACTTCTTTTAAACGCTTTCGTACGGCGCTTGCTTCAATTAAAAGATTGAGCTCGCTAACAATCTTTCTTGAAGACAAGAAAGGATCTTTAAGGGCCATTTTTTAATTTGGCGATCGGTTCGGACATTCGTTTTTCTCATGTAACTGTACAAGAGGTAGCAAAAAAGTTAAATGTGTCACATACAGTGATTGAGAAACATTTAAAACGTATGAAACTCGTTAAAAAGCGTGATATTTGGGTTCCACATGATTTGAAAAAAATTCATTTAACGAAGCGCATCAACGCTTGCGATTTGCATCTTAGACGCAATGAATCCGACCCTTTTTTGAAATCAATCATCACTGACGATAAAAAATGGGTTGTTTACAGTAATGTCAATCGAAAACGATCTTGGTCCAGGCTTGATGAGCCTGCACAATCCACCACGAAAGCTAATATCCACCAAAAGATTTTGTTCTCAATTTGGTAAAATTGGAAAGGTGTGGTGCATTCTGAGCTGCTTTCAAGGAATCAAACGATCAATTCGGATTTGTACTGTCAACAACTGGACAGATTAAATACAGCGATCAACGAAAAACATCGTCCATCGGAAATGTGTCTTTTTTCACCAGGACAACGCTAGGCCACATACATCTTTGGTCACTCGCCAAAAATTATTGGAGCTTGGTGGGGAATTGATGTTGTGTACAGGTATCTCCTCTGTTCCTCTTCCCACTCTTCACAGACGCCCGCGCCTTGAAATAATGTAAGGGTATTACATCCCTTTGGCCCGCAAATTATTTTAAAAAAAAAAACCTCACTTTTTGGACGTGTTTTGTCCAATAAACAAGATATTGCTTTTTCAAAGCTATTTACCGTGACGATCGTGCCTTTTTTGGAGATATTATCAGAATGGGCAAATTTAAAATAAAAATAGAACTGCCACGCCTACTTTTTTTAAACTAATGATAGTTTTCTGAGCCACGTCTTCTATATTAGGACTGGGTTTAAAGATAACGTTAGTGGAGCGTCGGTGGCTAAGAACATATTTATCGCAAGATCTTTTCCCGCCCTTGGACAATTTTTTTATCTTTGAGCAATTTTCCAAAAACATTTCATTCTTTACACTGGTGATCTTGAATGTTAGCACAGTTTTTACGTAAAAATTATACTTTACAACTTAAAGCAATTAAGCGAAAAGCTTTGAATTATTCCAAGATCAACACTTGTAAAAAAATGTTTGTGTTGTTCTGTTTTTCTAATTTAAAAAATGAGTAATATAATAGTTTCCTTGTGAAAAATAAACGGTACCATTGAGTCCCGCGTACTTGCTCGTTCTTTCGTAAACTGTTCAGATTTCAAATTTATCAAAGCCGAAAAGAGGGGACAAAACTTGAAATTTCGAAAAATGCGTTAAAGGTCTGAAGAAATTTGTTGACCATAATATGAACAAAATTGAAATGCTATGTATGGTACGAGTATGTCCTTACATATGCCTAAAATTATTTAGGTATCAGTTTCAAATAAAATCGTCTAAGCATACGTAAGCACGCTAATAAGTAAATTGCCTTTATTGTACTTTTTTAGGGAAAGACTGAGTATGCAAGCAAGAAGATGCTTATTCCCACTTTTTTTTTATAATTTGCACGTGTGAAAGGGGATATGTAATTTTTAGGACATGGGCATTTTTGTGGAAAGGGGAAGAGACAGAGAGAAAGACAGATTGGTGTAATTGGTTTGAAACTCAGCTTCACAGAACTCCAAGGGTGGCTGTCGAGATAACTGAAGGAGTATTTTTTTTTAGTTTCGCGGTTATTGTCGTTGCTTATGATTCACAGTATTTTGTTCCGTCCTCCTGATGTCATCATCACGAGCAAGTTGCATTTTAGCCATATGATCACCCTACTGCCAGTGTTATGCCTTCGCAGTAAAGTTGACTTAGCTTTCGCAAGTGATCGACTTTTTATTTATTTCATGCGAAATAAATAGATGATTCTTGACATCAGGATTCGAACCGTGAACCAACAGCGTGACAAGCGATGATGTTACCACTACACCACGGTCACCCAACTTTAAAATATTTAGAGCTGGAATATCGCAAGGAAGTATTAGTTGCGCAACTAAGTTCTCATAGTCAATAGACGGCTCCAGCAGTAAATGCTGGTCGATTTTGACATATCCAAAACGTCATGAACCGAGCTTAGACATATGGTAAATAAACTGTTTTGACACATTGGTGATTTTGTTTTGGCGTCATATACTTTTGGTTGTGTGAAAGTGTCTGATTTTTTGCCAAATAATCGCCATTTGCGGGAAGTGTTGATTTTCTTCTTTGATTCGAAGAAAACGGCGACTGAAGCTCATCGAGAGCTCCAAAAAGTTAACGGAGATGCTGCCCTAAGTGAAACAACGTGCTGTGATTGGTTTCGTCGCTTAAAAGACGGTGATTTCGATGTTGACGACTTCACTGTCGTGAAGAAAGGCCAAAATCCTTCAAAGACGCTGGATTGGAGGCATTGCTCGATTAGGATCCGTGCCAAATGCAAGAACAGCTTGCTTCAGCATTAGCAAACCATTTCCAAGCGATTGCATGCGTTGGGAAACAAGGAACTTGGGTTGCTTTTTGGAGCCAAGGGACGTTGAACGTCGTTTTTCCGCCTGTGACCAACTGCTCCAGCGGCAAAATATGAAGGCTTTCTTCATTGAATCGTGACGTGTGATGAAAAATGCATTCATTACAGCAACCCAAAGAAAAGAAAGTCATGGGGACTGCCCGGTCATGCTTCTACATCGTCGGCTCGGTCAGGTGGGACCAGGTCGGAGTCATTTATTATGAACTGTCGAAACCCAACGAAACCATCACTGGGGAACGGTGTCGACTTCAACTGATGCGATTGAGCCGAGCACAGCGCGAAAAATGGCCACAATACGAGCAGAGGCATGAAAAAGTTGCCAAACCCGTTAAAATCTACCTGGAAACGCTCAAATGGGAAGTTCTACCCCACCCGCCATATTCCCCAGATATTGCGCCATCCGATTATTACTTGTTCCGTTCGATGGCACATGGTCTGGCTGGTCAGCAGTTCCGCTCATATGAAGACATAAAAAAATGGCTTGATTCGTGGATAGCGTCAAAAGATGAACACTTTTACCGTAACGGTATTCGAGCTCTGTCATAAAGATGGGAAAAAGTTGTAGCTAACGATGGGCAATACTTTGAATGATTCATTTGTAACCATTTTTTCACAATAAAGTTGCATTTTCATCAAAAAAACACCGAGAACTTAGCTGCGCACCTAATATATTAGGCCCAATATTATACATACTCTTTACGAGTGACCTACCAGTCCCATCAAGTAGTACAATAGCCACATTTGCCGATGACAATAGAGAAAAGCGAAGAAGATGCTGTAGATACTGTAGTCAACTGGACCATAAAGTGGCGAATAAATTTCAATAGTACTAAAATCAGTACACGTTATTTTCCCTAACAAAATGATTCAACGCCTCCCGATTAACATCTCTGGAGTACAAATCCCTTACTGCAACACAGCATGCCAAACTTAAATGGAAAGAGCACGTGAAAAAGAAAAGAGAAGAACTGAAGATTAAATTAAGAAAAATTTACCGATTTATTGGTAGAAGATCACCCTTATCTATGCATAACAAACTGTTATTGTATAAAAGAAACACTAAGGCCCGTATGGACATACGAAATTCAGTTATGGGGATGTACGACTCAAAATAATAACGTGTTAATCCAACGTTGTATAAATAAAGTATTGAGGCATAGTAAATGCACCTTCATCGCGATCTAAAACTCAAGACTGTAACAGAAACCATTGTAGATTATTCAGGAGACTGCTCGTTAGTCTAAATTAGTTGTAGTTTTATGAAATGTAAACATTTTTATACATTTTTACGCCAGTGCACATCACCTCTATGTCCATTCGGCAATGGCGTGAACATGTTTATATCTAAATTTTTATAGCACTCGTTTCAGCTTCTTTCTAAAGCAATTATGACGCACTATCACTTAAGAGCAATAATCTAATGACATCATTCACTCAAAATTGAACTTTAACGACTCAGTTGAGCCAACAAATGAAAAAAATGAAAAATAAAAAAAATATAATAAATCAAAACAATCATAAATCGATCGATTTCTCATCGCAATCGAAACGGATGATCACGCAACGTCAATTTTTATAGGAAACAACTCTTTACACTCGCGAATAGGTACATCACAGAAGCAATGTGATTGCCTGACTCTGGGCCATTTCCACTGGAGAGGACTATGTGCTGTTTACCTGATATGCAAAACCTTATAGAACTTTGGTCGCTAACTGTGTGGGTGTGGTCCGATTACTACACCGATGACCTTAAGTGTAAAGTTAATTAAAACGACGTTTCCTTGTTGGTTACCCTTCCACAGGCGGAAAAACTATTATTTATCTTACCACTATAAAAGGGTGGAAACGGGAAATGTACGCCCATTGAATGACGGCACGGTGTGGCGGATGATTGACAATCCTTTCTTTTTAATGGATCTCCAATATTATGTATGCCGTTGCAGGTCAAATAGCTATCGACCCTTGGGGAATCTATAGAAAGGTAGTGCATTAAGCGGAACATGTGCGTGACTATCAAACAATTGATGCTATTAAGTAATTTGAATATAAAGCAATCTCTTGATGTACGAGTATGACTTGCTTTTTATAGATTGAACATTTTATGTCTTTTCTAAATTTTCTTTTCAATTAAGATTTTTAAGAAGTAGTCACCTTTAATACAGAAGAACCTCAGGTGTGGTAGGACTCAGCTCTTTTATCTATGCCCATCCATCAGTCTGTCCATCTATTTGTACATCCAATTATAGTTGACAGATTTATATATGTACAGTTAGTGTAAAAAGTCTGCGTACACAACACAGAAAATTGTTAAAATCAAAAAAATTATTTATTTTTTATTGGATTCAATAGAGATAAGTTTAATTTAATGACGCGATAACAACAAATCAATATAACTCATATAGTCTTAATAAAACAATGAATTCAATTAAGGTGTAACAGTCAACTGTTAAGTCAACTCTACTGCGAAGGCATAACACTGGCAGTAGAGTGGTCATATGGCTGAAAATGCAACTTGATCGTGTTGATGACATCAGGAGGACGGAAAAAATTCTGTGAATCATGAGCAACGACAAAAGCAAAACAAACAAGCTCCCCAGTTATCTGGACACTACCCTTGGAGTTTGCAGAAACTTAATACCATCTAATTTTCAAACCACTACACTAAATCTTCTTTCTCTCTCTCTCCTTCACAAACGCCCGTGTCTTGTAATAGTGTAAGAGTATTCATATCCTCTTTGACGCGGGGCAAATTATAAAAAAAAAAAAAAAATAAAGGTAAAAAAAGTCTGCGTACATTATGAAATGTGAAACAAAAATAATCAATAATATTTTCTTCAATATATTGTTGGGTACCCTCGCCTGAATACGAGTATGACTTCTCTTAA
The DNA here is from genome assembly GCA_963082735.1 of Pocota personata. Taxonomy (NCBI): domain Eukaryota; kingdom Metazoa; phylum Arthropoda; class Insecta; order Diptera; family Syrphidae; genus Pocota; species Pocota personata. Next base: position 66,668,202 of record OY720431.1, on the reverse strand, counting down.
CCGTTTTCTCATTGAATCAACCAAGGGTCTCGTATCTTCTGGGCCTATCTTGCACCATTCCTCAAGCAACTTTTCTTTAAACATAGTTTTGGATGTTATGCTGTGTTGACGGATGCGCCGTTCCAGCAACTCCCATAAATGTACTATGAGGTTAAGGTCAGGTGATTGCGGAGGTGTATGCAACTGTTTTAGGACAAAGCTTACAAAATATAAGCGGTATGCTTTGGATCATTATTTTGTTGTAACACGAAATTATTACCCAAGCCGAGTTTATTAGCACTTTCAGCGATATTTTTTTTTATAATACGAGGGTGGGTCAATAAGTCCCTGAAAATTAACACAAACTGTGTCGTCGCCTTAAATTAAATTTTTTTTTTTGTCAAGAACCATCTTTCAAAAGAACACACCCAAATTTTCAGACAGATCTGTCAAATAGTTTTGTTGTGGCAGCCATTTTATATAGACGCCTACTAGCATTTTCGTTAAAATGAAAAAAAATGAATTTCGAGTGCTCATTAAACACTATTTTTTGCGAGAAAATACTATCACTCAAACCAAACAAAAGCTTGACAAATATTATGGGGACTCTTCACCATCGATTGGAACCATTCACCACTGGTTTACTCAATTTCGGTGCGGTCGTTCAAGCACAAGTGGCGCCGAACGTTCTGGTCGCCCAATTGAGGTCACCACACCAGAAATGGTCGACAAAATCCATGGTTTGATATTGGACGATCTTCGAGTGAAAGTGCGCGAGCTTGAAGAGGCCACAGGCTTATCACATGGCTCAGTGATTTCGATTTTACATAAATATTTGGACATAAAAAAGCTTTCCGCAAGATGGGACAATCGACAATCGACAACAAACGCATTCGTTTGACAACTTCAAAGGTGTGTTTGGCGATGTTCTAGAAAAATTAGGCTGAGTTTTTGCACCATTTCGTACCCGTGGATGAAACCTGGATTCACACCACAACACACCAGAAATCAAGGAACAGTCAAAACAATGGACTTCTCCTGGTGAATCGAAGCCGAAGCCGGCCAAGGCGGGTTTGTCAGCAAACAAGTTCATAGCGACAGTTTTTTGGGATGCGCGCGGTGTTATTCACATCGATTACCTTGAAAAGGGTGCATATTACGCAGAACTGCTGGATTGATTCCAAACCGATTTGAAGCAAAAACGGCCGCATTTTGCGAAGAAAAAAGTTCTTTTTCACCAGGACAACGCTCCGGCGCACAAGTCCGCAGTCGCAGTGGCAAAATCGCATGAGTTAGGCCACGAACTCCTCCCTCATCCAGCATATTCCCCAGATTTAGCCCCCTGCGACTATTTCTTGTTTCCAAACATGAAGAAATGGCTCGGAGGTAAGAGATTTGGGTCGAATGAAGAGGTCATCGCTGAAACAAACGCTTATTTTGAGGGGCTCGAGAAATCGTTTTAATTTGGAGGCATCAAAAAATTGGAGCAACGTTGGATGAAGCTAAAAGGAGACTATGTTGAAAAATAAAATGTTTTATACCGAAAAGAGTGTTCATTATTTCATTTTTCAGGGACTTGTTGAACCACCCTCGTATTTAAATACTGAAATTTATCTATTGTGCTTTCTATAAATTCCAAGTTTCTGACTGTTGGCAAGAGGTTTTCTTTATTCCATTCAGTTGCTGGTTTTCTCTACACAATATCACTCCCATTCAGTCCAAAAATACAAAATTTGCTTTCATCTGAAAAAAGTACTTTATTCGTATTTCAAAAACTCTGGGTTTTGTCAATATGGCTGCTAGCAATTGCAATACGTTTTTTTTTATTAGTTTTTGAAATAAATGGTTTTTTTCTTCCAGAGCGTCCATGATACCCTTCTTGTCTTAGAGCATTTCTAACGGTCCCACTGCTTATTGCCTTGACATACTTCTCCTCCACTATATTAGCTATTTTCGGGGCACTTATTCGTGGATTCGCTTTTATTTCCGGTAAAATAGACCGTTTTTCTCTTGCTGTGAGCAGCCGTGGTCTGCCAGATCTATATTTTGAGGTGAGATTTCCAGTTACTGTGTAGTTTTCCAAAACTCGAAGAGACCGAAGAATGTGGATTACCAACTATTTGCCCGATTGTCCTTAAAGTTCTCCCTTCCGAACGCAGTTTTACTATGAGTTTTCGAATATCTACCGAAATTTCCTTATTCATAGTTAAAACAATCACAAATTTCTTCAAAATTAATCTAAGACTTCTTTACTTCAAATGATCAACTTCGTAAAAATAGTGTTCGTAAAATAAAATCAAAGCAAAGCTCGAAAAAAGTAACAGGAATCATTCTGTACGCAGACTTTTTGTGCTTGAATTTGAGTGGTGTGCTCAGATAAATGAAAATATGAGCGTTTTATGAGTTTAGGAGTACGCGGACTATTTACACTGACTGTATGTACATACTCCAAGATTGATAACTAGCTCGTCGGGGTCACAAGTCGGAATTTTTATTATAGCCACACAATTAATGGCATTTTTCTCCGAGCCTATTTAAAAACATAAAATCGATTTTGTAGATATTGTTGCAATCTACGTCTTGAGTTAGGCAGTATGCCATGACGTACCAGATAAAAAATTTGTAGGTATACCACTGCATTTTATAACTGACGTATTTTTTTAGTTCCGAAATCAATATCTTAATAATAATTAATATTACATACTAGTTTTTTTAAAAATTAAAAAATAATTTTATTCAATTTTGCAGGTTGTTTGAAAAGTGTAATTTTTCATTATGAATGGTTACGCTTCAATGTTACGATGTTCGAACTCGAAAATAGATTTCGAATTAGAGCAAATGCCCTTAGGCAAGGCCCAAATCTGTTAAATCTCGTTTCTCCAAGCTTGGAACATGTTTTACGTTGAGCTATATAGTCCAGTCATTTTAGGTTTTCATTGCGTAAAAAATAGTAAGAATTTGAGTATGCACATTAATTTATTGTATGTGTTGGATGTATGTAAAATAAAAAAAGTCTCCAGTGTAGCCATTGTGGCAAAATTGTGTATAGCGGTTAAAAGGTACTAAAAATGAATTTTCCACATATTTCTCCTTATCTACTCGTATTTTGTTGAATTACAAGCAAAACTATCTGTATTTTTCAGTTTTTTTTTTCAAACTCTTGCTCCGCAACATAAATCGCATTTAAATCGCTTGTGTAACTTGCTAAAAAAGGCCATTATTGATTTTAAAAATCGGACAATACAAACCAGCATTGAAAGCTTAACAGCGGAAAAGATTCCAATTATTCGCTCTGGAAAGCTTTAAAAGGCATTAAAAAGCCGAAAATACAAGCGGCCCCAATCATGAAAAATGACAACGAATGGGCCAAGAATGATAAAGACAAAGCAGAAGTCTTTGCCGCCCATTTAGAAGAAACATTTAAACCATTTGGTGGACAAGCGCTTGTTGAAAATGATAATGCGTCGGATATAGCACTTCACAATTACACAGAAAGAAATTCAAGGCTGACCGAACTTCAACAAGAAATAAAGAAACTGAAACCGAATAAAGCTCCTGGATACGACCTAATCACAGGAGAGCTTCTTAAATCGTTACCTAGAAAAGCGTTAGTTAAGTTCCTCTACATTATAAACGCAGCGATAAGACTAGAATATGTTCCGAGTCAATGGAAAGTCGCGGAAGTAATAATGATTTTGAAGACAGGAAAACCGCCGAATGATAAAAAATAGTATAGACCTATTTCGCTGCTGCCGATTATGTCTAAAGTTTTCGAAAGAATAATACTTAAGCGATTACAGCCGGTTATAGAAGAAAGATCTCTTATTCCCAATCACCAGTTTGGGTTTAGAACCAAGCACTCAACAATAGACATACTGCATAGAATAACTGATTTAATTGAGAAAGCTTACGAAGAAAAACATATTTGCTCGAGCGTATTCCTTGATGTTTCTCAAGCTTTTGACAAGGTCTGGCATGAAGGATTGAAATATAAATTACTACAAGTTCTGCCGGAACACTTATATAATATTCTGGAAAAATACTTGACGAATCGACTTTTCCGAGTCAAACACGGAAATGAATATTCAGAATTTAAAGAAATAAGGGCTGGGGTGCCGCAGGGAAGTGTCCTTGGGCCGCTTTTGTACCTAGATATACCACAAGAAGAAGGCTCCGTATTAGCTACATTTGCCGACGACACTGCCATCCTGGCAACAGATAAAACGACCGATGAAACGACTGAAAAATTGCAAGAAGCATTGAATAAAGTAAATGAATGGACAAAGATTTGACGACTAGCTTTAAACGAAAACAAATCTATTCATGTCGATTTTACTTATAAGAAAATAAATAATTTGCCGATCTTTCAAACTCGGTTCAAATTCCGTTTGCAAACGAGCTGAAGTGGAAATCGCACGTGAAGAAAAAACGTAAAGAACTCGAAACCAAATACAGAGAAATGTACTGGTTACTTGGAAAACATTCCAAGCTTAATATAGAGAACAAACTACTTTTATACAAGCAAGTGCTAAAGCCGATTTGGACATATAGAATACAACTCTGGGGTTGTACCAAAATAAGTAATGTTAATATTTTACAAACTTTTGAAAATAAAGTGCTAAGATCAATAGTTAATGCACCGTGGTTTATTAGAAATAGCGATTTCTATAGAGATTTAGGAATTGCAACAGTTGAACATGAAATCAAAAACTTCGCGCGTAAGCATAAAGACAGATTACAAGAGCACGTTAACAATGAAGTCCTTCGAATTCTAGATGAAAGGAATCTACTGCCCCCAAAATCCATAAATTTTTCTTTTGCCTTTGAAATTAGCTTACCGCGACTGTTTACACGCTGAATAGAGAATGGTGTCAGATCTTGCACAAAAACTTGCAGAATTTACTTGATAGTGGACAAGTCGCTTTAGCAGTAATGAAGTAAAGAAAAAAAACATTCGCTTGGCACAGAAAAGTTGTATTATTTCAATTCGAAAACCAAGTATCATTGCAAGCCATTCGCTAGCGTGCTCTTGTCACTTGTCGGATATATAATGACGCAGCAAGTAAACTGATGATTTCTGCAGCAATAGCTTTTAACTTCAAAATAAAAAGAACAGTAGGTGAGTGACAAATAAGGTCATGAGTAACTACAGATAGAGACATGCTAAATGAAGGCGTATTATACGAGTACATGATGTCCGCACGCATGAGTCTTAATGGATCCATATGCTTTAGTCGCCGATCAGATCATATACCTAGACAAGTTGGACATTCCTCATTTTCTCATCCTACCGAGTGTATTTGACACTTACGTATGAGGTGAACTTCTCTTAGAGTTTTACATGTTATACACGTGCTTGCCAGGTGGTGCGTTTTATCGCCAACCCAGCGATTGTTTTTCTGATTGTACGCCACAAATTCGGTTTTTACGATATATACGAGTATTCCATGCCATTCAGAATAGGTTAGGTTAGATTCAAGTGGACCTATTCTGGTCCACAATCGACACAAAATCATGGGATTTCTCCCGTCCTACCTTAGAACCAATTGGAGCTTTTAATGAAACGATGGAAGTTCCTAACCCCGGCACCCAGAACATGTGAATGTTGAATTGCTCTGCCATCTCGTTAAGAGAAGTGCGGCAATCTAGAGCGACCTTTAATGTAGAAAAAATCGATTCCAGAGAGCGGCTTAACCGTCAGTATAGATGCGAAGCAGATATTACATTCCATTTCAGCCAAGATAGAGCTTCTTTGATTGCCATCATCTCCGACTGGAAAACGCTACAATGATCTGGGAGGGGGAAAGAGATGCTAACGTTCAGACTGTTGGAGAAAACCCCGCCACCACCACCCCATTCGATTGTCTTCGAACCATCCGTGCAGAAATGTAACAAATCTTTGCCCAGGTTCACGTCTCTATCCCAGTCTATTCTAGTATAGATGGGATAGTGGTAGGGAAGTTTTTATTGAAAGAGAACCTGGGGAGGGTGTAGTCAGTGTTGTCTGGAATAAATTCCAGGTTCTATTGTGGAATGGCCTGTGGATATGCTGGACCACTGTGAGGTGGAATTGAGTCGAATGGTCTAGTAATATCACATGGAACAGAATGTCTAGTGCATCCGTAGGAGTGGTTATAAGTACACCACTAATACACAGATAAGTTGATATCTGTATTTTCACTAGCTGGTTGCGATGTATGGCTTTCAAGAGAGCTGGCCTGAGAATGGATACATAGAGTCAGTAAGTTATAGGAGATTGGATTCCCAACTTTTTACGAATGGCCTTCTGCAGCAACAACTTTAGAGTAGTCAGGTACCCGCCCGAGACAGGTATAGCAACGTCGTCTGCATAAGCGATCACCCTACAACCCTCCCCTTCCAGGATAAGTAGTAACTCATTCACCACAAGATTCTAGATAAGAGGGGACAAGACACCGCCTTTCGTTGTTCCTCTATTGACAAACCTTCGAGCGGAGACTGCGCCCAGTTTTGTACTGATAATTCGCTTGCTTAATAATTGATTTATAAGTACGGCAAGTGAAGCCTCTATCTTAGAGTTTGCCAATACATGTGCAATCGCCCCGCTGGTAGGTCTTAAAAGCTCCCGCAATATCAAGGAACGCAATCATGGTATACTCCTTGCACTCTAATGACTTTTCAATGGTGCGTACCAGCAAGTGTAGAACAGTTTCTACCGCGCGGTATACGCATGCTGGGACGCTGACAAAAGGTTAGGAGCAATACTGCAACGGAGATGACTATCGATCAATCTCTCTAAGGTTTTAAGAAAAAAAGATGATAAACTCATGGGTCTGAGGTCTTTGAGACAGGCGTGAGAGCTTTCCTGCTTTAGGTATGAATACAACTTTGACTTCTGTCCACAACCGGGAGATGTGGACTAAATCCAAACAGCTTTTAAAGATAGCTGTCAGCCAGGGGAGGATAATGTCTGAAGTCTGTTGAATTTCAGCGCGTGTTATACCATCAGTTCCAGCTGAGTTGAAAAGTTTGAAACTACGTATTGCCCAACGAAGTTTCGTCTATGATATAAAATTATTTGAGTTGCATGGGAATAATACGGATGTAATGAATGATGGATTGGGTGGAACTTTAGAACAACCGAAAAAGTGAGTATCCAACAACAGTTCGAGCTGGGGATGATTGGGCTTTTGGAGAGGATTTTGAGAAGTTTTGAAGACCCAGATGTCTGGGGCTTATATATTTTGATGGCCTCTTTGTATAAGTTCCCTAGAATACTAAGTTTGGTTAAAGAACTACCTACAGTTTGAGCGTAGAGCTCTTATCTGTGCGGGTGCGTTGTCTGTCTCTAATTCGACTAACAGGGCAGGTGATCGATAGAGCTTCATTGAAGGCACCTTACTGTTCGACAAGGTTGTCGAGGTCCTGAGTGCCATTCAAGATAACATTCACTAAATTAAAATGGTCATCGCGAACTACTTCGACCCTTTTACGTCTATAACTAACAGTATCCGGATTTGCTTTTCGTAAATATTTTGTTCACAATAATATCAAAATGCACAAAGTAATAAGATAAAACATACTTTGAAAGTATAGCTCATTCAAAAATGTGCCACTTTTGACACTTTTCTTCTAAGACAAACTGCTAAAAATATTTCTTATGTTCTTATGTACCTAAGTAGGTTAAAGAAAAACGTCATTGGGCTTTATTAGTAAACAAATTTAAGCTCATGTTTTCTTAAATTCGCCTCTAATTCGAAATCAGTAGTAAGAAAGGACCAAAATCGCTAATACCACTTCTAAAACGAGAACCAGTTTAGTTGTGGTATAGTACCTGCATCAAAGTGAATATTAAGGTGAAAGTCGATACCACTTTAAGCGAAAATGTATAATTCATGTCATAAATAAAGGAGCACTAAAAACAACTATTGAATGCGCTAGAATACTACACTAATGCAGAACTTTAAGCCTAAAATTTGATTTGAAATTTTTTTTTTTTGATCTGTAAAAAAACAGCCATCAAGTTTGGAAATGCGAAATTTTCGATCTTCGTTAATTCTTCTTTATTGCTATGAAACATTGAAATAAACTTAGAATCATCTAACTATTGTATTTGGATCAACAAATTCATGGAGCCAAATTCCATGGGTGAAAGTCGATACCACTTTAAGTGGTATCGACTTTCACCTGGATGAGAGATGGAGTGTCATACGAACCTGTTCATACGGAAAATATTTGTCTGCCAAATTCGAAATTCTCACTTAACCGTTCCTTATCATGTCAGAAATGGAGAAGAAATAGACAAGAGATTATTGACGTTACAGTCATTAGTAACTCCAAAAGTGTAGAAATAGAGGAATGGAAGGTTCTGAAAGAAGAAACCTTCTCCGACCATAGGATGATAAATTCACCCTAAAAATCAGGAAAGAATTGCCTAAACTATATAGAAACCCTAGGAAGACTAACTGGAATCTTTTTAGTAGGGAGGTTAATAGAATGAAAGGGAATCTGCAGGACCACGCTTTTAATGGACCTACAGAAATTGACGAGGCAACGTCAATATTATAAAATATATTGTATAAAGCCTATCAAGAAACAAAAGAATACACCTCCATGGTGGTCTAAAGAACTTTTCAATATGGCTAAAAGAACAAGGTTAGACGAAGACTGTGAAATTTATAGATCCAGTCAAATAAAATTCAAAATAGAGACGCAGCGCTCTAAGCGCAATTCTTGGCAAGCTTTCTGTAGCGAAATAGAAAGTACCGCTGAATCAGCAAGACTCAGAAGGGTTCTTCCAAAGAGCTGGTAGCGTTAGGCTCCCTAAAAGACACGTCTGGCAATTGGACTGACTCCAATGAAAGGACATTAGAAACTCTACTGGGTGATCATTTTCCAGGATGTATAGTAGATAGAGATGACACTCCTGGCAGCAGCAGTAGTAGAAATGAAATAGCGCCGTCTGAATTGGTTACGGAAGAAAAAATTGAGTGGGCAATATGCTCCTTCTTACCGTACAAATCCCCAGGCACGGACAGAATTTTCCCGATGACGGCCAAATAAGACATAACGCCATTTTTAAAGAAACTGTTCCTTGGTAGCATTGAATGGGGTCATATACCAAAGGAGTGGCGGGAAGTTAAGGTTGTGTTCATCCCCAAAGCAGGTAAAGCTAGTCGTACCTGTGCTGGTGGCTTTAGACCAATAAGCTTGACATCCTTTATTCTGAAAATCTTTGAAAGACTTATTGACATACACATTCGCAGCAGGCTGAACCCCAGTATTATATCTCCGGCATAGCATGCTTATACGAAAGGTAAAAGTGTTGAAACTGCACTTCATAGCGTTGTCAGTACGATTGAAAAATCATTGAATGATAAGGAGTACACCCTGGCTGCATTCTTAGACATTGAAGGGGCCTTTAATAATGTCACAGCAGATTCAGTCGAAGGTGCCTTAAAAAACCTGAATATTGAGGACACTCTAATCAGATGGATAGCTTCTATGCTAAGAAATAGGTACATAAACTCAGAACTAGGTGATGCGATACTAAGAGTATCAGCTGGTAGAGGCACTCCGCAAGGAGGTGTTCTCTCTCCTCTACTCCGGGTTATTGTGCTAAATGAAGTACTAATAAAACTTAGATTCAGTGGGGTTAAGACCGTAGCGTACGCAGACGATGTGGCGTTACTGGCCACGGGTAAATTCCTTCCAACCCTAAGCGACCAAATTGAAGGCGCCCTTAAGATAGTCAGCAACTGGACTAAAAGAAGTGGACTCGCAATAAATCTAAAAACGGAGCTGACACTATTTACTAACAAGAGGAAAATTCCAGAATTCAAAATTCCATTCATTGGAGGCACTCCTCTTAAAATTTCTGATAGAGCTAAATATCAGAAAGGGGTAATACTAGAAACTAAACTGGTGACTAAACACAAGGGAGAGAGCAAGGAAAGTTATGATAGCTCTCTATACCTGTAGTAGAAAATTTGGAAAAACTTGGGGTCCCAAACCAAAAGTCATTTTCTGGCTCTACACAGCAGTTGTGAGACCTATATTGACATACGGCAGCCTAGTATAGTGGCCAGCCGCAAGTAAGGACACAAACCTCAAGATACTAACCAGAGTACAAAGAATGGCATGCATTGGTGTCACAGGAGCTATGAGAACCACACCAACTACAGGATTAGAGACCATACTCAATCTATTACCTTTAGATCTATTTGTCAAGTCAATTCGGCTTCCGGTATATAGCAGTGTTTTTCAAGCGGAGGTCTTGGCGGTGGCAACAGCTGCCCGGTACGCTGCAATGAAAGCTATACCACCAGATAAGATAAGAGCGGTTTCCGCCACACAAATAAAATCGAAGCTTGTGCGCTGCTGTCGCGAAGAGCTGCGGGTTCTTGGTACGCAACACAATGTAAAGCTCTGCTGGGTACGCGGACATAATGGCGTTTCAGGAAATGAGAAAGCTGACGAGCTGGCAACGGAGGGTTCAGCTCTAAATCCTGAATGAGCTGACCCGTCAATTAAGACACCACCCTGCAACCTGAACCTAGAAGTTAGAAATAAAATGATTGCAATAGCAAATAGTAGATGGGGATCACTAGAATCCTGTATAATTACAGAAAACTCTGGCCGCTCTACGATAAAAATCGTACAGATATATCTTATCTGGTTTAGTGGGGATGATAACTGGACACAACCTGTTACGTTATCACACAAATAAAGTGGGAATTAGCGATGAAGATATATGTAGAAGCTGCGGCATGAGGACGTACACGAAGATACACCTCACTTCCTGTGCCATTGTCCAGGACTCTACCACCTTAGATTCAAAATACTAGGGAAATATTTCTTCCAAGACTTAGAAGAACTTTCAAATGTATCGGTAAATAAGATTACCAAATTTATAAATGCATTGGGTGGGTTTAAGAACCCATAGAGTTCACGAGTGGGGAAGCTTCACTCATTGGGCGTCACAATGGATCTATACTAATCTAAGTGTGGCGTAGTTTGTTTCACACTCTACGTCAACCCATCAAACCTAACCTAACCTAGATTTTAGTTTCTTTATTTCTCTTTTGAGTTCCGTTAGCGTAGCACTTATTATTGTGTTAGGTGCTATTTTTGACGCATTAATATTATGAATAAGCGATTGACTATCGAAAGGCTTAAAAGTCTCTTCTATATGAGCGACAAAAATGTCCGCTTTCTCTTTGTCTCCCTTGGCCCATTCGATATAATTTGTTTTTGTTGATGGCACAGTACAGAGATTTTAGGTCTTTTAGTGCCTTTTTACAACTTTCCAAAGCGAATAATTGGATTCTTTCTCCGCTATCAAGCTTTCGAGGTAAGTACCTATTGGACGGTTTTTAAATTCATAATAGTCTGTTTCAGAAAGTTACACGACTTTGTTGCCATTTCTCACGCGCTTTTCTTTTTCTTATTTCTAGTGGAAATTTTATTTCCTTTGATAAAGACTATTATTCTACGCGTAAACAATACCAATAATGTAAGCAATGAAACTCAACGTGACGGTGCCACCTGTCACACACGTGAGAAATAATGCATTGCACACAAAGTGCAATATCATGCCGTTGAGTTATTTTCTTTCGGGTTATATGAAGCAGGAGGTGAATACCAATAACCCCCCGGCCTGTGCTGTGATTTACACGACTTGTGTGCAGATTTTGACGCCTCCTCCAGATTTCGAAAAATTTCCAAAATCTTTAAGAATTATCGATTGTACGAGTAAAGACCCGTAAAAGAAGCGGAAGCCCAAAATGGAGATCAAAACAGGAGGACCAGAGTAAAAAATTAATAAGCAAGAGGAATCGACGGTTTACAACACCAGGAATCTGTGCAGAGTTCAACCGCTCGCACTCAAAGCAGATATCAGTAACAACGACAAAAAGGCGTTTAGCTGCCGCAGTCTTTTACGGTCGAGTAGCAGTACGAAAACCTTTGCTACGACCTCAAAACAAAGTCAAGCTGCTAGAATGGAGAAGAGAGAACCAGGATTGGTCCTCTGCTGACTGGTCGAAAGTCTTATGGCCGGACGAGTCAAAATTTGCTTAAGAAAAGATGCTCTCTAGCTGTGTGGTTCCAACAAACAAGCATGGCGATGGTTCAATAATGGTCTAGGGATGTTTCTCTTCCTCCGTTGCTGGAGACCTCATCCGTATCGATGGAATCATGAATAAGGAGAAATACAGACAAATATTAGAAGAACACATCATATCATCGGTTTTGTGATTAATAACTCCAAAATAATGATCCGAAACATTCTGCCAAGCTTTGCCGAGGATATGTGGACTGAGAAGAAGAACCACAGAAAAATATAAAATAGTCTGCCCAATCACCCGACCTCAACCCAGTAGAGCTGCTTTGGGATGAACTTGACAGAGAGGTTCGAAGACAGAGTCCAACATCTAAAAACAAACTTTCGGAGATTCTTGAAGTAGCCTGTGATCAGTAACATTGGAAACTATTAAGAAGCTGATCGATAGAATGCCTAGATTGACTCCCAAAGTGGTGAAAGTACGAGGGGGATTTTCGACGAACAAGAGGTCTAAGTCTATTTTATTACCCACGTCTTTTAATTTATTAGGTTCAATTAATTATAGAAGGCGACTAAGGGAAAATCACATCTAGGCAATTTTTAAAATATCCAGGTGAGCCTAGCGACACATATACCATCTTAAAACTGTCCCGCAAGTGTGCATGCGAATCCGTGGGTTGACACGACTGGAGATCACCGATGTTGTAAAAGTACGATCAAACTTAAATCAAAAATCAGGAGCATGCACGTGTCAAAATCAAAAAACTCTTAAACCCTAGCATTGTGGTTAGAGCACGACCGACTCAGTTGGTATTGTCATGTTCAAAGGAGAGATCCTTTGAACCCCCTCAAAAAGGCAATATCAACCAACGTTACTACACAATCGCGCAAAAAAGGCAGATCAAAAAACAACTGGATCACACAAATGCAAAAACACCAGCATTCGATTGGCCTCAGTGACGAAGTGATCCGAAACCGGGAAGCCTGCCGGTACTTCCTGAGGTTAAACCGGCAAACTCCACAGGCAGACCAGTAGGGATGCAGTAAAGTGAGAGGGCTGTGATCCTTCTACTGCGGATCATAACTTAGCCGTTAGGAAAAAACAAGAAAAAGATATGAGGTGTGAGATATCATTTGGCAAATGTTTTGTTTTTAGTTTTTTACACTTTAATTTATTTAATTTTAAATATTGGTCTAACTGCGCAACAGATCACCATCATTTTTAGCATTCAGGAAATATTGACTGCACCTGTTCCTCCCCGCGCCCTACCAGTAATGCTGTCTCTGCTAAATTATCTCTCTAAATGACGTGCTGACTGTGTGGAATTCATGAGGAAACCAGCATTCCAAACTTCACCAGCAGCTGCATATTTGCCTACTATTTTTTCGAGGCCCTTTAACAGAAATGACGAAGAGCTTATAGCCTTGAAGCTGTTAAGTATTTCATAGACCCATCCTTTCCGACTTAAAAATGAACAAATCACTTAGAGTAGAAATGAAATCATTGCCTCGAATGTAGAGCATCGGTGGATGAAAAAATCCAACAAATTCTACCAACGGGAGAAAGTAAACGCTACTCTGGCGTTCATCGATAACTTGTTCAAATCAAGAACCAATAAACACTGCACTAGATAGCATTTCACAGCTTTATTTCTAAATAAATATGCTCATACAAACCATGCCCATTAGATCACCCTGTATAGCTTAACATTAATGTAAACAAAACAACATTTTATTTTCGATCACGTTGAATTTATTTTGTTTACAAGAATATCAAACCAACCCACTGACACATCGTCTAAAACAAACTGTGCTGCTCAATGGAGAGGAAGATTAAACTTTCATATGAATACAGGCGCGCACTTGTTATCAGCGGCACTTACTAGATAGGTACATACTAGATAGGTAAATAGATTAAAAAACAAATGTGATTAATAAAGAAAACCTGGGTAGATAAATGGGGGGTTATAACTGCCAAGTGTCAGTGAGACCAACGACCGACCTGCAACACGTATACCTATCAATTTTCAAATTTTAAACAATCCACCATCAGAAAATGCCGACCGAAATTTACTCCCTCTTCGAAGTGATCTGTTCCCACTCCACTTGAGGCACTCTCAAGATCCCTCTCAAAGGTCGGCCGACGCCGCCACCGCTGCCGCCGCAAGTAATTCGCTTCAATCTTAGAACTTTTATGTGAGTGCCCGTGATTTCTTCGCTCTCGTATGCGTGTGTCATTTTTCTTGTGAGTCTGTTTTCGTAATAAAAAAAAAAGAAGCAAATTAAACGAACAAAAATAAGCAATGAAATTCTCTCCCCGTCTTGCTTAGTATTTATGGAAATGATCTCATCAACCCCCGTAGTGTTGGTACCAAAGGGGAACCTTTGGAACGAACCACAATCCTCGACTTGTGGTTCAGCCAGTCAGTCAGCTAGCAACCAGCATGTATGTTTAATTTTTTGTTTTACTTTTTGTATGCACTGCACTTTGGAGCACACTGAAATGGAATTACTAAGTGAAGCAGTCTTAATTGTATCGGAAGAAGAGACTTGAGAGTTGCAGGTGAAACGCATAGCTTCGTAAGTCGATAATTACTAGACCTTTTAACGAACGCACTTTCGTCAGCGAAACAAATGCACCCGATTTGAAATGTTTGTAATATGCAAATTTCTAACTGACATCAGTTAGGGAGAATACATCTGGCGGCATAATGTGTTATCGCTGGAGGGTCTCACTTCCCTCACGATGACGAGGATGATTACTTCTGACAAGTGCTGGGGAAAGGTGGAACGATGAGAGTACAAGTGGGAGATTAAATTAACAAATGCATTAAAACCAACGTGAATCATTGTATTCCTCTGGCGATGTTATATTGATTTGTTTGTTCAAGGGGGATGCGCCCAGTTGAGCGGGAAAAATACTCGTATTATTAAAAAAAGGAAAAAGTTACAATTCCATTTCCAGTACGCATTATTTTGCATGGTATATCTATGATATTATATACAAAGGAAAAAAATAAAAACACTCTTTCCAAATTCAGGGTAGGTGTGGTTATGAATGTCATGATAGCTCATAAAATGTTTAAGGCTACACAGATTTTATTCATCATATACGAGTACTATTAAAGCGTTAAGTGAATTTATTGCAATGTTTAAAGGTAATAAAAGAACAGATAGACTCCAGTTGTCTTAATTTGTTCACTGGAAATACCTACATTTAGAAACGGGAAGAAATTTATCGATTAATGGGCATAGCGTAACAGAGACATGGATTTTCTTAAGTACATTCTAGAAGTCGAGGGCTTAGACAAATATTCAAATAGTCTTAATTGGCGACTTATTATGTGGCATTCTTTCTCAGATTAATCACATAACACTTGCTATTTGCAATGGAGGCTATGCTGCCTGTTGAAGCACTGTCAACTAGGGTTGGGCGATTATAGAAAAGAAAATCGGTTATCGGTTAACTGGCTTCGATTAAATAGAGCAAAAAAAAAACGGTAGCCACTACTACTTAATCGGTTATTTTGAGTGTCCCGTTCCAGAATATTATAAAACGGAACGCTAATGAATTCGAGACGGTGTTTGTGTGTCTGTCAAACATTCATAACATTTGAACCGTTTCCCCTAGAGAGCTGAAATTTTCCACAAAAATAGTTCGCGGTGAAATTGGCAAAAATATTTTTTTAGAAGCACAAGGTACAAGTTACACAAAAAAAATGTGTCCACCCACATGCAACATATCAAATTAAAGAAGTCCATGTAAAAAAAAACAAAAAAAAGATAAAAAAAAGTTAACTAATTCATGGCAAAAGTGATATCACACATCCTTTGTATCCGAAAGTAGGTATTAATGCGCAAAATCGGAAAACAAGAATATGTAAAGCCATGATGATGTAACGGGAAAATTATAACAAAGCTTCTAGCTCACTCAGTTCCTAAGGATTAGCAAAATATGTGAGGTGTGAAAAGAAACGTCACCATTTGTTACACTACCTTCAACCGATTTTGATAGTTTTTAGACAGATTTTAAATGCATTCACCCATCCGGCTTAAACCATATCTTACCCCCCCTACAACCTATTTTCGAGCAGGACTTGTACTTTGTCAGTCCTAACAAATTTTGTCAGTCAGTCAAATTTCATAAAAAACCGTAACGATTTTTCAAATCCCGTTTCCCACATCACCGGCACTCCATCCGATTTTGACAAATTTTATATTTTTCAAAGTTGTTTGCTTTATTGCTGCTGTGCGGCAGGTTTGGCAGTAGCCTATCCTATCAACCCAATTTTGCATTATATTTTCGATGGTTCGGGGCTCTATTTCACGAATATCTCGATCAATATGCTTAAGTACCTGAATCGTTTCTTGTCAGTATAACATCGATCTTTAACGGGACCGCTCAAAAAAAAAGTCCAAAGGCATCAAATCGCAGCTCCGCGGAAGGGAAGCAACATCACCAAAACGGCTGATTACACGACTATTCAACTTAGTGCGCAAAAGACCGATTGTTGGACGGCTTGTATTGCACGTAGCGCCATTTTGCTTGAACCAGAAGTCATTCCGCAGTTTCTGGCCAAATAAAATCGGTTATCATGCCTCTGTAGCGCTCTCCGCTGACTGTAACGTAACGTTGTTGTTGGACAAATAATGCCGCCATTCCACAAACCACACCAAACAGTCACACGCTGAGGATGGATTCGCTTCCATACGACTACGTGTGGGTTTCCTGAGACCGAGATGAAAATGCACCTCATAAGTAAAAAAATATTTTGTTTACCAAAATCGACGTCAATTTCGAGCTGCACTAAAACCCAAACATAGAAGCGATAACGAAGCGGATGGTGGTTTTGCTTCAGTTCCTGAGTCAGTTGGACTTGTAAGGGAATAATCCGAGGCCTTTATACATAATTCTCCTCAGTTGCTGAGATCTGTGGCGAGTTGAGATACTCGGGTTCAAAGTGTGCGCCCTTTCGGCAACAACAGCACAGAATGAAGTTTCTTCAAGAACTTGCATGCAGCAGGCATGGTTAGTGCATTATTTCGACCGAAATTTGTTTTCGAAATTCACTCTCTCACTTGGGAAATAAGTTTTCAATATTTCCCAACGTTGTTTCAGCGAAAATCAGCTCATTTCGTACTGCGTTTCTGTCAATTTTGTGAACGCGAAAGAGCTGCCACTGTCAAAATAACTTGTAATTTAAATATAAACTAGTTCATCAAAATTGGTTCAGTGGTTCTTAAGCAAGGCGACTCATAAGAAAAGACAGGAAGGCATGCAACAAAAAATGTACTTGTTTTCACCTGACGATTTCAGAAACGGTCAGTTTCCTTTCTTTCTCCGAATTAACGAGGAAGCAAAATTAAGAAAAATTTAAAATTACGGTACGGAATAATAACCGCGCGAGGCCAGATTCAAACTTTATGCTTCTATGCACTATTTTCCCTACAATTGCAAACAAAATCTTACAAAATCTTATATGATTCTTGTATTCGATTTCGAGATTTTAATCAAAGTGGGTCTCTCAAATCTGTCTGTCTATATGTAAAGCCGACTGCAAGCTAAACCGCTGGGCGAATTTTCTTGAAACTTTATATCTGGGGTATGTAGGTTCACAGTTCGAGGTGAAATCGGAATTTTCATTTTAACCCGAACATTTCAGGGTGGCCACGGTATGCTTGTGATTCAATCTGTACAGGTTCGAGCCCGAATGGGGAATAGCAACCATGAGCAAAAAAGAGAGGCGAATACAATCGCAGTTTCTCCAACCACTCCAACCAAAGGGAGTGCTTGGTAGTACTATGAATCGAAAATCGAGTCTGATTGCATCCGGGATTGAGAAACTTCCTTCTAAAAATAAACAAAAAACGGTACTTTTGTGTTGTGTTGTGTTGTGTTGTGTTGTGTTGTGTTGTGTTGTGTTGTGTTGTGTTGTGTTGTGTTGTGTTGTGTTGTGTTGTGTTGTGTTGTGTTGTGTTGTGTTGTGTTGTGTTGTGTTGTGTTGTGTTGTGTTGTGTTGTGTTGTGTTGTGTTGTGTTGTGTTGTGTTGTGTTGTGTTGTGTTGTGTTGTGTTGTGTTGTGTTGTGTTGTGTTGTGTTGTGTTGTGTTGTGTTGTGTTGTGTTGTGTTGTGTTGTGTTGTGTTGTGTTGTGTTGTGTTGTGTTGTGTTGTGTTGTGTTGTGTTGTGTTGTGTTGTGTTGTGTTGTGTTGTGTTGTGTTGTGTTGTGTTGTGTTGTGTTGTGTTGTGTTGTGTTGTGTTGTGTTGTGTTGTGTTTTGTTGTGTTGTGTTGTGTTGTGTTGTGTTTTGTTGTGTTTTGTTGTGTTGTGTTGTGTTTTGTTGTGTTGTGTTGTGTTGTGTTGTGTTGTGTTGTGTTGTGTTGTGTTGTGTTGTGTTGTGTTGTGTTGTGTTGTGTTGTGTTGTGTTGTGTTGTGTTGTGTTGTGTTGTGTTGTGTTGTGTTGTGTTGTGTTGTGTTGTGTTGTGTTGTGTTGTGTTGTGTTGTGTTGTGTTGTGTTGTGTTGTGTTGTGTTGTGTTGTGTTGTGTTGTGTTGTGTTGTGTTGTGTTGTGTTGTGTTGTGTTGTGTTGTGTTGTGTTGTGTTGTGTTGTGTTGTGTTGTGTTGTGTTGTGTTGTGTTGTGTTGTGTTGTGTTGTGTTGTGTTGTGTTGTGTTGTGTTGTGTTGTGTTGTGTTGTGTTGTGTTGTGTTGTGTTGTGTTGTGTTGTGTTGTGTTGTGTTGTGTTGTGTTGTGTTGTGTTGTGTTGTGTTGTGTTGTGTTGTGTTGTGTTGTGTTGTGTTGTGTTGTGTTGTGTTGTGTTGTGTTGTGTTGTGTTGTGTTGTGTTGTGTTGTGTTGTGTTGTGTTGTGTTGTGTTGTGTTGTGTTGTGTTGTGTTGTGTTGTGTTGTGTTGTGTTGTGTTGTGTTGTGTTGTGTTGTGTTGTGTTGTGTTGTGTTGTGTTGTGTTGTGTTGTGTTGTGTTGTGTTGTGTTGTGTTGTGTTGTGTTGTGTTGTGTTGTGTTGTGTTGTGTTGTGTTGTGTTGTGTTGTGTTGTGTTGTGTTGTGTTGTGTTGTGTTGTGTTGTGTTGTGTTGTGTTGTGTTGTGTTGTGTTGTGTTGTGTTGTGTTGTGTTGTGTTGTGTTGTGTTGTGTTGTGTTGTGTTGTGTTGTGTTGTGTTGTGTTGTGTTGTGTTGTGTTGTGTTGTGTTGTGTTGTGTTGTGTTGTGTTGTGTTGTGTTGTGTTGTGTTGTGTTGTGTTGTGTTGTGTTGTGTTGTGTTGTGTTGTGTTGTGTTGTGTTGTGTTGTGTTGTGTTGTGTTGTGTTGTGTTGTGTTGTGTTGTGTTGTGTTGTGTTGTGTTGTGTTGTGTTGTGTTGTGTTGTGTTGTGTTGTGTTGTGTTGTGTTGTGTTGTGTTGTGTTGTGTTGTGTTGTGTTGTGTTGTGTTGTGTTGTGTTGTGTTGTGTTGTGTTGTGTTGTGTTGTGTTGTGTTGTGTTGTGTTGTGTTGTGTTGTGTTGTGTTGTGTTGTGTTGTGTTGTGTTGTGTTGTGTTGTGTTGTGTTGTGTTGTGTTGTGTTGTGTTGTGTTGTGTTGTGTTGTGTTGTGTTGTGTTGTGTTGTGTTGTGTTGTATTGCGTTGTGCTGTGTTGTGTTGTGTTGTGTCTAGGTATGATATATATTTTTTACGGGTAGAAGCACAATATTTTTGTGTGATGTGTTATAGCGTTTAGTGGAATAATATTACCGCGACACAACACAATACAAACACACTATTTGTGGCTAAAGATATGGCCTAAAATAACCGGTCATTTTTTTTATAATAACGTGTAATTAACCGATTATGAAAATAATCGGTTATTTCTGCCCCTCCATGCTGACGAGCTTATAAGCACTGTGCCTGACTACTTACATAAGTGCTGTTAAATGCTCGGACGAGCTTAAGCATAGCCAGGTAAACTAATTATTGGGGGAGAATTTGCGATAAGATTCAAGCGGGACGTTTTATTATTTTATGTCTGCAGAACGCACAAACACAACTTTTCACAGCGACATGTATTCATGATGTATTTTTGCTCAATTACGGGAAAAAATTATCCACTGCGAAGGATTATAAGACCAAAAGCCTTTACTTTCCTTAAGACATTAGAGAGAATCGGCGGCATTACACCAGGTTGTATCGTTTGAATATAAAGAACTAGTCGTGTGTTTCTCTGAAAAATCAGACACAAGATAAGGGTCAAACGTCACTAATCGACCACTAGAATGGTTTGAAATTTTAAAAATAATTTTAAATCTATTTAACTCACTAGAGAATCTTGGACGAATGAAAGGACGACAAGTAACCTGAATGGAATAACAGTATACATAGACGGCTTAAATACAATATATCAGCCGAATCAGATTGTACTCCCTATCCATTGAGACTATCCGTAACGGTGTTTACAGCACAGATCTTTGCCATACTGAAAGGATTCGTCGTCCTTACCAACGATCATAAATTGGTATCTATTCAGACAGTAAAGTTACCATAAGACCTGCTAAAAATACCAATCGAAAAACAAAATGACTATCGCAACAAAGTTTGCCTCAATCGAGGCAAGAAAGGCCAGCAACAGCAAAGTTACGACAGAAATGACTGGGAACACCTATGATGACAGATATACTGACCTTCCAGCCAATGTAATCGATAATACCCTGGAATTTGTCAAGCGAACAAACCATTTTCCCAATTACTTTATGCTACATAGGTAGATCTTCTACTCCACATAGGTCTAAATACCCAAATCCTCCATAACACATGATTCAAAACAATCTAACGCTAACAGTACCAAACAAGGGGAATAAAACTTGCGACAAGAACAACACGCTTACCCTCTAACCAACCAACACTATCGTACTTCAAGGTGGCTAAAACTGTTAACTATTCTTAAAGCTCAATGATCGTCGGTTCAAATCTTTACGGCGCCCCCTTTGATGGTGTATACAGGAGAAAATGTAACGATCAACTGTAAGAGCTGTTTAACGACATCGATCTAGCCAAGAAGAATAGATGGAACATATCGAAGTTTGGTCCAATGATCAAATGTCCATTGTGATACCACTAGAACAGACAGGAGGTATTCTTCCCACCATTGGAACCATTTGCACGACTGCCAAAGTAGCAGTGCCCGGTAATGATATTTCGCAATTTACAGATGTCGATTCTCATATGTCTTGCCAATTCTCTAGATCTGTTCAGATCTAATTGCAGTGTTACAATATCCAAGAGTTGCCCATCTGTTGATTTCTTTTACAAATGTTTCAGAGTGGACGATGTATTTATCAACGACCTGGAACACACTACCTACGATTTCTGGATAAGTAGGGGAGATGGATGTCCCACAAATGTTAGTCCCGGGCTGGTTTTGTCAAACCGAATTGGATTCAAAATACCAGAAGCTAATTTCAGTCCGCATTGAAGGACCCTGGCGATTGCTTAGAAAAATTGACGTGAGGTACAGAAAGCAATTCATTTTGATCGCAATAGCAATCGGATTGCTTGTTGTACTTCATAGCAAGAAAATATGCGAACAAAACACAGCCCCGCCATAAATTACATCCGAAATCTTTTCATATGTTAAACTGAAAACAATTAGCCACTTAAGGTATGTGGCATAATACAATTTGCATAATGACACAAATCAAGCTTGACCTCGTCCAGTTGATCTACTCCACAGCTGTGCACATGTTTAGAACAGCATAGGAGTATCCACTGTGGCATGTAAATTTCAATTACACATTTTGCCAATCGACATGCTGTTCCTATGTTTCTATGAGTCGTGTACGATATACCCTCCTCCGAATTCGATAAATTTATTTAGTCATTTAACACTCCGAGCATGTGTCGAGTTCCATTTCCACATGCGGAGGCCGCTTTAGCTGTCTATCTGTCTGACAACATGTCAAACATGGACTGATTGCAATATTACGACAGCAGTTGACCATCAATTGGCAGAACAGAAAGAATGCAAATTTTATCTCATTGATTAGCAAGCGAGCGCCAGCACTGGTACGGAACCGAAAGTGCTCACTGCATTTCCAATTACTTGGCATCGGACAGTACTCGTATGACAGACACTAGGCGGTAGTGTACTACGAGTAGATACTTGGCCAAATGAATTTGTTTTTCCAATGAGCTTTCATATGAATTACCTAATCACGCAGCAAGTACTTTTCATTCATGGTGGGAACTTTCGATTGTAAACTGCATCTGAGATTAGAATACCGAATTGAATGTGTAAATCCGCGTTACATACGAGTATATACATTTGTAGTTAGTCTGTTGTTTGGTTAATCATCAAAGTGTACGAAGGTGAGTAATGGGGAGATAGGCGCCACAGAAAAGAAACATAATTTAGCCATTGGGATGTGCAGGAAATTCTCATTCCAATGACGCACCTGGATCTCTGTGAACAGTAGACATTCGTGGAAAAGCAATTTGATTTGAGCAGTAAAGTGACTAATAGAGTGTTGCGCGAAGTAGGCAACTCGAGAAATGAGGTAGCAGCCTTAAGTGGAGATGAATAGTTTTTTTTCTTTTAATTTTATTAGTGACTGTCAGAGATCTTATCTACAAAATTTACAATTACATCGCAAGCTATAAAGGAAGATCATTAATTGTTCTGACTCTATGGGGTTATCGCTCTTCGTAGAATTCTAGTATTTGCGTCGTCCTTGGATTGGGGTAGAGGCTTTTATTCAAATTAAAATTAAAAATTAATTAGGTAGCCAAATGAGTCGATACGATATGTGCGTGTCAGGTGAGAAGTCGAATGAGTGAGAATACAATACACGATCTATGATGGAACTAGTACTAGATACTGACGAAGAGGTTGAACGAGGGGTAAGCAACTCGCACGAGTATATGCTTGATAATTTTCTTATTTGCACATCACATCATACATTTTCGCGAAGTGTTTCTGTTATTAAATCAAAATTTATATTAGAGCAAAACTTTGTTTTGGAACAAGATTTTTATTTCTCGAACATCGACGAATTCTGACTGAATATTGCTCGATGAAAAAGTTTAGAGAACAAACTAATTTACATATTCGTATTTTGTTTTATTAATAAATTTTCGCGATGTGTCTCTGATAATAAACTACGGAAGGGAGTAATTTACATTTGTTTTAATTAGAGCAAAACTTTGTTTTGAAACAAGAATTTTGTTTCTCGAACATCGAACAACCGTTCGACGAATTCTGAACGAACGTTGGTTTCTAATGGACGCATGCGTACATAGGACAAGAGAGCAACTCTGTATCTTTAATGGGCGAAGCAGTGAACATAAACGTGCAGAAGTCGCTGTTGATACAGGCAAAAGTTAGATTATGTAAGGTTAGGGTGGCTGTCCGCACCGGTGTGCATGCACACTTACGCCAAAAGAGGTCCATTATGATGCCATGGAACCAATCGCTATTCTAACTACCTAGAATGCTAATTGAACTAGACGGAGATTCTTATGAAGCAGAAGATGCTTCTGAAGTCAATATTCGCCAAATCGCCGAGGTCATCGAAGGGAAGAGTACCAAGATGAAGCAAATTTCTTTCAGGTACAAGGGAAATAAAGGATCGCTTCTCCTTTCTCTCGTCTCTGCAGCTCCTGCAGAAGTCATTTGGAAAAATGACGCAGACCTATAGGACATCTGTTATCGTTTTAGCACAACCAATCTGTGAGAGCAGCTTTACAATAACTAATAGCACCGGTTATGCCTAGGCAGGCTATTCTTTGGTATAACTTTGTGTTGGCCGCCTCCCACCATACAACTGAACCGTAGGTTATTATGTGTCTCACAATCGCTGCGTACAATTAGTGTACGATGTTTGGTTGCAGGCTCCACTTTTTATTCCAAAGGCTTGACTGCTGCGTAAAATGTATTGATACCTTTTTCGTTCTTCTTCCGTATTCCGTTTCCGTTACCTCGATGGAGAGGCTTAATCGAGTGCCTTTCAACTTTGGTGGATTCCATTTCGGTACTTTATATCTTCTTGTGAACAGGACCAGTTTCCCTGGGTTTACGGTAAGCCCATTGGCCTATATCCATTCTGACAATTCTGTTAGCACAGTTTCCATAATCTCGCTAACTGTCGATATGTATATTTACCCGTAACTAGTAGAACGATGTTATCTGCGTAGGCAATTGTCCTAATGCCTATGTTGACAAGGGACTTAAGAATTTTGTCGAGCGAGGTGTTTCAAAGAAGAGTTGATAGAATACCTCCTTGTGATGTTTATTTCTTATCAAAAAGGTGACGGAACCGTTTTCCTTCAAAGAAGAGATCATGGTACTCATGTTCAAGTTGTTGAAGGCGCCTTCTATGTAGAGGAATGCCATCGCGATCATACTAGTTACTTCATGTAGTGCTGTTTCAACGGCCTTTGACATACGCATGTTGTGTGGTATATAAGCCTATGTTTCTATAGAGACTGTTCCTTACATGGAGGTCCAACAGTTTTTCCAAAGTTTTAACGATGAGAGGCTTATTGGACTACAGTCTTTCGCTGTGGAGTGCCTAGGATTTTATCTTTTGGGAATAAAGACCACACATATATTCTTCCATTTGTCTGGGATATAGCTTAGTGTCAGGCGTGCTATGCATATTACCTGGAGCCATGTAACTACGGTCTTTTGTAGCATGGCCGAGATTATTCCGTCCGGTCCTGCTGATTTAAGGGGTTGGAAAGATTTCGGCCCATGCTATTTTATCTTCGATAGTACAGTCCCTAATAGTAATCAGTTCTTCCCCCGATGGTGAAAGGGAGCTGTCTTTAGGGTAGTATGGTCGGTTATGAATGTTATCGCACCTAGGGAAGTGAATTTGCAGAAGCAATTCCAGGGTCTCTAAGTTGTTCGCTGTCCACGAATTGTCTTCTTTACAGAGACGCCCAGTAGAGGGAGGGTTCTTGGCAAGAACTTTCCGAAACCTAGCTGTCTCTGTTATTGATCCAATGTTGGAACAGTAATTTGCTCAGGCTGTACTTTTCGTTGCTCTGATTTTCCTTTTAAACTCGTTGAAGCTGTTGCGATATTCGCACCAGTTATCCTCGATTCTTGTCTTTTTAGCTCTATTTAAGAGTTTCCTTGTTTTGGTCGTGAGTAGTTAGTGTTTCTTGGACCAGCAGATTGCGTGGGTTCTTTTAGGGGGGCAGAATTTTTTAAAAAAGAAACTATAAGTGTCTTTGTGAAACACTACACTGTTTAAAAGCAAGAATCCTTACCTATGTCTGTTTGCAGGAATACACTAATCTCAAGAAGAATGGAAATGCGCGAATTTTGGTTTTCGACATCCAATAGTTTATTTCTCGAAATGCAAAACAGGGTTTTGTAGATGGTTGTACGTATTACAACGCTTTTAGCTGCGTTCGTAGAACAGAATATAATAGGACAACTCAAGTTTGTTGAAATCGATCTAATCATAACCGAGGAATAGTCAATTTTCAGAAACTGGTTAATAACCAAAAACTATGAGTAAACTTATTTTTTGGAAAAAAAAAAAATCGTTGTACGCCATCCGGTAGCATATATCCACCGTAACTCTAATAGTAAATTTGAACAAAATCGTTAGAGCCGTTTTCAAAATCGGCTATTAGTAGTGTACCGTTAATTTAGGAGTTAGAATGAGAATTCCAATTTCGTCTCGAATTGTGACCCAGATACGAAGTTTGAAGAAAATCCGTCCAACTGTTTAATTTACAATCGTGCTTATAGACAGATAGACAGACAGACAATATTGAAAGACCGACATTATTGAGTTTCTCTATCATAGTAATGTCAAGTTTGATCAAACTCTCGAGATCGAAAATTTTCAGGAAACCAATACTTGCGCTACAGGTGCAAGTAAAAATGTCCCTTGCCTCTTTGATATGCCTTGACTCATGCATGTCTATATTAGTTCTAATTTGAAGATGCATGGCAGATTCTACGCGGCTGTCAGTTCACATGTAACGACGCTTAAAGCTAAACGAGATCAGAGTAAACACTTTTAAACAGATATGTATACAGCTACACCCTGATTCCCATTTAGATATAGCAGCTGAAGCAATACTGGGGAGAAGATGATGAGGAAAAAAATACTGCGCAGTAGTAACGCTCGACATTAAAAATGCTTTCAACTCGGCGAAGTGGTCATGCATTTGGAGATCCCTGACCAGAATTGATACGCCATACTACCTGCTGAGGATAGTCGAACTACTTCACTAAAAGAAAGTTGAGGTACCAGACTGACAATGGCGTTAAGTACTACAACGTTTCCACGGGAGTTCCACAGGGGTCAGTCTTTGGGCCTCTTTTAGGCCTATGGAACATAATGTATGACGGAGTCCTGCGACTAACGCTGCCACAAGGAGTTAAGGTGATCGGCTTTGTTGACGATATAGCCGTGGTTACTTTGGCCAAACATATCCACGAGATAGAGTCTGCCATGGAAGAAGCAGTAGCTAAGATTAAAAATTGGAGTCTGTCGCCCTAGACCTAGCTGATTGCAAGACGGAGACTGTCCTATTAACTAGCCGAAAAACTATGGAATACGCAAATTTCCGGGTTGGGAACCAGACAATCAGGTCTAAAGAGGCATTAAAGTACTTAGAAATAATGCTCGACAACAGGATGAACTTCAAAACTCACGTCGAGTATTCAAGTAAAAAGGCATCACAGATCCAGGCAGAGCTTTTCCGTATGCTGCCAGATATCGGTGAGCCTGGATACGCCAGGAGGATCCTGCTATCCAGAGTGGTAAACTCAATCATTCTATACGCTGCCCCTATCTGGGCGGGGGCACTCACAACGAAGGAAACAAGATGGAAGCTCTCATCTGTATACAGGCTCTATGCAATCAGAACTATAAGCGGTTTCCAAACAATTTCGGACGAAACAGCCTATGTTATAGCCAACGAGATGCAAAGGGTTTACTTTAAGCGAACCATAAAGAAGCTGGCGCTACCAGGAGGATAAAACGAGAAGAAATGGAAACATCTGTAGCACTCTGACAAGCCAGGTGGAATAACATGACAAAAGGCAGATGGACCCACAAGCTGATCCCCACCATCGAGGTCTGGATAAAGAGAGCATGCGTGGACTGCAACTACCACCTTACGCAATTCCTGTCCGGACACGGCGGCTATCGAAAATATCTCCACTGATTTGGACACGATATCTCGCCCTTCTGTCCAGAATGCGCATATGAAGAGGAAGACGCGAAGCGTTCCACTGCAGGCGCTTTGCAAAGGGAAGAATGAACTCGCTTCTAATAAGTCATATGACGTGGTCAGGGGACGACTGGCTTGAGACCTATACCATCATAACGAGCATACAGAACGAGCTAAGGAGAGTCGAAAGACTAAGAAGAGCCTAAACGGCAAATGCAAGATGATAGAGCATAAGTTAACGGCAGTCCTGCGGAGAGAGTGGTAGGGTGTGGATTAGTACATAGGCGGACTTCTGGCATCGATTATTCGGGTTTACAAATTGTGCATGCTGGTAGCCCGGGCTATTAGTATCTTCAGAAGATTACCACATCCATTGGCGCATCCATATATTAATTCAGAAACCGCACAACGAATAAAACAACAATCGTCGTTTATAACAAAGGGAGTAGAAGTGATCAGAAGAAGTGCGGAATTTACTATCGATAGAAATATCTAGAAGGTACAACGCACACTAAAGTGACATGGCAAAGAGTCTGGCGTGGCATCGTGTATGGATCTTCAAATTGAAACCAATGTCGAAATACATACAAATATGGGTCAAGGTACCCCGAAGAACTTACCTAACTAGTGCCAAAAGCTAGACTTAAATTTTTTCTAAATACTGAACGTGTTGCATGAAAGTAGGCTGTCAGACGAATTTAAGATTCAGGCCGGTGTTCGTCAAAACTATATGCTATCGGCAATAGTTTTTTGTTTCTGTGATTAGTGACATATTTCGGAGTACTTTTTCTGTGCGTAGCGGTGGAATCCAAAATTTACAATCTATATCAAACACCTCGACAGCGCCGACAATGTTTGCATAGATTTTGCCTACTAATTTAGTGATAGATTCTACCTGGTGGAGCTGAAGATAAACTCCGCCAAAACTTAAATTCTCAGCCTTACTGACGACCCACCAAACTCAGGAGTAAACATTTCTGAACAATGGACAATTTCCGGTACGAAACATTGACGTGGCTTTCCATATTTTAACTAATATCTAAAAAAAAACAGCTCAATCAGTTTAAATACTAGGCTGCAACTATTCGGTTTCGTTTAGACATAGAGTGGGTGCTGTTATACGTATATTGTTGCATTAGAGCAATGTCGCAAGAAAACTGCAATAATTTTTTTATTCGTCGTCGAACAAGATCAGCTTTATGACCGGATCAGAAACGATGGATGAGCTGCATAGCTCTCAAGGCCAGTCGCAATAAACTTAGACGAAAGAACCCGAGCGGGTCATCCCCACAGTTGAGAATTTCAGCGCTTAGGAGCCGGTTCGCACTGAGATACATAACCAGGAAGAGCGGACAAAAGACTTAACTAAGTACCCTCTCTATCCCCCACCGAAAGTTGGACGTACTTTAATTCTGTCGCTGATTTCCACCAATTTTGGAAGAATACTCGCACTTCGAATGAAATTATGTACGATGTTCTTTTTTATCTATACTCGTATACGAAAGTATTTGAGCTAACATATGTCTTTCAACTTAGCTTCAATAGCCATCTATTTGATTATCGATCAAGTGTGACTAAATATGTATTCCGTCTATATACCTATACTAATAGCAACTAATCAATTAAATTGCAATCATATAGCCAAGGATCATTTAATTTATTTACAATCTATGCGGCCCTTTAAAAATAGTCCCTGACTGCATTGTATTGAACGCTCTTGACCAGAAGTAAATCGCAGTTGGCGCAGAACGTCGTAGTTCATATTTTGATACGAAACTTGTTGATACTTTATAAATGCAGATACTTACATACATACATATGTATATTTATTGCAATAAATAATTGATTTTGTTTTTCCCCTCTTATCAGCTTGTACCGGTGGATTTGTTTGTTTAAATACCCTCATCACCAGCTGTTGGCTATGTGACTGGCACGTCGGTATGAAATTTCATAAATATATTTCGAACTTAACAACGACAACCTTCTAATGGTTTAAGTTTTGACTTTATCTTATCAAATGGGTAAGGCGAATAAAACAATTAAGAGAGACATGAAAAAGAGTTTAAAAAAAATCAAATCACGGAGGGGAACTATAAAACCATTGTGGCAGGCTATCAATCGGCGATTTAGTCACCTCTATATTAGTAACAATTAGTTGCTAATGAAATCGTTGGAATTGTGACACTCAATGTAAATAAATGCATACATTTTGTTAAACATGTTAAAACAAACTAATTTTGTTGAATTTAAGTGTAGGTGTTAACAGGTGTATCGCAGACAAACGTGAAATCTGTTTCGAGATTGGGCGTGACTCAATGTTCAATGCGTACCCAGCTGGAGAACCTCTAAAAAATCTAACAGATGTGACGCTAATGTTTACTCAGCTATTTTTTTCAAAATGGGCCAGTTCGAGATCTGCAGATCACAGAACTTAGAGTTTGGCACCGGGGTTTGAGGTGCAAATGCACTAATCAACGCATTCAATAGTAACACAATCCAACTTATAAATAAAGGGTGTCCCAAAATGCACACAAGATTTGAATTTTCCGCCGTTCGTGCGGTAAAGTGTTGCCAACGAAAAAAAAAAAAAAAGACAGCGTGACAGCTGACAGTTCAGGGTTATTAGAAATAGAGTGCTACACGAAAGAACAACGCGTTTTCATTGTTCGGCATTATTTGAAAAATAATGAAGGTTTGGCAGCTACAGTTCGCAATTTTCGTACAAAATATGGTCGGAATAGTGATTTAACTTCTTCGACTGTGAATAGATTAATTCAAAAATTCAGGGATAATGGATCAATTAGTGATCTTAGACACTGTGGCCCTCCTTAAACAAGTCGTTCAACACAAAACATTAAAACAGTTCATGAGAGTGTTGTTGAGAGTCCAGGAACATTAATTCGGCACCGTGGTCAAGAATTGGACATTTCAAGAAGCTCTCTACTGAGTATTTTCACGAAAGATTTCACATCTTCATGCATACAAAGTGTAATTGACTCAAGAACTGAAGCCTAATTGTCGAATTTGGGGTTTAGAAAATCCACGAGTGATTGTTATATGGGCTGGAGGCATCATCGGACTATTCTTCTTTGAAAATGTGACTGGTCAGGCAATAACAGTTAATGGTGCTCGCTATTGCGACATGATAATCCAGTTTTTTGTACCTAAAATGCAAGATATGAAAGTTGTCGACATGTGGTTTCAACAAGACGGTGCCACTGCCATACTGTCCGAGAAACAATTCAATTACTGCATGAGTCATTTCCAGGTCGCGTAATTTCCTATTTTGGGGATCAGTATGCAAAACGGTCATAGAAAATTTTTCAACATAAGAGTGGCCATTTACCCGGTATGCTATTCCATACATAACCCTATACTGCATATTTTATGAATCAATAAAACATTTACAATTTTTAATTAAAAACCTGCGTTTTCTATCAAAATTTCTTTTTGCATGAATTTTGGGACACTCTTTAGAATGACTGCAACGAAAATCGTACCTAATAGTCATGAGTAGGTAATTCTATTATATTTTTGCCCCCTGATTCCGAAGATGCAGCCCAAAATTTCCTCACACGTCTAAAATTTGTTTAAAGGAATTAAACAGAAAGAAGTGGGCGGGTTCAGTTGTTAACTGCGTAATCGCTGAGCTGTATACTCAAGGTTTGAATCCCGGAAAACACCAAAAAGTTTATTTTTACATTTAGATCTCTCGCGAA
Organism: Pocota personata; assembly: GCA_963082735.1. Lineage (NCBI taxonomy): Eukaryota > Metazoa > Arthropoda > Insecta > Diptera > Syrphidae > Pocota > Pocota personata. The sequence continues at coordinate 66,637,291 of OY720431.1, read as the reverse complement.
CGTCTGACAAACAACCGAGAGTAAAAATATCGATAAGGAGCTTCTCTCAATCGGAAAAATTGCCCTACTAAAACGGCGTAAAACTGTAAGTCATTCGTGTGTCACAGAGCCCGAATGACTGCGATAAAGTAGGCCAGGCCCTGTACAGTCAGCCAATATATTTAATTTATAATTAAATTTGTTCGTAATCTACTAAAGTAAATGAAATCACGTTAATGTGCAAAAAAAGTTTCCTGGGTCATCGTACGAGTATCTGAATTCAAAGATTCAGAATTTGAAATACATTCAAAATGGAGCATAAAAGCCCATAAATGTAAACCAACTCCATTTTAACTTAAACTAATGAAGACAGTCAAAGAACAATATGTTAAAAATATTCAGAATCCGAATCTGAAGTCAAATTTTGAAAATTCAAAATAGCGTATTCAAAATAATGTCCAGCACACTAAAAAGTACTGGGTAAATTGATGTAGATTAGTCCACACATACTCGTATGTTTTCGAAATCACTGAACTTAAATTCGAAGTCAGAACTTTGAAAATCCAAATGCTATTAACATTTTGAATTTGGATTCAGCGACCTTAGAAACATATGTATGTAATATCAATCTATCGCCTTAGGAGAGGTGGCTTTTGGTACAATCCACATTGCAGTTTTGATGACCTTGCGCGACACTTATCCTAACACCCCTGTCTTATGGATATGCTTCCCTTGTATTCAGAACTGTCTTCGGCCAGAATCTAGGGGTCCGGTGCTGGTGTCTTCTTGGAGGACGACAATATCAGGCAAATATGCATCTGTTTTCCAAACGGAGACTTATGCAATCCTAATGGCCATAAACTATGTTGTAAGGAATAGGTGGAAGGGTCGGAGTATTTGCGTCTGTAGTGGCAGTCAGGCTGTGCTTAAGGCCTTGCTCAACCCTTTAACCCCTTCCAAGGTAGTTCTAGAATGCAAGAACTCTCTGAATTCGGTCGCAAGACTGAACTCTGTGATTCTTGTCTGGGTCTGAGGCTACACTGGAATCATGGGGAATGAGATTTCCCATGAGATTGCAAAGCAAGTCTGAGAGGAGATTTTCTCAGGACCGGAACCTGCGTTGGGTCTTCCTAGATCATCGGTCAGGACCTCCATTGACGATTGGGTTTCTTATGAACATAATTATGTGTAGCACGATTCTCCAGGATGCAGGCAGACTAAACGAATGCTTCCTGACGTCTGTAAGAAATCGACGGCATTCATGCTGTCCCTCAGCAAAATAGACTGCAGACAACTCATCGGATTTCTCACGAGGCACTTTGCTTTTGCTAAGCACCTTAGTGTGGTAGGCTTAAGTGATACAACAGTTTGTGATGGCTGTGAAGAGAGTGACGACACTACGGAATACTTCCTCTGTGATTGTCCTGCTTTTACACGTATCAGGTGGCAGATTTTCGACGCTGATGAGGTGATTGTTGATACTATAAGCTCCTCATAACTGAAGCGTTTACTCGACTTTCTCCGGAAGGTGAGGAAATTTCATTTAAATGAGTAAAACAGGGTTTGCAGCTTGGTAGTACAATAGACCAGTTCTCTCTGAGTGCTCCAGTGCAGTGTTTCCTGACCCGTATATATTTATTTTTTTTATTTTTTTGCGCGCCATTTTGAATTTTGAAATACGAACTTGGGATACAGATTCAGAAAACCCTTTTGTTTCTTTATCTTCTCTCGACTTACTTTTACATTTTTTGAATTTGTTTATGTTTTTTTAATAAAATAAACCTTGAATCCTAGTTTTAGTATTTTTTAAGAAGTTTTGAAAAAATAAAAAAAATAACTGAGTTGCAGACATTCCGGGGTCCACGCACTATTTTTCGTAGTTTAATCGGGTTACTGAGACGTTATATCAAGATTTTATTTCCACTTCTGTGATCAGTGACGACAAATTTACTAGAAAGCATACCAATTGGCAATTAGGCAAACATCTTGTTGACCAATGTGATTAATGACATTTTCTTCGTATCTACTCATATGTACTAGAAAAATTGTACACTGATGCACGCTGTCATTTGTACTGCAAAGGACTTTGGGTGCAAGGTTAGAGCTTACACTGATGAATGCGCCTACGTACTAATCTACATCCAGCACTCTTCTACGACTCTCCCCGCGGGATTGCTGTTAGGTATTACTTCTCGGGGCTGGTTAGCAATTCATGCTACGCTTCTTTTATTGCTGCTTCTGATGCTCCTGTTGCTTCTGTTGCTTCTCCTGCTCTTCTTAGTTTTTCTATTCTCCGCAGCCATCCAATTCTCTTTCGACTGCAACATATAGTCGAGGAGTAACGACCGACTGGGCAGAGTAGTTCCCCATGCCGTAAAGCGTGTGCAATGAAAAACTGCGTGCTCCGTATCTTCATCTTCATCCGGGCATTCGGAGCAGGATGGTGAACTGTCGTGTTCAAATCGGTGGAGGTATTTCCGGTAACCGCCGTGACCAGATATGAACTATGTAAGGAGGTAATTACATGCTTTCAGCTTATCCAGTCTTGAATTGTCGGTAATAGTTAAGTCCACCTGCCTTTTGTTGTATTGGTCCAACGAGTTTGCCCCATAGCTGCTGACGCAGCTTTTTCTTCCATTTTGATTACCTTGATATCATTGGCATCATGTTGGTTCAAGGCTCTTCAATTGTATATTCTGAACATCTCGTCGAACCGAGGTGACAACTCTGGAGAGCAGTATCCTTCTAGCGTATCCAGGTCCATCGATGTCAGGCAGTATACGCGAGAGAGCTCACTGTATTTGCTTACACTGATGATTCCACAGATCATTACTACTTGCTGTGTACAAATTAGTATCATGTAGATATGATCTAGGTGTTAATGTCAAGGCAGAGCCAGTTATATTCACATATTCAGGCTACAGCCAAAGTAAGTAAAGACTTAACATTAGACTCATCATCACAAAGCCTAGATGGCATTGGAGTAACTTGGAGTTAAAAACACACCTAATTATCGCTATTTAGTGGACTGACTAAACAGGAACCATTTGGTGTAATACCATGGCTAGTGTGAAACAGAAAAAAAATCAACTGCACTAGTAGTTCATCTAAATTATTCCCTAACTTCACCACAATCAATTGACACTGAAATATGACACCAATGTCGTCACCGCTGTTGTCGTTTTGACAACCGTTAAAGGTGTACACTCTAATATGCCACTCGTGAATCACTTTCAAAGAGTATTGCAAAATGCTGAATCCAATCGGTAGATTGGTATCCCTCAGCCGCACCGCAAACAAAGAGCCATTTATCGACGGTGAATTATGGCAGCTTGACGACTTTTATTTCATGAAGTTTGCATCGCACAGGTAGACAATACTTTAGCACGTGCAACTGAAGCTATTCATTTGACTGGTTGTGTCTTGAAGCCATACTCCTTATTCAACGATATCACTTAACCTCAAAAAATTAATCGATGAATCTATTTCAAACGATTAAGTTTTAGCCTAAATATGTATAACATCAAATAATAAGTAATAAGAAAACTTCAATGATATGTACGAGTACATTCACATATCTGGGGTAGACAACCTGCAAAATGGTTGGAAAAAGTAAATCATTTTTTTAACAGACGCTCTGTTTCAATCTAAAAAGAGTGATAATGAGAAGTATCTACAAATCGAAAAAAAATCCAATCAAAATAAGGAATATATTGAAAAACAATTTACGCAAATAACACAAACATTATTTTAATTTTATTTAACTAGTGATTACATTGTGGGTTATTATTACCGAAGTGGTTTACTCTCATCGGTTCATCCGGACCCTTGTTCTAGTGGCTATAGGACCTGGCCCTCCAGGTTGGGGGTTGTGCGTCGGAGCAACTTCCCTACAACGTCAAAAAACACTACGGACAGACATGGATGACCCTACTGTTGACGACCCTGGCATACGAAATAAGGACAACTATCTTCGGATCTGTACGTGGATTTTCGGCCCCTTAACAGGCAGCATGCAGCCGAACAATTAGCAGTGGCCCTAGCCAACATCGACTCGGATACTACTTTGTTACAAGGTACGAATATGGATACCCCAAGCGCTACAATAAAGAAGAATTCCTGTGAGAAGATATAACGTCGAAAAGCTGCAATCACAAGAGACCGCCAGAATAGTCTTCGCCGAACGCATATCCCGAAATCACTCCACGACTCCTATCCCGCCAGCATCAATTGCCGAAGAGTAGAGTCTCAAGTCGGTGCTGAGAATATGGACAAATTTTTTCTTCTGACTGTATAATGCCGACGAAGACCAACATTCGCCTTGTAAGGCAGAATGGGCCATTCAACATAGACGATGATAGCCAAAACTTCCGTCCACCTGACCAAACCGAAATGAGGATATCAATATCCAAGCTTAAATCCAACAAGATTGCTGGACCTGACGGCCTACCAGCCGAGCTGTTCAAAACAGCTGGAGATGACTTGGTAGAGAGCATACGGCAACTCATTTCTAAGATCTGGTCAGACGAGTGTATACCTGATGAATGCGCGATCCACAATAAATGAGACCCCCTCAACTACGCCAATTACAGAGGAATCAATCTCCTCCAGATCGCGTACAAGATGTTATCTGGCATATTTATTGTATGAATGCCTGAAACCCTTCATCAACAACCTGATTGGCCTCTATCAGTGTGGTTTCAGGCCACGAAAGTGTAAGAAGTCCAAATCGATACCCACCATCTTTTTATCGATTTTAAGGCAGTATTTATAAAGGAGAGCTATACAGAGCCATGTCTAGTTTTGGCATTCCTGCCAAACTTGTCTATTTGTTCAGGATGACAATGGAGAACGCTCGCTGCTCCATCAAGGTCGGTATCGACCTCACCGAGGTGATGCGCTGTCATCAATGAATTCTGGCAGAAAAATTCTTCGGAAAATATTCGGTCCAGTTTGCGTTGACAGGCTTTGGAGGAGAAGATTCAACGACGAACTTTACGAACTGTGCAGCGAAATCGACCAAGTCAAAAAAAAAAAACTGGTCATCAGTTGCCTAAGATGGCTAGGACATGTAGGCGACAAAGTCCTCTAATCCAACCTGGAGGGACAAGGCAGTAGAGGACGACCTCGCCTAAGGTGACGCGTACAAGTAGAAGGGGACTTCAACCAACTTGGAGTGCGGATCTGAAACCAGTTAGCTAAGGGCGTCGTACATATAAAAAGTTTAAGTAAATAAATCGTTCACTAAGCGATTATCAGCAAAAATACATTTGTTTATAAACTTGTTCGTAGTTTTTGAATTCTAGCAATTATCAATTCAATATTACTTATGTACTCATTTAGGTCCTTTAACCCCTCGGGGGGCATAGGGCGTCAACCACGCCTGCACGCCATCTTGTTCATACTTCTGCAACGCATTTGAGCTGCCTCCAACTCATTCCTATAGAGCTCGATTCCTCCTCAACTGTTCTGCGCCATGTTTGCCTAGGGCGTCCCGCTATTCTGCCTGCTTGGGTGAGCGGATTCCACTGCATAGCGAATTTCGCAATGGAGTTGACTTCGCGCCGTAGGGTGTGTCCAATCCACTGCCACTTTCTCCTTCGTATTGTAATGTTTATAGGTTCTTGGCCCATTCTTATATAAAGCTGTTCGTTGGAGATCCGGTTCGGCCAAAAAATCCTCAAGATGATTCTTAAACATTTATTTACGAAGCCTTGCAGCCTGCGTGTGTTAATAGTGTCCACCTTCCAGGTACTGCACCCATACAGCAGTACCGATTCTACATTAGAGCGGAACAGTCGCAGCTTGGTTCTTAAGCTGATAACATTAGTTTTCCAGATTGTGGATAGCATATCAAACGCAGCTTTAGCCTTCCCGATTCTACTGCATACGTCCAGTTGGGTGCCACCGCGGTTAGCCGAGACCACACTTCCTAAATATAGAAAGTTGTCAACTTTTTCGACTTCCTGTCCGGCAATATTAAGTTGAGCGTTAGTGTTGAAAGTGCTGAGGGCTTTTGTTTTGGCCGTGTTTAATTTGAGCCCCACTTTGTTTGCCTCTGTTTCTACATTATGGGCCATTAGATGAAGGTCCATTATCCGATGTGAAAGTAGACAAACATCGTCAGCGTAGTCTAGGTGCTTAAGGTAAGATGTCATAGTCCAACGAATTCCATTGTTCCTTCCGTCAATGCTGCACGGAGTACATCACTGATAACCACCAAGAACAATAGTGGTGACAGAATGCATCCTTGACGTACTCCAATCTGGACACCAAATTCCTCTGACATCTTTCCGTTGTGTAAGACGTGACACTTACAGCCCTCGTATGTAGAAATTATCAATTCAATATTAGCTCTTTTAAATAGTTTCAAAGATGAAAGGTGCCATGAAAGGTCATTTTAAGGAGTTTATTTTGTGACACTTATAGCTTTTTAATGTGACACTCTGCACAGTTGTCCCATACATAGACATCCATACAATAGTAACGCTTTGAAAATTTCTTAGTATGATAAGTTTATTTTGGTTTGATAGGAAAGGTTTTCTGTTTATGAAGGGGTATATCTTTATTGCTATATTGGCTTGCTATACAGTTCTATATATGTGTCCATTGAAGGTTATCTTGGTGTCCAGATGTATACCTAGCTACTTAACACAATTGCTCCAGTTTATTGCCGATCCGTAAACTTGCTATTAGCTGTTCGGAAGATAGCAAGATTTTCTTTTTCGAGTAAAAAAGTTTGTATTTTGTCACCGTTCAGCTTAATTTTACACCTATTATAATAACGTTCTAGTACTTCCCTTACATTTGGAAGATTTGTCTCGACGTTGTGAGTGAATTCGTGATATGAAAGTATTGCAGTATCGTCTGAAAAAATGGCTGCTTCACAATTAAACAGACTTGGGAAATCGAACGTAAATAAATTGTATAAAATGGGACCAAGAACAGAACCTTGCGGTACACCTGACTGAAAATAAATTATACTAGAAATGGTACTATTGACAATTACTTCAAAAGAACGACCTGACAAAAAACTATGCACTAACTTGCATAGAAACGAATAGACCATCATGCCAAACAGAATCGAATGCTTTTCAATATCATCCCTGTCGATTTTTCTTGTTGGCGATAAAATTGCAAATACTTGGGGGGAGGTGCTGTGCTGTGTTCTGAAACCGAACTTTACGTCGGGATATATGCTACAATCAGTTCGTAAATTTTTCCTTAAGATATTTAATAATTTACTTACACTGCTCAGCAAATTTATATACCTATAGCTCTCGGGGCTATCAGGGGGCTTTCGAGCTTTGCGTATAGGCACCACATTAGCTATTTACCAAACGTCAGAAAAGTACTGGATTGTCAGACATACATTCATAATGGCTGTCAAAGACTTCACTCCAGCTTTTGGTAAATGCTTGCAATACAATTTTCTTACTAGATCAAAGCCATCCGATTTTGTAACCTTCAGATTATCGATTTGAAACCTTAAATCATCGTCGGGGAGAAGTGAGTTCAACGGAATGTTTGTGCTCTTAAAAGCCTGAATAGGGCCACTAACCAGTGCATTTGTAATCGGGTCACCAAAGCTTGCTGACACACAGTAATTACTTGAGATACTAATCATAGCTTTGGCTTTTTCATCATCTGTATAATAAAAGTTTGATCCATTTTGTAAGCAGGGTAGTTGTTTGTTTTTATTTTTGACTACTTTTACTATATTCCAGACTTCATTCGTCCTCAGACTCGGAAGGCATGAATAATACTGCGGTGGAGGTTTCACAACCTGATTGTAGCAACAATGCTGCAGTTAGTCCAGATTAACCTACACCATTCCAAAGCGGCTTGTGCCGACCGCTTGGTATGTGGACTCAAGACTCTTGGATACTATTCCCTATATGTCAAAGATAAAGATAATTCTATCGTGCATACTGGTAGGGAGTAGCCTCAAGGGAATTTTACTTCCTAATTACAGTGATAACCGCAGCGATGCTAGAAGCCGACAAGAACTATTACTCCCTAGCATCGGTATATCTCGTCCATGATAACATTGACCCTCTTCCTAGACTCAATATGGAAAGACTAGTCACAGACGCTGGAAGAAATAAAACTGAACGCATACTCGGCTGTGACGCTAACGCTGATCACTCCGCTTGGTGTAACCCTGACATAAACGAATGGGATGAGTTACTTTTTGAATACATTTTAAAAATCAACCTAATCTTTTTTTAACATCGGTAATGAACCTTCAATTATAATCAGAAACCGACATATGGTTCTAGATACTAACCTTATCTCCGACAATATAAGTCAGATGATTAAGAACTGGAAGATATTAGGTGAACACTCTTTCTCTGATCACCGCTAACTTCAAATGAATCTTGATGATGCTCCCCCTAGCCCATTAGTTCACAAACATGTTCGTAATGAGGTCATACATATGGAAACATTAAAGAAATTGGTTACCTCTAATACTCTAAGGTCCTCTCCTAATACTTAAGTGCTTGATTGTATGATTAAGGATCTTACCTCGAACATCAGCAAAACGATGTCTCCTTCATGCTAGGAGTAAGAAAAAGCCACACTGCTGAATATCAGAACTGGAACCTCCCAGAAACAATTGTAAGAAACTTGTTAACAATACCAAAAGCACGAGAGATGCAACCGACTGGGACTCGTATAGAGAATCCATAAAAATATACGAGTATAAAAAAAAGAATTGAGGAAAGCCAAACAAAAATCTTGCGGACTCTTTTGTGGCAAAATAGAAGAATCTTCTAAGGCATCTAGGCTAAGAAAAGTCCTCTCGACAAATCTAATAATAAAAACTGATGGTTCTTGGATAACACCTGCCGCACTACAAATGGCAAGATATTATTTTGCCAGTACAAAATTTAATAATACAGAGCTTCCTATATTTGGTCCGCTGGTAAATGTTCTCATGTAAGTCCAAAAGACCTCAGACCCAAAAGTCTATCATTGTTCCTTCTAAAAACAGTTGAACGACTGATTGATATCCACTTACGTGGCAGTATCGACATATAACTACCTACTGCATACTATTACTGTCTGTGGCTCAACATGCATACTGCAAAGGTAAATTAGTAGACACAGTATTACATATGTTAGTAAGCAAAATCTAGTATCCCATGCATCGTAAGGAATACACAATGGTAGCATTCCTAGATACATCAGCGATAAAAAAAAATGCTCTGCCAAATCTGAAGGTGGAAAGCTCACTTTGGGAGTTGATCAATTTACTGCTTACTAGCAGATTATCAATTCAAAGCTGGGTGAGACATCCGCTAGAAGATTTGTCGGAAGAGACACCCCACAAGGCGGTGTCCTATCCCCACTACTTTTGAATTTGGTGGTTAACGAACTATTGATAATCCTGGAGGCTGACGGATGCGAGGTGATCGCTTATGCAGACGACGTTGCTATAGTAGTCTATGGAAAGCATCTTATCACCTTAAAACAACTCCTACAAAACGCTTTAAATAAACTATCTAGATGGGCAGCTCGGTGTAATTTAGATGTAAATCCCCACAAAACTGAACTAGTCCTCTTCTCCTGGAAATATAAAATTCCAGTCATTCACCCTCCTTCCCTTAATGGAATAAGCTTAACTTTTTTTAACGAAGCAAAATATCTGGGTCTTATTTTGGATAGGAAACTAAGCTGGAAACCTAATATTCAATATTTTTTTTTTTTTTTTGCAGAAAAGCTATTGGAAACAAATGGGGTTTACAACCCAGAACAACTGACTGGCTCTACATCGCGGCCATTAGACTGATAATCACATACGGGATGGTTGTCTGCTGGACTACCTTACTCGTAGATAAGACTAAGCAAAGTAAACCGATCAGCTTCGACTTTCTGCAGCACCGGACACTCTGTTTCATCTGACACCCCTCGACATCTTTGGTAGACAAATAGCAGCGTGTGCAGCTAGACCAGTAAAGCATTTGGCCACGACTCCATTTTGAATAACTTCAAAATCTTTCCTGGAAACATCGACTACACCATACCTAGGTTAATTTTTAACAAAAACTTCCAAGACACCATCCCTTCCAGGTCATTCTGGGAAGAAGATGTATTTTTAGAAGACAAGTCGATACATTTCTATAGCGATGGTTCAAAAACTAACAACGAAGAAGGTGGAGGCGCCTTCTCTTCTAGGCTTAATCTCAGCCTTTCCTTTCGTCTCCCAAATCATTGTAGCATATTCCAGTCACAAATTCTGACAGCCAAGCAGCAATCAAGTTCTTGGAAGCGTTTTCTCTAAACATTCTAGATTACCGATCGCCTCTTTTAGGGAAAACTTTCCAAGGATGAACTTGCCAGATAAAAGTACCTTTGGCATACCCACCGCTATCGAGACAACAAATCTTAGGTGGACAAGTGGTACAACAAGTCGTCTAGCGACAAAATAGATTTAGCCTAAGCTGGATCTGAATTGCATAGTAGCGCTGTAATTGGTGCCATTACGGGGCACTGTCTTATAGCTAAGCATGCAACGAGGTTTGACGAATATTCAAACAATTTCTGTAGTTCCTAAATGGATGAAGGAGAGGAGGAAACTATTGTTCACTGCCCGTACCTTCTACTTCAGCGACCAAAGCAATCTGATAAATGTAGACATTAGAGAAGCCTCCTAGGCTTCATGAGAAGCTCCAATTAGTTCAACGAGTAGGTTGAGAAAATTGTTCCCCCAAGTTGGATTGGATTGTTCCAGAATGGATTATTGGTCTAAGTGTGTCGGACTTTTAGCTGACATCCACTTCAACCTAACCTAACCTAACGCTTTTAAAAGAAAAATACGTTTCAACAAATTGTCCTAAATTTTAGGTCTGTGCGGTACTCAAGTGAACAGCACATAGGTGCAAGTACGTGTCGTACACTTTATTTTCCTATGATCCCGTGGTTGTTTCCCGGGATTATGAGTTGTGCATTTTACCATGGGAATGAAGCAGTATAGCGTAAAGACGGCTGAGTCAAAGTAGTTTTTACTAAACTGAAAAGAATGTTTTATACAGTTTTCAAGAACATTAAAGGTAATGCAATGGGTGACGCCATTCAGAAGTTATAGCATCTGACTTTCTGATAAAACTAAGTTTACACAGTCAATTTTTCCTTTACATGTGCCACATATATACTCGTATTTTATATAAAAACCGCAGTTAACGCCTGAATAAGGTATTAAAGTAACATTTTTTATCATCAGCATATAATTTCTTTGGTTTTGAAAGCATTGAAACACGAACGATATTTTTATGACTTTTAATTAAAAAGTCTTAAACTTCGATGCATTGAGGAAATGTTTAGATAGAAAATTTCTATTGGGAGACATAAAAATCTAATGGAACATCATAAAACATTAAAATATTAAATTTTTAAATCATATGGAATTTTTATGGCACCATATGTATGCCACCAACCACCACCACCTTGAGCTGGAAAGTCCGCTACACTTTCGGGTTAAATTTAAAATTAACGGAGCAGCTTCCACGTATTGGAAATAGGGTTCTATACTCAATGCACAAAAGTGAGAGGATGACTCTTTAAAAATGGAATGCTTCCTCTGAGTCATTGTGAGTTCCGTGAACACCTCGGGAGGTTAGGTCCAGAAAGCAATAGATTACGCAGATTTTGCCACGAAGCTGATGAAACCTTTGAATTGTAGGGCATTGTCTGGCAACAGAATAAATTGTCTACCGAAGCCCTGAATATAATACTTTAATACGCTCACGAAATACTCCTTAATTACTGTCTGGCCTGAAGTAAATCGGAGTGGACCACACCACGGCAATCAAAGAAAACAGTCAGTGTCGTGGTTTTTTTGGTTTAGGCTCACCTGAGAAGCTCCATTCCGATCATTGTTGGTTAGTTTCGATGTCATATTCATAGACTCATGTCTCGTCACCGGTAATAATACCATCGATAACATTTTTTGACATCAATGCGATTCTGTTTCTGCAACAAATTCAGCAAATTCGCAGAACACAACAAACTTGTTTACAAAGCTATCACGCACAAACTCCCGACAAATGGCGTTCAAAAAGATATTTGACCGCCAGATGACATATATACCAAACTAAAAAAAAAGCTTTTTGACAATATCTCAAGCGCGGTTTGTTTGAATGGGAAGTTCCCGGGTAGTTTTTGATCAGAATGTATACCAGTATGTAGTGCGGTCAGACTAAAAGAAACGGGGTGCTGGTGTACCAAACTATATGGTCACAGCAACATCCTGAATATGCTACTAGGAGATTTGACTATATAACACCCAAATTGAACTTTAGTAACGTTGTCATAATCAGTTTTCCATCCATAGTACGAGTAGACTGGGAAAAAGCCGAAATGACGAACTTCTACGAAATCAAAATCTTCACCGAAGGTTCGAAAATGAACTGCGGATTGGGGGCTGGGATTTTTCCGACATTCTCAGTATATCAAAATCATAACGGCTTCCAGATTCATGCAGCGTCTACCAGGCGACAGTTCTTGCTGTACTTGAAACTTTGCCGTCTATTGAAAAACATCAGCCATTGTCATTGACAGCCAGGCTGGTATCAAGGCAATTATATCCGCTACATCTTCCTCCAAGCTAGTGGAACAATGCAGAGTAACACGCCTCGCTGGGTGATCAATTAAGGATCAGTCTACTCTGGGTGCCGAGACACAGCAACATTGGGCGGAACGAGCGAGCTGATGAGCTAGAGAGACGGGAATCTGCTTTTGGCAGATCGCTTTCAAAAGTGGTTCACGTACCGCTGAAGGCTCTCAAGGGCAGTATCCTCGCGCATTTTCTTTCAAATGCCAATAACCGATGACATGGGTTGCGGAATTGTGTCACATCTAGGCAGATGTGGTCCGACTACAACTGGCGGAGGACACAAGATCTACAAAATAGAAACCGGGCAGATATTGCTAGAATTGTGGCAAGCAGTACAGGCCACTGGCCTACTGAGATTCACGTGACCAGACTAGGCATTATATCAAATGCACATTGTTGCAGCTGCAACACTGCAAGCGAGACAGAAACTATCTACAATTTCCTCTGCAAGTGTACGGCTCTAGGTAGGACCAGACAGCGCACACTATGCAAACCTTTCTTTGACAACCTAAAGGAGACTGAGGAGAAAAGCATTGGAGAAGTTATTAGATTTCTTAATGCAACAGGGTGGATTTAAAGAAGGTTTACCACGACTCCACAACTTTTGAGTTGTGGTATTAAAACGGCGCTAAAACGCTAATTAGATTTCGCTGCGAAAACAAATTTTACAGAGGGTGGTGACTGGACAGACAGCTTAAGAAGTGCTCTTTACCATTGATAAGGTTACTATTCTTTACCCACCTGCGCTGACAGCACTAAGACCTTATGACGAATCAAGGACAGTCAAGTGATACGTGCTGCGTAGAAGTAGGCTGTCTGAGAAATTTGAGATTAGAAGTGGTGGTTGCAGTAATCAATGGCATGCCTTACAGTGTCTAGTTAAAAATCTCTCCCAACTACGCCAATGATGTTTACCTCTATCACAACAGAGACCAAACCTACCCACAGAATCACATGTGCTAAAGACTTTAGACCCATAAGTATGACCTGTTTTGTGGTGAATGCATTCGAAAGACTAATTGACATACAGAACAGCATCGACACTTCATAATGTTGCCAGTTTCAGCAGTCAAAAATGTTTTAATAAGCCTAAATGTCAACGACTCAGCGGAGCTTGGGGGGAACCATAGTCAGGGTAACCGCCTCTATAGGCACTCTATAGAGAGGTGTTCTCTTCCCTTTACTCTGGGTACTTGTAGGTAATGAAATTTTAATAAACCCTACACTGATGATGTGACGCTTCTAGCGACAGGGAACGACCATTAGCGACCAAATTGAAGGAGACTTTAGAGTGCCGATTGCGAACACGTGAACAAACTATTTCTAACATACTAGCATGTATTTCTAAACAAAAAGTATCAAATTCTGCGATACAAAAGGTGAGAAATTAAAATAATCTGCCAATTCATATTAATTAAGATAATGTTAAATTAATTTGTACGAAGAAAGTTCGAATTCGCGGCTTGTTCTTCCAATTTGCGGAGAAAAGCTGCGAATTAAAAATTAATTTAGCCTTACCTTAGTTAATATACCTATACATCGTAGAATTTTAAAATTTGTATTTAGAAAACTTATACTGCTCATGAACCGCAATACAGAATTACATCCATCGAACGTACTCCTCTCGAAATCTCTCACAATGCCAGATATTTAGGACTAGTGATAGGACAGAAAGCTGACAGAACATAAGAGAAGGAGCAAGGAAAGCTGTGACAGCTTTTTATACTTGCAATATGATATTAGGCACCTAGTCCTGAGATCATTCTCTGACAATATGCTGCAGTCATAAGACCCGTACTTATTTATTGCAATCTAGTTTAACGTTTAGCATATGTGTTATTGGTGCTCTTAGAATCATGTCAACAGAAAGACTCGAAACCTTCCTCTCTCAATTTATTTGTGCAAGAATCCGCAGCAAAAAGCTCATTAATGCTTAGCCAATCTGAAGGATGACAATCTTGGTAAATGTATGGGTGCCGTTGACAGCACGGGCTGCATGATCCCCTACTTAGGCTTCCATAGATCGTTATCCAGCACTTTTCCCAATAGAGACGAATGGGAAACCAACTTATTATTAAATGGCAAATCCATCTCCTTCTGCACTGACGGGTTTAAGATGGATATAGGAGTAAGTGCGGGAATCTTTTCCGAAGCGTTCGGCTTCAGACACCTATTGAAATTTAAAATTTGTTCAGTTTACTTCCCTGGTAGGACAAGTACTAGCGAAAGAAGATTCAATTTTAGAAGAGACTTTTTGAAACTTCTTAGACAAAATTCCGACTTCTTGATCGGTGGTGATCTCAATTGCAGGCACCAATCATGGGGTTGTTTGAGAGCCAACTGTTGGGGTAATATCTTAAATGATATGGTTGGTTGGTGGTTGGTTTAAGAGGGTGAGCTTATGCACTTCACTTAGGCCTCCATTCGGCCCGTTGTGATCCCCTCATCTATGTAACTGTAGGGAATAGTGCTGTGCTTTGGGAATTATGTGTTGAGAAGATTAAGGTTTTGGGATCATGGGTAGTATCAACGGGAAACTATATCGTATAGTGATCGGGGAATCTTTTTGCTGTGTTGTTACTCGGTTTTGTTATTACAGATCTAACCACTTTGCACGTGTCTAGATTCGTCCAGTAGTTATTGAACTCCTGTCGTATCTTTTCATTGATTATTGTTTTAATAGTTGTCAGAGGGACCCCTATTGTATTATTCGGGTTCAGTTCTGTGTTGCCCGTTCCTTTCCTTGCCAGTTCGTCTACCTTTTCGTTTCCCGGTACACCTTCGTGCCTCGGTACCCATGTAAGACGGACTCTATTGCGTCTGGCATATAAGTTCAATTTAGTTTTGCACTTCCTTACTAGTCATGATTTCGACATGGGGTTTGTAATCGCTAATTGCTGCTTTGCTGTCCGAGCAGATGTCGATTTGCCTCCCTTCGCTGGTGTCCTCTGCGAGTATTTCAGTTGCCTTCATAATTGCATAGACTTCTGCTTGGAACACCGATACAAATGGTTCTAGGTGAATAGCAAGTTTAATCGGTGGGTTAGCACTAAAGATGTCAGCCCCTGATTCCCCTGATATGTTAGAGCCGTCTGTATATACCGATATCCCATTGGAGTTTCTTGTCGTTCTTTCATACGTCCAATATTCTCTTGCGGGGAAAATTGTTTCGAAGTTGTTGGAAAACGTATACGATTTTTCAACAACATCACTGGGGCAATCGATGAGTGGTGTCATTACTCTTATCATTTCGGTGATTTTTCGATGTCCCGTATTTGCACCATCGATGAAATGGCCGATAGTTCTAAGCCGTGAGGCTGAAATGCCGGCAATCTTCTTCGCTTCGAGGTGCACTGGTAGAATGTTTAGGATCGCTTCCCGCGGTTGGTGTTGAGGATTGAATTAAGCACAATCTTAAATGATATACTAGCCACACACAGTCGACTTTCCTTTATTATATACCATGGAACCAACCTTCATCCCTAGTAATGCTACTCAAAATCCATCCACCCCTGATGTTTTTATTACGAATGCTTATAACCTTTTCTAACAACCTAATGCCTTAAGTTCTCTTAGCTCAGACCACGTTCCAGTTTGCACTACTCTTAATTTATGTGCTTCAGCAAATAGCAGATATAAATTTGAGAGAGCAAATTGGAATAGATTTCGGGCATATATTTCTAATAATATCAACACTGATAATCTTTCAGTATCAAATACCAACGTGATACTCATATTGAAAATTTCATAAAAACTATTACAGCTGCGGCAGACAACTCAATTCCGAGAACTTCAGCCCAATGTCATCAAACGCCTTCACTGCCGCAGTATGTAATACACCTTATACGAGGGTGGGTCAATAAGTCCCTGAAAATTAACACAAATTGTGTTGTCACCTTAAATTTAATTTTTTGTTGTCAAGAATCATCTTTCGAAAGAACGCACCCAAATTTTCAGACAGATCTGTCAAATAGTTTTGTTGTGGCAGCCATTTTATATAGACGCCTACTAGCATTTTCGTTAAAATGGAAAAAAGTGAATTTCGAGTGCTCATTAAACACTATTTTTTGCGAGAAAAAACTATCACGCAAACCCAACAAAAGCTTGACAAATATTATGGGGATTCTTCACCATCGATTGGAACCATTCACCACTGGTTTACTCAATTTCGGTACGATTACGAAATTCCTCTAGAACAAAATGGATGAGATATAGGCAACAGTTTTATAGAGCTGAATATGCGATGCTGAATAATCAAATTAATAATGAAATTAGCATGTTCCGGAATAGATACTGGAATTAATTATTATCTAGCTTCTCCAAAGGTTCTAAAACATTGTGGAAGGTAGGTAAAGTTATTAAAAAAAAACAGAACTGTAATATCCCTCCACTTAAATCACTTGGCACAGCTTATGTCACACAAGAAGAAAAAGCACATATTCTTGCAAAAACATTTGCAGATAATCATTTAATATCTGCAAATCTTAGTGATCTAGAAACATCCCATGAAGTGCAAACTTCAATTGCTGAATTGGCAAGAGTCATTAGTCATGCTGATGACAGTTCCTTAACAAACGTTCCTACAGTTAAAAACATTATAAATGAAACCGAGAAAATCTGTAGGTCTAGACAATATATCCAATAGACTACTGAAAGCTTTACCACCTAAGGGTATTAGATACCTTGTATTTATTTTCAATGCATGTCTTAGAACTTGCTATTTTCCAAAAGCCTGGAAAACTGCTAAGGTTATTCCAATTGCAAAACCTGGTAAGCCCAAAGACAATCCCCTAAGTTATCGACCAATTAGTTTGTTGAGTAACATTGGCAAAATTCTCGAGAAAGTTATCAAAAGAGAAAACTTCTAAATTACATTGAGGAAAATGAAATCTTCCTTAAAGAACAATTTGGTTTTAAATGCAAACACTCAACCAGCCATCAAGTCCTGCGAATCAAACAACACACATTCAGAAAAGCTTCAACTGAAAATATTATACAGGCTTAGTTCTTTTGGACATAGAAAAGGCGTTCGATACTGTATGGCACAATGCATTGGTGCACAAGATGTATAATTTACGAGTTCCAACTGCGCTAATTAAAATTGTTCAAAACTTTTTGCAAAATAGATACTTTGCAGTTCATGTTGGAAATACAAACTCTTCACTACAGGATGTTCCATTTGGGGTACCTCAGGGCTCAGTTTTAGGTCCCATTCTATTTAACATATACGAGTATATGGCTGACATTACAAATCTTTTTCTAAACACGCATTTGGCCATGTTTGCTAATGACACTGTCATCTACTCATCGAGTATTCTACCCGGTGATATACTGCTGTACTTGCAAAACTCTTTGCCTAAAATTGAGAAATATTTCCATAGATAGAAAATTAAGGTAAATCCAAATAAATCTCAAGCAGTATTTTTTACTCGCCGCAGAAAAGAAACATTTTTTCCAACAAGAAAACTTATACTATACTCTGAGGAGATCGATTGGAGCAATGAATGCAAATATCTAGGCTTAATTCTAGATAGCAAACTAAACTTTGATAAACAAGTGTCCAAAACAATACACAAAATAAATTTAATTGTTGAGATACTCGTATTATATCCATTCATTAACAGACGATTCACTCTTAGTATTGATAACAAGATCGTTATTTTTAAAACAATTTTCCTGGCCATACTCTCATATGATGCAAATTTGCCAAAATAAAACACTAAAAATTATGCTGAATCTGCCTTGGCACTTTTCAACTAGAAGGTTACATAATAGAGCAGATGTCAATTTTATTTCTAATAACTTCTTGGAGAAATGTAAATATTCAGATAATGAGCTCATCCAACAACTAGTATTATAGTTATATGTACACTAAATATCTATATGTTTATTTGTTATTTTATTCCTCTACTTGTTTATCTACTTATCTACTTATTTATTTATTTAATTATTTATTTATTTATTTATTTGCATATACTCGTATCTTATCTATTTCACTACTAAATAAATAAAACTAATCAAATGTTTGTTTCATAATAAAACACATGTTTGCAGCAATAAAAGATGAGATCGTTGCACATCTCCGTGATCACTTTGTTATATAGTTTTAAGTGTTGTTTAGTTTTAAGAAACATATAAGGGTTTTTGCTGGTAGTGTTTCCCTTAATTATTTAAATAAATCCTGTACCTAGTCTTAATCTTCATTATATACACACGTATAGAATTATAACTGTAAAGAATTAATTTCTAAAACTCTAAAAAAATAGCAAATGTATTAACCGTTCTGTCAAACTACTAAACAATAATAATAATAAAAAACAATTGAAATTAAATTGAATCGAAGTTTGTGCATTGCTGTTACGAAGAGCTACGGGGTCATTGTACGTAACACAATGTAAAGACATGCTGTGTTCCGGGTCACATCGGGTTATGGAAAAGCTGATGACCTAGCGGGGAAAGGTACTACAATTTTCAATAAAAATCCGAGCATAATATAGGACATAAAACGATGAAAATAGCGAATAGCTCACATGCACTAGCCTCTTATGCAATAATAAGGAAGCTGTGGTCACTCTATATATAATACAAATTGTACAGAGAGAATCCTACAGTTGAGCAAACATTCTCTTTCTATCTTAGTATGAATAATAATACAACTTGCCACGATACCATACAAAGAAACTGAAGCTTCATGAGTAGTGGCTGCGGTGATGAGGAAGTCCATGAGAGTACACCTCACTTGCTGTGCAACTGTCCAGGACTCTACCACCTTAGATTTAATATCCGAGGACATCAATATTTCCAGACTTCCAGCAACCCAATTAACAATATCTGCAGACTTATTATAGCTTCGGGTGAGCTGCAGCCACGATGTAAAACAAAATTATTCCGGGAATATGGAAGTCTCACTCCATGGGCATTACAATGGATCTACATTGATCTTAGTGTGACGGAGAGGAGTTTCTCTCATTTGTGTCAACCCACAGAATAGTTGGTAGACTTCCACCAAATGCTCGCAATGTATCTGTGATCGACGCCTGCGTTTCGCCTAATAAAGTCAATAAAGCATACAAAACGCTATGTAAAGAAAAACAGAAAAGGTCTGCGGAGATAATAGGGATTCAAGACAGTCGCTCTTTTTGGAAACTCGCAAGAACCCTCAACGCCACAGCTGTTTTCATGATTTTTAAAAGTAGTTGTAGGTGAGTACTTAAAAAAAAGATGCTGAACCCGCCATGTAGCACAAACCAACTGCAATATGCACTGCCGAAGTATTGGCAACATAACACCGCAAGACGTCAGCGGAGTCATACACAGTTGCAGTGTTCACAAAGCTCCAGGAGAAGACCACATCCCATATGAATTCTTCAAGTAAGCGTCCAATCATTGTCATATAAATATATTTTCCACACGGGCGAAGTGCAATCCAGTTTCAGAAGGAACATTCTTTTTCCCCTATTTAAAATAGGAGATGCCAGCGATCCATGTAACTACAGAGGCTTATACTTCCTAAACTCCGAGATAAAAATATTTACGGGCATGATTCTGGAACGGCTGACAGTTCAATCAAACGACCTACTGAGTGAGTTCCAAGCTGAGTTTTGGAAAGGCTATTCGATAGTAGAAAATATTTTTACGCTAACAAGCGTAGCTAGGTTTCATCTGAATAATGGAAAAAAGTTGTACGCGTTCTTTCTGGACTTCCAAGCGGCATTTGATTCTGTTGATAGAAAAGCGCTTTCCTATAAGTTAAACACACTTGGAGTGACAAGAAAAGTGCTCAAAGTTATCAAAAGTCTTTACAAAGAGAATATGAGTGGGGTACGGGACGGGTGTTGAGCAGGGTTGTCTCATGAGTCCTCTTCTTGTCTCACTATTTATAGACGATTTGCCAACATTCCTACCTGGAGGAATCGAGTTTGCTGGGATGAAAATAAAGGCCCTCTTATACGCTGATGACATCGTCTCCTGTCGGAAACTCCAACGGTGATGCAAATGATGGTCAACAAGTTAGGAAAATATTGCAACTTTTGGAACCTAAAAGTGAACACAAGTAAGTCCAAAATAATGGTATTCCATAACGGAACCTGTCGCTATGCTAGGGATGAAAACGAAGAACTTGTGAACGCGAAGCAATATAAGTACCTTCAACACCGCTAGTGAATTTTAAAAAGCACTTGCAAGAAAAACTCAAAGAAGGAAAAAAGGCAATAAATTGCAATTGGAAGGACATATTTTCGAAATATAACGTTTCGTTGAGTACAAAATACAAAGTCTATGAAGCAGTGGTTTGGTTGTGCTATGGCGCCCAAGTATGGTGTATCTTTCAGTTTGAAGAAGTTGAAAAGCTGCTAAGGTACTTCACCACAAAAATTTTTCTAGAATGGTCCAGGTTCTGCGAACTTTATGATATCCAGCTAACGGAATACAATCCTATATCCATGGAGAGAGACACTACAGGAACTGTTGATAAAAATCGTACTAACTACCCGTGATGCCTTTAAAGTAAAAGCACAAGAGAAACAAACCAGTCTCACGTATCAAACTCTTCAACATGACCTACGAGAATTGAATTACTTCCACGACGAAAACAGTGTGGAGGTTATTTCAAAAATATTCAAGACTAGAGGCAAACTCCTACATTTGAATTACATGTCATATATAGAACCGAGCGAAATGCTGAATGCCAATGCTCACTGTGCAATCTACGTGTCAAAGAAGACATCTTCCACCTTATCGGAGTATGTCCAATATTGAAGGCGATAAGACGAATTCATTAGGAGAATACACGCTATCGGAAACTGAAGTCAGGGCAATATTAAACGGTCAAAGTTGGAAGGTTCTGTTTAGCTACTTAAATTCTGCTATAAAATACAGGCAACAAACATTGCATGAAGCTTTTTACAGATATTAGAGAAAATAACTGAAATGAACTGATATAGATAAATTAATTGAGCTCTTTTGAATTCTATTTTAAA
This sequence comes from Pocota personata, assembly GCA_963082735.1. Lineage (NCBI taxonomy): Eukaryota > Metazoa > Arthropoda > Insecta > Diptera > Syrphidae > Pocota > Pocota personata. The sequence continues at coordinate 66,615,715 of OY720431.1, read as the reverse complement.
ATTTTGTAAAACTCTTTTTTCCGTCAAACGCGAATGCTTACTTAATTTGTGATTATGTACTCGTATTTATGTGTAAGAAACAATTTTTGAATGTTCAATAATAAAATCACTTCTACTACTACTACTACTACTACATAAAATGTGTTTTGTTCAAAAAACTTCCTTGAAACAGTCTGACAATATCAAGAAGGATTACGAGGTGAAAGGCAGACATGACAGAAATTGACAAAAGTGCCACTTCAATGAAAACGGGAAAGGCAAAGCGGCTATGAGGGAGTTGTTTCATGAATTAAATTAAGTCTCATGAAAATTTTCAATTACCCCTGGAAGAAAACATTAAGTGAAGCTCTTCAGAAACTCATGCAAATCTCTCACATCCACCCTTTGACTCTACACTACGTTTTCAGCGGGTGACCGTCTATTCGTTGTTTTCATTTTGCAAACTATTATCTCGCGACTATCGATAAGTGATGTGGCAAATTGTCATTTGATCTTGCATTCATCTTGCATTCATCTCGCCGTAAGGTTAACTCGCATTTCTTTTTTTGCAGTTCTAGCGCTTCCATCAAGCGGCTTTCGTTTTTTTCCCGCGTCCTGAGCACCTGCATGTGAGGCCGAAGTCCGTCTGAAGAGATGTCCCATAGGGACATATAATCCCGAAAACCCAAAGTCCCGAAAATGAAAGTGAACACCCTGCACCCACCCCAATTCCTACAGTGACCCCAAGCAGGGGGGTTGCAGGGGGGAAACATGCCCCCCATACATATTCTACTGCTTATGCATTGTGGATATAACATATATATTTGAACATTTGACAAATTTTTAATTTTATATAATTTTTAAGGATTTTGGTTTTTCGGGATTTTGGATTTTCGAGAGTTCAGTTTTCGGGATTTTCACCCCAACCCTGTCCCAAAGTGTGAAATCCTTATATTCCGCGAAGCGTGCCACCCAAGTACTCTTAAGATACAGGCGCTGCCAGACAACAAGCATTTACAATTGTACCAACCAAATTTTTCGAGATTTCGTGAATAATGGAACGAGTAAAGCTAAGTAAGTTAAATGTTATCAAGAAAACGCCAACTTATCAAAAAGCGAAATTAAAATTGTAAAATAATGAATGCAGAATATCTTAAGGTCAAATAATTACAAGCATAAATGCGAAATGGTCGCAGCGAAATAACAGAAAGCGTGAAATCATCACGAGTTATACCATACCCGTTTTCAGAATAGGTGGATGAAAAGGGAATTCAGTTAAAAGGCTCGGTTGTGAACATTAAATATGAAAGACTACGAATGGGAAGATAGTGCAAGAAAGCTAAATTGTTGCAGATATACTGCCTTTCAATAATCAATGAGAAGATACGACAGGGGTTCAATAACTACTGGACGAATCTAGACACGTGTAAAGTGGCTAGATCTGTAATAACAAAACCGAGTAACAACATAGCAAAAAGAGCTCTAAACTCAAGCAGAACACAATTGAGATTGATGGTGGGACTTTTAACAGGGCACATAAATCTCAACAAATATTCGTTCAGACTCTGGATAGCTGATAGAACAATCTGTGCTAATTGTGAGGAGAATCAGGAAGATATAGAACACTTAATCTGCCACTGCCCTACTATAGCGAGGTTAAGACTAAAAATTCTGGGATCCCCAAGGATACCAGATATTACACACGTCAGCAAGAAAGGAATCGGGGATATATTGAAGTTCGCCAGACGAACAGTACAATTCCCCGATCACGATACGACATAGTTTCCCGTTGATACTCCCCATGATCCCAATATCTAAATCCCCTCTCCGCGCATAATTCCCAAAGCACAGCATTACTCCTTACAGTTCGATAGACGAGGGGAACACAACGAGCCCAATAAAGGCCTAAGTGAAGAGCACCCTCTTAAACCAACCAACCAACCAGGTACTGCCTTTTCACGACACGATATCCCGACTGATCAACAACGCAAACATAACAAGAGAAGAGCCTAGATTTTTAATACGAGTAAAATATGTAAAAGAGGTAGGCATATCGTACTCCCATATACGAGGGCAAGGTGAAAAAGTGCTCGGCCTGACGCAGAGATGGCGTTCCAATCAGCAAAAATTTATGTTTCCTGCCTGGGTGCACTTCTCATTAGTTGGTATGACAAGTTTCAACCTCGAAGATGACCCACGTGAAGGACGGCCAAAAACCTCAACCACACCCGAAACCATCGAAAAAGTGCATGATATCGTGTTAGACGATATTCGAGTGAAGGTGAGTGAGATAGCTGAGGCTGGGTGTGTATCCCGCCAAACATCTTGCACAAAAACTTAGAGATGCGAAAGCTCTACGCAAGATGGGTGCCGCATTTGCTGAATGCCGATCAAAAGCAAATGAGCAAATGATTTTCGCGGCAATCTTTGGACTGATTCAATAGGGATCCGACCGATTTTGTGCGGCGATTTGTCACCATGGATGAGACATGGGTCCACCACTACACGCCAGAAATGAAACAGCAGTCGAAGCAGTGGGTGGAAGCCGGTGGTTCAGCGCCAAAGATAGCGAAGTCGATCGCATCTGCCGGAAAGGTCATGGCCAGTGTGTTTTGGGATGCCAAAGGGATCCTGTTAATTAATTACCTTGAGAAAGGCAGAACAATTACAGGCGAATATTACTCCAACCTTCTTGACCAGCTGGATGCCAAAATTGGCAAGAAGAGGCCTGGCTTGAAGAAGAAAAAATCATCTTTCACCAGGACAATGCACCTGTACACAAGTGTGCGTTGGCGATGGGAAAAATGCGGGATTTGGGGTACGATTTGCTCAGCCATCCCCCCTATTCACCTGATTTGGCACCCTCAGACTTTCATCTGTTCCCAAACTTGAAGAAATATGTTTCTGGGAAGCGCTTCGCATAGCCTTCCAGACTCTCACTTCCGAGAAGGAATACTGATGTTGGAGAAACGCTGGACCTAATGTGTTTAAGTCAAGGGAGATTACGTAGAAAAATAAAATCATTTTTTCACTGAAAATTGCAGTCTTTCATTGTCAGGCCGAGAACTTTTCACCTTGCCCTCGTATGATGTACTCGTAGTTGATAGGAAGCTGATTCAAAAAAAAATGCGTAAGAATCGAGTTGCAAAAGGAACGTCACTATCTGCCCAATACTAACTCGAGGGAATCGCGCTTATACGAGTACGTATAGCAGACGAAAGTTAAATTTATTTTTGTCATACACTTAAATAAAACAGAATTATTAAAAGATAGAAAATCGGACCTCTCAGTCTACTACTACAAACTACTCAAAATTCATGGCGTTTTCATGGTCAAATTATGTCGAAATCTAGCAGGGTTGCCTACCCCGGATCTCTAAAATCTGATATTGGATAGTTCGCCACACAGCAGCGACAATAAATCGGCCACAAAATCATTTCATAACAACATTCGGTATACGAGTAGTATGTCAATATACTCGTACACATACGAGTATTTCAAATATCATCAATGCCATACTGATATCTCCAATTCAGTCTAAGGGCAAACTTACCGACTCAGCGAATTCCTCGCGCGGTCTGCGCGATATTGTGGTTCCAGTATCATCCTTAGTTGGCGACATTCTAGACCTTCCCTGTGTGGCTAAGACCGGTTTTTATACTCTTCGTTTGCAAATAATTATATTGGAACGATAACAAATGAATTCGTTTTGTCGTGAATTTTTTTTTACACTTTAGAATGCAAATTAAGCTAATTTATTGCAATGCTTGGCTGGGGAGCAATTCACTGGGACACGAGGGGCTTGAGAAGAAGGAATAAGCTTAGAACACTGATTATTTTTAGAAATGTGTAATCACTGGTCAAAACTTTATATTTATGTATATCTTGCCGCACTATACGCGAATGAGTGTGTGGTCAAGTCAGTTTTTTTTTTTTTTTTTTCGAACACGGAATGGAACAAACACGAAGCAGAACGATTGAAACACAAGAACCTATTTCTAGTTGCACAAGGTAAACCGGTAGACTGGGTACTTGATAAACAGTAGCGCAGTAGCAATTGCACGTAGGCTTTCTAGGTTGTTGTCGATTTTGAAAAAAAAAAAAAACTTTAAAGTTGCACAGGATGTCAGATCTAATTCACCGCGGATAAATTCAGACACCAAGACGGTATAAGGCGTACAGTGAGAGTGTTAAAACAGGTATCACAATCGAATATTGCTTTAGAGCGGTAGATAGTTAGCTAGAGTTACTAGCTTTTAGGCACAGCGCGGGGAATGCAAAAACGATAATCGTCGTATGGAAAATTCAAATTTATCAGCAACAATAAAGAAGTAAATAATTCAAATGAATAAGTTCCACATACAACTAACGAACGGGCAATGTAATACAAAAAAAAACACGCAACGCAACGATTGGGAGAGAATTCGTAGCACGACAGAGGAGAATAACACCACCGTCACACCGATTGTACTGCTTCCGTAAAACTAACGAAAAAAAATTCTTTGGATATGTCAAAACCGGTGTAGGACTACGCTTGCCGCTGCTATGTTTTATTTTATTTTTTTTTTTTATTTTTTTATTTTCCTCTTCTTTTACTTCATACTCGTGCCATTGTAGAGGCGCAGCAATATCAACATCAACACAACACAGGCAGGCCAAGTGAGAGGCAGGCCGCCACATTCCTCCTGACGGCCTCCTCTTACCAGTCATTTTCCAGTGTTGGAGCTAGTAGAGTGCCAGTGGAGAGCATCATATGTCGTAAGCGAGTTATAAAACGTCTAAGGGGCAATATCAAATACAATGGGGTTTTCCAGTTTAAAATTCCAGTTCCAACAAGCAAGAGATGGAGCATTTAAACACATGGAGCTGGCTAGAGGCAAACATTTAAAGCACCAATACACAACAGAGTGTTGGAGTGGTTGGAGAGCTCAAATACAACACTTTGCGGATAGGGTTGTCGTAGTGCAATTAAGACTTTCTTAAAATTAATAATATGTCAGTATCAGCTAAAAAAAAAGAATAAAAAGACGCATCCCCGAAGAACATATGTAGGTCACTATAATACTTATGTCTACTTTTTTTTTCAACGAGTGGAATAAGGATAATATTCCCACATCTACAGTGAATATTTTGGGGCATAACTGCTTATTATTAACACCATATTTGCCTCATAATGAATTTTAAAATTTAATTAATCGTTCGTTACACGGTGGCTTCCTGTAAGAGTTATACTTTGCATATACATACATATGTCAAAAAGACGTCATCGATTTGTTTGCCGAAGAATTTTATTGTACCTTTATGCATATAAAGGGTTTCCCAAAATTCACGCAAGAAGTAATTTCAATAGAAATCACAGGTTTTTAATTAAAAATTATAAATGTTTTGTTGATTCATATAGTATACAGTATAGAGTTATATATGGAATAGCATATCGGGTAACTGCCCTCCACGGCTTTGCTGGCACATACGCACTCTTTTATCGAAATTTCTCATGACCGTTTTGCATAAATGTGGCTGAATTTCGTTGATGCAGTGCACGATTTGCTCTTTCAAGGCGGGATGGTCGTGAGCTTGTTGGCATAAACCTTAGACTTCAAAAAACCCCAATGGGGTTACATCACATCATTTGGGCGGCCAATTGTGACCCAGGAAATGACTCATGCAGTAATTGAATTGTTCCTCGGGCTGTATGGCATGTGGCACTTTCTTGTTGACACCACATGTCGTCCACATCCATATTTTGCAATTTAGGCACAAAAAACTGTATTATCATGTCGCAATAGTGAGCACCATTAACTGTTATTGCCTGACCAGCCGCATTTTTAAAGAAAAATTGTCCGATGATGCCTCCAGCCCAAATCTGCACCAAACAGTAACACGTTGTGGGTGCATTTGTTTCTCAACAATCACTCGTGGATTTTCTGAGCTCCAAATTCGAAAACTTTGACGATTAACAAGGCCATCAAGATGAAAATGAGCCTCATAGCTGGAAATGATCTTCGTTGTGCGTGGTCAGTAGGCGCTGTACATATACACAATGCATGTAATGTATGAAATATAGGTATACAAACGTTTATAAATAAATAAATATATATTTTGGCGCTAACAGCCCAATACAGGGCCTCGCAGCCACTCGTGCAGTTTTATGCCGTTTCCGAAGGGCAGATTTTTTTGATGGAGAGAAGCTTCTCATGACAATTTTTACTCTCAGATGTTTGTCAGACGTTCACGAGAGGAGGGACCGTGAGAAAACTTGTGAGAAAACTCAGTGATCGTGCACTCAACCACTGAGCCACGGAGCCCGCAAAATGTTATACTATATCAATTTGAAATTTTAATGTTATTTTAATATTGAACGCCAGGACTAACACTATTTTTATCATACTTTTGTATACATTTAAAGGACTTAATATAGTACGATAAAGTGTTGAGCAGTCACATCAACAACGCTATTTGGTATAAATATGAGGTATTTCATTCGGAAACTCGTATGTAGTTTCTGTCTATAAAAAAAAGGTAATGTAGAATGTTTATAAGCTTTGTACGTCATATAGAAGTCTGCAGGAATAAACACCCATTTATATCTCTTGAAGAAACCGATGCATATAGCATCCCATTATGGAATATCAATAATCTGCTGATTTTAACATAGTTCAGCAAAGCAAACTAAATAAATATGTAATATTTGCGCTACCAAATTTAGTTTGGAACTTCCTATCCCTTTTTAGTAACCCACTGGATTTTGATCCCTTCAACTCAACTCGAGCTTTCTCACACTCACTGATAAATGCGTCGATATCAGCTGGTACTCGACACTATACTACATAATAAGCGAAGTCAGGAAGAGTGCTATCATCTGCTGAGGAATAAATTATATAGCGAGTAAGTGAGAGCAAGACTCACCCTTATTCCTGTCATTCAAGTGACGGATTGTCACCTCACTTTATTTCAGAGGCCTATGCCCGTACGTGGAATTTCGTGTCAAAGTATACGAATTTTCAATATGGCAACAACATTCAAGGCCTCCATTTTGTGAATAGTCAATCAAATAATTATGAGAATAGTAATTTTTATTTGTCAAATTATTTTTCGGGTGACACGACTATGAGAATAAGAGCTCTCTCTAACAAAATGAAAAGGCATTGATTCTGCCTTTTAAAAATTGAGATATCATAACTCGAAGACATAAAAAAATATGGCAACCCTACCGCCAACTGAGAATTTAAACAAACCTCTTAATACACTCAAACCGCCCATGTGCTGCGCTAATACACCATTTTGCGCTGTACGAACTCCTGGCATTCATCCAGTAAACCGGTCTTTCCGTCATCTACTTCATGGCAAACACGAAATACTCGTCGAAGACCAACGAAGTAGGGAAATGAAGAATTAGGAAAAAATAAACAAACAAAAAAAAAAAAAAAAACACTATCAACCAAATCGTACAACTGGATTAGAATGTGTGCTGCAATTCTCTCTCACAAACACTCACTCACCCAGTCACGTTCAATTTCAGATAACAAAACATTCCAGAGGTATCAATTCGAATTTAGTGAATCAGATTAATTCCCAAGACTTGCCGGCACTGGAACCCAGTCACACAGTAATTTCCCTCCGAGAGAGTAATTTCTATTTTTGGATTCGTCTATCGTTGAATGCCTTCCATTTGATTTCCAATAGACTGGAGTTTAATTGACTGGAACTTGTATCTCGTATTATTTTTGTTTGTTTTGATTACGTTCCAAGACTGGAAAAGCCGCGTGCCGCTGCCGGCTTGCAGAATTGTACAACTCTGCACCGCTGTTTGTTTACATTTTTTTTTTTTTTTTTTGCAGAAAGCCCGGAAATCAAAGTGTTTGCAGCGGCAAACTTTTATGGAACAGTAATGGATGTAAATAGTGGACATCTGAGAGAAGAATTATAAAAAGTTGGTACCACCTAACCATTTTTAAATCACTAAAAAAAATGTATCATTGGACTAGGATATTTGTTGATGCTTCTTGGCATTGGATTCTGGAACGTTAGGACTATTCTCACAACTCTCTAAAAGAATTATAAATAATACGATTCAAATTGTCCGCTTGCCTTATAGGATTGACCCAAGTATTCGAGTATATTCGAGGTGGGAAAACAATTCGATTTTCGAAGGATTAGAATTGACATGAAATTACAATTTATCATAATATACTCGTAGCTCCTGTGAATCTTCACAATGTTTTTGTTCGAAATAACCGAAATAGTAAGCCTAAATGCGAAAGAAGGACTTAACCCTCTAACAGTCAAAGTTAAAATAATGACGGAAGGTAAACAAACATTTTTGTTTAGGTGAGATATTGGTCTAAGAAACACGAATTTAGTGAATAAAAAATTAATTTAACCACCAGGTAAACAAATAAAAAGGCGGCCTCAGGGCAGTCTTACCTGTTTAAACCAAACAATAAACAGTAATACTGGTGTACATATATACATACATGTACGTATATGTACAGTAACGGACATAGAAATCCGGACAGGGTAATATGAATTGTTTAACTTCAATTATCTTGAGAACTAGCAGGTAGTTTTTAGGATTTTTTTTAGGCTTTGATGACGTGATTCTAGTTAACTTTGTAATAGTTCATTGGAAAAAAAGAAGTAATTTGAGTGAAAGTGGAAATAATTTTATTAATAACGTGATATAGCGCAAAAAGTGGGATTCAGCAAGTCGTCAGTGACTGAATTCATCATAAAATTCGAAGCAACGGGCTCATTGCAAAGAAAAAAGGGGACGGGTCGCAGAAGAAAGACCACCAGCGCTGAAGATCCGCTTTCAAAAAGAATAATTCTGCGTGATCGATTCCAAACTGCTGAAGATTTAAGGACAGACTTTATAGAGGCTGAAGGATCAGAGATAAGCTCACGGACTGTAAGACAAAGGCTTCAAGAAGCTGGTTTGAACGCAAGAAGACCTGCCAAAAAACCATTTCTAAATAAACGGATGCGCCTAAAACGTCTCTAGTTGACCAAAGATCATGAAAACTGGACTATAACGGATTGGAAAAATGTGATCTTCTCGGATGAGTCCAAGTTCAACATATTCGGCTCTGACGGGAAACAGTACGTGAGGCGAAGAACTGGAGAAAGATTCAATGATGAGTGCGTGACAAAAACTGTGAAACAAGGAGGCTCAAGGATGATTTGGGGATGCTTTTCCGGTGCCGTGAAATAACGCCAAGCGAAATAAGGCCAAATCTGAGAATTTGGCTTTATTTCACTTCGAAATAGAGGAATAAGACCATATTTTAACAGTGGCATGCTGCATGCAGGGGGTCACTGTAGGATTTGGAGTGGGTGCGAGGTTTTTTGTATCTACCACATTTGGCATTTTTCAATTCTTTAAAGTGAAATAAGGCCAAATGAGGTAAAAGCGTAATAAGGTCAGATTGGCTTTATTTCACTTTACAGAAGTGAAATAGTCCCAAATGTCGAATTATGGCCTTATTTCACTATTGCAAACTGAAATAAAGCCAAATTCCCAGATTTGGCCTTATTTCGCTTGGCGTTATTTCACCGCACCGCTTTTCCTATCACGGTGTTGGACGGCTGGCTCTAATAAATTGAACGGTGAACTCAAAAAATATAATATAATATTTGAAGACAATCTATTACCATCGTTAGAAGAACACTTATCATACTTAGATAAGCTGATTTTCCAAAACGATTCTGCGCCATATCACGAAATTGGAAAGTGCCATCTTTTTTAACCTCCCCAAAATATTAGCAAAACGTTCGTAAAGTTTTATTATTGTAAATGCATTTTTTCATTTCAGGTCAAACATTTTTTAACTGATAATACTATTGCAACATTGGAGTGGCATGGAAACAACCCTGACCTGAACCCGATTGAGAACCTTTGATCCATAATTAAGGCTCAAGTAGCGAAGAAGAAGCCACGAACAATAACCGAGTTGGACAAGTTCATTAAAAAAGTGTGGTATAAGCAAATCGCACTGGATACTTTACACAGCCTGATTACATCAATACCCGACCGAATAAAAACCGTAATAAAAAAAAGCAGGGACTACAAAGTATTAACATCTTCAGTTTTCGAAAGTTTGAGAAACCTGTTTCCTGTAATAAAAATCATAATCTCGAATAGCAATAAAAACTATCATTACGAGTATGCTTACTCATTTACTCACTTGTTTTTTTCAATGAAACTTAAAACAATTTGAAAATGTTTATATTAAAGCCTTTTTTTCGGAAATTGGTTTATTGTTTTCTGAATCGAAAGCGGTAAATATGGATCTTGGTTATCTTCAAAACCTCCAAAATTATTCTACTAAAATTAGTTTTCTCACTACGTGCGGATTTCTATGTCCGTTACTGTATGTTGGGAAAAAGAAAGTGTTTTATTTATTGAAAAAAGCATATAAAATTACTTTCTATGTTGGTATTCGTAAAAACAATTTTTTGCGTTAGAACAGCACAAATGCAGATCACATTTCGAGCAAATGCATTGTGATTGTGATGTTTTGCATTTTTTTTACCACCATCTTTGCCAAGCCATAATGGAAAGTGATTGTCATGCCTTATGTCCGCAACAAGATGTTTTGCCCTCTAACCGATGCCAGAACTATTGCTGGGCTCTTTTATTGTGTTGAAGGCCGGTCAACTGAACGTACGAGTATTTCCGTATAAGACACAAGACCTGCAGCTATTTCTTCACGAAATTCAAGTAACTTCAGCAACTTTTCCTCTGTATAATTTGAATCATCAGGAGATTTTTCAGTTTCGATGCGAAGTTTTAAAATGTATGTATTCGTAGCAGCTATGCCAATTAAATGATAAACAAGTCTTATCATTGGGTTTCTAGGCTTGAGACGAATATGATATCGACCCATAAGACCATCAATTAGATCGACTCCATCCATGTGGCTATTATATACCTCTTTTTCTTTCGATCGTAATGCAATGCTTTAATTGGATGATTGGAAGGGTGAAAATGGCTCAATTCTAACATGCAAATCTAACATTTTTATTATCTCTCCACAAAATAGTATTTATGTCATATGTCCCCTCTGCCTCTTGTTCTGTGATTGTTCCTCTTGCTACTTCTCCTATCTTTTTTGTTGTTGTTTCAGTGGTTTTAATTGGTACTTTTACAGTTGCAATTGTGAAAGTCGCTTCTGCTGAAGTCGACGACTGATTAGATAGAACAGACAAATTGATTTCTGGCAGGAGAACATCACTTGTTTCTGCAGAGTTCATTTCACCTACATATTTTTTTTCTCGGGGCGGGTACACCCTACTGGAGCACTCAGACTCAAAAACAGGTCCATTGTACAACCAGGCAGAGAACCCCATTTTAATGTCTTTTTTTCGTCTTTTGTAAAAAGACGAGTAGACGCTTCAGTGATGAGGAGCTTAGGTCATCAGCACCGACAATTTGCCACCTGATCCGAGCAAAGGAAGGACAATCATAGGAAGTGTTCCGCAGTGACATCGCCCTCTCCACAGGAGTCGCAGACAGGGCTAGCGCTCAAACCTAGCACATGAAGGTGCTTGGCAAAGGTGAGGTGGCCCGTAAGAACGCCTGTAAGTTGCCTGCAGTCTTTCCTGCTAAGAGATAGCAAGAAAGCCGCGGATTTCTAACAAACGACGGGGACTATTCGTTTAGTCTACCTGCATCCTGAAGAGTCATGCCACTTTCTATTGTGTTCACTGAAAACCCAGTCGTCAATGGAAGCCCTAACCGAGGACGCTGGCAAACCCAACGTAGGTTCAGGTTGGTGGCCATGGTGTAGTGGTAACATCATTACTTGTCACGCTGCAGGTTCACAGTTCGAATCCTGATGTCAAGTATCATCTATTTATTTCGCATGAAATAAATAAAAAAGTCGATCAATTGCGAACGCTTAGTCAACTCTACTGTGAAGGCATAACACTGGCAGTAGGGTGGTCATATGGCTAAAATGCAACTTAATCGTGATGATGACAACAGGAGGGCGGAAAAAAATACTGTGAATCATAAGCAACGACAATTCAAAAATACTCCCCAGCTATCTGGACGCAACCCTTGGAGTTCACTGAAACTTAAAAATACCTGAGTTTCAAACCAATTATACCAATCTGTCTTCTCTCTGTCTCTTTCCCTTTCCATAAAAATGCCCGTGTCCTAAAAATTAGTATAAGGGTATTCATATCCCCTTTCACAAGTGCAAATTATAAAAAAAAAAAAATTCTCTTCTGAGCCTTGTCCAGCAAGCTCGTCAGAGATCTCATTTCCTGTTATCTCTTTGTGTCCTGGGACCCAAACAAGATTTTGTGAGTTCAGCCTTCCGACCGAATTCAAGGATGTTTTGTATTCTTGAACTATTTTGGAAGTGGTTAAATGATTGAGCAAGACCTTAAGCGCAGCCTGACTGTCACTACTGATACTTCGCCCCTTCCAGCTATACTTCCCAATATAGTCCGCAGCCATTAGGATAGCATATATTTCTGCCTGGAAGACAGATATGTGTTTTCCCAATGAGAAGTGAAGCCTAATGTTGTCGCATTCCACGATACTTCGAACCTTCCACCTGTACTTCCCAATATAGTCTGCAGCCATTAGGATAGCATATAGTTATGCCTGGAAGACAGATATGTGTTTTCCCAATGAGGAGTGAAGCCTAATGTTGTCGCATTCCAGCACCAGACCCCTGTCCAGTTTTAGAGCTCAGACTCTGGCCAAAGCCAATCCTGAACATGGGGAAAGTTGACTTCAAATTTTCACCGCAGCCGCAATTCAGTTGTCATTGCATCAGACTGCATATCCAAGAGACAGGCGTCGTAGGATAATCGTCGCGCAACGTCATCGTAAGAGAACTACCTCGGTTTTAAGAGGATTAACCGAAAGCCCATTCCTAGCGCACCAATCGTTGATTGCGTCTACAGCCATCTGCACCTTAGAGCAAACAGTCGCTAGGCACGATCCGACAGACAGAATGGCGACATCATCTGCATATGCTTGAGCGTAGACGTTAGAACTATTGAGTGTGTTCAACAGGGAGTCAACCAGCATGCACCAAAGCAGTGTAGACAGAACACCGCCTTATGGGCAGCCCTTCTGCCTCTACAGTCAATGTTCTGTTCACCAGCATTGCTTTGATCCACAACACTAGAGATTCTTTTACGCCGTGATTTCTGGCGGAGTCTATAAAAACGCCTAGCGCGTATTCTTTCCTGTCAAGTGCACATTCTATTTTGCTGACCAGATTTTGAAGCGCAGTCTCGCAGGCTTTTCCGCGTTGATAGGCATGTTGCATCTCTGACAGAGGATGTACCCTCAAAGCAACTTTGCGCACATGTAGCTTAACCAGTCTGTCCATGCTTTTCAGCAGGAAGGACGTCAGACTAATAGCTCTGAAGCTCTTGGCGAGAGAGTAGTCATCTCTGCCGATTTTCGGTATGAAAGCTACTCTGACTGTTCGCCCGGGGGTTGGTATATATGCCAGTGCCAAGCCGCCAGTGAAAATTCTCTTCAGAGTTGGCAGCAACTGACTAATACCTTGTTTTAGCATAGCTGCGTATATTCCGTCAGTGACAGCTGACTTGAAGCTGTCAAAAGATGCGAGAGCATATTTGATAGCTTCATCCGTCGCCACGCCCGATGCAGTATACCAGCTGCGCCGAGTTGTTCGGCTCAGCCCGCTAACAGCTTCACTAGTTGAACCTGATTGCGAACCGATGGTGACCTGACTTCCTGGGAAGTGAATCTCCAGCAGAAGACTGAAAGCGAATTCGTTTCAGTTCTGAGTTCCACCACGGAACTGGCCTTCTGCAGGGTCAAGTCAATCACTTTCACTACAATTCTACATACATTTCATTATAAATTGGTCATCTTCAGGTGATATTTCCTCTGGTATATAATCTGGATCCTCGAGTTCATCATCACTAAAACCATCTTCGTCTGAATCTATTTGGACCGAATCCATGAAATCTTGAATCTCTTCATCAGACATTTTGGATATATAAAATTTTTTTTCGTATCACTATGATTTTTCTCCATTTCTACAAACTATTTGGAATCATAATTTGTTCACAAATAGTCTATCAACAATACGAGGGTGGGTCAATAAGTCCCTGAAAAATGAAATAAGGAACACTCTTTTCGGTATAAAAATATTTTATTTTTCAACATAGTCTCCTTTTAGCCCTATATACTTCATCCAACGTTGCTCCAATTTTTTGATGCCTCCAAATTAAAACGATTTCTCGAGCCCCTCAAAATAAGCGTTTGTTTCAGCGATGACCTCTTCATTCGACCCAAATCTCTTACCTCCGAGCCATTTCTTCATGTTTGGAAACAAGAAATAGTCGCAGGGGGCTAAATCTGGGGAATATGCTGGATGAGGGAGGAGTTCGTGGCCTAACTCATGCGATTTTGCCACTGCGACTGCGGACTTGTGCGCCGGAGCGTTGTCCTGGTGAAAAAGAACTTTTTTCTTCGCAAAATGCGGCCGTTTTTGCTTCAAATGGGCTTGGAATCGATCCAGCAGTTCTGCGTAATATGCACCCTTTTCAAGGTAATCGATGTGAATAACACCGCGTGCATCCCAAAAAACTGTCGCCATGAACTTGTTTGCTGACAAACCCGCCTTGGCCGGCTTCGGCTTCGATTCACCAGGAGAAGTCCATTGTTTTGACTGTTCCCTGGTTTCTGCTGTGTTGTGGTGTGAATCCAGGTTTCATCCACGGTTACGAAACGGCGCAAAAACTCTACCGAATTTTCCTGGAACATCGCCAAACACACCTTTGAAGTTGTCAAACGAATGCGTTTGTTGTCGATTGTGAGCAAACGCGGCACCCATCTTGCGGAAAGCTTTTTCATGTCCAAATATTTAAGTAAAATCGAAATCACTGAGCCAAGTGATAAGCCTGTGGCCTCTTCAAGCTCGCGCACTTTCACTCGCCGATCTTCCATTATCAAACCATGGATTTTGTCGACCATTTCTGGTGTGGTGACCTCAATAGGGCGACCAGAACGTTCGGCGTCACTTGTGCTTGAACGACCGCACCGAAATTGAGTAAACCAGTGGTGAATGGTTCCAATCGATGGTGAAAAGTTAACGAAAATGCTAGTAGGCGTCTATATAAAATGGCTGCCATAACAAAACTATTTGACAGATCTGTCTGAAAATTTGGGTACTTTCTTTTGAAAGAGGATTCTCGACAACAAAAAATTTAATTTAAGGTGACGACAAAAGAATAATCAGACGTAGGGACACATTTTTAAATGCTTAAATGGGCACGGAGGCCCTGAGGCTCCTTTCGGATTGTTGCTAAATCACATTTACATATTCAATTCTCACTAAATACAAATAGTACACTAAAATAAATCACTGCCCAGTATTCAAATCGAACTTCATCATAGTGCGCCGAATATAGAACAAATATGTGTTCGAGTGAGTCTCTCTCAGTCATCATCTAATGCAGCTGTACTATTTTTCATCGTAAGCCATTCTATTTTATCAGTTTATGAAACTCACATTCAAAATATTGAGCTCATTGTGTCCAATTTAAAAACTAATCAATACCCAGTTGTGTTGGGTGATTTTAATGTTGGTGACGTACAATGGATTTACTCTGAGGAGGAGCAAATGTTAATGCCATTTAATTTAAAAAGTGAATGTGAATTTCTCGTAACTGATTCTTTGTTTGCATTAAATTT
This sequence comes from Pocota personata, assembly GCA_963082735.1. Classification (NCBI taxonomy): domain Eukaryota; kingdom Metazoa; phylum Arthropoda; class Insecta; order Diptera; family Syrphidae; genus Pocota; species Pocota personata. The sequence goes on along the minus strand of OY720431.1, from coordinate 66,600,039 downwards.
ATTCCAAATCAATAATGTTTGTAATTCTATGAACCGTATTTGGGATTTAATTTTTATTAGTAATGAGCTACTCGTATATCATAATGTTAGCGAAGTAATTGTACCACTTTTAAATACTTCCATTTTTCACACTGCTGTTTGCTTTAAAGTGTGCTTCTATAATTATTGTTTAAAACCACCTTCTCAAGATAATTTGTCCCAATTTAACTTTTGTAAAGTCAATTATGGTGCGTTAGATAATTTTTTTAATAATGCTAATTGGGAGTTAGTTCTGGCGAGCACTAGTCTTGAAAGTGTTTATAAAAATTTTGTTGATAAACTGTTTGAAACATTTTTCTTACATGTTCCTCGATCTAGCAAGAAGGTTGCTAGGATGCTACCGTGGCATAATAAACGCCTTTCCAATCTCAAGAATGTTAAAAATAAAGCATTTAAGTTATATAAATTAACTAGTAATGAATGCGACCGTGAATACAAAGAATATGAAATCTTGAATGCATTCCTGTACAAACAATATGTATTGAATTCTGAGTCTTATTTAGAAAATAACTCAAAACATTTCTGGTAGTTTGTGAATATAAAAAGGATAACGAATGGTTTTCCTGTAAATATGGAATTAAATGGCCTTACCGCCAATGATTCACAAGGAATATGTAATCTGTTTGTGAAATTTTTCCAGAATGTTTATAGAAGACCTAATAATTGCTCTAAATACATTGAACATTCCTTAAGTGAATCCTCCATAAACATTGGATTATTATAGCTTTCTGAATTTGATGTCCAAAATGACCTTAATAAACTAAAGGCAGACACTAGTTCTGGTCCTGACGGCATTCCCCCTATTGTCTTAAAGTTCTGTAAAAATTCCCTTTGTAAACCACTAACGATTTTATTTAACTTATCGTTGGTTACAGGAGATTTTATTGAAATGGTTTTACATAATTCCTATCCATAAGTCTGGAAGGAAGCAATTAGTAAATAAATACAGAGGAATATCCAAAATTTCAGTCATAAGTCAAAGTTTGGTGAAAGATAAAATTATTTTTGATGTTCTAAAATACATTTGTCCTGCTCAATACGGCTTTGTTAGCGGACGATCTACATCAACAAATTTAATAGTGTTTTTAAATTATATTTCTCAGTCATTTGAAGAAGGTTTGCAAGTTGATATTATATATACAGACATTGCAAAAGCCTTCGATACTGTTGATCATAAGCTATTGCTGTTTAAGCTTAATAAGATCGGCTTTCATTCAAGTTTTTTAAAATTATCTAGTTTTCCAATTATCTATTACATAGGAAACAAATTTTTGAAATTGACAGTTGCAGTTCTAATCCTATCAATGCTTATTCAGGTGTACCACAAGGTAGCCATCTTGGGCCAATATTTTTTATTCTTTTTATAAATGATGTATCTAAAGTCATTAAGCATTCTAGGTGCTTGCTTTATGCAGATGACCTAAAATTGTTTTTGAAAATGAAAAGTGTAAACGACTGTTTTAGGCTACAAAGCGATTTGGATAAAATCGTCAGCTGGTGTGAGCGTAACAAATTAACTTTTAACACTTCTAAATGTAAGGTCTTTTCTGCATATCGGCGTTTTTTCCCTGTGAATATGTCTTATTTTATTAAGGGTAGCCGATTAGAAGCTGTATGCCAAATAAATGAACTCGGTGTAATTTTCGACACTAAACTTACTTTTAATGCGCATATCGATTATGTCATAGCCAAATCGAACGCAATGGTGGGTATGGGATCCCTACTATGGAGTTTCTATAAACAGAGTTGAGAGAATACAGAAACGCTTCACTAGATTCATAATTTCCAAACTTGAATAGGATTTTATGCCCTCACATAATAGCAGGTGAGCTCTATTAGGCCTAAATTCATTAGAAAGTAGACGTAAGGTTCATGCAGTAATGTTTGTACAGGATGTTTTTGTTTATAAAGTGAAATGTACGGAGATATTAGAATAGCTCCATATGTATGCTCCGATAAGAACCCTAAGGGAGTGTCCGTCTATTGCTAGATCTACACGCTTATATAATCTAGTTAACAACATAGTTGACTTTAATCGTAGTAGAACTACAATTAGAAGTTTGCTGCAATTTAAATTGCTGTAATTTAATAAAGTTTTATCTGTAATACATACATATGCACTTATTTATAAATATATTATACCAGATATGTAAATTTTATAAAATCTGTAAGAGATCAACTCCGTAGATAAATAAATAAAATAAAAAAATATGTGTTTAACACTTACGGAAAAAAATTTCACTAAAAACTGACAGTTAGAAATATATTTTATTAAATTTTTGATTTTACACCAAATGATCAATAATTTTGTTGTCTGCACTCATTGACTTGTCACACGGAATGTACTTTTGCTGCCAAAGGCATCAGCACGATACTTTCAAACCGATAAAATTATGAAATTACATATTTCATAACAAGCTGTAAATATTGATTGAGCGAGAAATGTTTTAGGTATGATTCAAATTTAATGAAGTTTATGTAATAGCTGCCTTAGGGTAGAGGGTTAATCTACTCGGGGGCCAAATCGTCTCTTCTGTGAATTTACAACTCATGATCTAAGAGAGGACTTAATCTATGGAATCAATCTAGGTGGTTAAGTCCCTGAAAATTAACACAAATTGTGTCGTCAATTAAAAATATTTTTTTTTTGCCAAGAATCATCTTTCAAAAGAACGCACCCAAATTTTCAGACAGATCTGTCAAATAGTTTTGTTGTGGCAGCCATTTTATATAGACGCCTACTAGAATTTTCGTTGAAATAAAAAAAGTGAATTTCGAGTGCTCATTAAACACTATTTTTTGCGAGAAAAAACTGTCACGCAAACCAAACAAAAGCTTGACAAATATTATGGGGACTCTTCACCATCGATTGGAACCATTTACCACTGGTTTACTCGATTTCGGTGCGGTCGTTCAAGCACAAGTGACGCCGAACGTTCTGGTCGCCCAATTGAGGTCACCACACCAGAAATGGTCGACAAAATCCATGGTTTGATAATGGAAGATCGGCGAGTGAAAGTGCGCGAGCTTGAAGAGGCCACAGGCTTATCACTTGGCTCAGTGATTTCGATTTTACTTAAATATTTGGACATGAAAAAGCTTTCCGCAAGATGGGTGCCGCGTTTGCTCACAATCGACAACAAACGCATTCGTTTGACAACTTCAAAGGTGTGTTTGGCGATGTTCCAGGAAAATTCGGTAGAGTTTTTGCGCCGTTTCGTAACCGTGGATGAAACCTGGGTTCACCAAAACACACCAGAAACCAAGGAACAGTCACAACAATGGACTTCTCCTGGTGAATCGAAGCCGAAGAAGGTCAAGGCGGGTTTGTCAGCAAACAAGGTCATGGCGACAGTTTTTTGGGATGCGCGCGGTGTTATTCACATCGATTACCTTGAAAAGGGTTAAACGATTACCGGCACATATTACGCAGAGCTGCTGGATCGATTCCAAGCCGATTTGAAGCAAAAACAGCCGCATTTGGCGAAGAAAAATGTTCCTTTTCACCAGGACAACGCACCGGCGCACAAGTCCGCAGTCGCATTGACAAAATTGCATGAATTAGGCTACGAACTCCTCCCTCATCCAGCATATTCCCCAGATTTAGCCCCCGCCAACTATTTCTTGTTTCCAAACATTAAGAAATGGCTCCGAAGTAAGAGATTTGGGTCGAAAGAAGAGGTCATCGCTAAAACAAACGCTTATTTGGAGGGGCTCGAGAAATCGTATTATTTGGAGGGCATTAAAAAGAGTGTTCCTTATTTCATATTTCAGGGACTTATTGACCCGCCTAGAAGTGTTACAAAATAAACTCCTTAGACTTATGCTTGAGCTTTTATAGAACCATTGAACTTTAAATCTTCATAAAAGAGCGTTAGTTATTTATTCTTGTTATTTATTTATTTTCTTTTATTTTTATTTATTTATTTTTTTTTTTTCTTTTAATTGGAGGTTTTTGTCGTATTTTCCTTCAAATTTAAATCAAAATTTCCTAATGTAATCCATAGTTAACTAAAATTAAAATAATGTTTCAGTAGAAAGAAATACAGTAGGGAGCAAAACTGGATATGAAAAAGGGAACAATTGTCCATAGCCTTATTTTACGCAATCATAAAATCAATTTTTAATAAAACATTGTATGCCTATTAAGATATAGGTAAGTAAATACTAATTAAAAAAGAAAAACAACATTTAATTCGATGTTTTAACCACTTCGGTAATCTTGGGCCTACTCTCCCATTTCACTTGTACATATGTGATTAATTCCGTACCCGTAGTGAGTGTCTATACATTATACAGGGTGTTTGACATGAACTGTTAGCAACTTCATGTAGCTGTGTCTGCCAAACTACGAGTGACAGCGTGCTGAAAATTTGACAGTTATTAACTCATTTCATTGTTGATAAGCGTAAGTAAGGTTTTTTTTTATAGCATGTTTAGTTTTTGTTCTATCGACAATGAAAATCAAACGTAATAGTGTTATTGCCTTTTTTTGACTGGAATTATACATAACCAGTTATTGTTCGTGAGATGACACATTTGAAAGTGAACAAAATGTTTGTGTGTAGCACCATATAGCGTTACAACGAAACCGCCAGCATTGCAAAACGCTATGGAGGTGGTCCGAAAAAAACAGCAACATCGTCAATAGTGATTCGGAGTATGAAGGCCAGAATCGAAAGAAATTTTCGGCGTAGCAGAAGAAAAGTGGCTTCGAAACTAAACATATCCAGAGAACGGGTGCAGCACATTTTAAAAAATGAGCTCGGACTCAAGGTCTTGAAGTTCCAGAAAGTGCACGATCTCACACATTACCAACAACAAATTAGAGTGGAAAGAGCAAAGGAGTTGATCCGATTGCACGCAAGTGGCCAATTGCCAAACATCGTCTTCTCTGATGAAGAGTTTACCTGCTAGAGAGGTCATAAGATAATTTCGTCCAAAGAATGATGGTTTGGGCCGCGCAGTTAAGATAAACGCGATGGTTTATTGTGAAACTGTCTTGGAAGCTGTGTTGAAGCCATGGGCACGCAAATATTTCGGCCAAATACCCTGGACATTTCAACAGGACTTTGCACCTTCCCACAAAGCAAATCAAGAATGACTGCGACAAAACGTTCCGCACTTAATTTCCTCGACACAATAGTTATCGAATTCTCCCGATGCAAATCCATTCGACTTTTCTGTCTGTGGCATTTGGAAGACCAAGGTTAGCACTAAAAAATACCAAACATCGGACGCATTCAAGTTAGCGCTTCGCCGGCAATGGAAGCGCATTCCACAGACACACTTGCGTGCAGCGTGCTATAAATTTACTGACCGTCTCAAGGAAATTGTTCGTGCCAAAGGTGGCCATATCGAAAATATTAATTAAATCCTTGAATTTGAATAACTTTCCAACATTTTTTTCTTTGTATTTAATAAAAAAATATTCATAATTAAAAAAAATGCAGATATTTGAATTAGTAAGAGTTCATGTCAGCCACCCTGTATATATAGTCATGTCATAAATACTGGTACACGTTTAAATGCACTCATCGTGAAACAAGTATTGAACACATCCATTCTATATTGACAGATATTCAATGAGTGACTTTTATACTAGATTTACACAGAAGTCGTTTGAATATGGAGTGGACGATATTGAAAACCATGTTGTAGCAATTGGTCTTCTGAAGTGTAATGTGGAAAGGGGAGATATTCACCGCACCTTGCGACCGCTTAGAATCAACCGGAATTTTGTGTATCGAACTGTTAAATTGTTTGAGGACACTGGTGGAGTATTCTGACCGTCAAAGATACGGACGCCCTTGCACTGTCAGAACTCCAAAGGCTTTCAAAGCTGTTAAAGCCAGGACTAATCGGAAACCGCTGCGAAAGCAGAATATATTGCCACGAAAAGTTAAGATAGGTGCGCAACTAAGTTCTCTGTTTGTCATGATGGCTCCAGCAGTAAGTGCTGGTCGATTTTGACATATCCAAAACGTCATGAACCGAGCTTAGACATATGGTAAACAAACTGTTTTGACACATTAGTAATTTTATTTTGGCGTCATATACTTTTGGATGTGTGAATATGTCTGATGTTGTGCCAAATAATCGTCATTTGCGGGAAGTGTTGATTTTCTTCTTTCATTCGATGAAAACGCCGGCTGAAGCGCATCGAGAGCTCCAAAAAGTTTACGGAGATGCTACTCTAAGTGAAACAACGTGCCGTGATTGGTTCCGTTGCTTGAAAGATGGTGATTTCGATGTTGACGAACGTCCGCGTGAGGGAAGGCCAAAATCCTTCGAAGACGCTGAATTGGAGGCATTGCTCGATTTCCAAGCGATTGCATGCGTTTGGAATGATTCAAAAACAAGGAACTTGGGTTCCTTATGATTTGAAGCCAAGGCACGTTGAGTGTCGTTTTTTCGCCTGTGAACAACTGCTCCAGCGGCAAAAAAGGAAGGGTTTTCTTCATCGCATCGTGACGGGTGGTGAAAAATGCATTCATTACAGCAACCCAAAGAAAAGAAAGTCATGGGGACTGCCCGGTCATGCTTCTACGTCGTCGGCTCGGCCGAATAGTGGGACCAGGTCGGTGTCATTTATTATGAACAGTTGAAACCCAACGAAACCATCACTGGTGAACGGTATCGACTTCAACTGATGCGATTAAGCCGAGCACTACGCGATAAACGGCCACAATACGAGCAGAAGCACGAAAAAGTGATTCTACAGCATGACAACGCTCGGCCTCACGTTGTCAAACCCGTTAAAACCTACCTGGAAACGCTCAAATGGGAAGTCCTACACCACCCGCTATATTTCCCAGATATTGCGCCATCCGATTATTACTTTTTCAGTTCGAAGGCACATGGTCTGGCTGATCAGCAATTCCGCTCATATGAAGACATCAAAAAATGGCTTGATTCGTGGATAGCCTCAAAAGATGAACACTTTTACCGTAACGGTATTCGAGCTCTGCCGGAAAGATGGGAAAAAGCTGTAGCTAGCGATGGGCAATACTTTGAATGATTCTTTTTAACCATTTTTTCACAGTAAAGTTACATTTTCATAAAAAAAAACGTTGTTGCGGAAAATTGATTCAGGAACGACGGGAATTGGAATAATTATTCGTATAAAAAATTTATTTCAGAATAGGCACCCTCAGAGACTTGGAATTGGGTGAAGTACCGGAAGCTAATTAGTTCCGTGTCTCTTTATCGGATTGCCTCTAACTATTTGGAGTATATCATATTCATAAATCGTATTCGAGATAATCAATAATGAATCCAAGCAAATATTAAGGAAACAGATAGGATAAGAAGAGTTCCTATAAACTTTAATACGTAAATGATCCAAAAAGCATAACCTGACTGAAGCTGTTGATGGAAAACCTTGTGGTATGGCAGTCACTTTGGATTATTGTTTTGCAATGGATAAATTGCCAACACGTTCTACAGGATTACATTATTCAATTGTATTAAAGAGACTTTCAATTCTTTTACATGCAACAATGTATTTACGAGTATGTACTCGTACCTATAGAAATTGAATTAGATACAATATTAAAGAATGGAAACAACAGACGAAACGAATGAAATACAAAAATGTTTCCAACAGATTTAAATCACAATAAAACAAGGGTGTCAGCGGATTCCAATTGAATTAGTTTAGAATCTAATCCACATCTAATCCTTGCGGTAGATAAGTAGAGCTATAAAAACAATCGCTAGTTCACTTTACCCCTCTGTCAGTGGAACCCAGTGCAAGTGTGAAGTGTAAGATTGCAGTAAATTAAAGCAAGAGCGGGTGGCATGGATTTATTCGGCGATCCACTCCGGAATTTATCGTATTTTCGACCGGAGGCGCGGTTAGTATAGAAACAAATAATTTTTGGTATATTTATTATATACCTAGTGAAAATAATATTAATAAATAATATACAGACAATTTAAAATCCGCCTGGAATGGATCATAGATACTCTATTACCCCCCTTTTTTTTGAGTGAAATGAAATGATAGATTGCTAGTTAGAGGTTGTTTACTCGAATTTGAAGATATTTAATCAGAAAAACTATTGATTGGACCTATATAATATAAAAAATAAAAAATCTGCACCCTCGAGAGAAAGTGAAAGCGTTGGTGGTGTTTTTGAAATTTGTTACACATTTTCGTACTGCTTTTGGTTAAAAAAAAAAAGTTTATAAAGGGTGATTCAATTGGAAGTTACAATTGAAATTTGAAATAAAACACAATGGTTTTTGACAAACTGCTGATATTTGTATGTCAGTATAATCTTGAGACATTGACATTAAACATGAAAAGTGATGTCGGCGAAATGGGCCACAGGGCTGGCCTTGCAGACTTCCGTCCTTTTGATGATATTTGCCATTACTTTTCGGCATAAATTCGGCGATAGTTCATAGATAACGCATAGAATTTCGTCCTTTACTCGTAGCTCTGGAATCGTTTGGGGGTCATTGGCATACACCTTTTGCTTAACATAAGCCCAAAAAAAATTCTACGGCGTGATATAGCACAATCTTTGTGGCCAATTTTGGTCGCCAAAACGAGAGATGACATGCCGGGAAAACTGCATTATTTCTCGGACTGTATGGCAAGTGGAACCCACCGTCTTGTTGAGATCACATATCTTCCACATCAATATCGTCTTATTTATTCCATGTCCCGATAACATCCACCTTTGACTGTTACAGAAGCACCATGAGAAATTTCGAAAAAGTGCCGCCCAATCATGCCCCGCATAGTGCGTTGACCAGTGGACAAAAATCAAAAATAGTGAATGAGTGATTTAAAGCTGCAATGCTGTAGAGCTCAACTAATATATGTTTAATAACTCTTATTTGTTATTTACAATCGTTTGTTCTTTTCTTGTTTATGGATTAGCGGTATTGTTATCAGCAGTCAATGTAATTTCAGCTCCAGTTCTAGTTTGGAATTAAATTTTGGTGTTAAAAAGTTACTGCTATTATCAATTTGTTTTCTTGTGAAAAATAATTATGGATATCTTTGGAGCTGGTACGAGTGATTTTTAATTTAGTGAAATTCGTCTTAACATTGATTAATCAAAAATTGCCCAGTTTTAAGGCATGAAAATTCCTTCAATTTGAGAATTTAAAATAGAACTTACCAAAGTATAGCTAAATCTTTTATCACATTGTACCTAGTATGGACAATAGTACTGTTACACACATTTATTGCTATGAAAAAAAGACCTCAAAAGATATTTATTAAAACTTTCAGGATTTATTCAGATATGAATCGAAACTTTATTTAAAAGGACTTCTCTTGGCCTTAATGCAGGTCTTTAGTTATTTTGGCCACTCATCAATCACAATACGCACCTGATTAATTGGGAAATTGGCCACAGTTCGGGGTGCATTTCTCTGGAGTCAGGTATGGATAGTTTTCGCCTTATGAGCTGATGTACGATCTTGCTGGAATGTTCCTTCCTTTTTTTTGGAATAGGGTATAGTTTAGAGATTTCACAAAGGGTCCTTAAATGGTTTGCTGATACACTTTGAACTATGTTTCGATCCATTTTTTTTCGCAAAAATGCAGGTTAGTGACCCCGTCATAAGAAACTACCCAGCACACCATGGCTAACTCTGGGGGATGTCCTTTATGGATCCTTGAGATTGGCTTGAACACTTCCCTAGGTGACCGAGCATATACCCTATAACTTTTTTTCATTTAATTTTCATTTCATTTTCATTTATTTTCCTTTAAAGCTTACACTTTAAGACAGAATAGTCTTATAAAGTGGTGAAGATTACATTTAATATATTGAATATACAGCTACAGAATAAACGCATTTATTAAAACTTAATCAAAAACTTAATCATACATCTCCATTTATGTCCAGAAAAAAAAAAATTAAACGAACAGTGAATATTGTTAAGAAAAATTAGTTGGAATTGTTAAGGAAAAAGGACTTAAGCTCGGTTCGAAAACGCTGAGTGCCACCTGACCTTCCAACATGCCGCGGTAAGGAATTCCATAAGTGAATGGAGTTTACGAAAAACTGTCGCTCAGACGTTAGGCAAGAAAACCGTGGGATTATAAGTTGACGGGATCTGTTTGAGGCACCGAAACGCAGTTTGTTAAAAAGATAACTAGGGTGATTGGTTTGAATCACATTAGATAGCAGAATAAGAGATCGGTAACAAAGTAGGTGGTCAAATGACATGCTGTAAAGTGATTTCGAGTAGTGGGAAATTCTATCAAAGCGTTTTGCACTGTAAACATAGCACGCAGTATTGTTAAATGCGACTTTGAGTTTTCTTCTGCTATTAGCATCACAGTTATCAAAAATGTCGCAACCATAACTAAGGAAGGTGTTTTTGCTAGCAACAAACGTGTTTTCAGGGGAGTATAATAATGTGAGAGCCACAGCTGACGTAACTTCCCATAGACTTTTCCAACGGCCGCATTATTGTGGGTATCCCATGTCAATATTCGTATTAAAAACCATTCCTAAATTTCTGGCAGTGTCGACATATTCGATTTTGGAGCCATTAAGCATAATATCTGGAAAGTAGGAAAGATTCAAAATCTTTTTGCTAATAACAACACATTTGGTTTTTAGAGGGTTTAGAAAGAGCCCATTTTCATCTGACCAGGTGGATATCCTCTCTAGATCAGTATTGATAGAGCTTGCGCAGTCTTCTATAATACCAAGAGAACAACTATGATATAGTTGGACGTCGTCAGCATACATATGGATAGATGAGGACGATGATACTATTGACGGAATTTCGTTCACATAAAGCGAGAAAAGAGCAGGTCCCAGAATAGAGCCCTGTGGAACCCCTCTACAGTTGTAGAGGAAATCTGACAAACGATGACCCACAGAGACAGCTTGTTTTCTATGCTGAAGATACGACGACATAAGGGTAACCGCCGAGTTAGAGAAACTAAACAACATTGATAGTTTGTTGCACAAATTATTGTGATCCACAGTGTCAAAGGCCTTCGAAAAATCCAGAAGCACTAGAAAGGTCACTTTGTCATCATCCAACGATTCCCTTATATCATCCACAACTTTGATTAATGCCATTATACAACTGCGGTGTTCCTGAAACCGGATTGCATTGAAGAGATCAGGTTATTTGAACGAATGTGTATATTAATTTGCCTTTGCAATACCCTCTCGAACACCTTAGATAAATAAGGTAAAATAGAGGTCGGCCGATATTCCTTACTATTAGGCCTTTTTTGGATCGGCACAATTTTTACATTTTTCCATTGTTCAGGGTAAACACCAGTAGTTATGATATGATTAAAGACATGCACCAGGGAAGAAAGAATGACAGGGTGAATTATTTCGATTAATTTGGTATTTACTTCGTCAAAACTGATGACATTAAATTTGACGAATAACAAACAAGCAACAAATTCCATATGATCGACGCAACCGAATTCAAAAGCACCAACTGACAGACTGATTTCATGAGTGACAGACGGATTTGAGGGAACGACATTGAGAACGGGAAAAGGAAGTGTGACAAAACTTTTATTCAGAAGGTTTATATCTAAACTATCATCAACATTTCCCGCAGATTTGTTCATAGCTGTCGGCCCTTCATAAATGGATTTAATTTATTTCCATAAAAATTACTATTGTCAACTTTTATTTTGCCAACTACCTGATTGCGCAAGGAACGATAAAGTTGTAAATGCATGTCTAACCTATAATGCTTCCACTCTTTGTAGGCCCGATTCCGTTGTTCGATGAGCAGCCGGATTTCAGAGGTGAACCAGGGACATTGACCATACTTGACACGTTTCACTTTGATGGGGACATGATTTTTAAAAAGGGGCACAAATATTATAGTTAAGGAAATCAATTTGGTCACATGGAGAGGCCATGAAAAACACACGATGCCATTCAATATTGCGGGCGTCTAGCTTCAGCTGACGATATTCAATGCTGTTAAAATTTCTATATTCATAGCTTGAAACGGAACAATTTATCAAAAAGTTAAAAGTTAAAAACAGGAGATCATGTTTTTAAAAGGCGGGCGCAGACAACTGGTCATAAAGAAGAACACCATTACAATCGTTACAGAAAAAAAAACATCCAGAAGAGTGCTAAAATTGGCAGTGAAATGTGTAGCATTATTCGTATTGACCGGGAATAAATTAAGTATAGCCATTTCATCAATAATAGTTTTCTCAACTAGAAGGTAGCTATTTAAGTCACCACCAAAAATGATCTTAGGATAATATATCGAAATAGATCCTAGGAGATTGGATTGAAATCAATATACTTATTAGATCTATGAGAAGATCATCATTCGCAGACTTAAGTTCCATAAAAACATAATCGATTTCACTTCCAGCTGAAGAATTACATTTCAAGTAACATCTCAATCCCTTTCTCACGTATATTACAGCACCACCACCAGCCAATCCTTCCTTCCTATCACCACGAAAAAGCCTAAAATCGTTTACTTTGTATACTTCATCTACTACCCCGTCGGTAAACCACTTTATTGGTTTAATTTCTTCTACACCGTGAAGATTTTCACATCGGTTAACAATACTTTTACACACCGATAAGCAATCATTAGGATAATACCTAACTGCTGCAGTGTCTTGAAAATCGAACCTTAGTTCATACCGCTACGACGGAGATGCGATTCACTTTCTCAATTCATTCCAGAGCGAAAGTATAAGCAAATTTGAAATATTTTTATAAAGAAACAATTGTGACATTAACTGCTACAAATATTATGTCAATCTTTGGGTACGCCTAACTCTTTCCCGCGCAATGGGTGCAATAAATGTAATAACAGTATTTTTGTCCCTACTAGGTATATTCTTCTTTAGTTGTACTTTGCGAAAGTACAAACTTTCATTGCTACTTTTTGCTGACCTACAAAATATTTAACTTTTTGTAGGACAAGGTTAAACCATAAAAAACAATAATTTGAAAAATGGGTTTCTATTAGAAAAAGCTCAAGGATTGAAGAACTTACTGACTTTATATCGAATGAGTACTAATTCAATTAAAAGTGATTTGACCCAAAAAGTCAAGATTTTTGATTCAAATCTTGGTCTGCATGGGATATCCTCCCTATCGAGGGAACGACTTGTCGTAAACCAGAGCTACAACCAGATCCCGAAGAGTCCTTATTGGTTTGTAAAATACCTTTGCTAGACTCCGTGCGGCTTTCTGCAGCAGAAGGACCATGTGAATCCACAATCCTTTTGCTGTCCAATGCTTTTGGAGTTTTACCGATAAAAAGCTTAATCGCCGTGCTACCGTCCAGTTTTAAAGGAGGACCGGTCTCATCTTGAATTCTACTTTTTGTATTGATATTGGTATTACCGGTAAACAGCTTGATCGTTGTACTACCGTTCGGTTTTAAAGGGGGACCGGTCTCATCATTTTTACTTTTTATATTTGTTTTGGTAGATTTATTCTTTATCATGTTTCCACGAGTAAGCCAGTATGGGAAATGTTCATCGCAACATAGCCGGTTTCTGCTACGATAAGGCAGCTTACGACAGGCCCTTGCCAGGGCACCTGAAGGAGCTCGTTAGCGACTGATTATACCCTCAGCCTTACATCCTTGGGTATGGTTAACTATTTGCTCACACCGCCACTGAAATCAGGTTGATTACTCTTTCGCTTCTGACCTTCCTCTGGAGACCTTACAACTTGGGTGACCCTGCTGCAATCGCCCTTCAGGATCACTAGATACTAATGAGCATCCCCACCACGACAAGGTAAGTAATCGAAGAGGATGTGGACTTAATACTGATATAAAGAAATTTTTCTAATTCCTCGGTGAAGCAAAAAAATTATACCTTTAACTTTATAGTTTGTATTATATTATTATTATTATTATTATTATTATTATTATTATAGGTGTTTGGCACGTATTGGTCAACTTTCAGAAGAAGCACTAGAAGCAAGCCATAAAGAATTCCGAAAACACCGTCTCGCTCACACCAGAAAATCATCTCGAAAATACACAAACGAAGACTTAATGACTGTATTACTGCTTAGGTCTGATCCCATTATTTCACAATACAGGAACACAAATTCAAAATTTTCGAAAGAAAACGATAGGGACATTAGATCCTACCAATGTATGTCCATATAGTCTTTTACACTGATATGCTTGTCCTATCAAGATCTAGTCGCTATATAACTTTAAGACCGTCTATGTATACATGCTTGACTTCACGAGGACAGTTCTTCATTCATGGTCTGAATCTTTGGAATCACCTGCCATACCAGATGAGGTCTAAAGTCGAATACAGACAGTTTCAATCGGCGTGTTTTTCATATTTCTATAGTTTAAACTGAAGTCTACATGGTTGCAACTATTTATTGTTTGTTTTAATTTTTACATTTGATTTTTAATACAATTTGGTGAACTGCTGTTTCCGTATGCATGCCCGCTAATTAAGCATGTTTTCTCTTATCCACTCTTATCCACTGTCTTTAATGTAAATTATGTTCGACTGATTAACTGTAATCCATTTTACGCGGCTTTGGTAAAAACACACACTTGTTACCCCCCATTTAATCAGGTAGGTAAAGTAAATTCCCCTGATTTGGTGTTCAATTATTTTTGCACTCTAATACAGGGTTGGAAATACGAGTATGTATGTACGTTTTATCCAAACATTCGGTTTTGTAGGTGGCAATGTTGTTTTGCAGCCTTTCATCCCTAAAGAGCCTGGGGCTGATCTAAACTAAAAAAACTTTTAAAAGTGGATCTCTGGAGACTTATTTTTATCCCATACTTCGGGTTCTTCCCTTCTTATGGCACCATTAAAAGCCACCCTCTATCAAGACGCTTTTCGATATGCGTCCCTAGCTGCTGCTGCATGCAAATGTTTCAGCTGGTATGCAATATCTTGGATAACCCCCCATACAGGTTTTCCCGTAACACTTGCTGGCATTTTATCCTGCCCTTCTTCCTTGGAATCTTGAAAAACTTTAGGTCTTTCTTTAATTTAGATCTATTCTGAACGTCAAACGATATGGCTCAGTGATCTGTGTTTCAATTTGATGCTCTCTCAAACATCCTGCTACTGCCCAGAGTCACTAACTTCACTTCGCCTGGCATCTCCGAAGGTCGATTCTATCCCTCTTTCCCTACCTACTAGAAACTCGAACAAAGTCTTTCCTATATTATTTCGTCTTCTGTCGTCTCCTTGCAAAGTTTCACCACTCACCGGAAGGTGGAACTACTCTTCGATGAGTCATACAGAGGCTAGTAATTTTTGCTAAATATATCTTACATATTTTTTAGGGTGTAGCCCACTACGTTAGTCCCAAAATTATTTATACATATTTAGCTTTTTCTCACTTTGAAGTAAGAGTACATTTGTTAATTTATTTTACTCTAGTTAATTAGAAACTAAATCACTCGGTTTTAATATTTTAAGCCACTTCAGGATTCACATGTTGGTGGATTTGTTAATAGTGCTTAACAGCGTATTTTTTCACTATTTCGTAAACATACTCTACGTTTAAATCTCTGTGTAGAGATCTTACGTACCATGAAGCAGTAGCACGACTTCTTATAGTGGAGACAGACTGCTAGTATTGATACCATGGTACGAATACCATGGTATAGTGAATACTACAACCCCTGACAGACTGCATTTCGTAGTATTCTATGACTTTGGCGTTAAATAGTATACTTTGACGTTTGTGTTGTCTGTCATAACAAATAAAAATAGAATATTCAAGACAGGATGAATATAAATGATTTACTTTTGTGCTAAATGATGAATAAAAAGAAAATTTAAATACTTGAAAGCGAAAATGCATACCTAAAAATTGTCAAAGAAGCTACGAAGACTAGCCAATAGAGAGAAATTGGCGCTGCAATCAGTAAGATGGTGGTATACCAGCAAAAATTTGCGAATCTCAATACCAGGTATATTTCATGGTATACTAGCTTTTTACGTAGTATTGCAGTGACAGAGATGTGGTATAGAAAGCAGTATTGCTATACCATGGTATCAATACCAGCAGTCTGTCTCCCACAGTAGTACTTTTATTTTAAATGGTTTATATCAAGTTTGTCTATTTGGTACATCCCAACAGCTGTATTCCATAAGTCCATATACGTAGGTCCTAGAACCTAGAATAACAGTTTATTTTCAATCGAGAGTTGAGAGCTGCTTCTCATCAGACAATGTATTTTTCTGAGCCTACTCGTAATACTGAGCTCTTCTTTTTTTCTTTTTGACATGTTCCTTCCACTTGCGCTTTGTATCTAGCGTCATACCTAAGTACGAGTATTTGGATGTTTTTTTTTATACGAGGGTGGGTCAATAAGTCCCTGAAAATTAACACAAATTGTGTCGTCACCTTAAATTTAATTTTTTTTTGTCAAGAATCATCTTTCAAAAGAAAGTGAATTTCGAGTGCTCATTAAACACTATTTTTTCGGTCGTTCAAGCACGAGTGACGCCGAACGTTCTGGTCGCCCAATTGAGGTCACAGCATCAGAAATGGTCGACAAAATCCATGGTTTGATAATGGACGATCAGCGAGTGAAAGTGCGCGAGCTTGAAGAGGCCACAGGCTTATCACATGGCTCAGTGATTTCGATTTTAAATAAATATTTGGACATGAAAAAGCTTTCCGAAAGATGGCTGCCGCGTTTGCTCACAATCGACAACAAACGCATTCGTTTGACAACTTCAAAGGTGTGTTTGGCGAAGTTTCAGAAAAATTCGGCTGAGTTTTGTAATCGTGGATGAAAACTGAATTCACCACAACACACCAGAAACCAAGGAATAGTCAAAACAATGGACTTCTCCTGGTGAATCGAAGCCGAAGAAGGCCAAGGCGGGTTTGTTAGCAAACAAGGTCATGGCGACAGTTTTTTGGGATGCGCGCGGTGTTATTCACATCGATTACCTTGAAAAGGGTAAAACGATCACTGGCGCATATTACGCAGAGCTGCTGGATCGATTCCAAGGCGATTTGAAGCAAAAACGGCCGCATTTGACGAAGAAAAAAGTTCTTTTTCACCAGGACAACGCACTGGCGCACAAGTCCGCAGTCGCAATGGCAAAATTGCATGAGTTAGGCTACGAGCCCTCATCCAGCATATTCCCCAGATTTAGCCCCCTGCGACTATTTCTTGTTTTCAAACATGAAGAAATGGCTTGGAGGTAAGAGATTTGGGTCGAATGAAGAGGTCATCGCTGAAACAAACGCTTATTTTGAGGGGCTCGAGAAATCGTATTATTTAGAGGGCATCAACAAATTGGAGAAACGTAAAACATGAAGTGAAACATGGTTTGAAACTCAGGGTGGCGTCCAGATAATTGGGGAGTATTTTTGTATTGTCGTTGCTTATAATTCACAGTATTTTTTTTTATCCTCCTGATGTCATCATCACGATCAAGTTGCATTTTAGCCATATGGCCCACCCTACCTCCAGTGTTATGCCTTCGCAGTAGAGTTGACTAATCTTTAGCAATTGATCGAGTTTTTTATTTATTTCATACGAAATAAATAGATCATTCTTGACATCAAGATTCGAACCGTGAACCTGCAGCATGACAAGCGATGATGTTACCACTACACCATGGCCCCCACACGTCCGGAACTTATTTTCCATCGATATTAACTCGTACCGTATTAGTTTGTATGTTAATTAATAAGAACGGATTTAGTTTCGTGTACAGTATGTGACCATTGACTTATGACCGATGAGAAATATAAGCGTTTTTCGCTTTGACCGCAAATAAAAACAAAACTAATTGGTTACATGGCTTATAGTGATTACAAAACAAAAATAAAAAAGTTATTACATCTTAATACTTAGTACTACCGCCCTTGTGTTTTAGTACCTCCTTTATTTGTTTGGGCATGCTTTCAATGCATTTCGCGACCATTTATTTCATAGTGGGCTCGTTTTTCCAGATATTTTCAATGTTCTGCTTGAGATCTTGTATGGTATTGTTTCTTCGACTATAAACGCGAGATTTTAGGTAAGCCCAGCAGTTCTCAATCGGGTTCAAATTTGGAGAATTAGCAGGCCATGGTAAGACTTCCAAGTTCATGGAATCCAAGCATTTCAAATTGATGTTGCATAAAGACGTATTCTTCCTTGGGAGAGTTTAATCTGTTCAAATATGGCCGAACAACATTCGTCAGGACGTGAATATACGGATTGGAGTCCATTGTTCCATCAAGGTAATAAATTGGCCCCGTACCTTCGCATGTTATGCAACTCCAAATCATCACAGAGGGTGGGTGTTTGACCGTCCGAACTACGCAATGCTCTGAATATCTTTCATTGGGCCTTCTGCGGACGAATTTGGCCGTCTCCGTCACGGCTTCTAAGCGACACTCATCGCTAAAGACAACCTAAAATAAAATCGTGATTACGGAAAAATTACTAAAACTGTTTCATCTTTTATTGTGAAAAGAAATTTGAAGAAAAAATTAACTTACCTTGTCCAATAGCGAATCTCGCAGTCTCTGTGAAGTTGTGCCCAATACAATCGCCGTTTTCGCATGACTTTGGTCAATTTGGGCTTCTTTGCTGGTCTCCTACAGACCAAGGAGATTTCCTTAAATCGACGCTGCAGGATTCTCAACGATATGCTGATTCCAGCTTCGTTCAAATTCTTCAAATGCAGTGAGCTGGTGCATTATGTTCCTGTAGAGCTCTATGAACGTTTTTCCGGTCAGTTCTTGGTGTTGTTTTTCTTTTTTTGCCACAGTTTTGCCGATTATTTGGCGTAACCAAGGTTGAACTGAAGACTTCGCAATTCCAACAATCTCTGCTATTTTAGCATAGTTGGACTAGGAAAATTAAAATAAAAATACAACAATTAAAATAAAAATAAATACGTATTTCATCCATTTTGAGACAGATACATATATTTTAAGTTGTCTTTTAAATCTTGTTATGTTGTGTATTACTCTAATATGCCGCGGTAACGAATTCCTCAAACGGGTACCAGAAACGAAAAACTGACGCTCAGATGTGAGGGATGAATACCTTGGATGAATCAACTGACTAGATCTGTTAGAGGAAGCTATTCTTATTTTATTGTAGAGATGGTTGGTTGATGTGATAACAGAATGTCGGAGAATAGGATAAATGTGCGAAGCTGAAGGAGACTGTCGAACGACATATTAAACAAGCGCCAAGAAAAATTTGACATCCGGTCATATCTACGCAGTTCGAAAACATACCTAATTGTGCTGTTAAATGCTAGCTGAAGCCTTCTCTTACTCGTACTGGCGTAATTACAGGAATGGAAAATTTTGCAGCCATATGTAAGGATAGGGATAACCAGCGTTTTTTGAGAGTAAATTTGAGTAACCCACAATCTATATCTATATGGTTATTCCATGTTAGGTTACGGTTCATAATCATACCAAGGTTTTTAGCAGTTTCAACATACATTATGGGAGCAAAGTTTAGTATAACAGAAGGAAAATATGAAAGGTATAAAGGTGTATTTGAAACTACCAAACACTTTGATCTTTTAGGGTTCAGCAAAAGACCATTTTTTTGAGACCAACGTACGATGTTGTCAAGGTAATGGGTGGCCATGGTGTAGTCGAAACATCATCGCTTGTCACGCTGCAGGTTCACGGTTCGAATCCTGATGTCAAGAATCATCTACGAGTATCATATTTATTTCGCCTGGAATAAATAAAAAAGTCAATCAGTTACGAAAGCTTATGTCAACTCTACTGCGAAGGCATAACACTGGCAGTAGGGTGGTCATATGGCTAAAATCCAACTTGATAGTGATTATGACATCTGGAGGGCGGAACAAATACTGTGAATCATAAGCAACGACAATAACAGCAAAACAAAAATACTCCCCAGTTATCTGGACGCTACCCTTGTAGTTCACTCAAACTTAATACCACCTGAGTTTCGAACCAATTACACCAATCTGTCTTTCTCTCTCTGTCCCTTTAAGCAATTAGTATAAGGGTATTCATATCCCCTTTCACACGTGCAAATTATAAAAAAAAAAAAAAAAAATTCCTCAATCTCAATTTTCCTCAAGCTCAATCATACCAATTTCAATTTTCAATTTTTCAGTACCTATATTTGTTGATCGAAGGGAGGTCGTTTACATATAGCGAAAATAGGAGTGGACCTAAAATTTACCCTTGTGGCACACCAGAAATTGTTCGAAGATAATCTGACATGGTATTATTTATTTCAACCGCCTGCGTTCTATCAGTTAAATACGAAAAAAGTAACTTAACTTCACAAGGCAAAAAGTTATAATTCCGATGAAGTTTAGTACACAATTTAGAGTGATCCACAGTGTTAAACGCCTTAGAAAAATCGAAGAATACTAAAAATGTCACTTTACGGGCTTGTCGTAGATCCTCAGGGACACCAATTAAGGTCGTAATACGTGTTTCATTCGAAATCCAAATTATTTGGATGTTAGCAGATTCATAATATTAAGATGCATACTAATTTCCTTTTGGAGAATCTTCTCAAAAACTTTTGATAAAAATTAAAGAATAGAAATTGGTCTGTAATCATCACTTTTTGAGCTTTTAAGAATCAGTAGGATTTTGGTTAATTTCCACAGCGAGTTAATCATAAAGGACCACTTTGTCCATGTCACTCCCCCAAAAAAGGTCCAAAAGTGTCGGTTGATAGATGGAATAATGAGTAGGGGTGGTGATGTTGACTGGTCGTAAATAAAATGTAGCTTGCGGTGTCATCGACCAACCTAGCTTCATCCTGATCTGATAAGTCTTTTTCATACAATAGATACAGTATTGGTCCTATGACTCTCCCTTGCGATACTCCTGATGATATGTTCTTTAGATCAGAATATTAATTTCCATATGTTACTCGAAAGTATCGTTCTGCAATGTATGACTTAAGAATAAGGTGAAATTCCTCTGAAGATCCCATTGTTGAATTGTGAGATTGGAAAGGCTGGGTAAAAAGCGGACCATAAACGATGATTTGATGAACACAAAAAGAGCATGATATGGCTACAAAGGCCGAACAGAAGCCTGTAGGGATGAAAAAGGAAATATAGTATTCTGCGAACTTTTAAACAGCGGTGATGATCAAAGCTCTGCTGTCAGGGAGAATGCTCCATTCAACCCGCCCGATGACGATCAACAATTCCATCCACCCGACCAAAGTGAAGTAAAGATACAAAGTATTATAATATCTAAGCTTCAATCTAACAAAGCTGCTGGAGCCGACGGTCTAACTGCCGAGCTATTTAAAGCAGCTAGAGATGATTTGGTAGGGAGCATCAACTCATTTGTGAGACATTTTCGGATGAAAGTATACCCGACGAATGCAACTTCACCATCGTTTCAAGAAAGTATTAGTCTCCTCAACATCGCTTATAAGATACTATCTGTCTTATTATGTAAACGCCTTAAACCTTTTGTCAGCAATCTGATTAGTCCGTATCAGTGACTTAATTAGAAGAACTCTGCGGCGAAAATGCGTTTACCTCATTTAAGGTGGCGCACACAAGTGGAAAGGGACCTCAACCAATTTCCTGTGCAAAACGGGAGGTGGCTAGTATTTCTCCCTGAATCCAGATTGGTGTGAAGGGATTAGATTTAATTCCTCTATTATTAATTTGTGCCTTTTCAAGACTGAAGGAGAAAAATCGACCTATAAAATTTCATTTAGTGGTTTATCGGGTTTCAGAATCATGCTAACTTCTGCCACCTTCCACTGTCCAGGAACACAATTAAGTCTGAATGCTTGCATTGATTATACGAGTATGCAATAATTTCCGGTCGTTTTTGAGCACCGTAGTTAGTTCTACGTTTGTGATTTGCCTTGAAAAAGATTGGAACCTTTCTTCAAGATAATCAGCGAAAAGAAAAAGCTTTTACTTTGGCATTTCTTGCCCAGGATCCTGCCTATTTCCTGCTTAATGGGTGGTATCTGTTTCACAGTTGCTTTCAAACCTTTGACCGCTTTTCATAGTTAGCACTTAGTATCGTTATGGGTCGAGACATTGTTTAGGGATTTTACTTCTGTTATTAAAACATTGAGTTTATTGCATAAGCCGTTTAGAGCAAATTTATTTGTTCGTGTTCGGACTCTGCCAAACTTATCCTGCTTTTTGTTTTTATCCGATAATTTCTTCCACATTATCTGAGTACCTAGTTAATATCTACGTTTTTCTCTTTGGCATGTAGGGGTGCTTTCTTACTCTCTGGATATTTTTATTAAGTAGCCCAACTTCTTCTTCAAGTTGGAATGGTTTCACTATTGACACTTGCAGATTAACATTGTCTTCCAATTGCCTAGAAAGAAATTAATTGCCTTTGTGATATATTAGCCTGGGTGGGTTGTCTTTCACGAGTATGTGAACACTAATTGTCATAAAAGCTAGTGAATGATCTGACGACAAATCAGATATACATATTTCCTGCTCTAAGATGTGCTGCCCTAACCCAATTGTGTTCCTCTTTACGACCCTTAGTTTTTTATTCATTTTGATTTTATTATTCATTTTAAACTTTAAACGATTAGCTCATTGTTTCGATTAACTCAAAACTTCGCTTGAAAGATGTTGCATATATCCGGGAGGCTTGTGGATATGGAGATACTGATTTTCTCTCAAACAACACATGCACCTGTTCCTTGCTTCTCCTTTGATCCGTCTGTGTGTATTGCGATTTCTGCGCTAGAGACGACAGTGTTAACTACCCACTTCGCACTAATGAGTATCCAAATCAAGTACTCCCGATTGAAGTCTGGATAGGGAATCAGGTAGTCGGTTTGTAAGCTCTCACCTAAGAATTGAACTGTGTCCATATAAATTACCTATAATGTTGTTGTCCAGTTGATGGTCTCTTTAAGACGGAGGTCATTAGGTCTGCGATAGGTATTGAGAAGGGCTCCCGTTATACTCAGACAGGCCGTTCTTTGTATTTTTGTTACCAGCTACAGGCCCCGACCCATAAAATCTATCGACATCTTTCCGTTGAAGGTGGACGTTGACGTTCACGTATTGCCGGAAAGAACAGTCCCATACAATCCGTCGCATACCTTCGTTGACAGATTGAAATGTCAACCGATTGTCAACGGTGATGACAGTTTCTCTTCTCTCAATGCTTCCACCAATGAAAGTGCTTACTCTCAATTTGCCGACTGCCAACGGATCAGCGGACTAAAAAAGTAAAACGTACACCTACTTTATCCGTCGAAGTTCATACATGCGTCGGTTATGGGCCACCTTCCATAAGAATACGCGTATTCTATCTATGTGCCAGTTAAAAAAGAAGCAGCAATCGATCAACGAATTCTATGGGTCGGGGCCTTACTTTTGCTACACGCCAGGCTTTTGACTTGCATTTCATTATTGAACAGCTGATGATGATGTCCATAAACTTATAAAGGTTGAAGGAACTGATTGTCATTCTGATCGTAATCGACTATGCTTTTATATGCTCTTAGTGCTTTGAAGTGTGCTATCGACTAGAGAACAAGCAAGGAAGTTCGTGTTTAATAGCAGGACTCTGTCCATAAACTGTTTGATTTTTCAGACATCCTGGCGCTGTTGGTTGCTTCGCTAAGATCTTCCTTAGTCTTGCCTATTTGTTTACGCTCTTTATCCCGCTACAAAATTCGCTCCATGGCCCATGGTTCCTTTGGAGATCCGCGGTTTATGCATGAGGGCTAGTTCTACATTTTGCTTTTGAAGGAAGAGTAAGAGGTTAGCTTGGCGGTCTTGCTATGATGAAGGTTTACCTGGACTACCTTCATCATGTTATTTACGTATGGTGGTGTCGTCGACATTTGGAACATTGCCGCCGTGATCCTGCCCCCTGACCCTTTGTTCTGGCACGAAGATCCTTGCTATTGGCGATGACAGCAATTTTGCTCATTCCAGAAGAACAAGATCCGCTCCAGTCTATAAATTCGCCATCTTCTGAATGATGGACTTCAACTAATTAGCGTCCATATGTTGTCACGGGTCAGCACTTTGAAGCCCCGGAATGTGACCAACTGACCAAAAGATGGTTCTCTATTAGGCTCTTCGACAAGTGACTTGCTGACATATAGCAGCAGCTGGTTGTGCACCATCCTCCATTACGCTTCACTAAACCTTAGCTCTGGATTAGCACAGTTGACGACGGTGACCCGATGATGCTCTTCATTCGAGCAATTCATATTCTGCACGCTCACCTTTGCTTTCTCCTTGGTGGCCTCCGGTGGTGAGTTAGTATCGTCTAACCGTCCTCGCTTGGAGCGTCTCTCCATAGAAGTCGTTTGAGATTTGGAATCTCCTCCGGTACTGTCTGGAATTTTGTGCCATTTATTACTAGTGGCTGGATCAGCAGGTTTCCCGCGAAAGGTATTAGGTATTCCCATTGTTTCTACAGCTTCCCGCGCTTCTCCGACCATCGTGTCGCTCAACCACCGGAGAACCCTTTTAGAGAACCGATATAGCCTTACTACCGAACGAGTTCACCGACGATGTATCACCAACCGCCCCCTTAACTGTATCTTGCAATGCCATATTGCACATCCATAGTGCCCATGTGGATGTCACTCACCATTCCCGAGGAGGGTGTCAAGACTGACGGCCCTGGCCCCCACAGTTGGATTCTTGTAGACTTGCAGTGGTCATCATCTCTGCACCCTTAGCGTTCAGGTTAGGATTCTTGCGGTCCTCATGAGCCACCAGCATGTCTCTCTCAACACATCCCAATACAGTAAACGAACCGACGAGAGAGACGTCCGTCGTGTCCATTACGATGTCACGCCTTTAAGAGCTCGCCCTCCTGAAGGCGGTTCGCAGTTTTATCTCCAGAGTTTCCCAACAGAAAACTGGACGATAGATGAATCGGCTTTGAGTGTAGAAGGCTGTTTATTGTGAAAGGGTCGATTATACTTTATCCTAGAATATGTTTTTTATGTAAGAGTTCAAGTGTGTATTTCTTATTTTATGGTTGACTTACCTGACTTAGGCAGAGGGGTATTATTCGTCCGTCAGGTTTCGATTTGTCGAAATGCCGACCAGATTATACCGACAAGTGATTTGGTTGTGTTTAATACTCCAACCATGAAGTTAATCATAGTATGATAGTTATAACATTGCTTACATAATTGACCAATCATTGGCTTAAATAATAATAATTATAATTTTATTTCATTTCCCTTTTTATATGATCTAGAACGTCGTCGGAGCAGCGACTCCTCGGATGGAATGTGCCACCACACGAACTTCAATACATACCCGACCACTGGCTGAAGTATCCCGAACCACCTGAATCCCTAAACTATCTGCTGGGGCTGCTCTACATATTTTTCTTTATTATGGCCACCACCGGTAATGGCATTGTCATATATGTCTTTTGCGGGTAAATATAGAAGTGCCTAACATGTATTTTTAGCTAAAGTTTTAATTTTTCAGGGCAAAGAGCTTAAGAACTCCTTCGAATATTTTCGTTATAAACCTGGCTATCTGCGATTTCTTGATGATGTCCAAG
Organism: Pocota personata; assembly: GCA_963082735.1. NCBI lineage: Eukaryota > Metazoa > Arthropoda > Insecta > Diptera > Syrphidae > Pocota > Pocota personata. Next base: position 66,574,513 of record OY720431.1, on the reverse strand, counting down.
ACCCCGATCTTTATTTACAATTCATTTCATTGTGGATTCGCGCTTGGACAAATGGGATGCCAGATATTTGGAGTCATCGGGTCGTATACAGGTATTGCAGCAGGCATGACGAACGCCTTTATAGCATACGATAGATACAATGTAATCACAAGACCGATGGAGGGTAAAATGACACAAGTAAAAGCAGTCATCATGGTTATCTTCATTTATTTTTATACAACGCCATTTGCAATTCTACCAGCTGTTCGATTTTGGGGACAGTTTGTACCAGGTGCGTATATTATTTATATAAAAACTTTGAATTTTGTTTAAGGGTTTGAGTAGCAAAGTTCATGTAGGCCGGTTACCCACAGGTCAAAACAATTGATTCAGACAATTGGTCTATTCTGCTCTTTCTTATCTAGACCTGTGGATAACCGGCCTAAAGTGCTTGAAGATATTCGTTTCGCAGGTTACAGTTTGTACTTAAAGCCTCTAACCCGAAGTTTCAGTACATTAGTTTAAAATATTCGAGGGCGTGCTGCCTGAAGAAACGGGTGTCAGCTTGTATGATATTGGGGTACAACGTCCATGAAAACAACTGCTTTGCAAAAGATAACGGAATAATTGTAATCTTTAACGTTGACGTTCTGAACATGAAAACTTACCTAGGTTTGTATTTACAGTGGAACCTAATAATTGGGATCCTCTCTAATTGGGGTGGCCGTGGTGTAGTGGTAACATCATCGCTTGTCACGCTGTTGATACACGGTTCGAATCCATCTATTTATTTCGCATGAAATAAATAAAAAAGTCGATCACTTGCGAAAGCTAAGTCAAGTCGACTGTGAAGGCATAACACTGGCAGTAGGGTGGCCATAAGGCTAAAATGCAACTTGATTGTGATGATGACATCAGGAGGACGGCAAAAAAATACTGTGAATCATAAGAAACGCCAATAATAGCGAAAAGCAAACAAAATACTCCCCAGTTATCTGGACAGCCACCCTTGGAGTTTACAGAAACTTAATACCACCTGAGTTTCAAACTACACCACTCTGTCTCTTCCCCTTTCCACAAAAACGCACGTGTTCTAAAAATTAGTATAAGGGTATTCATATCCCCTTTAACATGTGCAAATTATAAAAAAAAAAAAAAAAAAATTGGAGCACTTCCGAAATGAACCGCACTTCATGCATTCACTTGATACGATCCTCTGAAAACGAAGCACTTCTGAATTGGATCATAGGGCAACGATTTCGTTGCTTGAAAAAACAACCTCCAAATTGGGACAAAAAGCAAAGAGAGGGAGAAATTACAAGTGTCACAGCTGATTGTGTGTATGTGTAAATGTACATGCTATGATGCATAAAAATAGGGGATTCCCCCGGAATGTCAAAAATGCGTTTATAAAAAAAAAAAAAAAAAAAAACAATTTTATTTCCAGAATGAGTAAAAGGTACGCCAAATCAGATCTATTGAAAAAAGTAGAAATCATTGATTTTTATGAAAGAAACAAAATCAGTAACAGTACCATAAAATTGAGGAAAAATTCAGAATAAGTAAGAGTCAAGCTCAGCGAATCATAAAATCGAAGGATGAAATCAAGCAATCTTTGAACAATTATGGACTCTTAACCCGAAAAAGATCCAAATCATTGTGTTCGATGGAGCTGGATAAGGAGGTCTATCAATGGTTCCAGTTAGCCAGATCAAAAAACATCCCAATTTCAGGACCAATTTTGCAAACAAAGGCGTCTACGTTTGCTGAAATTTTGGCCGCAAAAGATTTTGAAGCATCAAACGGATGGCTTTGAAAAATTTCGGAAAAGACATGACATCGTTTTTCAAGGAGCTGATGTCAATCTGGTGACTGTCGAAAACTACAAAGCAACAATTAATGCGCTGTGCAAAAACATCTAAATCTTTGACATTAAATCTGAATAGTGCTTTGGAGGCAAATATTTAAAGGAAAGACTTACAATCACACTCCTTTGTAACGCTTTGGGAAAAAAGAAAAATTGATAGTGATAGGAAAATCTGCTAATTCGACGGCATTTACTGATAAAAATTTTGACATTCAGCAGTTTCTAAACATCGATTAAAGAAATAATAAAAAAGCATGCGATGACATCGCTCATATTTTCTAATTGAATTGAAAAGGAGCCAAAGGTAAACCTAAAGAAGAGTGGAGGTTAGTTGACAGCATTTTAGGAAAGGATAGCAAATCTGCAAAAACGAATGGTATTCGTATTTCTGACCCATACGATATTGCAAATCAATTTAATGAGTACTTTGTTGAAATTGCTGGAAAGTTAAAACCCTCCATTAAACCGTGTAACACTTGTTATTTGTAACATAGCGTCAGATCTTCTTGAAAACAGCCCGTAGGCTAATAGTTTTGATTTCGACTCTATTACACCGGGAGAAATTACTAAGCTAATACAGTGTTTGGAAAATAAAAGATCGTGTACAAGCGATGGTATATCTAATCTTGTTTCAAAGAAAGTTGTATTTTATGTAGTTGATGTATTGAGCCATTTATTTAACATAAGGGGTACTGTATGTATTCATACCTTAAAGAAATAAAACAAAGGATCTGCATAAATGGAGTCTACAGGGTTCTGTCCTCGGTCCAATTTTATTTCTGATATACATCAACTCTCTTTTGAAACAAAATTTCACTTCACTGCATTCGCTGATGATGTAGCTTTCATGTACCAAGGCAATTCTTCGTTTGAGTGTATTACCAAGATGAAGATTTAAAAAATTGAGATTGTGGTTTACGTTACATAAATTAATAATTAGTGAAAAAACTAAATTGATGACTTTTAAGTCATCTGGTAAGCCTTAATCGACTATACAATTTATTTTTCCATTCTCATGATTGTGAACGATTTAACTTACCTTTGCATAAAGGTGGGATAATAAGTCCCTGAAAATTAACACAAATTGTGTCGTCACCTTAAATTTATTTTTTTTTTTCAAGAATCATCTTTCAAAAGAACGCATCCAAATTTTCAGACAGATCTGTCAAATAGTTTTGTTGTGGCAGCCATTTTATATAGACGCCTACTAGCATTTTCGTTAAAATGGAAAAAAGTGAATTTCGAGTGCTCATTAAACACTCTTTTTTGCGAGAAAAAACTATCACGCAAACCAAACAAAAGCTTGGAAAATATTATGGGGACTCTTCACCATCGATTGGAATCATTCACCACTGGTTTACTCAATTTCGGTGCGGTCGTTCAAGCACAAGTGACGCCGAACGTTCTGGTCGCCCAATTGAGGTCACCACACCAGAAATGGTCGACAAAATCCATGGTTTGATAATGGAGGATCGGCGAGTGAAAGTGCGCGAGCTTGAAGAGGCCACAGGCTTATCACGTGGCTCAGTGATTTCGATTTTAAATAAATATTTGGACAAGAAAAAGCTTCCCGCAAGATGGGTGCCGCGTTTGCTCGCAATCGACAACAAACGCATTCGTTTGACAACTTCAAAGGTGTGTTTGGCGATGTTACAAAAAAAATTGGTAGAGTTTTTGCACCGTTTCGTAACCGTGGATGAAACCAGGATTCACCACAATACACCAGAAACCAAGGAACAGTCAAAACAATGGACTTCTCCTGGTGAATCGAAGCCGAAGAAGGCCAAGGCAGGTTTGTCAGCAAACAAGGTCATAGAGACAGTTTTTTGGGATGCGCGCGGTGTTATTCACATCGATTACCTTGAAAAGGGTAAAATGATCACTGGCGCATATTACGCAGAGCTGCTGGATCGATTCCTAGCCAATTTGAAGCAAAAACGGCCACATTTGACGAAGAAAAAAGTTATTTTTCACCAGGACAACGCACCGACGCACAAGTCCACAGTCGCAATGGCAAAATTGCATGAGTTAGGCTACGAACTCCTCCCTCATCCAGCATATTCCCCAGATTTAGGCCCCTGCGACTATTTCTTGTTTCCAAACACGAAGAAATGGGTCGGAGATAAGAGATTTGGGTCGAATGAAGAGGTCATCGCTGAAACAAACGCTTATTTTGAGGGGCTCGAGAAATCGTATTATTTGGAGGGCGTCAAAAAATTGGAGAAACGTTGGATGAAGTGTATAAAGCTAAAAGGAGACTATGTTGAAAAATGAAATGTTTTTACACCGAAAAGAGTGTTCCTTATTTCATTTTTCAGGGACTTATTGACCCACCGCGGTAAAAATAATTTCAATAGTAATATTAAATGTAAGACCAGTTGCTTTAAAATCAAATCTGTAAATAAATATAAATATCTAGCTAAGTCAAAACTGAAATATGGCATTACAAGTTGGGGAGAAGCTTACGCGAACAGCTTTGATTCTCTAGTGACAGCTCAAAAGCACTTAATAAGAATAATCTCGAGTAGAAGCCGCTTGGCTAGTAGTTGGCCGCTATTTCAAGAATTGAGGATTCTCCCTCTAAGACATCTCTATATTTTTAAAGTTCTGAGAGAGTTCTATAAACGAACTACACCATAACTGCACCAATTTCGTTCGACAAATTACCTCATTCTATCAGAATAATTCCGAATTTTAAATTATTTTTATAAAAAGTAAAGGATTGGTTATTTTCATTAGACTGTGCTCACATTAAATTATTTCTACGAACTGTATCTCACATTTGAACTTTATACTTTTGTATATCAAATTATCGATGGTCATTCAACTCTGTTCCATTTCTATGCTACTCTTATTTCATTAATGTTATTTTGAATTCTTAAGTTGGAAATTAATACAAATTGTATTGAATTGAATTGCATTGAATTCATGCGTTTGAAAATTGTTTTCTCTTCTTGGATAACGCACCACGCCATCTAATGTTGAGCTAATATCCTCTCAAGAACATCGAGCTGAAGTTTCTACCTCCTAACGAAGGCATTATAAAGTATCTGAAGGAACACTACAGAAAGCTTATGTTGGATCTTCTAATATCCACAATGGATGAGTCGGAAAATGTATCAGATATAACTTCAAAAATAAATGTACTCGACGGTTGCCGGTGCCTAAGGAAAGCTTTCCATTTCAAATTGTTTCCGATCGTGTGGTTTTCCAACGTCAACTGAGGTCGTTGCTGAAACTACAGTTCAAGACATCACCTTACCCGATGTCCCGCCAGAATTCATTAATTTTGATGAAGGAATTCAGGTATTTGAGCAATTATCATTACATTGGGATGAAGAATTTGTTGTATCCATTGCAAACCCAGAAATTGAAGATGACTCCGAAATTGAAATTGAGTCTAACGACAAATATCCTGCAGTACCTTCTGCTTGGGCCCTTGAATTCATACGCTATTCAAAAGAATTTGCGCAATTTATACGAAATGATTGGAGACAGCGAAAAAATTCTGAAAAGTTCTTTGGCTGAATCTAAAAAGCAGACGCAAAAGAAACTTACTGATTTTTTTAAAACAACCTAAGTGTCAATATACGTATGATATATAGGTACATATATGCGATTAAAAAAAAGACGTACAATAAATACATGTACAAATGTTATATAATAAATATACATACTTATTTAATAATTAATAGTGGATAGTTAACACTTCAGGAACATTTTATTTCAGGACTATAATTTAGAAAATAATGTATGGTCCAATTTGGGGGTCCTCTCATATCGGTGCACCTCCAATTTGGTTCGCATTTTCCTGGTCCCTGCAGGGCCCCAATTAGGAGGTTTCACTGTATGTACATACTTTAATTTTCAAATTTGCCTACTAATTCTATTTATTTACTAATCCATTTTTTTTTTATCCACTGTCAGAGGTATATATTGTATTTAATTCATTATTGCACCCACCCTCGCATCGAATACATGTCACCTCGCTTTCGTAACGCGTTTCCAAGTTCAACTTACTGATTTCTAAGTCAATAGGTAAATGATTTTCCCAAGCAATGTAGGACACATTGGCTAAAGATGCCCTATAAGTGTTACTAAATATCCTCAATTGAATCAACCACCCCTAATGAATCAAAGCAATGTTTAATTCCCTTTGCATTTTATAAGAGATTAGACCAAGGTAATTGAGAAAAGCACATTTGAAATCTACGAAACTACACAAGCTAATTTAATTGGAATCGGATTGAATCGCCTCATTTACACAAACACTAGGCACGGTGGCGGGGTTTCAAAAAATATGTAATCGCCTTTGCCAAGGTTTTTAAGTTTTCTTAATCAACAAGCTTTCTCAAAAAAAAATAATTACCCATTCAAATTTCTTGGAACTTCAGCTTCATTTGATATATCGCACGGTAGGGTGGAAAACTATTTATTTGTTGTTGTCCCCAAAACCCACCAACCCAAACAAAAGTATATTTTTAATAATTAGCTGTCCTGATTATTTTCGGTTTACTACTCGTATAATACATTTCTGGAAAATTTCAGTCTTCTAGGTCTAACGGTTCAAAAGTTATAAGCCCGTGACAGACATTGTTTTGAATCCATAAGTGTTCCCTTTGATACAATGTGTTTGACAAAAGCGCCTGGTTTAAAAGAAAACAACCGCTTGACTTAGGGAAACAAAATTATTTATTTTAAAGGTGTTTAATATTTCTTTAAAGCGCAAAGTATTTAATATGTTGCCCAGTCTCCTCCATATTAAATTATCTCCTCACACCTTTGCCGACAACTTAGAGCCAATTTTTCTGCAGAGTTCTGCAGTAATTGTCGTCAAATTCTATTGTCTATTTTATTGTCCTTACATCTTTTTCTTAGATCATCTGCTTGATAAGTCCCCAGACATTTCGGATTGGCATCTGGAGATTGAGATGGCCAATGAAATACATTGACGTCATTTTCCTCTTTGAAGCTCCGTAGGAACCAATACCGGTTTCCATGTCCGAACAGCATTTCAGCGGATGCTAACAATCATTTTTTTTTTTACAGTTGGATCATTCTTTGACCATCGAGATTCCCGATGAAGGTCACCGTTTCAATGTTTCGCCATGTGCAGTCCACACACGTCTCAAGGGATTGTTCAAAAAAAAATTAAGCTTCGTTAGTGAAAATAATGTTGGTCGAGTCCGTATCTTAATAACGGTGAGCCCACTCAAGTCTTTTTTAATATGTTTTTCGGTTAACAAAGGCTTGGTCGCAACAGCTTTGTAATTAAAATCTTTTTCTCAGATAATTTTGCGAATACTGAAGATAAAAACCTCGTGACCTTTTTCTAATAACATTTGCCTTGCTTTTCTGAGGCTCCGAGTATATGTGAGTACATTTTTCGCTTACCGACTGTGCCTAAATTTGAAAACTACGAATGCACAACACATGTCTTTTTACCTTGTATAGGTACCAGAACTCTGGAAAACAAAACAAGAATCTTCTGACGTAGTGAATAGCTTTACGATATTTACGATAACTACTCGTAAGCTGCAGCACAGCGTTGATATGGCATTTGAATTGAGACACCCCAATATCTCGAAATGATTGGCGATATGAGGAAAATAATTGCAAGAAAGGTTATACGAAACTAAGGGAAAGGTTAAATTTGAGATAACCAATAGAAATTACTTGGAAAAACTAGTCATTTTTAAATAAAAACATTTTTCTTCAAAATTTGACTGCTTCGGAGAGATCTAAGAAAGAAGGTGTGAAATTTTCAGCCTCATTTTCCAAGTCCCAGAGAGCTCAGACTTGATTTTCGGTTCAAGGCAGAAATCACTTTTTTGATGTAGTGATTAACGAAACTTAGATTTTATTCGTTTATCTTTTATGCTCGCGTGGCTGCAACCATGCTGTTCCTCAATCGGGCCGAAATTGTCGACTGCAGTGCCGCCACGTAAAGTAGGAAGTAAATGTACCGTAACTTTGTTTGATTTATAGATGATCCTGATTTGTGAAAAGAAAATAACTTTTGCATGACTTATGTAATGCGTTTTATATAGCTATTTTGGCATGAACTAAACTCACACAATTTTATACTAGCGAATCAATTTTGTTCCTTTTTCCCACGAGATGGTGTTTGAACGTGGAAATTCTCTCGAAATGGGAAAAATTTCACGATATACCAACACTACTGCAGCACATATATAAGTTGTACTAATCTGAAAGAGTGGAAACGACCTAATGCGAGTTTACGATACTTTTTCAACGATCTAAGGAATGTAAGTACCTACATATATGTACAGTGGAACCACAATCGACCTTCGTGGTCTACGTGTATGTATTTTCATCGACGGTTACTTCAAACAGTATGTGAACAAAATATATGTGTTATATAAAACTCGAAATCTAAAAGTATTTCATCATTTCAAACATTGGAAAAGTTTACAAAACATAATTGTAAATTTAAGATAGATAGAAAGTCATCCACGACAGGGGTCAACAGGGCCTGTCCGCAAGATGGCGTTCTGTCTACTGCTATAGTACATGGTGGTCGACTCTCTGTTGAACACTCTCAATAGTTCTAACATCTACGCTCAGGCATATGCGGATGATTTTGCTGTACTTTTTGTCGGACCATGCCTAGAGAATATCTGTGCTAACGCGCAAATGGCTCTGGATATGAACGATGAATGGTACAATATGAATGGCCTTTCGATCAATTCTCTCAAAACCGAAGTTGTTCTTTTTACGAGAAGCAAGATCTTTACCGGTCTGACGTGGCCACTGTTAAAGGGTGTCACTATCCGGATCTCCAATAAAGCCAAATATTTAGGACTAATCCTTGATAAAAAGTTCAAAACATGTCGAGTCGAAGACATCCAAGGCGCTCTCAGTTTTCTGGTAGTGTAATTGTGCTCAAAATGCATATCGTGCATTTCGTGATTCTTTCGGTCAATTTAATCGTCCAAATGTGCGTACAATCGGAAAAATCGTGCAAAAATTTGTGCAAACCGGGTCTGTAGGAGATGTGAAAACACCAGTGCATGCTCATACAGCTCTTACTGCAGAAAATATTGCTGCTGTTCGCGATAGTGTGGCTGAAGGGCCGTCCACCTCAACTCGTCGTCGTGCCCAACAATTGCACCTCTCACGCTCGTCGTTGATGAACATTATGCAATGATGAACAAGGTGCAATTGACTCAAGAACTAAAGCCTCTTGACCATTTCAAGCGTCGTCAATGGTCACAATGGTGGCAAGAAATGGCAACAGTGGATGATCAATTTTCGAAGAAAATCATCTTCAGTGATGAGGCACATTTTCACCTCAGTCGATTCGTCAATAAGCAGAATTGCCGCATTTGGGCGAATGATAATCCAAGAGTGATTGTCGAAAAACCAATGCACCCACAAAGAGTGACTGTTTGGTGCGGTTTATGGGCTGGCGGTATCATCGGGCCGTATTTTTTCCAAAATGAGGCCGGTCACGCAGTTACTGTGAATGGTGTTCGCTATCGTGAGATGATAACGAACTTTTTATGGCCCGAATTGGAAGATATGGATGTGGACGATATGTGGTTTCAACAGGATGGTGCCACTTGCCACACAGCTAACGAAACAATGGCTCTTTTGCGCGACAAATTCAATGGCCGTGTTATCTCACGTGGTGGCGATGCCAATTGGCCGCCAAGATCATGTGATTTGACACCGTTGGACTTCTTTCTTTGGGGTTATTTGAAAGAAAAGGTGTACGTCGATAAGCCAGCAACAATTCAAGAGCTAAAGGATGAGATACTTCGGCACATTAACGGCATAGAACCTCAATTATGCCTCAACGTCATCGACAATTTGGACCATCGGATGGAGGTGTGCCGCCGAGGTCGCGGCGGCCATTTGGCCGATATTTTGTTCCATACATAATTGAACCATACCAATATTATCATAATAAAAAGAAATGACAGTAATTTCCTAAATAATTTGTGTTTTATTCAAAATCAACATCGGCCCTTAAAACTTAACCACCCTTTAGCTATGATAAGATCTTTCCTAGCATATGCATAGATTGTTTGGTTAAAGGGGCTTTCGTGTAAATATGTGACCGCCTTTTCCGAGTACACCTGGCTCTGCTTTAAACGCACTACTCAATCTACCTCCTCTTGATATCATCTTAGCGAGGTGGCTTTTGGTACAACCCACACTGAAGTTTTGATAACCTTGCGCGATATTTATCCTACGATCCCTGTTTTATGTTTATGCCGTCTGACGCAATGGCACCAGAACTTCGGTTGTTGCGCAAATTTAAAGTCGACTTCCCTTGTGTTCAGGACTGGCTTCGGCCAGAATCTGAACCAGAAAGGAATTGTAGTCGAATTTTCACGGATGGCTCCAAAACCATTCAGGGGTCCGGTGCTGTTGTCTTCTTAGAGGACGACAATATCAGGCTGCATTTTCCGTTAGGCAAATATGCATCTGTTTTCCAAACGGAGACTTATGCAATCCTAATGGCCATGAACTATATTGTCAGGAATAAGTGGAAGGGTCGGAATATTTGCATCTGTAGTGACAGTCAGGCCTTAAACCTTACTCAACCCTTTAAACACTTCCATGGTAGTTCTAGTAGTGAACTATAGTCTTTGCATGCAATGCCCAATCTCTGGTCCGGTAATGACGTTTGTGTATTTGGAGATGTTATCCATACGGTGTCTTAGTAGTACCTCCGACCTGTTACGGTTTTTTAAAAAGTGTCGACCTATGGTTCCATTTTCCCACTGCATCAGCTTGAGTCAAGCTACTTTTATTAGCGCGATGACATTCTCATCGACGATACTTTTTTTGTTATTTTTATGTCTTACGCATTAGAAACAAGCCTTTTTTGTAGCGAAAATTTATCTTTTATACATTTAAAATATTTCCGTAGATTACTTTTTCCTACAATTTCGGATCTCGAAATTTCGAAACCCGTCTTCAAACCAACCAAAATTCGTGAACTCGCGACAAAAATTATTATCACTTTCTCCATTCCAACTAACGTGACATGGGCAAACATATAAAGTGAGAAAAAACATGCATTCCCTGGAGCACATTTTCGAAAACAAAATTTTGAAAATGTTCCATAATCAGTGAAAGCATAATTAAACTACATACTCGTATTAGCAAACAATATCCATATCACTAATGAAAAATTATTCAAATCCTCTTCGCTATGTTTATGCAGTAATATTGTCTATATAAGCAGCTTGTGTTTAAGGAGGGCACTTGCTTTTTCGTTATCCTGTGCTACAGTGAAGTCAAACAGTGCTAGATGTAGTAGTCTTGAGTGCGCGTTGCTTATCACTATGAGTTATCATGGATACGTTTTCGACGATCCAAATAGAAACCTATCATTTTTTCTACCGGAGGCAAGGTGATTCATTTTACATACAAAATAGCTAACATATGTACGTATGAATAATTTTGATTTTGGGCTACCAGGACGGCTTCAGAACTACGTTATCTTGGATGGAATATTCCATCCGACGATCTGCAGTTCGTTCCAGAACACTGGCTTACACATGTCGAGCCTGAAAAATCAATGCACTACCTTCTGGCTTTGATCTACACTATCTTCATGATCGCTTCATTGACCGGAAATGGCTTAGTCATTTGGATATTTATGAGGTGTGTTCAGCCTTACTACTGATTTAAACATTAATGAATATCGTCTTATTAATTTTGTGGAATAGTGCCAAATCACTGCGAACGGCATCAAATATTTTTGTTCTGAATTTAGCCATACTAGATTTTCTGATGATGCTCAAGGCGCCAATATTCATTTATAATTCGTTCAACTTTGGCTTTGCTTTAGGTAATGCTGGGTGCCAAGTGTTCGCATCAATTGGCGCATATTCAGGTATTGGAGCTGGATTGACAAATGCATTAATAGGCTATGATCGCTGCAATGTAATTACCAAACCGATGGACGGAAAATTATCATTTACCAAGGCTCTATGTATGGTGGTCTTCATTTGGATATACTGCACGCCATGGGCTCTGATGCCCCTCTTTCAAATTTGGGGTCGATTTGTGCCAGGTTTGTTATTAAATAGTAGAAGTGATTTTATTATTGAACATTCAAAAATTGTTTTTTATACATAATTATATAATCACAAATTGAGTATTGGCGTTTGCCATCAGCCGGAAGAAAGAGTTTTACAAAATTTTAAAATAGAATTCAAAAGAGCTCGACTAATTTATCTATGTAAGTTCATTTCAGTTAGCTTCATGTAATATTTGTTGCCTGTATTTTAAAGGAGACTTAGTAGCTAAACAGAACCTTCCAACTTTGACCGTTTAATATTGCACAAACTTCAGTTTCCGATAGCGTGTATTTCTCCCAATGAATTCGTCTTACAGCCCTTAATATTGGACATACTCCGATAAGGTAGAAGACGTTTTCTTTGACACGTAGATTGCACAGTAAGCTCAATATTCAGCATTCGGTTCTACCTATACTCGTATATGACATGTAATTCAAATGTAGGAGTTTGCATCTAGTCTTGAATATTATTGAAATAACCTCCACACTGTTTTGGTTCTGCAAGTAATTCAGTTCTCCTAAGTCATGTTGAAAAGTTTGATACGTTAATCTGGTTTGTTTCACGAGTAGATAGTTCGATCTTTATCAACAGTTCCTGTAGTGTCTCTCTCCATGGATATAGGACTGTATTCCATTAGCTGGATATCATGAATGCCACAGAGCCTGGACCAGGACATTAAGTGCATTGCAACTAAATTCGGAAGCCTCTGACACGAGAGTGACATTGCTTTTAAAATGTAGTGGAAGTGCACCTTTATTGTGAAGATGTACAAGGGACCGGTTTCCAGGTGAAACATATACGTTGGCGTGTTCTAAGGTAACCTGAAGTTTTTCTTGCAAGTGCGTTTTAGAATTCACTCGCGGTGTTAAAGGTACTTATATTGCTTAACGTTTACAAGTTCTTCGTTTTTGTAAAACCATTTTTCATCCCTAGCATAACGACAGGTTCCGTTTGGGAATACCATTATATTGGACTTGCTTGTCTTCACTTTTCGGTTCCAAAAGTTGTAATATTTTCCTAGTTTGTTGGCCATCATTTGCATTATCGTTGGAATTTCCGACAGGAGATGATAAGAGGACCTTTATTTTCATTACACCAAACACTATTCCCCCAGGTAGTTATGTTGGTAAATCGTCTATAAATAGCACGAAAAGAATAGGACTCATGAGACAACACTGCTTAGCACCCATATGAGACTCGCACCAGTTTGGAACATTGTTTCCGCCTCATACCGCAGTCATATTCTCCTTGTAGAGACTTCCGATAACTTTGAGCACTTTTTTCCATTATTCAGGTAAGACGTAGCTACGCTTGTTAGCTTAAAAATATCGTCTACTGTCGAATGACCTTTTCTAAACCCAGCTTGAAACTCACCCAGCAGGTCGTTTTGACTGAACCCACTCTGTCAGCCGTTCCAGTATTATGCTCGTAAATATTTTCATCACGGAGTTTAGGAATTATAAGCCTCTGTAGTTGCGGATCGCTGGCGTCTCCTTTTTTTAAATAAGGGAAAAGAAATGTTCCTCCAGAAACTGGATGGCACTTCGTCCGTGTCGAAAATATAGATATATGCCACTAATAATTTGTTCAGAAACTCGTTGGACGAGTACTTGAGGAATTCATATGGGATGCGGTCTTCTCCTGGAGCTTTGTTAACGATGCAACGGTGTACGGCTCTGCAGACGTCTTACGGTATTATGATGGGGTCCAATACTACGACCCTCTGAATCGACAGTGCATATTGCAGTTGGTTTGTGCCACATGGTTCAGCAGTTTTTTAAAGTGTTCAGCTAGTACAGGTGCTTCAACTTATAAACTCCGGGCAAAAGCTGTTATTAAACTTAGTTCGTTGAACTACTTTGAAATAGACTAGAGCAACGAGGGGTGGTTTAACCCAATAACGAAATATTATGAAGTCTTACATTTTTTAGGCTGCTCTGGGGCTGCTCTGGGTATCCACAAGAAAGGAGACCCTCTAAACTGCGCCAACTATAGAGGCATCAGTCTCCTGAACATTGCGTATAAGATCATGTCTACTGTACTGTGTGAGCGCCTGATAGGTCCCTATCAGTGCGGTTTTAGGCCCGGTAAGTCCACGACCGATCAAATATTCACACTACGGCAGATGCTGGAGAAAACCCAAGAAGTCCAGATCGATACTCATCATCTTTTTATTGATTTTAAGGCCGCATATGACAGCATTTATAGAGACGAGCTATACAGAGCCATGTCTAGTTTTGGCATCCCTGCCAAACTTGTCAGATTGTGCAGAATGACGATGGAGAACGCTCGCTGCTCCATAAAGGTTGGAAACAATCTCACCGAGACCTTTGATGTCAAAAAAGGATTTAGACAAGGTGACGCGCTGTCATGTGACTTCTTCAACATTATTCTTGAGAAAATTGTGCGAAACTCACAAGCCAACACCAGGGGCATAATTTTCCAAAAGTCTGTACAACTTCTTGCATACGCTGATGACATTGACATTATTGGCAGAACACAGCGAGCTGTCACTGGTGCGTTTGCAAGTATTAGTGCAGAAGCGGCAAAAATGAGTTTGGTGTTGAATGAGGGTAAAACAAAATATATGCTGTCAACAAGAAGGGACACACCGCATCGACGAATCGGACAGAACGTCACGATAGACAGCTACAATTTTGAGGTAGTTAGGGACTTTGTCTACCTCGGCTCCGCGGTAAACTCTGATAATGACACCTCAGCAGAAATCAAGCGAAGAATTACACTTGCCAACCGCTGTTTCTTTGGCCTAAGACGGCAATTGATTAGTAAGGCCTTGTCAAGAAACACTAAGGAGACTCTATATAAGACCCTTATCATCCCTGTCCTGCTCTATGGCGCAGAAGCATGGACCCTAGCAAAAGCGGATGAAGATCTTCTTGGTCGTTTCGAACGCAAAATTCTTCGAGTGATTTTTGGTCCCGTTTGCGTTGACGGGCTTTGGAGGAGAAGATTTAACAGCGAACTCTACGAGCTGTACAGCGACATCGACCTGGTCAGAAAAGTGCGCATCAGTCGTCTAAGATGGCTAGGACATGTAGAGCGAATGGACACCAACGCTCCGGCCCGAAGAGTCTTCGATTCCAACCCGGAGGGACAACGCAGTAGAGGAAGACCTCGCCTTAGGTGGCGCGCACAAGTAGAAGGGGACCTCAACCTACTTGGAGTGCGCAACTGGAGGCAGTTAGCCAAAGATCGCGCTAACTGGAGAGGCGTATTGGTTGAGGCCCAGGTCCACCCCGGACTGTAGCGCAACCTAAAGTAAGTAAGTAAGGGTATCTGTTTAAGTTACTTTTACTTAAAACCCAGTACACACCCCTATGCAAACAAACAAATATATAAAAACTGTAGCATAAAACATGTTTAGAAACTTTTGTTTAAAAGCTTTTATTATAAATGGATGCCCATCTGTTTTGATTCTTGTTTTTCATCTTGAATGGAAAACATTTGATTTTGTACTAAAATACATCATCCAACTACATGCTCTTTGCCTGAAACACGTAAACACTACCAGCCCTATTAATGATAAAGGGCACTCTACCAGCCCTATTAATGATAATGTGTTAAAACTCACAAAAAAAAATTCTGAGCATATGTCAAAAATTTTAATGTCATGTCCTTACATATGTTAAAAATGACTTTGATATAATTTTGAATAAAATCGGTTTGGTCATATCAGAGAAAGAGCAAATTTGCGAAAGTACGATAATAAATAAAGTACCGTTATTCAATTTTTCTGCGAACAACTAAATGTGCAGTCTTTTACAGTGCTGGGTAGCAGAATGGTGTAAATGGAACAATAATGGATTCAACACAGTGTCTGCTGCCCGTCTATCTGTGTGTCTGTCACACGCTTGCAACTTTTGAACCGTTTGACCCAGAGACCTGAAATTTAGCACAAAGATAGTACGTGGTAGAACAACAATTAGAAAAAAGTAATTATGTAAAGGTCTTCGGGGGCATGGTGTACCCCAGGAAAAAAAAATATTTTTACAACCCATCATGCGATATATCAAATCAAAGCTGAACTTCCAAGGAATTCAAAAGTATAAAAAAATATTTAATTATTTATTTTAAATAAAGTTTTCTGAACAATAAACCGCAAAAACCCTTTCATAGGCGGTGCCTCCCTCTATCTCCGCAACTGTTAATGCTAAATTTTAAAACATTTAGAGCATGTAGATTTATGAGGAGGTTAGGAGAAAATTATAGCAAATCACCTGGTATAAAATGTTCTTGAAATATATTCTTATACTTGGGATGTAGTCACCCCGCCATATCTTACCCCGCCTTCATATCTGCATGTCCCACATAATAAAACCATTTGGTGGTTTTTGAGTTAGACATATGATAAAATCGATTCGAAAATGTTTTTCAAGTGAAACAACTTATGTATGTGTCAGTTTAGATACAAAATTTCATCGAAATCCGTTCAGAAATTCCTACCTACCTCTCAACATTCCACTTATACCTCAGTATATATAGGGTGCGCAGGCTATTTGAGAACAAATTTGAAAAAACAAACCGAAATCTTCATAATTTATGCAAAAAAACATTTTTTAGAATATAATTTGGCACATAAATACATATACATACGTCTGTAGCCCATATATATTCAATAAAATCGCCTTCAGCATCGATAAAAGCCTCAATTCGTGACCGGAAACGTGAGCATGTCGGAATTAAATGGTCGGTGTTGATGTTCGCCATCACTTGGACAATGGTATCCTTTAGAGCTTGGATGATAATGGGGAGATGTTGGTTTTATGTTCAACTACCCCCCCACCACAAATTATTCCAACGGATTACTAATGAGTTACTCATAGGTGGCCATAAAGTTTGGTATTATGTGATCATGGAACTTGATCGCCATTCATTCTTGAGTCGTCACGGCTTTGTGCGTTGACGCAGAATCTTACTGGAACACGTATGGTCTTCCTTCACTCACACCGTCAATCCAGAACTTAACAACTGCCTCTAGCACCACGATCAGGCAGCATTCACTCGAAGACCTTGTGGGAAAAAGTATTGTTTTCGCTGGTTTTTCTTTTCCTCCGACAGAGACTTACATATGTCGGAGGTTTTCATAAACCACACCGCGAATTAGTCGCTCAGATACTTAAGGTCCCATGCAATTAACCCCATCGACGTTCCAGGGTCCTGGTGAATACTATGTTGCACTTGTTGAACGGACTTTTCTTGCTGTCCTAACGTGTTGAATACTTTTTACGTTTCGAAAGGTGACGATTTTTCTAGGGAAGTTAACATTTTTCCTTATTAAAATTTGCACTTGAAAAAAAAGAAGAAAGATCTTGACTTACACCAAAGTCAGCTGGACCAAATGACTTTAGCAAATTTGATGTTTGCAACATTTGTGTCTTGATTGACGATCAAATGACTTTTTGACGTTTCCGAAAATAGTATTTTTCTTTACGACTAATATGGCATTGATGATTTCTGACTTCGTTAAATTATTTTTGTTGTCTGCTCCTTTGCCTTTTTTATCCATTAAAATTTAGAAGGATGAAATACAGAAAAAAAAAAATAAAACTCAAATTTGTTGATGAATTACTTCGTCAATAAAGCAAAAAGTCTATCAATACGATCAACATCAACGGCAAAGACCACAATTCTGTTCGCACATTGGAAAATGCATTCGACACTTTGACAGTCAACAACCACATCAACCATTCCGTTCAGCATTTAAAACAGTGTTTTGTGTTTAGTCAGCTTAAATTGAATTGACATCCATTGAGGCATTAAACAAAATTTTTTTTTTTAAATGGTGTAAATTCGTTTCGCTTACTTTTACATTAAACTTAGAACTATAACGTGTTTTCCTTTGATAATTATAAATCCATAAGCCTCAGTTTTAATTACAATGCGGGTGTAGAACACAAAAACACATTTTTTTTTTTGAGAAAATTGTGTTCTTTTAACGAAATTTTCAATCACGGTTTGGCATAACTGTGACTGGATTTCAGTGATACAGCGTTTAATCCCCTCCTTCAAGGCTTTGGTGGCCTGTTGACATCATCTTTTGATTTCAAAAAACTCCAGAGAAGAAAGACCAAAGGCGTTAAATCGCACGATCTACACGAAACGGGAGATTACACGACCAGGGAATGTCTCGTGCAATAATGCTATTGTTTCACGAACACGTGTCAATGGTCTGACGTCAGTATTCGTCTAATTTTTCCATTATTCTTTTCTCAGTTGATGTGAATCGTGGAATTCAAACTTTCACCATTTTTGAAATAATGTTTAACAATAAGAATCGTTGTTGTATCGAATAACGATCCATTCCATAATGGCCTTTTATAAAAGCCAAAAATACAAAGACCAACCGTTTTACTTGCAAAAATAAAAGAGTGACAGCTTTCAAGGTAACATATGTATTTGTGTTCGATGGGAATGCTCTGACATGGACGCACTGGTGCTGTGGACATCGAACCAACTTATTATTATTTATCAGACGATAGGGTTTCTTTTAATCAATTTTCTTTTAAATGCAGAAAGTTTGGTTTTATCTTTTGAAACGATTATATGTCCACATATATACAAATATATAACGAACATACTCGTATATATGATACAGTGGTAGACATTTATGTATACGCATTTAATTCACGACTACTGCCAACGGTGAGTAGTGTGTAGCAACAACAATTTTTTTGTAACGGGACTTTCTGCGTTGTACAAGACGACGCGACGAATTTTGTTTATGTTTATTTTTTATGTACGACATTCGTTTGTACGCATTTGCGTTTTAGCTAAAAATATAAATATTTTCTGCGTAAAAAGATAAACTATTTAAATTATTCGAAAGAAAGTCGAGCAGATTTTTACAAATATGCGTCATGGTTTTTAATTATTACAAGTTTTCGTAGCCAAGAGGGCAAACAGTTAACTGACTGCCAACAAAAACAAATCAAAATACTGAAGCAGGAGCACTATTCCACAAGACGTATTGCAATAAGAATTGCTAGAAACGTAGGGGTGATAAGAAATTTTCTGAAAAATGGCAAAAAATACGACGTTAAAGATCCAACGAAACTTGCATTGTGTAAAAAAAAAAAATCAAATTTGTGACGTAACAACCAAGAATCGTTTGCCAGTCCGGCAAATTAAGGAAAAATTAGATCTCCCCATCAGTGTTCAGCACATCGCATGAGTTTTAAACGCTACACCCAACATCAAATGAACGAAACTTAAAAGCAAAGGTTCATGCCCTGGATACATGAATGGCGAAATGTATTTTTTTAACAAAACAAAATTTAATTTGGACGGGCCGGACTGTTACGGCTGTTATTGTCATAATTTAAGTGTGGTACGGTAAAAACGCAATTTCAGGGGCGGAATTGCAATGGTATGGGGAGACTTTTCGTAGTAAGAGACTACGCTTATTTGTTTTATTACCACAAACATTAATTCGGGAATGTATAAAAGAGTTGTTGGAAGACGTTTTAGTGTCTTATTACGAAATTACATTTTCCAGCAAGACAACGCTTCTATTCAAGTTTCTAGTCAATCAAGAGAATGGTTTTCTTCGAAAAACATTGAATTACTTCAAAGGCCCTTGTACTCCCGATTGTAACCCTATCGAGAACCTTTGAGGCATAGTTGCTGGTTTCAAACTGGAAGCAGTACAACAGTGTGTTCGAGCTGAAAAATGGAATTCTTGTGTTTGGCTTGAAATCGGCCCCGAAACCTTACAGAATTTAATCGCATCCATTCCAAATCGTATTTTTTTATGTCATACAGAATAAGCGGAGTCACATGAAATATTGAAAAAGTTTCTTTCATTTTTACCATCAACTGTAACATTTACCTAAGTGCGTATAGATGAATGCTCACCCCAATTTTAATGTTTTTGTAAAAAAAAAATTGATTTGGACATTTTGGAACTAACAAATTCTTATTTACATTATTATTTTTATAATTGAAGAATAGATAAACAACTTTAAGTTATTTAAAAAAAACAAAAAATTTATTATAAAAATAATCCCACGAATATGCTACAGATGAAGATGAGCTTAATTTTGAAACAGATTGGATTGTAAAAAAGAAAAGGGAAAGCAAAAAAAGGAGAGCTGAATCTTCTCCAGAAGTAATAAACCAAAATGAACCCAAGATTTTAGAACAAAAAAAGGAGATAAAGTAACTTACGCAAATGAGAATTCAACAAAGTCGCTCCACCTATCATGATCACTGGTGTAAGCAACTATCAGCAGATGTATACTGATGTTGCTGAATGCGCTAAAAGTGATTTTACGGCTAAACTGATGAACAACTATGTGTACAAAATTAATATGTCAGAAGTTGACGACTATAGAACAACAACTAAAACATTAATCAATAACAACATCTCTTGGTACTCCTACAAAGCCACCTCAACCACAAACACCTAACACCCTTCCTAAAAAAGAAAACAAAAAAGTTCAGTAAAAGTCGGATGAAATTTCTAATGTACATAAACCAGATTATTCGCAAATCCTTAAGGAAACTGGTTCCGGTCCCAAAGAAAATCTGACTCCAGATCTCCTATCGAGAATACTAACTAGATTAGACCAGCAAGAATTGTTTAACAAATTTCTGATAGAACGCCTTGATAGGCTAGAACTCACTCTAAATTAAATATGGCTAAACACCTAAGAATTATGCTATGGAACGCGAATGGATTACTCCAACGCCAAGATGAGCTACAACTTATCTTGGATACAGAAAAGATTGATGTCTGGTTAGTATCTGAAACTCATTTTACAAAGCAGTCATTTATCAAATTTCGGAACTATGATACGTACTATGTTCTACATCCAGCTACCGGAGGTCGGGGTGGAAGTGCTATAATAGTTAAAACAATAATTGAACACTACGAAGAGGATATATACAGTACAGATGAGTTTCAAGCTACAACTGTATCGGTAAGAACATACAAAGAGTGGATATCCTTAACGGCTCTCTATAGCCTCCCTAAGCATAACATCTCGAAAAATACAAGCATCTTATTCAAAGACAGAAACGAAACTTCATTATGGGAGGAAATTTCAACGCTAAACACACCTACTGGGGATCTCGACTAATAACAAAAAAAGGTCGTGAGCTATACAAAGCGGCTCAGGATATGGAATGTGAGTTCATATCTACTGGAAAGCCGACGTACTGGTCAACAGATTCAGATAAAATTCCAGATCTAGTTGACTTCTTCGTGGTCAAAAAAATCTTAAAAAATTGCATGCACATTGAAGAAAGGTTTGATCTGAGTTCAGATCATTCTCCGATCATCCTAACCCTGAGCGATGACATCATCCTAAAAGAAAAAAACACAATCTTGGCAAACAACCGCACTGATTGGGCTCTTTTTAAACAGTTTCTGGATCAAGAGATCAACTTATCTACCCCCCTTAAAACTACTGCAGAACTTGAAGATGATGTTCTAAAATTCACCCAACAAATTCAACAAGCGGTCTGGAAATCAACTCCAGTCCTAAAAAGGAAAGCAGTTGGCCAAAACTTTCCCAATAAAATATTAGAATTAGTAGCCAAAAAACGAAAACTTCGAGCTAAATGGCAGCAAACTCGGGCTCCAATAGATAAAAGAAATCTCAATAGAATCTCCCAGCATCTTCGCCGTGTTATAAAAGAAATAAAAAATGAGTTTATAAATAAGTATCTTAGAGAACTTACGCACAATAAAAGTACTGACTATTCACTTTGGAAGACCACCAAACACCTAAACAGACCAATGGGGCTAAGTCATCCCATCAGAAAAAATGATAGACAGTGGGCGAAAACGAATGCAGAGAAAGCTGCCTTATTCGCCTAGCATCTAACCACCACTTTTAAACCACATGCAAGCCAATGTAATATGGCGTACTATACGCGCAGCCAAGAAATCGAAGATATTCCACCAGTCTCTGTGTCTGAAGTTAAAAAAAGAAATTAGACAAGACTCAAGACGAAGAAAGCCCCAGGGTAAGACTTTATTACAGGTGAAATTCTGAAACAACTTCCACACAAGGGTATGGTGAAGCTTACCAACTTAATTCAAGCTGCAATTAGATTTTATCACGTACCTTGTCACTGGAAAGCTGCTGAAGTAATCATAGTACCTAAACCTGGTAAATCACCGTATGACCCAGCAGAGCTTGCTTCTCAAACGTCTAAAACCAATCATTGAGCGTAAAAAACTAGTACCAAGTCACCAGTTTGGCTTTCATTTAACTATAGACCAAGTTCATAGAATTACTGATGTCATAGAAAAGTCGCTGGAAGAGAAAAAGGTTTATTCGTGTTTTTTGGACATAGCTCAAGCTTTCGACAAAGTCTGGCACGAAGGACTAGTGAAAAAACTGAAAAATATTCTACCAATTCAGTATTCCAAGTTACTTGAATCCTACTTGACACCTCGTTTCTTCAGAATTAAACAAAAAGATGCGTACTCTGAGCTAATGGAAATAAAAGCGGGAGTTCCTCAGGGCAGCATCCGGGGTCCAACACTCTACCTCTTGTTCACCAATGATTTACCTACTCCACCAGACAGCATAATAGCTACATTCTCTGATGATACAGCGGTTTTGGCAGTCGGCAAAATAGCAGAAGAAGCAGCGATGAACGCCATTGAATTATGGACTAAAAAATGGCTCATAAAAATAAACGACGCAAAGTCCGTGCATGTTGATTTTAGAAACAAAAGAATAAGGGAAATTCTGATATTCATCAACAACACCCAAATTCCTTATGCCAACACCGATCTAGGAATAACCCTAAATGCAAAACTTCGTTGAAAAGAGCACGTCAAGAAAAAAAGACACGAAATCAACCTAAAACTAAACAAAATGGGCTGGCTCATTGGAAGACGGCCAGTCTTATCTATTCACAACAAATTCTTGCTCTACAAACAAATAATAAAACCAGTATGGACCTATGGCATCCAATTATGGGGGTGTGCTAAGGAAGTTCAATCAAAAGCATTCAAAGGCTTCAAAACAAAGTACTGCGGCGCATTGTTAATGCACCATGGTACATTCGTAACGCAGACCTTCATCGTGACGTGAGGATGGAGACCGTATCTAGCGAGATTCAGAGTGAATCCGATGGGCATCAACTAGTTTAATTATTTATTTACTTTTTAATCTTATTCATATGCAAGCTGCTTGTTAGTCTTATTGACTAGTTGTAGTGACATGTAATAAAGAAATTGTTTAAATAAAAAAAAAAAATAAAAAAATCAAAAAAAAATAATCGCAAATAATTGGTGTGCGTATAAACAAATGTCTACCAGTGTATAGATAAATTGTACGAACATTGTTATATAAAATAAAGTGATGCTTCTTAAGTCTGAGCTTAGGTAAGATTTGAATGCGCATTCTGAGGTACTTGTTGCTGTTTCACTGAGGTGTTGTCGAATGGTGTTTTACTGCTGGAGGATGTTCTTGGTCTCTTCAAAGCTCTTCGGTTCCAAACGTTTCCGCTCAGTCGCCGGTTTAGATAATGGTACTGGACAGCCTGATTTTCGTTTGGTTTCCAAGGTCTTTAATTGTGCATTGTTTATTATTGTACTGGGGCTGATTTTATTGCAGTGACCCTTCAGCTCGTGCTGGTTTTTCGCTTTGGTTATATCAACTAGGCTAATCTGATAAATTGTTGCTCTGAAAGGTGCTTATTATTCTTCACTATTCCACTGGAACAATTCAGACGGTTGATGGCCTGCTATGTTGCGGTAAAATCAAATGAGATAAATTTTCCGTTCTTGTCGCCATGACGGATTCTGCAGCGGACGGTTTGCAGCTCCGGAAATCTGATAATGTTTTATAGCCCCCACAGGATGATTGCGGCTTAGTCTTTTACACGTTAAGAGTTTTTGCGAGTTTCTTCAAAAATTATTTTCAAATGTTTTTGCCACACGGGTCTTTTACTTTACTTTTACTTTTTGTGTTTACTTTAAGATAAACAACAAAATGACTGCATACTATGTTTAAGGAATGTCTCAATTTAGAACTTGTTTTTTCCGGAGAAAGCAACAATTTCTAAACTCGTCCGAAGCCCAGATTAAACTCCGATTAGTCAGTGTTTATTTTTAGGGCGTGTGTTTTCAGACAAGGTTTTTTTTTAATTAGCTAGTAGACAGTCATGTGTTTTTTTCTGATAAGTAAGAAACAGTGGAAATTACAACAAAAAAAATATAACAATAAAGTAAAATGTTGAAAAAACATTTATTGCATACAAAAACGAGTTCATCCAGAACACAACTAAATCGGTATACCAACTACTCGTAATTTTTTTGTGGTTGAATGTTATCTGGTGTGGACACACTTTTCGATATCAACAAGCCTATGTTCTTAAAAAAACACAGAAAGCTTTCTAAATAGATCTTTTGCTTTACGAGCAAACGTATGTAAAGGCAGGCAAACGTATGTACGTATGTCTGTACTGGGCTTAAGATTTTCAATCATTTTATAATTATTTTCACTTTAAAAAAAAATAGAAAAATAAACGAAAATCGCGAAATGCCAGGGTACATATAAAATGTTTAAAATACATACATGTATCTATTATTCTCAGTATCAGCAATATTTTGGAACGTTTTTGACAGTGGTTAAAACAGTATCAACCGTAGTGGCAACTGCTGCACCTGTGGATGGCTTTACCTGTGGGCACCACATATTTCTTAAGCTACCAAAACGAAGAGGACTATATTTCAGTGCACAAATTGCCAAAGGTATGGACATACCGAAAATGATTGTTCAAGAGATTCAGTATGCGTCAAATGTGCTGGCATGCACAAGACAGTTAATTGCAAGATGACACTAATCGAAGGCATGGTAAAATGTGCGCTATGCAAAGGAAATCACACGGCAAATTATAAGGGATGCGAGATCTATAAAGCCCTGAAAATATGGTGAGCAACAAATCAAAGAAGACTCCAAGAACGTCAAACTAAACCTAACCTAAGCTGCATCTAAACCAATTAATCTTGACCATCAACCACAAAATGACAATCAACATAAAATCATTTCGACAACAGGCGACATCGAAAATGCTACTGCTGTGGTAGAAACTAGACAAAATCCTTCACAAACGGTGAGCAAATTAAACCAATACAATCGTAACACTAACCATATGCTTGAGCTTAAAGAAATGATAAAAAACCTAATCAAACAAATGACTAACATGTTCCAAAATCTGACCATTCTAACCACAAACTAAATGGACAACATGTATAGTGAACTCAATATAATAATCTGAAATGCAAACGGACTATACAATCATGCACTAGAACTAAAGCAATTTATGAAGGATAATGAATGTATTGCTGATATCTGAGACACATTTCGCCAGTGAGCTTTCTTAAAATGCCAGGATATACAATCTTCAACACCAGCCACCTCGACGGAACCGCACAAAAATTAACTGCGTAGAGCTTGAACAATATAAATATGAGCACATTCAATCGGCATCAATCCAAATTGAAGACAAGAAAGGTCTGTTAACACTTTAATGAATCAGTTCCTGATGCAGCCATTAAAACGACTGTAATCAGCCAAAAAGAATGTAATCATTTTACTCCATCTAACATGCCACGGCAAATAAAAGAGAAAACAAAACTCAGGAAACAATGGCAGACCAGTAGATCACCAGAAGACAAAAAGAAGAACAACAAAGCGGTAAGAGAACTAAAAGCAAGTCTGAAACTAACTCAAAATACATAAATTACTGACTATTTAAGAAATCTCTCCTCGACATCAGAAACTAATTACTCGTTATGGAAAGCATCAAAAACACTTAAAAAAAGATAATTGATGAGTTATCTTCCACTAAGGAAACCAGACGGAACGTGGGGCAGGACGAATCAAGACAAAGCAGATACTTTTGCTAAGCACTTTAAAGAAGTTTCCACCAATGAAAAAGACGATGCGGATATCCCTTCATTCCATCCTGACATAATCACTAGCAATCTAAGAATAAAGAAAATAAAAATAACCGAAATTGAGCACTGCATTAAGAAAAGGAAAGCTTCAGGATATGACTCCATAAATGGTAAAATACTACATACCAACAAGATTAAAATATTTTTCCAAGACTTAGAAGACAGCTCGAATAATTGCAGTATTAAAATCTCGTAAAGATGCAAAATCGACATCATCCTACAGACCGATAAGCTTGCTTCCCATATTGGGAAAAGTTTTGGAGAAACTCATTTATGATCGACTGAATCCAATCCTAACTAATAACAATTCGATACCAGCCTGACAGTACTCAACTATTCAGCAAGTCCACAGGGTAGTAAATAAAATCATAACCGACTTTGAGGAAAAGAAGTACTGCATTGGAGTATTTTTAGATGTAGGTAAAGCATTCGACATGGTGTAAGGGGTTATTACATAAACTTCAAACATTACTTCCACCAGACTATCGCCTATTAATAAAAAGCTACCTATTAAAGCGCCATTTCTACGTGAAATGTAAAGACCAAACTTCAAACGTACTCCTAACGAGAGCAGGAGTACCTCAAGGATCTGTACTGGGGCCATTACTATATGATCTCTACACTGCTGACGATTTTTCTCCAAGGGGCTGTACATCGATGATAGCTGCTTTTGATGGCGACACCATTCCGATGAGTTTGAACGCGAACCTTGAAGTAGCAACAGCCGAAGCACAACAGAACTTGGATAGTACAATAGAATGGTTTGACAAATGGCGCTATAATTCAAAGACTGGTATACTCGTATTTTCAACTATGACATTCATCGAAACCTTCAAATGCGAACAGTAGAGGATGAAGTGACAAATACGAGGGCAAGGTGAAAAGTTTTAGGCCTGACGCAGAGATGGTGTTCCAATCAGCAAAAATTTATGTTTCCTGCCTGGGTGCACTTCTCATTAGTGCGTATGACAAGTTTCAACTTGTTCTCTCGAGTAATTTCTTTACAGAAATTTTTGCAGTAGACGTCTTGCGTGTTTTTCGATAAAATGGATAAACTTGAATATCGTGCGGTGATAAAATTCTTCGTTTTGGATGGGTTAACCCCTAAGGAAATTCATCCAAAGTTGACAAAAGTTTACGGGGACTCAGCTCCTTTCATGTCAACCGTTAAAAAGTGGGCAGCTGAATTTAAACGTGGTCGCACGTCCCTCGAAGATGACCCACGTGAAGGACGGCCAAAAACCGCAACCACACATGATATCATGTTGGATGATAGGCGAGTGAAGGTGAGTGAGATAGTTGAGACTGTGTGTATATCGGAAGAGAGGGTGCGAAACATCTTGCACAAAAACTTAGGGATGCGAAAGCTCTGCGCAAGATGGGTGCCGCATTTGCTGAATGCCGATCAAAAGCAAATGCGCAAACGATTTTCGTGGCAATCTTTGAACCGATTCAATAGGGATCCGACCGATTTTGTGCGGCGATTTGTCACCATGGAGAGACATGGGTCCACCCCTACACGCCAGAAATGAAACAGCAGTTGAAGCAGTGGGTGGAAGCCGGTGGTTCAGCGCCAAAGAAAGCGAAGTCGATCGCATCTGCCGGAAAGGTTATGGCCAGTGTGTTTTGGGATGCGAAAGGGATCCTGTTAATTGATTACCTTGAGAAAGGCAGAACAATTACAGGCGAATATTACTCCAACCCTCTTGACCAGCTGGATTCCAAAATTCGCAAGAAGAGGCCTGGCTTGAAGAAGAAAAAAATCATCTTTCACCAGGACAATGCCCCTGTACACAAGTGTGCGTTGACGATGGAAAAACTGCGGGATTTGGGGTACGATTTGCTCGGCCATCCCCCTGTTCACCTGATTTGGCACCCTCAGACTTCCATCTGTTCCCAAACTTGAAGAAATTTGTTTCTGGGAAGCGCTTCGCATCCAATGCAGAAGTTGAGAGGGCCGTAGATGAATATTTTCACAGCCTCCCAGACTCTCACTTCCGAGATGGAATACTGATGTTGAAGAAACGCTAGACCAAGTGTGTCGAAATCAAGGGAGATTATTTAGAAAAATAAAATGATTTTTTAACTGAAAATCTCAATTTTTCATTGTCAGGCCGAGAACTTTTCACCTTGCTCTCGTATAAGCAGAAGACAGCACATCAAACTATTAGTTCACTCAAACTTTGAAGTTAACTCACTTCCACGGAAAGAGATACTCTGAGGAAGAAAACTAAATACAACCAGGCGAAGTGACTTGATAAGAGGAAGAACATCATAATGAACATAACTATTAAACTCCATGTTACTTGTACATATTGTTCATATTGTTCATATTGTTCCAAAAAAGAGATTGAAGCACTTTGGTCACTCAGCCTAGAATAAGTCAGACACTAGGTGTCTTTAGAAGACAGATGTCTAACTAAAATTCGAAATTGTTCTCAACCGAGAAGTATTGTTGGTATATAATATAATATACTCGTGATAATAATAATGCCATCCCCACGCTCTTTTACAATGACATTCCAGCTATAAGCTCCTAAGACAAAGCCAATCTGCTTGCTGCTCAGTTTGCAGCGAACTCCACGCTGCCAGATAATGCTTTGTCTCCACCTGTAATTGAGAGCGTTAATTTTTCCATGGGACAGATTCACTTCCGCACTCATACAGTTGCAGGAGTACTCAAAGGTCTTAACATACACAAATCCACTGGTCCAGATGGTATCCCCCCATAGTTTTAAAGAGGTGTTCTTCTACGCTGGCAAAACCTCCGCGTAAGCTTTTCTGTCTATCCCACTTTTCAGGGCTCTTTCCGAAAAGATGGAAAACAGCATTTGTCTAGCCCATCCCTGAAAAAAGGCGAACCTTCCTCCCTGTCCAATTACCGACCCCTTGCACTTACGTCCCTTCTTTCCAAGGTCTTGGGAACGCTGATAAATCATCAGCTTATGAAATATCTCGATTCACGAAAACTCCTTAATGACCTTCAGAATGGTTTTCGTAGCAACCATCTTCGATGGAATGATCACATATTCGAGGTCGAATGCTGCAAAATGTCTAGGATTCCTTAAACAGTGCAATTTATAAGGCATTCATCCGCCCTAAACTGCAATATAAACCCCATATCTGGTCTGGTGCACCTAAGACCGTTCTTTTGATATGGTTCATTCTTGATATGGTACAAAATCGCGCGTTAAAACTTATAGGTGATAGAGACATTGTGAATGCTATACATTCACTTCAACGTCGGAGAAATGTCTCATGTCTCTCCCTGTTTTATCGTTTTTTCTACAAAATATGCTCCAGCGAAATAGTATGCATTCCTCCTCTTCAAAATTTCACCTGCAATACGCGACATGCTTCGAATGCACATCAGTTTACCCTAAAGCCTAACTTCGGTCGTACTGTCAAATATAGGGATTCGTTTATAAGCCGAACGACACGAATATGGAATGATCTACCAGGCTCTGTATTTCCCCACCACTACAACCTATTTCTATTTCATAATGGTTATATAATACTGATTTTTTCCTTTCGTATCTAAGACAGCCTGGTAGACAATTAAATAAACGATACGCAGTAACATTATAAAACCTTACTCTACAATGTATTTCGCCTTGACCGCTGTAAATCTATAGAGGAGAGAGGTGGTGGAGTGCTGGTTGCTGTTCGAACAACGTTCTCCTGCAAGCAAATTACACTGCCGATCTTAGACGTCGAACAAATTTGTATTTCTGTTAGTTTTGAAGGTACTGAAAAATCTATATTCTTCATTGTAACTTATATACCTCCTAAAAGTAAACTTAATACTTATGAGAAATGTATAGAAAATATTGAATTTGTAAGTAATCTTTGTTCTGATTTAAATAATTTGTGTGTTATTGGTGATTTTAATATTGGTGATGTCGTATGGTCTTGGTCTGAAGACGATAAAATGCTTATTCCATATAATGTGATAAAAGATTTCGAATTAGATCTAATTGATTGTTTATTCTCACTTAATTTATGCCAAACCAACTCAATAACGAATTCACAAAATAGAATTTTAGACCTTGTTTTTATGTATATAAATGAGTTAAGTATTAAGGTTTTTGAAGCACCTTTTTCTCTCTTAAATGACTCAATTTTTCATAAGCAAATATACATATATTGAAATTGAAATGTATAATTTTCTGAGGGGGAATACGATTTCAGAAAAATCATTTAACTTTTCAAAATGTAATTTTGCAAGATTGAATACGTATTTTGATTCGTTTAACTGGAATCTTGAATTTGAAAATCTTTGTCTACAAGCAATGTACAGTCGTTTTATTGAAATCGTGAACTTTGGATTTTCCTCGTTTGTTCCATATTCGTTGAAAAGAAATATTTCGAAACCACCTTGGTACAATAAACGGCTAATCCATTTGAAAAATTTAAAAACTAAGGCTTATAAACGTTTTAAAGTTTCGGGAAATCAAGATAACAAAGATATGTTTTGCAAGTTGCGAAAAGACTTCACTGTCTTTAGTAAATTCCTATACACTAAATCTATTAATTCTATTGAAAATAAATTAAAATGTGATTCGAAATATTTCTGGACATTTATAAACCATAAGAGACGCTCTGTTGGGTTGCCCAAAACAATGTTTTATAATAGTGTTGAATCAAACGATGATCTTGTAACAGTTGATCTATTTGCGAAATTTTTTGAATCTGTTTTTTCTAATTGTAATGCACCCAGCAGTTTTGTACCGAATTCAACACCCAAGATTGATTTCGGATTTCTGGTTTTGGATGTGTATGATATTCAGTCTGCTGCTCGCAGCCTCAAACCTAATTCTAAGCCTGGAGCTGATGGTATTCCGGCGATTGTATTAAAAAACTGTTGTAATTCTGTTTGTATACCTTTGCTAAAAATATTTAATGCATCTCTTTCATCTCGCATATTTCTCGAAGATTGGAAAATTTAATTTTTGGTACCCATTTTTAAATCTGGATCTAAGAATGACATCGAAAATTACAGAGGAATATGCAAACTTTCAGCCATACCAAAACTTTTTGAAAGTATTGTTAAAAATAAGTTAGAATTTCATGTCAAAGAGCATTTATCTGAATTCCAGCATGGATTTGTTTCTGGTCGTTCGACAACATCCAATTTGGCCCATTGATGCCAAGTCGATGCTATATACACGGACTTTAGTAAAGCGTTTGATTCTGTGAATCATATAATCTTGCTAAAGAAACCTGAAAATTTTGGATTTCACTCTGCAATGCTAAAGTGGATCTCATCGTTTTTAATCGGTCGGACCCAAAAAGTTTATCTAAACAACTGCTGCTCGAGAATAATCTCCTGCACTTCTGGAGTTTCACAAGGTAGCCATTTAGGACCGCTGCTTTTTATTATTTTTATTGAAGATATTGTCCATAGCATAAAATTTTGCCAATGTCTAATGTATGCAGATGATCTTAAGATTTTCCTTAAGATACAAAGCTTAAATGACTGTTTAAAGATACAGTCCGACCTGTACAATCTAACTGATTGGTGTATTTACAATTGCTTGAAGCTGAATGTAAATAAATGCATGACTATATCCCTTTCAAGATCATATATGCAATACTCTTATGACTACTGCCTTGACTTGACATATTTAAGAAGAGTAAACCAAATTAAGGATCTGGGTGTCATTATTGACACAAAGCTAACTTTTGTTCCTCACATTGAGTACATAATAGCTAAAGCTAACTCACTTGTTGGATTTATTAAAAGGAATTCAAAAGATTTCTTCGATCCACATACATTAATATCTCTTTTCATCTCCTTGGTTAGGTCGATTCTTGAGTACGCCGTTATTATCTGGAATCCAATTTATCAGACTCACTCAGATCGCATAGAAAGGGTGCAGAGGCGTTTTACCAAATATATCTTTTGGAAAATGCGTTGGGACTTTGAGCCCTCTTACAGTGCTCGATGTCAATTACTTGGTATTCTTACCCTTAACGCAAGGAGATATGCCCATGATGTTATGTTTATAAGAGACATTCTGTGTTACCGTATAAATAGCCCCGCCCTTTTATCCCGGGTACCCATTTATGCTCCTGAAAGGCGTCTTAGAAATCGCAATGTTCTCTTCCAACCAGGACATAGAACAAACTATGGTCGTAATGAACCATTCTCTAGGACCCTTATGAATTTTAATGAAGCTAGTAGACACATAGATTTTCATTATTCAAGAGATCGCTTCAGAAAGATTTTGTACGGTTTTCTAATAAATTAAATCTATTTTCGATTTCCTCCTCTATCCATATCTTTATGAAATATGTTTTTTTTTTTTTTAATAATTAATTTACAATAACATTTTTTATACTTATTTATCCGATAATATACTTATCTCTCTATGTAATCTGCTATGTAATCTGTAAAGCAAAGCTGGTAGATGAATAAACTAAACTAAACTAAACTAAACTAAAAAAAAAACCGAGAAAAAAGTGCTTTATTGATTTTAGGTATCCGGTTCACGCAAAATCTGTACGCTATTTGATGATTATTGCAGCGCCTCTACCGGTAAGTAACGAACTATTGTGACACACACTTTTTCAGTAAAGCTTAACTGTTAATTGGTCCATTTTTTGTTTTGATTGAACATGTATCAGTGGTTCTGTGCGCAATGGAAATTGAAAGTCGCAAAATAATAGAGAACAAATTTCTCGAAAATCCTTCGAGGTCGGGTTCAAAGATTGCAAAGATATTAAAATTACCGAAAACTACAGTGTGCAGTGTTATAAAACGGTATAAAGAAACATTCAGTATCGAAAGAGCTAAAAAAAATTAAGGAAAGGGGATATAAGAATTCAAAACTGGTCTCAAAGGTAATGAGATCTGTGAAACGTAACCCCGGCCTATCGGACAATGATCGAGCAAAAAAGTTCAATACAAGCAAGAGTACAGCAAGACGTATACGTTTGAAAGCAGGGTTTAAATCGTATCGTGCAATAAAATACCCCAACCGATCTGACAAACAAAACAAAACAAAACAAATTTAAGACAAACTTTTAACGAAATTCAAAGGCTGCTTAGTAATGGACGATGAAACGTATGTTAAATTTGACCTTAAGCAGCTACCAGGTCAAAAATTTTATGTTTTCATGAATCGTGGCAATGTCCTTTCAAAGTTTAAGTAAATAAAAGTGGATAAATTTGCTAAGAAGGCAATGGTTTGGCAGGCGATCTGCAGTTGTGGCCTTAAGAGCAGGGCTTTTGTGACAACTTCCACAATGACATCGGATGTTTACATCAAGGAGTGCCTAACAAAACGACTTCTGCCTTTCATACGTCAACACCATACAGCAGTAACATTTTGGCCTGACTTAGCCAGTTGTCGCTACTCCAGGGCTGCCGTGGAGTGGTACAACAGCAACAATGTGGATCTTGTACCCAGCTTCGACCAATAGAAAAATATTGGGCAATTCTTAAATTTAAATTGAGGAGGAATGCAGGAATTGTCAGAAATTTGAATTCAATGTTGATTAAATGGAGCCATGTTGCAGCCAAAGTCAACAGGAAAGATGTTCAGAAGCTTATGGGGTCCATCAGGAAAAACACCCGAAATTTTTTGCACAGCAAAGAAATCTAAGATTAATTTGAATACTGCTTTTAAGCTTAATAAATAACTTTTAATTTGAGGTATCATTTGTTTTTTTTTTTTTTTTTGAAGAATTGGTTAAAAAGATATAATAGCATATACGCGTACAGATTTTGCGTGAACCGCACTTTAGTTACGAGATTTCGTGTGTTAACGCCTAGGTTGTAGTTACCATACAATCTGGCAGCAGTATACCCGGATTTTTGAAAAAATATTTTTAAGACCTTGAAAAAGTATAAGTGCCTTAAGAAGAAGAATTTTAAGATTCCTGAATAACTCAAAACTTGGAGTTCTGCGATTAACCCTACAAATAATGCGAATTGGATGTTTTTCTTTGATAATCAAAAGTTCTATTTTGTTGAAATGTGCTCCACCCCAGCACGACACTCCATATTGAAGTTAACCATTGTATACAAACTTTAAAATAGCTGGATTCCAGTAGAGGCTAAGATGATAGTGCCTCACAACTGTATTCAAATATTGGTTCAAGTATGGCATATAGTTTTTCCAACTAAGCCTAGTATCCAATATAATACCTAAGTATTTAAAGCTCTCAACACGTTCAACTACGAAGCAATCATCGAAACGGGGACTACACTGATCATGGTAACAAACATTATTTAAGCAAAATTGTACGCATCTGGGCGAATGATACTGAAAAAACATATTTTCACAAAGTGCTCCCATAATATTAAGTAACATGAACATTATTTTATCACTAATTACTAATTTATGAATTTTAAACCATCTACGAAGTATTTTTAAAACAAAGTTCAAACCCGCAATTAAACTGAGTTAGTTATTATTGGAGTAGGATAGAGCAGTATCGTCAGCGAATGCTGTAATTTTGCCTTTAAAAGGTTCATTGAAAAGTGAATTAACGAAAATTAAGAATAAAATTAGACTCAAAATGGAACCTTGTGGAACACCTATGTTAATGACATTCTGCGAGCTTAAACAACAGTTAATTTTTACCAAAATTGTATGTTATAATTGAAATGTATAGATCTTCTGAAGCCCGCATTAACCCATTTTCGACCGGTGTTCGATTAATCGAACGTGAAATTTATCCTTTTTTACTAATTTTTTTCATTGTGAAGGTAAATAATATCAATAATATAGTCAATATCATATATTACTGTGATCATTGGTTTTTAAAAAAATGATATTTACAACCCCCTTCCCGCACCTGTAATTGCGGGGGGTTGCTTGAAAAATACCTTAACCATAAGCCTTTCTAGTAAATTATATTAAAAATATATAATTACAGAAAAAAAAAGTAATGATGAGGTTTTATAGCTAAAAGGTAAAGCTATCTTTTGCAATCAAAAAATCAACACCAGACACCACCTGAATAGCACAGGTATGAGGCAAAATTAGTGTTCGATTAATCGAATGTTGGCGCCTATCCCATATATCAAGATCCCATACAAATGAATGAATCGAAATATAAGTGAATAGACAAGATTATTTAAGTAAAAAGAATATTGTTTATTGAGTTTTTGTATTTAAAATAAGAGAAAAATAATGAAAGGAAAAGAAAAAATAAAAAAATCATTTTGCATGGAAAGCTTTGAAACAATGCGCGTGCATATGCTTGGCACATTTCTCGCACATCCAAATCGTAGGTTTGCCACACTCTTTCAACTGGTATCGGTTATATTTTTCTGCCGGCTGACGGACAATAAGGTGTTTACCAACCACGTTTGGTAAATTGCGTGGTTTCTGGAAATTAAGGTCATTATCCACTTCCATTCCTTCTTCATTATCGGTCAATAAAAGAGACTCAGTGACGGATAACTTGAATTGTTTCTGACTCATTGGCTTCTCGTTTTTAAATTTCGCAACCATGCAGTGAAGTTTCCAAGCGTTCGCAGATGAAGAATTAAGGGTGTTTACCCAAAGTGGCCAGTACCATTTCTTTCCACGGATATTGACTCGATAATTTTGAATGGCGTTATCGTGAAGATCAACGCCACCCATCCCATTGTTATAGCTGCGAAGCACAGCAGGCTGATCGACGTTGACAAATTTTCCTTCTTCTGCCGGCCCTTTCTTAGAAGCTCTATTTGCTTTTTTCCAACGCCGAACAGGGTGGAGTGGCAGAATCTGATCGTAATTTGTAGCAATGGTGACTTTCTTATTATCTTGCCAGCGACAAAGGGTGATCTGGTTCTTAGAATCATACTTAAAATCATGGGCGCCGTGAGGTAAATTGTTTTCGGTCTTCATATTAGCAGCACCACCAGCTACACGATTACAGCGAACAGTTCCAGTGGCACAGAATCCCTTTTCTGATAGCAAGCACAGAAGATGATAGGATGTGAAGAAATTGTCGAAAAATACTACGTGTCGCATGGGGGTTTCGACGTTGCTAAGTAAACGGAGAACGACATCACCTCCAAGACCAACCTCTTTGTTATCTTCGTCGGATTGTCCACAGTAAGGGATAATTTAGAATAAATAACCGGTTGAAGAACAGAGGCACCAAAGTTTATACCCGAAATGAATCGGTTTTTTATGAATAAACATTTTGCAACTGTGACGGCCGAAATAGGGCACCATTTGTTCGTCTATGGACAAAAATTCTGCCCAAATGCCAAACTTCCTAAACTCTTTGTTTATAATGTCGAAGAATGGACGAAGCTGAAATGAATAAAATACAAATAAGGAAACTTTAATACAATAATTTAATAAAAATTGTCGTATGTACCTTGGCCATCTTGTCAGTACGATCTAATTCAAAATTATTGGCGAAATGGTTGAATTTCTTGATGTTCGTGAACGTGTTTCTTGACATTGCCTGCTTTACCATATGAATTCCCATTGATAGCTTCGAAGACCAATAATCCTCAACAGAAGGCAAAGTGTGGTAGCCCGATAGCAGTAAAATCCCCAAGAATCTCTTCAATAAAGAAAATCGGTATTTTTCTGAGCTGCGAATCGGTTGGTCTCAGTTATAATGTGATCCAACACCTCCCCATCGTAAAACTTTGAAAACAACTGAATTGGCGAAAGATCCTTTAGTTCTTCGCACAACTCTTTTTGCATATCGGTCAATGGAGCTGCATCAGGCGATAAATCGTAATGTAACTGCTTCTTTCTTTTGTTCCTGGACCATTTTGGAATTCCAAATGAAATCAATGGTTTGTAGCTGACTCTCGGGGCAGTCGATTTAGCATCTGATTTGGAAGTTGACGGCCCAGCCTCTGGCTCAGTTTCAACAATCAGTTCATAACCAATATCCTCATGAATGTTTCGCTCAGTCTCAATTTCCACATAACCGGCAACCTCAGACAAAGCACTTGGGTCCGAATTGATTGCAATTATATCCTCGTCGATCAATTCTTCATCCGATTGTTCGTCTACTTTGGGTGGGAGTATGTTGACAGACTGAACGGGATTTTCGTCATCGCTCCAACTCGCTAAAATTTCTTCAACCTCCTTCATTGTTATTTTCCTTGAACGTGGCATTTTGCAATTCAGGAAATCAAAGAATAATGCACTTTTTCAAACACTCGGAATAACACATCAAATGAATCTATTCTACTAGTTTTAAAAGCCGTCAAAATGTAAAAATATTATAAACCCGCCTACTGTTGAAAACGCAATAGAAATGGGAAGCACTTTGTTACTTGGTGGGAAAATTTCGCATTGTATGGGATAAGCTTCAACGTTCGATTAATCGATTATTTGATTTTTGGACATAACTGTGTAACGGGGGGAGTAAACATTTCTTTGATAACAGATTTGGAATCAGGGGGCACCAATTACTAAAAAAATATACTTTACACAAACAAATTCAATAATTTTTGCAGCGCAGTAGAAAATGGGTTAAGTAACAACTCATGATATACCATGTCGAAAGCATTGGTAATGGCTATGAATAATGTAGCAGGTATTCCCGGTATACTATTATAGATTTCGCCGCACAGCTTTAAAAAAGCATCTTCGGTAGATCTTCCAATTCTAAAACCGAATTGAAAATCACTAAAAAAAATTAATTTTGTCTAGGAACGGTTAACATATCTAGACTTAACACCTTTTTCGAAAACCTTAGAAAAAGTAGATGGAAGGGAAATAAGACGGTAATTTTTCAAAATTTTAGTATCCCCTTTTTTATGTAGTGGCAGTACCACCGACTTTTTGATTGAATTTGGGAAAATTCCTTTCTCAATACTAAGATTAAAGATAAAACATAGAACATCTGAAATTAGTAACGAGACATTTTCTAGGACTCTACTTGAAATGCTATCATAAGAAGATGAATTAGAAATTTTTGGTAATATTATAAAAAACTGCCTGATAGAAAATATTCCCGCCTGATTGTGCTATCACATTGACATGAAGAGTTATTTTGCATTAATAAATAGTGAATGGAGCTTTTGACGTTGGCGAAATAATCATTAAAAATGTTACCAATCTCTAACGGCTCGGATACATTTGCATTATCTTAGCTTAAGACGATGTCAACTTTAGGTTTTTTTCTATTTAAAATTTCGTTAATAACTCCCCATTCTCTTTTAGAGTTTACCATATTTACAGGCAGGTATTTCGGTTTTTAACTCATGGCACAGGTTTTCGTAATATCGTTTAAGCTTGATATTGTTGGAATGTTTGGCAACGCGAATACAAAGTTGGTTTTTTTTTATATTTTCTTTAATAAGGGTAAAGTCATCCACGGCTTAAGATACTTCAATTTGTTGGTTTTTTTATTAAAACTTTAACTGAAATTAGAAATATGAAACTGTAACTTGTTAAGAAACAAAT
This sequence comes from Pocota personata, assembly GCA_963082735.1. Classification (NCBI taxonomy): domain Eukaryota; kingdom Metazoa; phylum Arthropoda; class Insecta; order Diptera; family Syrphidae; genus Pocota; species Pocota personata. The sequence continues at coordinate 66,536,266 of OY720431.1, read as the reverse complement.
CATCTGCACTGTAGATTTAATCCCAAAACTCGAAAGTTAAAGCTCTACGTAAACCAACAAAATCAATTTTAAAAAATTCTTTAACATTAGACTGGAAACATCGCAATCAAGCTGAATGCTTGTTAAACAGGGATCAGTTATTTTGAGATCATATATTACTGATTTATATGATATGCAGTTGTTTCTATGAAACCTTATAAATATTATGATCTAAACAAGAGCTACATTTTTGAGTGGGGTTGGGAAAATAAGGATTCGAAGCCAAAAGATGAAAAAGTTGAGAGAAAAATCTCGATATCGGGTGAATTTGACAGAAAATTGATGTTCAAAACTTCCAAGAGAATAAGTTTTTACAAGTTTGGTTTTCAAGAAACCCAGAAAATTCATCTAAAACACCTTTCTGGAACACATATGTAATCTATAGATGCCAATAAAACAATACTTGGCACCCAAAATTTCACAACTTGCACTAATCAAGTCGGCACTGTTTAGATTAGAAATTGTAATTTTACACGCCAAGTCACTTCTGTGGAACACTGCGATACCACCAGAAGAATATAAATCATTGCATGCGGCAGCAAATGTAAAATTAGGTATGCAAAAGTCAGAAATCTCAAAATTATGGGTCCATATCTCAGAAAGAAAAATTAGATCCGGCAAAGGGTCCAAAGCTGCAAGATGCGAGTAGAAAGAATCAACTTTTATTCTAATGCTTCGAATATTTTGGTGAATTACGGAAAAACCTGAGAAGGATTGGATTGGATGGTCAAGACAAAAATAATTTATACTATCAGAATTAATCGAGGCAAAACTATTATCCCTTGAATTAATATAAGGATCAAAAGGTGAATTTACTAAATTAAACATAAATTAATGTTAATGTTAAACCTCAAGTTTAGACAGATCCTCAAAACTAGCATTTTTAATTACTTTATCACCTTCCTTCTTTCTGACGAGTATTGATGAATTTCTCATACGTAGGGACCAGTGGCGTGGGGTGAAATTTCAAGAGAGGGAAGTCGAAAAAAGTTGAAGTAAAATGTTTTATTCAAGACTTACCATTTTGGTGCTTATTAGAAACACAGACTTAAAATATGCAATGCAAGCCACCTTTGTTATACTTTAAGTCATTGGAATTTACGTAGCCAATGAGCTCATCACATAAAAAAAATGGCTTCGAAAGAAGCCGTTTTGGGCAAAGTAATCTATATAAGTTATTGATAACTCGGAGCGTTGTTAAATGTAAAAAAATTAGCAATTACAATTACGTACTACCTATTTGTACTCTAAAGCTATCCTATGATTCTTTTTTACGAATTCTGCTAAATCTCTTTCATAAAAATTTGAGTCATTTTTAATTTCTAAAGGAAGGTGCTTTTCGATAGATAAAAGTGCCAGGTCTGAGAGTCTTTCTTCTTTTTGGGAATTTCTTAAGTAAGTGTGGACTCTTTTTAAAGTCGAAAAAGATCTTTCGACAGAGGCCACTGTCAAAGGCAGGTCGGAAAAGATTTCACACAATGTTAGAGCTTGAGAAAAAGTATCTCTAAGCATTTCCGTATTAAAATGCTTATAAAGTTGAAAAACCTCAAGCTCTTTAAGTGAAGGGGTAGTGTATAAAACTTTGAGTTCCTTTTTTTGAAGTAGTAAAATTAAAAATTCTATGAAATAGGGTAATTAAAGAAGATATTTTGTAATCCGGCATTGATTAGAAAAATATTCATATTTTGATTTGATTAATAACTAAATAAACAATACCTATTCTTAATCTGATTTGTAACATTATCTATAATTGCTACAAAAATTCGGCTATAATTTGTATTTGAATCTTTATTAAGTAGTCGGCGTTTGCGTAGAGGTTCTAAGCAGTTACTTACGCTCTCATAGATTGAGTCAAATGAGTTTAAAAATTCAGAATGAATCTATGACTCAAAACCCTCGATTTCTTGCTTCTCAAGCTTTATGTCTTCTCTGCAATTGAATAAGACGTTCACTATACGCGAATGATATTGCTATCGAGTCTCTGATACCCCGGAATGCCAGCTCTTGTTTTCCTAGAAGAACTACAGTGTCTATGAAACGTTTCATTAAATCGCGATTGCGATCAACTTTTCTCTTATGAGCCTCGTAAGAATTCGCTAAAGAAGTCTGTATGCGATATTCGCCAAATTCACGCAAATGCAAGCAGCTGCGTATATGCTTTACCGTTTGAATATGTTTTTTGGAAGAATTAATAGAATTGTTTATATCAAAGAAACCTGTGTGACTCCAAACACTAGGAGAATTAGAAAAAAAGAAGACAAGGAAAACAAAACACTCTATTTAATTTGCAACTGCCAGTCAGCCATGGATTCCTTTTGTAAAAATCAATTGTCATTGATGGTGTCGAGTGACTTAGTTCTATAACTTTTTTTTTTTTTTACAAAAAAGAAAGCTTACTGAACTCGTGGGTATCTTTTAGAAGAAAATCAGTTAAACAACACTCAAAATTAACTAGAGACATCTTGTCTAAGAACAATAAGAATGTTCAATGGGGCACCTCTTGAGTAGATTTATAATTACTTACTTCGTATATAGCTAATAACTATTCACTTAGCTCACTCACTATTTTATAATAATTTAATAATTTAAAACACTAACTTAATTACCAATATGTAGTTGCTAAATTTTTAAAATTTTCTAATAATTAGCAGTCACAAAAATCACAAAAATTTGCATCCAAATTTTCAATAACCTCAAACGCCGTTCGAACCACTACATCACCCAATAACTCGATTTTCGTCGGCTTATTTTGTTGCCTACAATAAAAAAAAAAACTGCCTCGAACTAAAACCTTTCTCCTCCACCAATGTTCATCCACAAAAGCCGAGAAATCGCGGGTTATTTTCCTCATAAGCGAATGTATGTTAGACAAAGAAATCGCAAATGAACTTCTACTGCCCAACAATTGCACCTCTCACGCTCGTCGTTGATGAACATTATGCATAAAGACTTGCATTTACGCTCTTACAAGGTGCAATTGACTCAAGAACTAAAGCCTCTTGACCATTTCAAGCGTCGTCAATGGTCACAATGGTGGCAAGAAATGGCAACAGTGGATGATCAATTTTCGAAGAAAATCATCTTCAGTGATGAGGCACATTTTCAGCTCAGTGGATTCGTCAATAAGCAGAATTGCCACATTTGGGCGAATGATAATCCAAGAGTGATTGTCGAAAAACCAATGCACCCACAAAGAGTGACTGTTTGGTGCGGTTTATGGGCTGGCGGCATCATCGGGCCGTATTTTTTCCAAAATGAGGCCGGTCAGGCAGTTACTATGGTGTTCGCTATCGTGAGATGATAGCGAACTTTTTATGGCCCGAATTGGAAGATATGGATGTGGACGATATGTGGTTTCAACAGGATGGTGCCACTTGCCACACAGCTAACGAAACAATGGCTCTTTTGCGCGACAAATTCAATGGCCGTGTTATCTCACGTGGTGGCGATGTCAATTGGCCGCCAAGATCATGTGATTTGACACCGTTGGACTTCTTTCTTTGGGGTTATTTGAAAGAAAAGGTGTACGTCGATAAGCCAGCAACAATTCAAGAGCTAAAGGATGAGATAATTCGGCACATTAACGGCATAGAACCTCAATTATGCCTCAGCGTCATCGAAAATTTGGACCATCGGATGGAGGTGTGCCGCCGAGGCCGCGGCGGCCATTTGGCCGATATTTTGTTCCATACATAATTGAACTATACCAATATTATCATAATAAAAAGAAATGACAGTAATTTCCTAAATAATTTGTGTTTTATTCAAAATCAACATCGGCCCTTAAAACTTAACCACCCTTTATATGCCAGAAAGGAATAGAGTTGAAAGTTCTTACTGTGAAGAAATGAATGCATAAGCCGGAAAATGAACGGCTTCTCAAAAAAATTCATTGCACGCTCTCTTGCTAGAGGAGTTCATACTTGTTTCGCCTATGTGTGCGAGTTTGTGTATGAGTAACAACCGAAGTGGTCGCAGCATTTCATCTTCGAGCGTGTATAAAGTTATGAAAAATGGTTTGATGAACAAATAATTGAATGTGATGGTTGGCAAGTGGCAAAATAAAAATGTTTGATATTTGAAAAGGGAAGCCGGAAGGAATCGGCTTGTATGGACGCCACGCCACTGGTAGGGACTAACAAAAGTTCGCTTAGTTGATTGAATAATAAAACACAAAAATAATTTTAACTTTAGATGTTTAATTTTCATCTTTTTTTAATTTCTCCTTTCCCATTTATTTGAATAAATTTCTTCAGCCGATAGATCCATCTTTCAAAACAGCTTTCAAAATCCGCTTTTTGGAGCTTTTCGATTTCTACGAGTACATTGACTACATTGATAATCTCCTCAGTAGATTTTTCCCCTCAAATATTTTTTTATTTTCGGAAACAGCCAAAAGTCACACGGCGCTAGATCCGGAGAATAAGGTGCTGGGCAAATTTCATTGATGCCCGAGAGCGCAAGAAAGTTGTTGGTTTTTTCAGCAGTGTGCGCAGGCGCATTGTCGTGGTGCAAAAAGTAGCGGGGCAGCTCCGCTTTTTGTCGGTGTCCTAGTAAATTTTAGAAAACTTGTGGTAAGCAAGTTTCAGTATACCAATTAGCAGTGACTGTCTGACCAATTTTAAGCGGGATGACGGTGACCATTTTCGCCCTGGTGAAGTACATCAACATCATAACTTTTGTCGCTGACTTTTGTTGTTTGGCCTTTACTGGAGGATTTGCACCTTCTGGGCCCCATACGTTTTCAAAATTTTTGGAACCCATCGAGCTGACTTCTTCGAATATTTCAGGTGATAATTTAAAATTCGTGACACAACCATGGCATTCAAGCCCAGTTCATCCGCTATCATCTCCTGTGTCATCCGGGCATCTTCGTCAATTTTAGCCTTCACCAGGGCCACATTTGTATCGTCGGTCGAGGATTTGGGTCGACCTTCACGAGATTCGTCCTCCACAGAAAAATGGCCGGTCTAAAATCTTCGAAACCACTTTGAAATAGTAACAAGAGATTGTGTATTTATTCCGTATGCATTTTGGCATTCGTGCAGAATTTTGACTGGCGTGAGTTGACATTGAAATCCGAAGAGAATGGCAAAACGAATTTCTTCCTGTGTTGGCGGTGGAACTTCAACCGAGCTTACGTCACTAATTTTTCTCTTTCTAGTCTCCATTTTTACCTATTGTTCTGAAATCTGGATATAAATATTGTTAGATTACGAGTATAAACTACGGAAATGCATCTTTTTTTTCAAAAACTACTAAATTGACACTAACTAAGCGAACTTTTGTTAGTTCCTACGTATTTACATTTTTTGTTTTGTTTGAGCTGTTTCGCATTTTCCAGTAATGATCTTGTGTAACCAGTAAGGGAATCGTTGATGTATATTCTGCTACCGATGTCCTCGCTATTGTTGCGGGTGCTAATGCGATGCTCCTCAAAGATATTTGAAAATAATTTGACTTTATTCCCACGCATTTTGTACATAATTTTTTCCTTCCGAGCTAGCGAAGAAAATAAATATAATAATGCTGTGTAGCTGGCGTTCCCTTATGTGTCTAACTTCACGACTTCGAACGTCTCAACAAAAATTGGCACAAAAAGTAAATTTGTGGCACGCGAACTGAAAGTCGTACAGTTATTTTTTCAACTTGCACTCATTTTACTCCTCTCTCATCCATTTTACCAACAAACGGGAGTTGCACTTACGTATAACATTTGCGAAAGGAATTGTTGCGTTTAAATCCCAGCATACTACTAGTTCCATATTTTCATTTTACGGATATTGTTAAATATATTATTAATTCAGGATACTTTCAGTTCTTTTGGTAAACAATTTAAGCAGCTATAATGAATTTAAGTTATGCTTTCGTTGGCTAAAATCCCCATCCAACCGTGCCCTCCATCGAAGGTAAAGTCTACCCATTCTGCATAGTTCCTCTATTATACATATATTTGAAGACTCTAGGACGGAATGTTGGTGTCCATCAATTTAACAAGACCCATCTCTGAATGTCTTTAATTTTTCGGTGACCCATCCTATCCACTTTTGATTCGATGCCAGCGAAAGATCTTTCATTTCTGCTCAGTTTTGAAGATGATTTCGATATCGTCCGCATTAATTGGCATGTTTTAATGCGTTCTGCCTGCAGGTACATAGCCGTCCACAGGTACCTACATTGATCGCTGTTCATACACACTTCCCCGCCAATTTTTTGTAAAAGGTATTTATAAGTTGATCGTTTGTGTATACACCAAGCACTACTTTTCTATCAATTTTAATAGAAGTTCCCTACAGGTTTTGATACCTTCTATTATACTGTGATACCCTTGCCCCGCCCCCTTTTTGAAAGCCATGTTGAAAATCCTCATTTCTTCCCTTGTCTACACATCAAATCAATCTCAAGATTCTATGATCACGAGAAGTACCCTACAAGTTTTGATACCCTTATTGTACTGTCACACCCTTGCCCCGCCCATTTTTTGTAGCCGAGTTAGACGGGGGAACAAATGCTGTCAGTTGTTTCGTGTAAATATGGTGGTATTTCACAAGTTGCAGTGCACTATGGTGCACCTTTATCGGTTTCTGTCAAACACATTCCTTCTATGTCTCATGTATCACTGATTCTGTTTCTAAAGTAAAATTATATTCTGCATCCATTATAAGCAAAGTTTTGCAGTCAATGGCCTAGTTTACACCGCTGATTATTCTGGGACCAAGACCAGGTATTGTACAAATGTCATCAATGTAAACGCTTTGAATACAGCACTATACTGGTTGGCTCAGTCCGCAAATATAGGCAGACTATATTTTAGTGTGGTCTAGAATGTGATAGATGGCACTTGATCAGTGTATGCACTAAAGCCTCGTATTGTACTGTTTGGTGTAAACTCAGAGACTTAGACTAAATTTTAGTGCTGGCCCGGACCAAATTCGGCAGTAAAAACTAGGCCAATAAGGTTTTTAATATAAATTGAACACAAAACTTGTACAAAGGGTGTTCCATAATTTGTGTAGTATGGTCGACTGAATGTAGTTACGACCTTCTGCTTTGATTTATTCACTTATTCGCCCTTTTACCCGCTCAATGGTATATCATTCACACTCTTAATACTTTCGAATATATGGTCATTTGAATGAGAGCTGCTGAGTTCTATGCCAGAATTAAATTGACGCGATCTTAGAACAATAATTTGTATTTACTCGTACTATTTTCGACGTGGCCTTATGACAATGGCTTATGTCTTTAGGGATACTTTACCATCCCTTAGGAACGTCCAGAGGTGATATTTATAATTTAGGAGGGAATAGTTTGACCGGGCCTACGAACCCCATACCGGTCATCCGAATGCGGTGTTTACGCCTAAAACGGTGGACAGGATCCAGGAATAAATGTTCAAAAATAAAGAAGTGACATATCAACAAATGGAAGAGGCCTTGAGGAATAATATACCCAGTCTACATCCAATTGGGGCCGATCATCTCAAAATTAAGAAGGTTTATGCTCTCGGACACCTCACACCCGTACAAAAGGACGGCAGAGTGAAATGGACACAAAACATAATCAGAAAATTATAAAATGGAAAATCAATGGCGAGACCTGGCTCCATTATTACGAAGTCCTAACCCAGAGCAAGATATGTGTCTTTAAAGATGACGATGTTAATCTCTCAAAAACAATGCTGATGTCTTCGCAAAAATAATAGCCAGAATAGTGAACCTCAGTTTACAACAATATAAAGTTCCCAGTGTTTTAAAAACAGCTGTAAATCGAATCTCAAACTACAGACCTATTTCCATATTATCAGTCGAGAATAAATGTTTGGAACAAGTTGTAATTAAAAGGCTGTGGGACTTTTTGGAAAAAAATAAAATCATACATCCAAACCAGTATGGATACCAAGAAAACAAAAGTACAAATAAATTGCTTGGAGAGTTTTCAAACATAATAAATAGAAGCTTAAATAGATACCACCACGTTCTAGTCCTTTTTTTACACGTCAGTAAAGCGTTTGATACCCTTAACCACGAATAACTAATAGCAGTCTTAAACAGAACTGGAATCAGAAGGGCATTAGCTAGCTGGTTGCAGGACTACCTACGCAACCAGGAACTTCATACTTAAGATTGGATCTGAACGTAGTCAAGAAAAGATTGTTAAGCACGGAGTACCACAAGGCTCAAAGCTGGGACCGATCCTCTTTATTGTTTATACAAAAGAACTTTTGCGTGTACTAAAAAGAAGTAAGGCGTTCGCGTATACAGACGATACCGCTATCATAGTTCGACACATATCTTTGGAGACTGCCACATTAATAATGCAAGAGGAATTCAATGAAGCGGTAAAGTGGTGCCACGATATGGGTTTAGTTTTAAACGCATCAGAAACCAAACTAATGCACATACTAGATGCTAAACTAGGAGCATTTTCATCAGATATGAAAACGAGAGTTGCCATAAAACGTTAGCGCAAGATATTGAGGTTGCTGAGGAATTCAAGTACCTAGGTGTAACTATCGATAACAGCTTCAGATGGGATAATTAAATTAAAAAAATAAGATCCGAATTAAAAAGACGATTTTCGGAATGGTGTATGTAGGCATTCTACCTATATTCTAGAGTCAAAGCTCAGATACGGTGTTTTGGCTGGGGGTAACGCAGCAACCGGATACATTGATGACTTACAAAGACTCTAAAATGCTGCGCTAAGAATAATATCCCGAAAAAGACAACCTGGAAGCGAAGACTGTAAAGTGCTGAGTGTGGAAAATATCTTCAAGCGGTTTCAATTGCCTATTGCCCACGGGTTGAACACAAGAAATCGCGCTCAAAATTTTCTCCATATTCCTAGTTTCTACAATGAATATGGTAAAAGACAATTAGACTACGTAATAACTAAAATAATGAATAATATACCACTGAACCTAAAAAAACATCAATTTGAGAAAAAAAAAGTTTAAAAAAACGATTTCTAACTTAGTCCTTTTTTATAAAAACCACTGAAAAATAACCTAAACTTAACTTAAACTTTGGCTCACTACTTTTAAAAGATAAATGTATACTTTGTAACACAACCTCCTGCAGATAAGTCTAAGACTTTGCGGGAAGCTAATTAATTGTAATGAATTATGAAGAAATAAAGAAAAGAATTGAATTGAACTGAATTATGCTTGAAAATTAGCGGACAGAGTGGTATACGGAACAGTGTCTTCCCCAGATGATGGAAACCCTCACAAATCTGCGGCCAGGCAGTGCTCGTGGTACTTACACCATGATAATGCACTGGCATACAGAGCAGGGCTCACTGCAGACTATTTGAAGAACACTGGCATAAGTCTTTTAGATCACCCTCTGTACAACACAGACCTAGACCCTTGTGACTTTGGTTTGTTGTGACGGATTTTAGGCGCATTTTAACGTAGGTTCTCCTACCAAAGACGCAAGGGCTAGATCTGGGCTGTACGGAGGAGCTAATTGGGAAATTTTTCGAGGAGTGTATTATAATTTTTTACCGAAGGAGAGACGATAATTTTGGTATGAAGATTGGTTCCTACCTGTGAAGAGGTGCATTACCAAAAAAAGTCTACTTTAAAAAAGCCTAATTGAACTAAGCCAAGTGACAACAATTATGGAACACACTATCAATTTCGAAAACCAGAATGTGTCCACCATCCGCTGTCATTTTTAAAAAATTTAATTTACCAAGTACCGCTTAGGTAGCTGATGCAAACTTTTCAATTTACCAAAATCGGGGCAGCTGTTTAGGCTTTAAAAAGTAACAAACATACCGCCCACCATACTTATTTTTTACAAACATTTTATAAGCAGCGCTGAAAAACCTATATTCTGTCAGCAAACAGCAAACAAAACGGATATCCGTTTTGGTTTTATCGCAAGAAGAGGTGTTCACGAGATAAAAGTAAAGCGGTTGGTCCAACTTGCGGTTGCTTCCGACAATATTGTTTGATATATACAATAACATACAACTATACGATATTGGTACAACCTCGCAAAGCTTTTCGAGGGCGACTAATTCTTATTTCTTCTTGGGCTACAATTCCTTTCCCATAAGCTGGTGCATTCCATAGCTAATTTCAGATTTTTGGATGGGTAAATGGTATGAACTACACCCACAAAGTGTTGTCATATACACATGATTGCACTTTAACATCTATGTACCTGCTAACCTAGGCACCCCACTCGTATGTACCCCTTGGCCAAAACACAGTCCTTCAATCGTTAGCTAGTAACGTCGGCTATGCAGCACTTGATTACCGAAACGACAACAAGTAAATCCAATTGCTGAGACTACCCTCTTTACTCAACAAACCGAATAGAAATGAGTACATAATCATTGCAGACTAGTTGTTTGCTTCACCACATAACACCACCCTTCGAATGAAACGGGTGAAATGTGTTTGCATTTTTGTGCCAAATCTGCAGTTGACTCAGCAAGAGATTACTGTTCATGCAAAGTGAGCCCGTGATTCTGTTTAAATCAAATCAAATCTAATCTAAAACAATGGAGAAACTATAAAAGTCTTCGCTCATAAACCCGTCAACACAGTATCCAAATTTTCGTCTAGGAGAACATGTCTTTCATTTAAAATTAAACATTAAACGTTAATTGTTGTTCTTATTCGGGATGAGTATTGAACGACCCTACGGCCCGCATTGTAGCAATGACTCGTTACCGAAAGCAGAAGCACGGTAAATATTCTCCACAAAAGGAACTAACAACCCACTTATCCTACCTCCATTGAAGACTGTCGTCAGATGTCCGGTACCTTGGATGGAATGTACCGCCTGAGGAACTGCAGTACATCCCAGAACATTGGCTAACTCAACAGGAACCCGAGTATTATATGCACTACTTCCTGGCCTTTTTATACATATTCCTGATGATTGCCGCTATCCCTGCAAATGGTTTGGTCATCTTTATATTCGCAAGGTTTGGCTTACAGTGGAACAAATTGGAAATTGATGACTGAATATTTTTACACTTAACAGTGCAAAATCACTCCGGACTCCTTCTAATCTATTCGTCCTTAATTTGGCCGTTTTCGACTTAATCATGATGATGAAAGCTCCCATCTTCATCTATAATTGCCTGCATCATGGATTCGCTTTGGGAAATACATTTTGTCAATTGTTCGCATCGATTGGTTCATACTCAGGAATTGGAGCTGGCATGACCAACGCGTTCATCGGTTACGATCGATTCAATGTCATTACCAAACCCATGAACAGGTCATTAACATACACGAAGGCATTACTTATTAACATTCTGATATGGGTATACTGCACGCCATGGGTTGTAATGCCGGTAACCAGGTACTGGGGCAGATTTGTGCCAGGTAAATTTCTAATGCTATACGATAAATGTTTAGTGGTGAACGAATGTATTAATATTTTTATTTTGGCCACATTATGGAGTGGTTCGTATTATACGGCTTTGGTGTAACATTATTGTCGGACAATGTTTTCATTTCGAGCTGCGAATAGATAATGAGGAGTAGTTATTTGTTCAAGAACTTTGTGATTGAACTGTGTGTGTTTTATGTGATTATAATTATACCCTCTAAAGAATTTTCGCGGAATATTACAAGGAATTCTCTAGCACTGCAAAACAAGCTGAACTGTGGGTCTTTTCCAAAGAACTCTTACAAAAGTAGAAGCTCTTTTAAATTACCTCCCTTCCTCTTACCTCTAAATACTAAATTGTGGCCTTGCCACCCGATAGATAATTGCCAACTGCAGTCAGAAATGTGAGCTAAACCAGGAAAAATCTCAGATCATAGATCCGTTTCTGATCTTTAAATTTACCGACCAGATCGAAAAACACGGCACACAGACCGCGTTACCCCCCAAACGTTAGGTTGAAGTGGCTGTCAGCAAAAAAGAAGCCAACACACTTAGACCAATAATAGGTCCATTGTGATACCACATGGGTTTGAGACACGGCCACTAGCCTACTCGCTGAACCATTTGGAGCTCTGATGAAGCGTAGAAGGTCCTTAGCATCAATATTATTCAGATCATTTAGGTCATTGAAACAGAACGCTCCTAAGTGAAGAACCGTCTCTTCCTCCTCCTCGTCCATGCAGCTTCTTCAGAAATCGTTAGAGAAGACGCCAAGCCTTGTTGCATGCTTGCCTTTTAGACAGTGTCCAGTTATGACATCTATAACAGCGCTAATATGCTTTCTATTTAGAGAAATCAAATTCTTAGAGCGTTTAATTTGTTTTGTCGCTAGACAAGTTGTACTCCTTGTCCACCTAGAATTTGTCTTTACGACAGCATCCAGCTTTAATTTAAGTTTGCATGTAGCTATGGGCATACCCAGTAAACTTTTGCCTGGAAGGATGGGTATTGTTGTTCCATGTCTGGCAAGTTCGTCAGCCTTACAACTCCCAGGAATATCCTTATGCCCCGGCACCCAAATTAGATGAATATTAAACTGTTCTGCCTTCTCTATAAGAGACGATCGACAGTCTAGAGCTGTTAAAGAATTTATTGAGGATGATTCCAAGGATTTGATTGCTGCTTGGCTGTCTGAAAAGATGCGGATATCAATGGACGATATCTAGTTTTTCTTTAGCCAAGACAAGACTTCCCTTATTGCCATTATCTCCGCCTGGAACACGCTACAATGGTTTGGGAGACGAAAAGAGAGGTTTAAATTAAAGACACCACCACCCACCCCGTCGTTAGTTTTTGAACCGTCGGTATAAAAATGTAGCAACTTATCTTCCGTAAAACCACCTTCTTCCCAGAATGCTCTGGAAGGGATGGTAATTTGGAAGTTTTTGTCAAAATTTAACTTGGGTATGGTGTAGTCAATGTCTTCAGGGAAGATATTAAACTTGCTTAAGATGGAGGCGTGGCCATATAATTTTTGGACCACTATGAAGTAGCTTTAAGGCGAATAGCTAAGTTAGCTGCCATTTGCCTGCCATAAATGAAAAACGTGCTCCGATAATGCACAGACAAGCTGAAGGTTGGACTTTGCTTAATAACTTCTGGTTTATCGCCTTATCCAAGGCAATGCACCAGACAACTACCCCGTACATAAGGACCGGGCTAATGGCAGAGATACAGAGCCAGTGAGGTAGTCTGGGTCGTAAGCCCCATTTGTTCCCAATGGATTTTTTGCAAGAGAAGAGTGCGACAGTAGCTTTCTTAACACTTTCCTGTATATTAGGTTTCCAGCTTAGTTTCCTATCCAAAAAAAGACCCAGATATTGTGCTTCGTTGGAGAAAGTTAAGCTTGTTCCATTAAGGGATCGAGGGTCAATAGGTGAGATTTTATATTTCCTTGAGAAGAGGACTAGTTCGGTTTTGTGGGGGTTCACTCCTAGACCACACCGAGCTGTCCATCTAGATAGCTTATTCAAAGCATTTTGTAGGAGCTCTTTTAAGGTAGTGAGGTGTTTACCGGGGACTGCTATAGCAACATCGTCCGCATAGACGATAACTTCGCAACCCTCAGCTTCCAGGACTTGCGCAAGCTATTATGAGAATGCATAATAGTATTTCTCTCCACCGAATAGTTGCGAAGTCAGTGAGAATACTATTTACCTATTCAGGCTATCGATTGCACCTCTTTCTCTCATGCGAGGAACTGAAGAGTGTCAACGAGATTTGAAGATTACAGAGTTCTGTCTGATGATCCCAAGCCTAAGTTAAAAATATAAAGTATGTACGAGTACATACTGCCACCACTTTTGAAAAGGAAATAATGTGCACGGATGTATCGATTCCCTTTAATTGATCTTCTTAATGGGACGGTATTTTACCAATTTACTTTTCCTTTTTGTTAGCCCTTACTACTGCATTGCTTATAGCGTTGTTGTTCTTTTATCATTTGTGCGATCCAAGGTGTTTTTTTCATTCCTCTTCTTTTAATATTCGTTGGGACTTTAACTGATAATGCCTTTCTTGCCGGACTTTCCTGTGGTCGCTTTTGCACGTGACGATACCAATTGATCCTGTCTGCTTGGAGCTTTTCAACATTAGGCTTTTTAACGTGAAGACTTCCTCCAATACTGGTAGGTCTGATACTATAGCGTTTTGTTACCCCCGCCGACATTCTTAACATTTTCATTTAAGCCGTCGTAATTTTACTCCTGTAAGCCTCGTATATTCTCCAACATTATCAACCGTATGTTAAACCCGGCCAGACAACTGTAATGTAAAGTTCCCCTTTTAACTCGAGAAAGAATTCCCGAGTTTTCTCGCCATCTCTTCTTTACGTCGTCTTCACAGTTTGCTTCTTGTCCTGATATCACCAATACACCAGGTGGAATTAGAAAAGCTGCGGGATTTTTGTCGTTTATTTTCCTTAGACCTACATACATACTGTCACCAAGATAATTCACTTCGGAATGAAGCTTTACATTCCCCATTTTACCAAAATATCAACTCCCAGCTAGAAATTCGACAGGAATTGTGAGCAAGCCATCGCTGCTAAGAACATAGCTTTTAACCAATGGGCCTTTATCTCAACAGAGCAAACAAGATCTATCTATATTAACCTCCGAAACACGTGCAATTTAATGGTCGATTCTCGCGGCCTTTCTGATCAACGGCAAAAGTGAAAACCAACAACTTTAGTCACAACTCATTCCCACGGGACGGGACTAGCCGCAACACCCAAAGAAAAAGCCGATCTCTTTGCTAACACGTCTTCACATAATTCGACTTTAGATACGGCACGTGCAGAGCTACCCTTAATAATTTGGACTCCAAAAAAGACATCTGGCTCAGGCGGACTTAAAAACTAAGCAACTGAACTAGCATCGATCCTTTGTAGACTTGTTTCTATATCATAGGCGCATTCAACCGATGCCCAAAAAGGAAAAAAAAAATGCTTGCCCCAAAAGTATCGTCCCATAGCGTTGTTGTCTCTGCTATCCAAAGTGATGGAAATGGCCGTCAATGCCGATATTATCAAATTTCTAAAGTGACAGGACTACAGGAGCTAATAAGCGACCGGTAGTATGGTTTTCGCAGCCGCCGTTCAACGTAACCCACCTGTGGGCCTCAGCCATCGAGCACCATGGCGAATCAAGAGCTGTTACCCTGGACATCTCAAAGGCGTTCGATCGAGTTTATCGTAGGACCCTATTAGGTAAACTAGCTTCCTACGGATTGCCAGAACAGGTCTGTGACAGGCTGGATAATTTTCTTCAAGTCAGATCAATTCAAGTTGTGGTCGATGGTGTCTTCCGACACCTTTGCTGTAAATGCTGGAGTGCCATAGGGATTTATACTGTCAACAAACAACAGTCTCTAGTTTGGTCTATGGCAGCACCATCATCTTGCTCAAACAACATGTCAGTAAATGTAATAACATCACATCGTCGAAGATGCGACCAATTCAACTCATTAAACGAAAATCAGCAAAAAATCTTGTAATGGAGAAAAACTGACTTAGTAAACTTCAAAACTAGTTAAACTCAATTCACCGCTTTTTCCAAAAAAAACCTCTATTGTACGCTTTAAATGAACGAACAAACCATTCAACTCAACGAATCAATGCATCTTCTTTACGTTACAGTCAACTCTGATGTAACATGGCACGACCACATACTCGTATCCAACCAAATCGGCGTCCATGAATTTGAGCTATCAGTTTAAAGCAAAGAAATACTTCACAGCGAAACAGCTCAATCTTCTATACAAAGCACAAGCTAGACTGCAGGTTGAGTATTGTTCTCATGTATGGAGGTCGGCCCCTAAACATTCTCTTCACCTACTTGACAGCATACAAAGTCGAGCAGTTCACTTAATTGATGACCCCATACTAACATCCAATACTCAACCGCTGGCTTATCGAAGACTGATAACAGACCTATGCCTGTTCTTTAGATACTACTACGGTAGATATTCCGAAGACGTCAATAGAATTGTATCTACAATTGCGACATTTGATCTAGACTAGTCGCCAGTGCCCATCACCTACATGTTCGCCTGGCAACGCAACGGTGGCGTCAACAATCAGTTTAGCGGATACTTTATATGAGTTACTTTGACATATTCGGGGCTCAGGCCTGAATCAGGATGTTGGAAAAGAGATGGTGGCGGATGAATCCTTAATGGGCTGGCTCATATCCCTGTTGTGGGTTACTGGAATCGGAATATCCGACCTGTTATCCTAGAGGTTTTAACTAAGGATGTGACTCTCCAACTTGGGAGTTGTGCGTCGGGGTAACTGACCTACCCTGGAAAAAAAACACGGGTTACGAAGCAACAATACGCATCGGATAAGGTTGATTTTAATGTTGACAAACCTTGCACGAAATAAGGACAACGAACTGCGGATCTGCACGTGGAACGTTCGAACCCTTAGAAAGCCATATGCAGACGAACAATTAGCGGAAGCCCTAGAATGCTACAAAACATACATCACAAGGAACACGGTGGGATGGGCCGGGCAAAAAGCGTTTGCAAAATTGTGACATCTAATACGGTGACTGCTACAAGGACCAGATGCAGGTTTTATTTGTAGCCAAGAAGTCTGCAGCTTCAGGCATGTGAACGAATGCCTCATGACAATCCGCATTAAGTTAAAATTCAAAAAACATCAGCCTATTATATTATGCGCTCACCCCCCCACAAAGAATAAGGACGACGTGATCAAAGATTGCTTTTATGAGCTCCTCGACAGGACTTACGACCAATGTCCACGGTTTGGCGATTTGAACGTAAAAATTGGAAAGAGGGACATCTTTAGAAAAACCATCGCAAACACCATAAAATCAAAGAAGTACTGTGAGCAAATCGAACATTAAGCTACAATCGCAAGAGACTGCCAGAGCATTCTCCAATCGAGAAGGACTTCTCAAGAACTTACGTTATCTACAAGCAAAAGAGAAGAGAGCAACACTAACTTTTTCGTAAAAAGAAGCACGAATATGTAAAGCGCAAGATCGAATCAATGAAGAAGGCGTATAGCAGGAATAATGTTTGAATGTTTGACCGAAGGTAAAGAGCATGCCAAGGCAACAAAACCCGAACAGAAGCCTGTAGGAATGAATAAGGATATCTAGTAATAGTCACAGTCAGTACTGAGAATTTGAAAAGATCACTTCAGCAGGCTATTAAACGACGGTGACGATTAAAACTTCGCAGTCAGGAAAAATGCTCCATTTAACACGGACAAAGGAGATCAACAATCCCGTCCACCCGACCTAAGTGAGGTGAAGGTAGCAATATCTAGGCTTAAATCCAACGAGGCTGGTGGAGCCGATGGTCTAACTGCCAAGCTATTTAAAGCAGTTGGGGATGATTTGGTACGGGGTATACATCAACTCATCTGTAAGATATGGTCGGATGAAAGTAAGCCTGACGAATGGAACATCAATATCGTTGGCCCAATCCTCAAGAAAGAAATCTCTCTGAACTGCGCCAACTGCAGATGTATCAGTTTCCTCAACATCGCGTATAACATCCTATCTGCTATTTTATGTGAACGACTTAAACCTTTTGTCAACAATCTAATTGATGCATTTCAGTATGGTTCAGGAAAGTCCACCATAGATCAGATATTCACGTTGCGGCAAATGTGACTCCAGTAACTCCAAATGGATACTCACCACCTTTACATCGATTTTAAAGTGGCCTATTATAACGTCTATAGACACGAGCTATACAGAACCATGTCTAGTTTTGGCATCCCTGCCAAACTCGTCCGAAAATGCGCGCATTATAACAACATCACCGAGGCTTTTGGTATCAGACAAGGACTACGACAAGGTGACGCGTTGTCTTCCGATTTCTTTAACATCATACTGGAAAGGATTGTACAAAATGCTCAACCTAACATAAGGAGTATGATCTTCCAAAAGTCTGTACAACTACTCACGTACGCCGAAGACATTTACATAATTGGAAGAACGCAGCGGATTGTCAGTGGTGCTTTCGGGATTATTGAAACAGAAGCGGCGAAAATCGGCTTTTCGGTTAACGGTGGTAAAATAAAATATATGCTGTCATCAAAAAGCAACATCGGCAACTCTAACAGCCAACATCGGCAACTCTAACAGAACGTCGAAATAGACAGCTACAATTTAGCGGTAGTTAAGGCCTTTGTCTACCTAGGATCCATTGTAAATTCTAATAATGACACCGACTCACGCGAAGCATTACTCTTTCCAACCGCTGTTTTTTCTGACTAAGAAGGCAAATGCGTTGTCAATCGGATTAAAAAAAAAAAACACTTCGTTATTTTTAAAGGAAAATACTTCGAGCGATTTTTACTCCCGTTTGTATCAACAGGAAATGGAGGAGAAGATACAGCAACGAACTATACCGGTTGTACAGCGACGTCGACCTAGTCAGAAGGGTTCGAATTTATCGCCTGAGTTGATCAGGACATGTAGAGTGAATGGATATCAATGCTAATCATCAAAAAGTGACGCACATAAGTGGAAAGAGACCTCAACCAACTTCGTTTGCATAACTGGAGGCGGCTACCAAAAAGCCCGAGCTGGCTAGACACGCTGATTGGTTGGGCTTAGGTAAGTATATAAATAAGTTTTTTATTAGTATGTCTCCATCAAAATGACCGGCACCTGTCTATGACAAAGCGTCCGTTCATCAGTATTGTTCTACTTATAGCTGTGCACAACCAATACCGAATTTTGGGGGATGGTCTCCAGCTTTTGTGACAGATTCTGTTGAATGTGTTGAGAGCCGTTGATGCCTTATTCACCAGTGTGCTCGAGAGTTAAGTTTATTATATTTTGCACAGCATGGGTATCCTGTTAGTGAGGAGAACTAGGTGATTTATTTTACTGGATCTACCCCTAGATCAAAAGAAACTGGCCATTTACTGAGTTTGTTCAGTTTATCCCGTCCATCCAAATTTTACATGAGCAAAGATATTTTGCCTATCCAGACAATCCTGTCACCTACGAGGGTGGGTCAATAAGTACCTGAAAAATGAAATAAGGAACACTCTTTTCGGAATAAAAACATTTTATTTTTCAACATAGTCTCCTTTTAGCTGTATACACTTCATCCAACGTTTCTCCAATTTGTTGATGCCCTCCAAATAATACGATTTCTCGAGCCCTCAAAATAAGCGTTTGTTTCAGCGATGACCTCTTCATTCGACCCAAATCTCTTACTTCCGACCCATTTCTTCATGTTTGGAAACAAGAAATAGTCGCAGGGGGCTAAATCTGGGGAATATGCTGGATGAGGGAGGAGTTCGTAGCCTAACTCATGCAATTTTGCCATTGCGACTGCGGACTTGTGCACCGGTGCGTTGGCCTGGTGAAAAAGAACTTTTTCTTCGCCAAATGCGGCCGTTGTTGCTTCAAATCGGCCTGGAATTGATCCAGCAGCTCTGCGTAATATGCAAACGAATGCGTTTGTTGTCGATTGAGAGCAAACTCGGCACGCATCTTGCGGAAAGCTTTTTTATGTCCAAATATTTACGTAAAATCGAAATCACTGAGCCATGTGATAAGCCTGTGGCCTCTTCAAGCTCGCGCACTTTCACTCGCCGATCGTCCATTATCAAACCATGGATTTTGTCGACCATTTCTGGTGTGGTGACCTCAATTGGGCGACCAGAACGTTCGGCGTCGCTTGTGCTTGAACGACCGCACCGGAATTGAGTAAACCAGTGGTGAATGGTTCCAATCGATGATGAAGAGTCCCCATAATATTTGTCAAGCTTTTGTTTGGTTTGCGTGATAGTTTTTTCTCGCCAAAAATAGTGTTTAATGAGCACTCGAAATTCACTTTTTCCATTTTAACGAAAATGCTAGTAGGCGCCTATATAAAATGGCTGCCACAACAAAACTATTTGACAGATATGTCTGAAAATTTGGGTGCGTTCTTTTGAAAGATGATTCTTGACAAAAAAAATAAATAAATTTAAGGTGACGACACAATTTGTGTTAATTTTCAGAGACTTATTGACCCACCCTCGTATTATCAATACTGAATAGTAAATTGACTTGGAAGAAAAACATATCAAAGCCAACAGAGCGTTTTGAGAGGACAGCAGTAAAAGGCAGATTTGTCCAAAGATTATATTGTGCTTATATACCTATCGCAGATCATGAATTTATGCGAAAAGTGACAAGACTTCATGTCAGTTTTGAGTTCGTTGCAGTGAAGAACTAAATACTCCTAGCTCTGATGCGCAAGAAGAGAATGAACTAAAATGGATGCACTAAAAGCACTAAATACATTAAGAAACTACTTTTCGGCATTTTCTGATATCTCTTCCATTATTTTTCAAATTCAATTTTTAATAAAAATGTTAATTAGTACATTTTAATGTACGTTTGTATTTTTTCGCTTATAGCGCTTTTTTTTGTTCGGACCGTTGAAGTGTTATAACGAAGTTCCACTGTTTGTAATACTCAGTACTCAGTGTCGTACCAGTACAGCACATATGCCGTGCACATGTAGAAGTAAAAAGGTTTTCAGAACATTCCGAGGAATGAACAAGTGCTGTAAAATAACTACGAAACCAGGGACTGGTATCCAGTGCAATGACCCGTCGATGCAACTTGCCCTCCATTTGAAACCATCTGCTACTGTATTCGGTCTGCACCAAATTGAAAGGTGTGAAGCTGGTAACCACAAACCACACCCAATGAAGGCAAATCGATATATGCTCGAGTAATAAAGCGTCTATAAAAGCCAGTGCCAACCTCATAGGGAAATAATTCTTAGCAAGGGAGTACAACCACAACAATCCTTGTCCCACCTGGACACTAGATTATAACCGAAATAGACTGATGAATGAGCAACAGGAGAACCTGGCAATGGGTAACTATGCAACCCAATCATATCATAATAATCATAGCCTAGAAAATATATCAGGAGACACATAAAGGGCCTTGTACAGGCCTACATAAGTAGGTAGGTAAAGTGGTGGTTCGGAAGAACCCAATTCGCGCTAAGTGCGCCGTTTTGATACCACAAAAACTCGTGTACCCTGTTTGTTTACATGTGTTATTGGACATAGAAGGATATAATTAAACCTAGCCCGTGGAGTTCAGAAACAGGATTAGTTCTCCAATCCGTTTAGAAGCTATTTCTCTGGAATCGTCAAAGAAGGGTTTACCTAACATGCGTTGTCTGGTACTTGCTAGGGCAGGACAACTGCAAAGAAAGTGGGAAAGAGTTTCCCTCTCGTTGCTGTCTTTGCAGCTGCGACAGAAAGTGTTGTGAGGAATGCCAAGCTTGCCCGCGTGGTCCCCTACAGGCCAGTGGCCTGTTCTGCCTTGTGGCCTTGATCTGCCTAGTAGCTCATTTGATTTAGGTCTGTTAAAACTGGGCCATGTTTTTCTTGATATGGCACAACTGGTAAGGTTGTTCCACCCGAGATTGACTAGCTGGAGGAAGTGAAGGTGTAAATTGCCCTTAACGACTCCTATCGGAATATTTCCGCTAGCAAACCGTTAAGGGCTGACCCTCGATTTGTCAGCTCGTCTGCTCGCTCACTACCCTCATAACTACTGTGTCCTTGGACCCAAATGAGAATAATTCCAGAATGGATACTTTTTTCGTTTATTTCAAACCGGCATTGCTCTACCAGTTTTGAGGATATAGTAACCGAATCAATGGCCTTTATTGCGGCTTGGCTATCAGAAAAGATACCTATATTTAGGTTGGACGTTGGAAGACTTTTTAGCATGCGGTAGGCTTCCCGAAACGCGACAAGCTTGAAAGACACTAGAAGAATCTGGGAGACGGAAGGATTTTGATATATTCAGTTGGTCCGAGAAAATGCCTGCGCCAACTCGGCAGTCATTTTCGAACCATCCGTATATATATACAGATATCAGTCATTGATTACCATTCCGTTCTTCCATTCTGCTCTGGTAGGGAACTTTACTGAAAAAGGTTTGCTAAAGTCGAGCGTGGGAGTCCTGTAATCCAAGACCTTACAGTGGCCATATGGCTTTGCTGTCCCACACCCAGTTTCCCTGAGCCGGACGGCGCTTTATATAGCTGAAAATTTAATCTGGAGTTCAAGGGGATTCAGATGCGGGATCACACTTAGAGCATCTTTTGGGCAAGATCTAAATGCTCCTGTGATGCCCACACACGCCGATCTTTATACTTTTTTGATTCTGTAGATGTTATATTTTTTTTATTAAGGCGGGCCACCATACTGTGGCGCCATAGGTAAGAATTGGACGCACAACGGCTGTGTACATCCATAGGGTCACCTTTGGCTGAAGACCACCCCATTTTTTGCCGAACGTTCAACACTTCCTTTTTTAACCCGCTGCTCTATGTTAAGTTTCTAACTAAGTTTCGGATCTAGAATCGTGCCTAGCTATGTTGCACTGGAACATAGTGAGAGTAATTGGCCGTCTAGCTTGGGGGAGTGAATTCCTGTAGCTTGGTTTTTGTGGTGAATAGCATAACTTCTGTCTTGTCTGGATTTACTCACAGGCCTACATATATGAGACGAGATGCTCACTAACCAAGCAACCAGCAAATCCGTCGCATACTTCTCCCAGAGGATTTTGATGAAGAACTGATGATCAAAATATGGATGTTGAAGTAACCGCAAATGGTAGCATTAAGCGACTACAATATTATGGAAAACAAGTGATAGTAATTGCAAACTACCGAGCGAGTTCTTGAATATATATCTAATGACTTCTTGATCATTAAGGCGACTCCACATGCGAGTAATAGCAATATAAATCATCACCAATTACCGCAGGAAACGCCTCGTCATTCAAACGTTGCACCTAAAAGAAACGATTCGTTCTGTAAAATTATACGTTTATTTATGAACCATCTACGCGATAATTTCACATTTGCGTTTAGACTACAAATTACCTAATTGTAAATTACACAAAAATTAGAAACCAAAAAAAAAAAATAATGATAGTAATGTGAACAAAAAATTATAAATGACTTACATGTTAAAAGGATATATGTGAGCGTAAGTTTTCGGATAACACAGCGAAGTGGGCTTCTCACCTCTAGGTGCATTAACTATTGACATTAATTTATACTTCGAGTCCATCTTTAGACACTCTTTAACATCACTGCTCTTATAAATCGAACCAAAAATACATAATGTGTAACGAACAAGAGTAACTTAACTTAAATGCTTATGACAACTAATCAGAGAATCTGCTTGTGTTATGACGTAAAAATGTAATCATAATAGTAGTAGACGTGTGTATGTATAATGTACAATGTTTGGCGGCAGCTACTTCCTTCTTAGACAATGGATATGGTAACGTTTATGCCGAGATTGCCATTGTCGGCGAATAGCTGTGCGATCGATGTGTCAAAGACCAGGCAATCTGAATTGTGTATTGCACTGGCGACACCTTCGTGAATCGATCGTGGCATTGCTTCCCACGTCAGGCGACGTCGATTGCCATTCAATTCGAGCCGATATACGAAGTTCTCCGCCTCTTTGCGCGACCCAATCAACTGTACTATGGCGAAGAACTGTTGGTGACCGTCGTACTTCTCCTGCTTCTCTAGGACGAGCATAAAGTGATGACCGAAGCAGGACTGCATCATGACCCAATCAACTGCGCCAGGCAGGTTGATATCTGTCGCCAGAAAGACAATGTCTTCACCCTGCAGGGTGGTTATGCTCTTGTGGGACATCATTAAGTGTTGCATGACTAGATCGAGGGGTCCTTGCCATTTGCACGATGCACCGGGGCAGGGGCATAGATACGGGCGACACTCGCACGTCTCCTCGTGCTCTGTCTTTTCTGTATAGATGAGCGATGCTGTGCATCCATAGCTGGAGTGCTTGCAAGGGAATTTCACATTCGAGGCGACCTTCTCCATAGCCAGATTTCTGATGTTGGCCAGGGGGCCACGGCATGTGGGGCAACATGTCAGCTTGGAACGGCATGAAACGCACACCAAATGGCCACTGGAACATTGCAATATCGGTGGCAGTACGTAGTCGAAACACACCGGGCATTCGAAGAGTGATGTCAGGTCGGCTGACATTCCGCCATCGCCGCCCCCGGCCGAGGACAACGACGAACTGGACGACGACGACGTGTTGGGCGCATCCCGCCGTTTTGGATTGATTTTATTAGACATTATACGGTAGACACACCAGAGCAATTCACGAAATTGAAACAATCAGCTTGTTAACATATACGCTGCGTTAGGCTGGTCACTTGCAAAAAGACGAATCCACTGCTGTGCATCTATGGGCAAAGATTTTACGGATTTTTCGTGCTACGGGCTAGTAGTTCCACTCCTTGATTTTCATTGATTCACGCTGGAATGATTCAATAATATTTGGTAAAATTTCATCATAACTTGACAATCTGCGGTACTTACCTACGAGCGGAGACGAGTTTTTTCTTTTTTCTATTTTTTCTTCTTTCTTTAGTATTTTTTTGTTGTTGGTTGTTGGTCGAATGTCATATGTTCGAACGGCAGACACAAATGAAAACAACAACAAAATGAGTGATTGACGGTGGTGGCGATAGTGGTGCTGCTGCTGCTGCAGCTAGAAATGGTTTTTCCCTTGGTGGTTTTGTTGGCGATGCACTTTTTTCTTTTGTTAATTGAACTAGAACGACACACGAATTTCATGTAAAAATACACTCAGACAGTGGTTAAGATGATTAGGTTTCGAGTAATCAATCGAGCAGAGTTAATGAACGAATGCAATTATGAAAATTTCATAAACAAAAAGAGAGTTATAATTACGCCGTCCTCCATTTATAAATTACAATTTGCACTCAACTCGATTTGACTTGAGTGGACGTATAGAGATGGGACTATCAATTTTGGTAAATGTAATAGATTTTCACACATCAAAATTTTTATTTATTGAAAAATGTTAATGATTTGTTTGTTATATTTGATTTGAATATTTTTTACAGTATAAAATTTAAGAATTTAATGTTTTTCACATGGAATATTGATGTAAAGCAAATATTTGTGAAGAATGTTATTCATCTGGTACATTTGCTGACAAATGTACGCAGGCAGAATTCAGCGAAGAAAATTAAATTAGATGTTACATTTGCCGGAGCGTTTTCAGTTAATTTTGAATTTAAACTGAGCGTGAATTTCTTTACTTATACTTATATATTCGAAAAAGTGTGAATAAGGAAGCGGAAAGCTAATACTACGTTTGCACCAGAGCAAACATGATTACGGCAACAAAACGCAAATGAAGTGCTATATTATCTCATTTTCCATACACTTCCTATTTTCCTAATTACCTCATTAGCAGCAAATGAGTGCAAAACAAAACGAGACAAACATACATTTCATTGAATTGAATTCAATGAAAAACTGTAAGAGACGTTTCCTTTGCATAATGGTTTGACATTTAGTGTACATTTCTCTTTCTTGTATACTAAACGGTCAGCTGTAAAGAATGGCCGCCACCTTCTCTAAACATTTTATATTTATTCCAACATGGCTTGTATTGCTATTTCGATTAACTGTATATCTGCTTATTTTGACTATTGTCATTTAACCCTACTGAACCTACTATAATACAAAAAAAAGTCAATGACAAAAAATTAAAGTCGTGAATGTAACTCTAGATCTCAGAACTACAGGATTACAATTATCTACAATTATCTATGTAATTATTTACATTTGAAACGAAAGTAGGAAAATACTAAATTACATTAAAGTTACGTCACAGAATTTATCTTTTACATTTTAGGATATTAAAATTGTCTTTCTACTGTTCTGATATATTGCACAGTTGAGTAGTTTTTATTCTTACGACATTTAACAATACTTTATAATATTGTAGCATAATAATAACTACGCTCCTATGTCTATGCAGCAAATTCCGAAGTGACTTTCTATTCTGGCAGAATTTTGGTTCAAACTGTCCTTTCATTCGAGGTTCGTGTCTGGGACGAAGTCTCCACAGCTCATGTCAACGAAAGAGACGAATAATATCAGGGATAAAAGGGAATTAAAACTGCAAGAATTATTTCTCTTGTTCCAGTGGTCGAAGAATTTGCTAGAAGTTTCTGGCTATCAGAAACTTCTGCTATATAAGGACAGATGGCGATCAAAAAAAGACACAGTTGGTTTAGAACCGTGGCGAAGAGATTGGAAAAGTGATAATGGGCGAAGTTGTAATTTGGTGAGAAATTGAAAGTTGAGAGTGAACAAGAAAAAGCAATTAGTTTGGATTTGTGAATTAAGTAATTGAAAGGAGATAAAGGATTTGAGAGGAAAGAGACCTTGTAAGAAAAGAATTTGCGAAGAATAGTATAGTGTGAACTTGAATTGTTCTATAGAGTAGAAAATAAAGAAATAATTTCACAGAATAATTGTTTTATCTACTCGAGCCGTAGCTCGCATATTACATTGGTGTCAGAAGCGGGATAAAACTTATTCTGCGAATAACTATTTCCGTGGTGTGAAATTGCACAAAAAAAAAAAAAAAAAACGATTTCTGTGTTGAGTTAATTAGTTGCGCAAAATGGGTCGCAAATTGGGAAAACTAACTATAACTCAACTAAAGGCAGAACTCAGTAAGCGGAACCTCGACACAACTGGGGGAAAAGATGCCCTACTGATTCGTCTGGAAGAAGCAGTAACGCAGGAAGGTGAAAATCCGCACGACGTAGAGTTTGACGTGGAAGAGGAACCAGCAAGTACAGCAGCCGACCCGGGTATAACAAGTCTGCTTCTGCAACTTAAGTTAGTCATGGACGAACAAAAGAAAGCAATAGAAGACCAAAGGAATTCTATAGAACTTAAGCTGGACGACCAAAAGAAAGCAATGGACGACCAAAAGAACTCTCTAGAACTTAAGATGGACGAACAAAAGAAAGCAATGGACGACCAGAGGAATTCTCTAGAACTTAAGCTGGACGAACAAAAGAAAGCAATGGACGAACAAAAGAAAGCAATAGACGAACAAAAGAATTCTCTAGATGCTCTGGAAAGTAAACTTGATGAGCAAAACAAGAACTTGGAATCCAAATTCGAAGTGATCGAAGAGAAAATCGAGAAGGTCGAGACGCAACTCGGAAAAGTCGAAACTAGATTCGATGAAAATTTTGAGAAACATGAAACTCAGTTCGGGAAGATAGAGACTCAGTTTGAAAAAGTAGAAAAGCAAGTCGAAAATCTTGCTAAGGAGCTCAGCAACGTGAAGAGACAGAAAGCACGGGAATATTCCACTGACGGTCTGAGAAGAAAGGAGATGCAGCCTCCTATCTTCGATGGTCAAACATCATGGCCAATTTATAAGAGGCAATTCGAAGCGGCCGCAATGACCAATAGCTGGGACGATGAAGAGAAGTCTATTGCACTCACGCTTGCACTGAGGGGTCCAGCTGCGGAGCTCTTGCAGACCATCCCGGAAGATAAACAGCAGAACTACGACTCTCTGGTTCAGGCTATCGAGATGCGGTTTGGGGATGAACACATGCAGCAGGTGTACAGGGTTCAGCTGCGTAGTCGAGTCCAGAAAAGGGGGGAAACGCTCCAACAGTTGCAAGCGGATATAGAGCGACTAGCCCATCTTTCATACCCTAAAGCCGGTGAGGAGCTTATCAACGAAATGGCGGTGGAAGCTTTTATTCAGGCCATAGAGGACAGACAACTGCAAATGGCTGTAAGGATGGCTGAAAAGCGAACACTCCCCGAGGCATTGGCATTCGCTTTGTCAATGAAGGCTGCGGACCAAGCATACCAGGGAATACACCGTGTCAGGGAAATGTCCGTCGTGGAATGCTCATGCCAGAGAACAGCCGTCATGGATGAAGACAGAGCTCGCGGAAGTCAAATCCGTTGCTGGAATTGCAACCAAACCGGACACCTACAACGGCAGTGCAGAAGTGCACCTAGACGAGGAAATTGTCCACATTGCGGAAGTAGGAGAAGCAGAGAGGAAGCATCCTGTCGGTCAGACTTCCCAAAACCAGCAGTCGGGAGATGCGTAAGGACCAACTTCGCGGGGCAGAAGTTGGTTACTGGAATCGAGGCCCCCAGGACCACCATTCAAGTTTCGCAAACCAAACGGGGTAACAAGAGCCTGACAGTGGAGGCACTAATCAACGAGAAGAAGTGCGTAGCCACCATCGACACAGGTGCCACTGCCTCCATTGTAAGAAGAGATATCGTCAAAAGCTCCTGGCTGCACAACACCAACAGCTACTGCCTGAAGACTGCAACAGGGGAAATGGCGAAGGTATTTGGAGAAGTTCGTCTTACGATTACTCTGGCAGGACTGACGTTCTCCCATGCGTTTCTGGTGGCAGATATATGCGACGAGTGCATCATCGGAATAGACTTCATGAAAGCAAATGAAGTAATCCTGGACATCGGGATGCAAGTACTGAGGTATCGAAATGTGGAGATTCCGATGGTGTACGGAAACGAGAGTGCCGTAACTCTCAGGACAGTCATCAGCAAAGACGAAGTTTTGCCGCCGTCTTCAGAGACAATCTAAGGGATGTGTTTCAAAGGCTTCGAAGTGCCCACCTGAAGCTCAACCCCAAGAAGTGCGCCCTGTTTAGAGCGGAAGTCAAGTACCTGGGACACATAATTTCAGCGAAAGGAGTGAGAACCGATCCGGAGAAGGTCGAAGCGGTGAAAAACTGGCCAGTCCCCAAAGACAAACACCAACTAAGGAGCTTCCTGGGCCTAGCCACCTACTACAGACGGTTCGTGAAGGATTTTGCCGGGATCGCAAAGAACCTGCACCAGTTGACGGAAAAGGGAAAACAATTCAAATGGTCAATTGAGTGCGAGAAGAGCTTCAAGGCACTTAAACAACGGCTATGCGATGCCCCGATACTGGCTTACCCCACTCCCGGGGAAACGTTCGTTGTGGATGCAGATGCTAGTAATGTCGGGGTAGGAGCCGTACTCTCCCAGGTGCATGACGGCCAAGAGAAGGTGGTTGCGTACTTCAGCAAGGTGCTCTCTAAGCCAGAAAGGAACTACTGCGTGACAAGGCGGGAACTTCTAGCTTTGATCTTGGCTACGAAGCATTTTCACAAATACCTCTACGGGAGGAAGTTCGTTCTTCGCACAGACCATGCAGCCTTAAAATGGCTATTACAGTTCAAGAGTCCTGAGGGTCAGGTCGCAAGATGGATCGAAAGGCTGCAAATCTACGACTACGAAATACAGCATCGTAAAGGAAAACTCCACTCTAATGCGGATGCACTGTCCCGGAGACCATGCAGAACGGATTGTAAACATTGTGCGCGTCAGGAAGAACGGGAGCTGGTTTCCATCCAAAGAATGAGAGCCGAACCTATCGCCGGCTGGAGCGTAGATGAGATCCGGAACGCTCAGAAGGAAGACCCGGATATCGAGCCGATTCTGGCCTGGAAGGAGAACATGGAGAAACCGGATCATCAGGACATCTCTCACAGAAGCCCGACCTTAAAGGCATATTTTGCGCAGTGGGACTCCCTCCATGTCCAAGAAGGTGTTCTGAGAAGAAAATGGGAATCCTCCGACGGAAAGTCGTTTGTAATGCAGCTTGTCGTACCGCGGACGAGGGTCAAGGAGGTGTTACAGGAAATGCATGGCGGAGCGACCGGAGGCCACTTGGGAGTGAATAAGACGCTAGAAAAGGTACGAGAACGTTTTTATTGGTTAAAAGCGAAGGAAGATATCGAAGACTGGTGCAGAAAATGCGACGTGTGTGCAGCTAGCAAGGGTCCGAGAATCAAAACTCGAGGTAAGATGCACCAATACAACGTGGGAGCACCTTTCGAACGAATCGCCATTGACATCGCAGGGCCCTTTCCGGAAACCGACAATGGTAATCGGTATATCCTCGTAGTGATGGACTACTTCAGTAAGTGGCCGGAAGCGTTTCCGATCCCTAACCAGGAAGCCAGAACCGTGGCGGAGCAGATCGTCTACAATTGGGTTAGCAGATTCGGTGTGCCCTTGGAATTGCATTCTGACCAAGGGCGGAACTTCGAGTCAAGAATCTTCCAAGAGATGTGTCAACTACTCGGAATCAAAAAGACAAGGACAACCCCGCTTCATCCACAGTCGGACGGTATGGTGGAGCGTTTCAATAGGACTTTGGACGAACATCTCTCGAAGGTCGTAGGTGACTACCAACGGGATTGGGACCGGCAGATTCCCTTGTTTTTGATGGCCTATAGAAGTGCCGTGCATAGCACTACTCGACATACGCCGTTCGAAATCTTATTTGGTGGAATAGCTCGTTTACCCAGTGAGGTGAAATTTGGATCTCCTACCAATGAGCCCAGAAATGAAGAAGAGTACGTGGCGGACCTTAGGGAAAGGCTTAGGGACATACACCAAAGGACCAGAAGCCAGATTAAGATGACGAGCGACCGCATGAAGACCAGGTATGATGCCAAGGCAACAACGTCAGGATTCCAGGAAGGAGATCTGGTGTGGCTGTATAATCCCCATCGCCAAAAGGGGAAATCACCTAAATTACAGCGGAACTGGGAAGGTCCCTACAGAATAGTAACCCGCATCAACGATGTTGTCTACCGCATCCAGCGAGGACCAAGGGCCAAAATGAAAGTGGTTCATGTGGACCGACTGAGTCGATACAATGGCGGAAATGAGGATGCACTTGTTCGGGACGAACACGTCTAAGAGGGGGGCAATGTAGCATAATAATAACTACGCTCCTATGTCTATGCAGCAAATTCCGAAGTGACTTTCTATTCTGGCAGAATTTTGGTTCAAACTGTCCTTTCATTCGAGGTTCGTGTCTGGGACGAAGTCTCCACAGCTCATGTCAACGAAAGAGACGAATAATATCAGGGATAAAAGGGAATTAAAACTGCAAGAATTATTTCTCTTGTTCCAGTGGTCGAAGAATTTGCTAGAAGTTTCTGGCTATCAGAAACTTCTGCTATATAAGGACAGATGGCGATCAAAAAAAGACACAGTTGGTTTAGAACCGTGGCGAAGAGATTGGAAAAGTGATAATGGGCGAAGTTGTAATTTGGTGAGAAATTGAAAGTTGAGAGTGAACAAGAAAAAGCAATTAGTTTGGATTTGTGAATTAAGTAATTGAAAGGAGATAAAGGATTTGAGAGGAAAGAGACCTTGTAAGAAAAGAATTTGCGAAGAATAGTATAGTGTGAACTTGAATTGTTCTATAGAGTAGAAAATAAAGAAATAATTTCACAGAATAATTGTTTTATCTACTCGAGCCGTAGCTCGCATATTACAATATAAAGTTCAACCGCAATATAAAGTTTATATTATGACATATTATGACATTTGGAGATCGTTCCACGTTGAAGCATGAAAACAATTGCCGCTTTTCATTGCCAACGATAGCAAAAAAAAACTGTTTGTACTGGGATGACAGGTCATTCTTAAGCAGCCGTTAACAAATAAATGTCTGCTAAGGAGGAAATTTTAGCAGAGGTTAGCTGAAAAACCTTTGATAAATTACAAAAAAAAAAAAAAAAATCTTGTATGTTAGAGAGGAAGGGAACACTTGATCCCAAGCTAACTTTTCTTTTAGTTTTCAGCTGCTATGGCGCATACTACACACTCTAACACGTTAGCAGTTAGCAAATTTTGTACAGAACGAGACCAATGGCTCTTTCGCAGTATCACTTTTGACCTCTCTTAGACAGTAATTAGGTAAAGCCCATGTACCGCTTGATTATTACCTCATGCATACATATATTCGAACCCCGAAAATGTTAGTTTTGAAAATTGATGCTTCGAATGCGCTTAGGCTGTGCACACAGTGAAGCGACAAAGCGATGCGATGCGAGAAGCGTTCGCTTGCGAGAAAACTGTTTACATTTATTCTTATGTGCATATCAAATGTTCAATTTTTCTTTCATTCTAGTGTATTCCAAAAACTTTTTTTCATCCTTCCTTAATTGTGGATATACTCGTAAATGATGAAACTCACCTTTTTCTTTTCTTTTTTAAACCAATTTCATGCACTTTCTTTCTTTTTCTCTTAAGTAAAAATTTAAAATATTGTAACATCACCTAAAAGGATGCTACAATAATGTAGAATAATAACTATGCTCCTCCAGCCCATTCCAAAGTGTCTTTTCATTCGAGGTTCGTGTCTGCGGTTAAGTCTCCACAGTTCATGTCTACGAAAGAGACGGATAATATCACGGATAAGAAAGAATTATAACTGCAAGAAATGATTGTCATCTTGGAATTATTACATCAGAATTTTTCTTGTTCCAGTGGTCGAAGAATTTGCTAGAAGTTTCTGGCTATCAGAAACTTCTGCTATATAAGGACAGATGGCGATCGAAAGGGGGCAGTTGGTTTTGAACCGCACGAAGAGATTGGAAAAGTGATAATGGGCGAAGTTGTGATTTTGTGATAAAATGAAAGTTGAGAGTTAACAAGAAGAAGTAATTAGTTTGGATTTGTGAATTAAGTAATTGAAATGAGATAAAGTGATTTGAGAGGAAAGAGACCTTGTAAGAAAAGAAATTGCGAAGAATAGTATAGTGTGAACTTGAATTGTTCTATAGACTAGAAAATAAAGAAATAAATTTCACAGAATATCGTTTTATCTACATATTACATTGGTGTCAGAAGTGGAATAAGACTTATTATGTGAATAACTATTTCCGTGATGTGAAATTGCACAATAAAAAAAAAAAAAAAACATTTCTGTTTTGAGTTAATTAGTTGCGCAAAATGGGTCGCAAATTGGGAAAACTAACTATAACTCAACTAAAGGCAGAACTCAGTAAGCGGAACCTCAACACAACTGGGGGAAAAGATGCCCTACTGATTCGTTTGGAAGAAGCAGTAACGCAGGAAGGTGAAAATCCGCATGACGTAGAGTTTGACGTGGAAGAGGAACCAGCAAGTACAGCAGCCGACCCGGGTATAACAAGTCTGCTCCTGCAACTTAAGTTAGTCATGGACGAACAAAAGAAAGCAATAGAAGACCAAAGGAATTCTATAGAACTTAAGCTGGACGACCAAAAGAAAGCAATGGACGAACAGAAGAATTCTCTAGAACTTAAGCTGGACGAACAAAAGAATTCTCTAGATGCTCTGGAAAGCAAACTTGATGAGCAAAACAAGAACTTGGAATCCAAATTCGAAACGATCGAAGAGAAAATCGAGAAGGTCGAGACGCAACTCGAAAAAGTCGAAACTAGATTCGATGAAAACTTTGAGAAGCATGAAACTCAGTTCGGGAAGATAGAGACTCAGTTCGAAAAAGTAGAAAAGCAAATCGAAAATCTTACTAAGGAACTCAGCAACGTGAAGAGACAGAAAGCACGGGAATTTTCCACTGACGGTCTGAGAAGAAAGGAGATGCAGCCTCCTATCTTCGATGGTCAAACATCATGGCCAATTTATAAGAGGCAATTCGAAGCGGCCGCAATGACCAATAGCTGAGACGATGAAGAGAAGTCTATTGCACTCACGCTTGCACTGAGGGGTCCAGCTGCGGAGCTCTTGCAGACCATCCCGGAAGATAAACAGCAGAACTACGACTCTCTGGTTCAGGCTATCGAGATGCGGTTTGGGGATGAACACATGCAGCAGATGTACAGGGTTCAGCTGCGTAGTCGAGTCCAGAAAAGGGGAGAAACGCTCCAACAGTTGCAAGCGGATATAGAGCGACTAGCCCATCTTTCATACCCTAAAGCCGGTGAGGAGCTTATCAACGAAATGGCGGTGGAAGCTTTTATTCAGGCCATAGAGGACAGACAACTGCAAATGGCTGTAAGGATGGCTGAAAAGCGAACACTCCCCGAGGCATTGGTATTCGCTTTGTCAATGAAGGCTGCGGACCGTGTCAGGGAAATGTCCGTCGTGGAATGCTCATGCCAGAGAACAGCCGTCATGGATGAAGACAAAGCTCGCGGAAGTCAAATCCGTTGCTGGAATTGCAACCAAACCGGACACCTACAACGGCAGTGCAGAAGCGCACCTAGACGAGGAAATTGTCCACATTGCGGAAGTAGGAGAAGCAGAGAGGAAGCATCTGGCGGTGATAACATCCATCCTGTCAGTCAGACTTCCCAAAACCAGCAGTCGGGAAATGCGTAAGAACCAACTTCGCGGGGCAGAAGTTGGTTACTGGAATCGAGGCCCCCAGGACCACCATTCAAGTTTCGCAAACCAAACGGGGTAACAAGAGCCTGACAGTGGAGGCACTAATCAACAAGAAGAAGTGCGTAGGCACCATCGACACAGGTGCCACTGCCTCCATTGTAAGAAGAGATATCGTCAGAAGCTCCTGGATGCACAACACTAGCTACTGCCTGAAGACTGCAACAGGGGAAATGGCGAAGGTGTTTGGAGAAGTTCGTCTTACGATTACTCTGGCGGGACTGACGTTCTCCCATGCGTTTCTGGTGGCAGATATATGCGACGAGTGCATCATCGGAATAGACTTCACGAAAGCAAATGAAGTAATCTTGGACATCGGGATGCAAGTACTGAGGTATCGAAATGTGGAGATTCCGATGGTGTACGGAAACGAGAATGCCGTAACTCTCAGGACAGTCATCAGCAAAGACGAAGTTTTGCCGCCGTCTTCAGAGACAATCATTTGGACGAAACTGGAAGGTGATCTTGGGAGCCACCGATTCTACCTAGTAGAACCAGACCCAAAGAAGAATTCTCAAGACTACATCGTGGGAAAGACGTTAGTCGAACCAAAGAACACCATGGTTCCAGTGTGAGTTTTGAACGCAAGACCACACACTGTCAAACTAAGGCGAGGGGAGGTGACTGGAAAATGCACGCCGATTACCGCCGTCGCAACAATATCTGAACGTGATGCTCCAAAACCTCTCCCATCACCTTGGACAGCGGAAACGAGAGAAACGATTCTCCAGTCCAGTGAGCTGAGTCAGGAGCAGCGAACTATGGCAGAGAATCTTATCAATGAGTACGCTGATGTATTTGCCTCACAGGACGGAGAATACGGCCGAACACACCTGGTACAACATCGAAAAGACACTTTGGAATGGGCTGGAGGAGCGTAGTTATTATTCTACATTATTGTAGCATCCTTTTAGGTGATGTTACAATATAAACTCTCGTTTAAAAACTGTTCCTCTGAAGATTTAATACATCTCGCATCGCTACCTAAGATCTTAAATATACAAATACAATTATCAACTGAACGCATATTTTTTCAATATTTAGGATAAAAGCATTTGTAGACCTGCAGCTTGATTTTGTACGGCCTTTTCAACTTGTCGAGAGGAGTGTGGCGAATTCGATTTGGTAGTGAATGTATGAAATAATCTTCGGAACGTCACCTTGCGGCAAGTCGAAAAAGCCGTACAAAATCATGCCACAGGTCTATAGTTAATCAATTTCAATTTTGTTTCAAAAACAATTGCCGCTTACTCTTTAAGTTCAACCTGAGGATACAAATCAAAACTTGTTGAAAGTTAAATAAATAAAATTTATTGTAACCCAGTTTTAAGTCGTTCTTATCATCAAAAAATGATTTACTCTTGGGTTGATGAATTGGCTTGAGTTTCTGTTAATATTAACATGTGTAGTTTATTTTCTTCTAGATATTGACGGACGCTATATACCTTCAAATTGTCGAATTCAATACGTCTAATATTGCAAATGTAAATAACTGGCTTGTTATTGTTGTTTTCCAGAACAGATAAGCGTGTGAAGTATGTTTGGTGTGTGATTTGATATATGGAGGTTGTTATTTGCACGCTGTACCCTCTGAGACATCTCCTCCTCTCTCGTCACTATTTTATATGATATTCTAATATTTATTCCATTTCTTTCTATTTACAGAGGGCTATTTAACATCTTGTTCGTTCGATTATTTAACTGATGATTTCGATACACGTCTCTTTGTTGGAACAATATTCGTCTTCAGTTACTGTTTACCAACTATAATGATATTATACTACTACAGTCAGATTGTCGGACATGTGTTCAGTCACGAAAAGGCACTCCGGGAGCAGGCAAAGAAAATGAATGTTGAATCCCTTCGATCGAATGTGGACAAAAGCAAAGAAACTGCAGAAATACGAATCGCCAAAGCAGCTATAACCATATGTTTCTTATTCTTTGTGGCCTGGACACCATATGGAGTTATGTCCCTTATCGGTGCTTTCGGTGACAAAAATCTTCTGACACCTGGAGCGACAATGATACCGGCTTGCACATGCAAATTGGTTGCTTGTATTGATCCATATGTTTATGCGATAAGTCACCCCAGATACAGATTGGAATTGCAGAAACGACTTCCATGGCTGGCAATTAATGAAAAGGCTCCAGAGGCAGCTAGTGCCGCTTCAACGGCAACTGCACAAGAGAATCAAACAACGGCAGCTTAGAGGGTGATCCATTTTATTGCATTATTCGAGTATATAGGTGTATTACAGTTATTGATATTTAGTATGTACATTTAGTAAGTAAGTGAATGAAATACGTTGACGACTTTGGATAAACCTATACGAAACTGTACTCAATGATGAATCTGGCTAACGTTTACCTGACTGCCTAAAATAATACGACTACTGAACATGACTGGGTCGATAAAACATGTTCAAGAACAAAACTTTACTTTATTTATCATTTGTAGAGATTTATTTTGAAACTTAAGACATCAAATATAGAAACGTTTTCGCAATTCTTAAATACTGTTTTCTTATTTCATTGGGAGCTAGAATTTATGATCCAACTCAAGGAATTTCTGTGAATTTCTGTTTATTTTTTAAATAATTAATTAAGAGAAATTCAATTATTTTAATTTTAAATTAGCTTAATAACAAAGGATAACGTAAGTAAACAATTTCAATACTTAAAACTGAATTTAGGAGTGGAAAGGTAGATTACGTAAGGAATTTCTCATGGTGAATTTACTACTGTGCAAGTCAAATGTTAGGAAACTTATTCGCTTTACGAAGCATTCTGGTTAGAGGTTCGTACTGGCAGAATAGGGGTGCCAAAGGAAATCGATAGTACTAGCTAATAACTGATATACAAAAAGTATATAAGCGACATTGCGACGTTTTTCTAAGGCTTGTAAGTCTGACAATTTTAGTTGGTGTTCACAGGGAATTAAGATGTATGGGTCATTCCAACCAAGACACGGTAAAGTGGATTGGATGAATCTACGCTGTGGCTAGAATTCTCTGAATGTGGACTTGATGGTAGGATGACCAGACCTGGCTGGCATATTCAATAAGTAGTCTGATGAATGTCATATAAGGGCATTCGCTTACGTAGGGATTGGCAAATTCATTCAACCAAAGTTTTACAAAGCCTAATATTGAGTTAGCTCTGCTAATTATGTTATCTTTATGAGAACGAAAGTTAAGTTCAGTGAAACAGATAATGCCCAGATCCTGAATTCAACTTACTGTGAGTATAAGCTTATTGTTAATGAAATATGTTCTTCGAGGAAGGAGAGGACGCTTGCAAAAGTAAGTAATAGGGGAGAAGCGGAAAGGTAAGGAATGCTACAAGAATTAGAAATGGAATACCCAATTTTGCCTCCAATCATTAGTACAATATCAAGTATATCACCAGATTTGGG
This sequence comes from Pocota personata, assembly GCA_963082735.1. Lineage (NCBI taxonomy): Eukaryota > Metazoa > Arthropoda > Insecta > Diptera > Syrphidae > Pocota > Pocota personata. The sequence continues at coordinate 66,498,742 of OY720431.1, read as the reverse complement.
AACCATTTTTGTCCAAATGTTAAATTTTAGACAGCTCAAAAGATTTTCCTGATCCTCAAGAAATAATGTAAAGTAATTGACAAAATGTCTGACCAACAGCTTCGGAATATAACCTCTATTCCGATATTTCAGATAAATGATATAGAAATGTCCACCGATGCCTTGAAGAGACAAATCTGCAGGAAATGACATAGGTTGCCGAAAGAAATGGATTTTTACGATCAAAAACCTATTTAGTTGCTACAGTTAGTAAACTATTTTAGACGCTGCTTTATACCATCTAGCGCAATTACAATTTTCAAAATGATTTTGGACAGACAAGTCGTCGACGTTACAGGCAGAATTCCTGTCATAGTAGCGAGCGATTTTAACGCATGGGCCATAAAATGGGACAGTTCATAAACGAATCATAGAGGGACTGTTCTACTGGAATTTTGGATATCGTTTTAGCTAATAACGGAAACACAAACACCTTTAGCATAGCTAGATCGGGATCTATCATTAACAGCACTTTAGCAAGCAGCGGCCTGATACAAGATGCTAACAGACGCGTGAGCAATCACTATACGCATAGTGTTTACAATGCTATCCTATTCACCGCCAGCAACGGGCCAGCAATCCGCTTTAAATGGACAACACTCAAGCGGTCGAAATGGAACATAAATACTTTATATGAAGACCTTTTAAGCTAAGTCGTTAGCGAGGCGATAATTGAAGTCAGAACTGCAGAGGAATTTGTAACGCAGGTGTCACGGCTATTTGTTAATGAGTATAATATATCAATGTCCTGGCTGGGAACACGAAAACATCAACCTCCAGTATATTGGTGAACCCCAGAAATCGCGAAACTCAGATCGGTATATCAACCGAGTATAAACAATTTACCAGCGATCTCGAACTCGGTACGTCGATGAACAGCAACTGCAACCCACCTGTAATGAATATCGTGAAGCTAGTACTCGGTTAAAAAAAAGCGATTAAGTGTAGCAAAGGATCAACTTAATTACGACGTCTGGGGTAATGCATACAAAATTGTATCAATAAGGCTAAAAGGTTAAGACCCTATTTCCTTGCCAGGAAACTAACCAAAATGCCAACTAGTCCTACTGCTGAAAGGAAAGGGGAGTCCAAACAAACCTTCGTCCTATCGTCTTCTTTGTTTGATCGACACGGTCGGAAAAATCCTTGAGCGGATAATTTATAATACGCTTTTGTCAGCTATTGAAACAGCAGGAGGCCACTTGCAACACAAATAGGGGTTTTCCGTAAGGCACGCTCCACTATAGATGCAATAAACGTGGTAATAAAGAGAGCCCGAACTGCTATATAAGGGAGGCGATGGAAAGGGAGCACTAAAAAATACTGCGCCAGTATAACCTTGGACGTGAAAAATGCATTTAACTCGGCGAATTGGGAACACATTATGAGTCATCTATCGGATCGAAATACCAGATTATATGTGCAAAAAATAACGAGCTATTTTGCGAACAGAGTCCTCCTCTACCACAGTAACGAGATAATCACAATGGTGCGCCATTGACTAGCTAACGCCCGTTTGTAACTTGCCGAACATAAAACCGAGGCGGTGCTTATTACAAGTAGGAAAGTTCGCGAAACGATATCGCTTAGAATCGGGGCGCACGAAGTGATTTATCAACCGTTCATTAAGTACCTTTTAGTGATTATTGAAGCTCGTATAAGTATCGTCGAAAGCTACTAGTGTACTCTCAAGGCTAATGAGTAATATCGGAAACCCAAAACAGAATAAAATACCTGTACTTGCAGGAGCTTCCAGTTCTATATTATATATGCAGCAGAAATATGGTCAAGTACGTGAAAGTTAGGTCGTACGTGCGCCTACCGCCTTAACGCACTAAACTATTCGCACGATGCTATACTCGTCAAATGTTCAATGCTACCCATCGACTTACTCCCTGAAGAAAAGGAAAGACTAAAAAGCGAATGAGTTTGAAATGGCCGGGAAGGAAGCGAAAAAAGAAAACACGAAAGAAATTGCGGTATCGCAAGTGGCCCACTGCCGAGAATGTCGTAAATTACATGTTTCAAAATAACGAAAACTGGACCATCGTAAGTAACATGGCGGTACGCATACTCAGCTACCTTAGGCGATTAGAGCGCCAACTTAACGCGGGTTGGAGTGCCAATCGTCTAAGAACACATAACGGTCAAGGGGAGAAAATAGCCTTAAAGGCGGGGAGAATGGTTCGAAGTGTACAGGGTGTGGTTTAGTACGTATGCCTATTCCTGGCGTCAATCATTCAAGTTTGTGAATCGTGCATGCCAGTAGCCCGGCTACTGTATCTATGAAGATTACATACCCTTTGGCGTAACCATAAAAAAAAACATTTCCAAAACTGCGGTAACTACCTCGTTCGAGTTATTCGAATTTTTTCGCATGTGTTTTGGATTGTGAGATGCAACACAATCCTTCCACCTTGATGAAGTTTTCAAACGTTTTATGAAAATGGTTTGACGTTAAACATTGAAAAATTCAATTTTATTTCAAAAGTAGCTGATATCCCTACGAGAACAAGTTAGCTCGAATGTCGATAACAAACAGCCAGAAACAAAGCCGAGCTTAGACGTTTCCTCTGCATAATCAACTAGCTGACCCTTGCTAGCCCTGTTTAGCCAAATTTATTTAAATAAGTCCAAGAAACTATACTAAAATGAATAGTCATTTCATAAGAAATAACAAATTCATTTAGCTACGATTTATAAGGCAACACTACGATTTTTTATCCGGTTCACTGAGTGGGAAGGCTGATCATCACTTCCCCGCCAGGGAACGCATACACATGTCAACTGAAACAGATAGAACAAAAATATAAACCGAAGCAGAAGAAAACACGAACGACACCATCCGCTCCATTCATCCATCAGCCAATCGGTTCTTAAAGAGGGGAAATAGACAGTGAAATGAGAAGAGAGAGAAAACAAGTTATCAACACCTGTAGTATATATTCTGGACCATATCAATATAACGTACACATATGATTTTGCTTTCGAACTCTGCGTGTTTAATAGTCCTGAAACCTTTTTTTTTTAGAGGAAGGAGAGATCTTCAAAATGAAAGATGATGATCCGAGTAATCAGCATGCCGGATTTTTACCGACTAAAACCACTTCCCACATAGTCACTTGGACTAATAAGCAATTTTTTTCTGATATCTTAGTCTTTGTATGAGTCACCAGGGGGTGACTCTTTATTTCAAGTGTGTATGTATTTATAAGCAAGTATATACATTTTTATTTTTCTTATATTAAGTTAAATCGAGAGGTTTTGTTCTTTTAAGCCTTCGTAATTGATTTTCATTATGCAGTAGTTTTCTTGCATCTATGTTTATATGCTCTTCTAGCTTTTCTTTGTGTTTTTTTGCATGTTTTAGAATTTCTGCAGATACACTTTCTACCTTCAGGTCTCGATACTAAGGTGCATTTACTATATTTCTAAGCACCTTATTTTGGAAACGTTGTACTTTGTCTATGTTTATCTTTTTGGAACAACCCCATAGTTGGATTCCATATGTCCATGTTGGTTTCAGAATTTGATTATATTGTAGCATAATAATAACCACGCTCCTATGTCTATGCAGCAAATTCCGAAGTGACTTTCCATTCTGGCAGAATTTTGGTTCAAACTGTCCTTTCATTCGAGGTTCGTGTCTGGGACGAAGTCTCCACAGCTCATGTCAACGAAAGAGACGAATAATATTAGGGATAAAAGGGAATTATAACTGCAAGAATTATTTCTCTTGTTCCAGTGGTCGAAGAATTTGCTAGAAGTTTCTGGCTATCAGAAACTTCTGCTATATAAGGACAGATGGCGATCAAAAAAGAGACAGTTGGTTTAGAACCGTGGCGAAGAGATTGGAAAAGTGATAATGGGCGAAGTTGTAATTTGGTGATAAATTGAAAGTTGAGAGTGAACAAGAAAAAGTAATTAGTTTGGATTTGTGAATTAAGTAATTGAAAGGAGATAAAGTGATTTGAGAGGAAAGAGACCTTGTAAGAAAAGAATTTGCGAAGAATAGTATAGTGTGAACTTGAATTGTTATATAGACTAGAAAATAAAGAAATAAATTTCACAGAATATCGTTTTATCTACTCGAGCCGTAGCTGGCATATTACATTGGTGTCAGAAGCTGGGATAAAACTTATTCTGTGAATAACTATTTCCGTGGTGTGAAATTGCACAAGGAAAAAAAAAAAAAAAAACCATTTCTGTGTTGAGTTAATTAGTTGCGCAAAATGGGTCGCAAATTGGGAAAACTAACTATAATTCAACTAAAGGCAGAACTCAGTAAGCGGAATCTCGACACAACTGGGGGAAAAGATGCCCTACTGATTCGTCTGGAAGAAGCAGTAACGCAGGAAGGTGAAAATCCGCATGACATAGAGTTTGACGTGGAAGAGGAACCAGCAAGTACAGTAGCCGACCCGGGTATAACAAGTCTGCTCCTGCAACTTAAGTTAGTCATGGACGAACAAAAGAAAGCAATAGAAGATCAAAGTCATAAGCTCGATGACCAAAAGAATTCTATAGAACTTAAGCTGGACGAACAAAAGAAAGCAATGGACGACCAAAAGAATTCTATAGAACTTAAGCTGGACGAACAAAAGAAAGCAATGGACGACCAGAAGAATTCTCTAGAACTTAAGCTGGGTGAACAAAAGAAAGCAATGGATGAACAAAAGAAAGCTATGGACGAACAAAAGAAAGCAATGGACGAACAAAAGAATTCTCTAGATGCTCTGGAAAGTAAACTTGATGAGCAAAACAAGAACTTGGAATCCAAATTCGAAGTGATCGAAGAGAAAATCGAGAAGGTCGAGACGCAACTCGAAAAAGTCGAAACCAGATTCGATGAAAATTTTGAGAAACATGAAACTCAGTTCGGGAAGATAGAGACTCAGTTTGAAAAAGTGGATACGCAATTCGAGATAGTAGGAAAGCAAGTCGAAAATCTTGCTAAGGAGCTCAGCAACGTGAAGAGACAGAAAGCACGGGAATATTCCACTGACGGTCTGAGAAGAAAGGAGATGCAGCCTCCTATCTTCGATGGTCAAACATCATGGCCAATTTATAAAAGGCAATTCGAAGCGGCCGCAATGACCAATAGCTGGGACGATGAAGAGAAGTCCATTGCACTCACACTTGCACTGAGGGGTCCAGCTGCGGAGCTCTTGCAGACCATCCCGGAAGATAAACAGCAGAACTACGATTCTCTGGTTCAGGCTATCGAGATGCGGTTTGGGGATGAACACATGCAGCAGGTGTACAGGGTTCAGCTGCGTAGTCGAGTCCAGAAAAGGGGGGAAACGCTCCAACAGTTGCAAGCGGATATAGAGCGACTAGCCCATCTTTCATACCCTAAAGCCGGTGAGGAGCTTATCAACGAAATGGCGGTGGAAGCTTTTATTCAGGCCATAGAGGACCGACAACTGCAAATGGCTGTAAGGATGGCTGAAAAGCGAACACTCCCCGAGGCATTGGCATTCGCTTTGTCAATGAAGGCTGCGGACCAAGCATACCAGGGAATACACCGTGTCAGGGAAATGTCGGTCGTGGAATGCTCATGCCAGAGAACAGCCGTCATGGATGAAGACAGAGCTCGCGGAAGTCAAATCCGTTGCTGGAATTGCAACCAAACCGGACACCTACAACGGCAGTGCAGAAGTGCACCTAGACGAGGAAATTGTTCACATTGCGGAAGTAGGAGAAGCAGAGAGGAAGCATCCTGTCGGTCAGACTTCCCAAAACCAGCAGTCGGGAGATGCGTAAGGACCAACTTCGCGGGGCAGAAGTTGGTTACTGGAATCGAGGCCCCCAGGACCACCATTCAAGTTTCGCAAACCAAACGGGGTAACAAGAGCCTGACAGTGGAGGCACTAATCAACAAGAAGAAGTGCGTAGCCACCATCGACACAGGTGCCACCGCCTCCATTATAAGAAGAGATATCGTCAAAGGCTCCTGGCTGCACAACACCAACAGCTACTGCCTGAAGACTGCAACAGGGGAAATGGCGAAGGTATTTGGAGAAGTTCGTCTTACGATTACTCTGGCAGGACTGACGTTCTCCCATGCGTTTCTGGTGGCAGATATATGCGACGAGTGCATCATCGGAATAGACTTCATGAAAGCAAATGAAGTAATCTTGGACATCGGGATGCAAGTACTGAGGTATCGAAATGTGGAGATTCCGATGGTGTACGGAAACGAGAATGCCGCAACTCTCAGGACAGTCATCAGCAAAGACGAAGTTTTGCCGCCTTCTTCAGAGACAATCATTTGGACGAAGCTGGAAGGTGATCTTGGGAGCCACCGATTCTACATAGTAGAACCAGACCCAGAGAAGAATTCTCAAGACTACGTCGTGGGAAAGACGTTAGTCGAACCAAAGAACACCATGGTTCCAGTGAGAGTTTTGAACACAAGACCACACACTGTCAAACTAAGGCGAGGGGAGGTGACTGGAAAATGCACGCCGATTACCGCCGTCGCAACAATATCTGAACGTGATGCTCCAAAACCTCTCCCATCACCTTGGACAGCGGAAACGAGAGAGACGATTCTCCAGTCCAGTGAGCTGAATAAGGAGCAGCGAACTATGGCAGAGAATCTTATCAATGAGTACGCTGATGTATTTGCCTCACAGGACGGAGAATACGGCCGAACACACCTGGTACAACATCGAATAGATACTGGTGATACTAGACCAATTCGTCAGCCTGCTAGGCGCCTTCCATTGGCAAAGCAGACAGAAGTTGCAGAGATGGTGTCGGCAATGGAGAAAGAAGGTCTGATTGAAAGTTCCAAAAGTCCGTGGGCATCACCGGTTGTACTGGTTAAGAAGAAAGATGGCAGCACGCGGTTCTGCGTGGACAATCGGCAGCTCAATTACGTCACCAAGAAAGACAGCTATCCTCTGCCACGGATTGACGACACGCTAGACACACTATCAGGAGCCCGATGGTTTTCCACTCTCGACTTGAAGAGTGGCTACTGGCAGGTACAGATCCATCCAGAAGACCGGGAGAAAACCGCCTTCACCGAAGGAAATGGGCTATGGCAATTCACGGTAATGCCATTCGGGCTGTGCAATGCTCCGGCGACTTTCGAGCGATTGATGGAATGTGTCCTGCAAGGGTTAACATGGAAAACCTGTTTGGTATACTTGGATGATGTCATCGTCGTAGGAAAAACGTTTGCGCAACACCGAGACAATCTAAGGGATGTGTTTCAAAGGCTTCGAAGTGCCCACCTGAAGCTCAACCCCAAGAAGTGCGCCCTGTTTAGAGCGGAAGTCAAGTACCTGGGACACATAATTTCAGCGAAAGGAGTGAGAACCGATCCGGAGAAGGTCGAAGCGGTGAAAAACTGGCCAGTCCCCAAAGACAAACACCAACTAAGGAGCTTCCTGGGCCTAGCCACCTACTACAGACGGTTCGTGAAGGATTTTGCCGGGATCGCAAAGAACCTGCACCAGTTGACGGAAAAGGGAAAACAATTCAAATGGTCAATTGAGTGCGAGAAGAGCTTCAAGGCACTTAAACAACGGCTATGCGATGCCCCGATACTGGCTTACCCCACTCCCGGGGAAACGTTCGTTGTGGATGCAGATGCTAGTAATGTCGGGGTAGGAGCCGTACTCTCCCAGGTGCATGACGGCCAAGAGAAGGTGGTTGCGTACTTCAGCAAGGTGCTCTCTAAGCCAGAAAGGAACTACTGCGTGACAAGGCGGGAACTTCTAGCTTTGATCTTGGCTACGAAGCATTTTCACAAATACCTTTACGGGAGGAAGTTCGTTCTTCGCACAGACCATGCAGCCTTAAAATGGCTATTACAGTTCAAGAGTCCTGAGGGTCAGGTCGCAAGATGGATCGAAAGGCTGCAAATCTACGACTACGAAATACAGCATCGTAAAGGAAAACTCCACTCTAATGCGGATGCACTGTCCCGGAGACCATGCAGAACGGATTGTAAACATTGTGCGCGTCAGGAAGAACGGGAGCTGGTTTCCATCCAAAGAATGAGAGCCGAACCTATCGCCGGCTGGAGCGTAGATGAGATCCGGAACGCTCAGAAGGAAGACCCGGATATCGAGCCGATTCTGGGCTGGAAGGAGAACATGGAGAAACCGGATCATCAGGACATCTCTCACAGAAGCCCGACCTTAAAGGCATATTTTGCGCAGTGGGACTCCCTCCATGTCCAAGAAGGTGTTCTGAGAAGAAAATGGGAATCCTCCGACGGAAAGTCGTTTGTAATGCAGCTTGTCCTACCGCGGACGAGGGTCAAGGAGGTGTTACAGGAAATGCATGGCGGGGCGACCGGAGGCCACTTGGGAGTGAATAAGACGCTAGAAAAGGTACGAGAACGTTTTTATTGGTTAAAAGCGAAGGAAGATATCGAAGACTGGTGCAGAAAATGCGACGTGTGTGCAGCTAGCAAGGGTCCGAGAATCAAAACTCGAGGTAAGATGCACCAATACAACGTGGGAGCACCTTTCGAACGAATCGCCATTGACATCGCAGGGCCCTTTCCGGAAACCGACAATGGTAATCGGTATATACTCGTAGTGATGGACTACTTCAGTAAGTGGCCGGAAGCGTTTCCGATCCCTAACCAGGAAGCCAGAACCGTGGCGGAGCAGATCGTCTACAATTGGGTTAGCAGATTCGGTGTGCCCTTGGAATTGCATTCTGACCAAGGGCGGAACTTCGAGTCAAGAATCTTCCAAGAGATGTGTCAACTACTCGGAATCAAAAAGACAAGGACAACCCCGCTTCATCCACAGTCGGACGGTATGGTGGAGCGTTTCAATAGGACTTTGGACGAACATCTCTCGAAGGTCGTAGGTGACTACCAACGGGATTGGGGCCGGCAGATTCCCTTGTTTTTGATGGCCTATAGAAGTGCCGTGCATAGCACTACTCGACATACGCCGTTCGAAATCTTATTTGGTGGAATAGCTCGTTTACCCAGTGAGGTGAAATTTGGATCTCCTACCAATGAGCCCAGATATGAAGAAGAGTACGTGGCGGACCTTAGGGAAAGGCTTAGGGACATACACCAAAGGACCAGAAGCCAGATTAAGATGACGAGCGACCGCATGAAGACCAGGTATGATGCCAAGGCAACAACGTCAGGATTCCAGGAAGGAGATCTGGTGTGGCTGTATAATCCCCATCGCCAAAAGGGGAAATCACCTAAATTACAGCGCAACTGGGAAGGTCCCTACAGAATAGTAACCCGCATTAACGATGTTGTCTACCGCATCCAGCGAGGACCAAGGGCCAAAATGAAAGTGGTTCATGTGGACCGACTGAGTCGATACAATGGCCGAAATGAGGATGCACTTGTTCGGGACGAACACGTCTAAGAGGGGGGCAGTGTAGCATAATAATAACCACGCTCCTATGTCTATGCAGCAAATTCCGAAGTGACTTTCCATTCTGGCAGAATTTTGGTTCAAACTGTCCTTTCATTCGAGGTTCGTGTCTGGGACGAAGTCTCCACAGCTCATGTCAACGAAAGAGACGAATAATATTAGGGATAAAAGGGAATTATAACTGCAAGAATTATTTCTCTTGTTCCAGTGGTCGAAGAATTTGCTAGAAGTTTCTGGCTATCAGAAACTTCTGCTATATAAGGACAGATGGCGATCAAAAAAGAGACAGTTGGTTTAGAACCGTGGCGAAGAGATTGGAAAAGTGATAATGGGCGAAGTTGTAATTTGGTGATAAATTGAAAGTTGAGAGTGAACAAGAAAAAGTAATTAGTTTGGATTTGTGAATTAAGTAATTGAAAGGAGATAAAGTGATTTGAGAGGAAAGAGACCTTGTAAGAAAAGAATTTGCGAAGAATAGTATAGTGTGAACTTGAATTGTTATATAGACTAGAAAATAAAGAAATAAATTTCACAGAATATCGTTTTATCTACTCGAGCCGTAGCTGGCATATTACATTGGTGTCAGAAGCTGGGATAAAACTTATTCTGTGAATAACTATTTCCGTGGTGTGAAATTGCACAAGGAAAAAAAAAAAAAAAAAAAAACCATTTCTGTGTTGAGTTAATTAGTTGCGCAAAATGGGTCGCAAATTGGGAAAACTAACTATAATTCAACTAAAGGCAGAACTCAGTAAGCGGAATCTCGACACAACTGGGGGAAAAGATGCCCTACTGATTCGTCTGGAAGAAGCAGTAACGCAGGAAGGTGAAAATCCGCATGACATAGAGTTTGACGTGGAAGAGGAACCAGCAAGTACAGTAGCCGACCCGGGTATAACAAGTCTGCTCCTGCAACTTAAGTTAGTCATGGACGAACAAAAGAAAGCAATAGAAGATCAAAGTCATAAGCTCGATGACCAAAAGAATTCTATAGAACTTAAGCTGGACGAACAAAAGAAAGCAATGGACGACCAAAAGAATTCTATAGAACTTAAGCTGGACGAACAAAAGAAAGCAATGGACGACCAGAAGAATTCTCTAGAACTTAAGCTGGGTGAACAAAAGAAAGCAATGGATGAACAAAAGAAAGCTATGGACGAACAAAAGAAAGCAATGGACGAACAAAAGAATTCTCTAGATGCTCTGGAAAGTAAACTTGATGAGCAAAACAAGAACTTGGAATCCAAATTCGAAGTGATCGAAGAGAAAATCGAGAAGGTCGAGACGCAACTCGAAAAAGTCGAAACCAGATTCGATGAAAATTTTGAGAAACATGAAACTCAGTTCGGGAAGATAGAGACTCAGTTTGAAAAAGTGGATACGCAATTCGAGATAGTAGGAAAGCAAGTCGAAAATCTTGCTAAGGAGCTCAGCAACGTGAAGAGACAGAAAGCACGGGAATATTCCACTGACGGTCTGAGAAGAAAGGAGATGCAGCCTCCTATCTTCGATGGTCAAACATCATGGCCAATTTATAAAAGGCAATTCGAAGCGGCCGCAATGACCAATAGCTGGGACGATGAAGAGAAGTCCATTGCACTCACACTTGCACTGAGGGGTCCAGCTGCGGAGCTCTTGCAGACCATCCCGGAAGATAAACAGCAGAACTACGATTCTCTGGTTCAGGCTATCGAGATGCGGTTTGGGGATGAACACATGCAGCAGGTGTACAGGGTTCAGCTGCGTAGTCGAGTCCAGAAAAGGGGGGAAACGCTCCAACAGTTGCAAGCGGATATAGAGCGACTAGCCCATCTTTCATACCCTAAAGCCGGTGAGGAGCTTATCAACGAAATGGCGGTGGAAGCTTTTATTCAGGCCATAGAGGACCGACAACTGCAAATGGCTGTAAGGATGGCTGAAAAGCGAACACTCCCCGAGGCATTGGCATTCGCTTTGTCAATGAAGGCTGCGGACCAAGCATACCAGGGAATACACCGTGTCAGGGAAATGTCGGTCGTGGAATGCTCATGCCAGAGAACAGCCGTCATGGATGAAGACAGAGCTCGCGGAAGTCAAATCCGTTGCTGGAATTGCAACCAAACCGGACACCTACAACGGCAGTGCAGAAGTGCACCTAGACGAGGAAATTGTTCACATTGCGGAAGTAGGAGAAGCAGAGAGGAAGCATCCTGTCGGTCAGACTTCCCAAAACCAGCAGTCGGGAGATGCGTAAGGACCAACTTCGCGGGGCAGAAGTTGGTTACTGGAATCGAGGCCCCCAGGACCACCATTCAAGTTTCGCAAACCAAACGGGGTAACAAGAGCCTGACAGTGGAGGCACTAATCAACAAGAAGAAGTGCGTAGCCACCATCGACACAGGTGCCACCGCCTCCATTATAAGAAGAGATATCGTCAAAGGCTCCTGGCTGCACAACACCAACAGCTACTGCCTGAAGACTGCAACAGGGGAAATGGCGAAGGTATTTGGAGAAGTTCGTCTTACGATTACTCTGGCAGGACTGACGTTCTCCCATGCGTTTCTGGTGGCAGATATATGCGACGAGTGCATCATCGGAATAGACTTCATGAAAGCAAATGAAGTAATCTTGGACATCGGGATGCAAGTACTGAGGTATCGAAATGTGGAGATTCCGATGGTGTACGGAAACGAGAATGCCGCAACTCTCAGGACAGTCATCAGCAAAGACGAAGTTTTGCCGCCTTCTTCAGAGACAATCATTTGGACGAAGCTGGAAGGTGATCTTGGGAGCCACCGATTCTACATAGTAGAACCAGACCCAGAGAAGAATTCTCAAGACTACGTCGTGGGAAAGACGTTAGTCGAACCAAAGAACACCATGGTTCCAGTGAGAGTTTTGAACACAAGACCACACACTGTCAAACTAAGGCGAGGGGAGGTGACTGGAAAATGCACGCCGATTACCGCCGTCGCAACAATATCTGAACGTGATGCTCCAAAACCTCTCCCATCACCTTGGACAGCGGAAACGAGAGAGACGATTCTCCAGTCCAGTGAGCTGAATAAGGAGCAGCGAACTATGGCAGAGAATCTTATCAATGAGTACGCTGATGTATTTGCCTCACAGGACGGAGAATACGGCCGAACACACCTGGTACAACATCGAATAGATACTGGTGATACTAGACCAATTCGTCAGCCTGCTAGGCGCCTTCCATTGGCAAAGCAGACAGAAGTTGCAGAGATGGTGTCGGCAATGGAGAAAGAAGGTCTGATTGAAAGTTCCAAAAGTCCGTGGGCATCACCGGTTGTACTGGTTAAGAAGAAAGATGGCAGCACGCGGTTCTGCGTGGACAATCGGCAGCTCAATTACGTCACCAAGAAAGACAGCTATCCTCTGCCACGGATTGACGACACGCTAGACACACTATCAGGAGCCCGATGGTTTTCCACTCTCGACTTGAAGAGTGGCTACTGGCAGGTACAGATCCATCCAGAAGACCGGGAGAAAACCGCCTTCACCGAAGGAAATGGGCTATGGCAATTCACGGTAATGCCATTCGGGCTGTGCAATGCTCCGGCGACTTTCGAGCGATTGATGGAATGTGTCCTGCAAGGGTTAACATGGAAAACCTGTTTGGTATACTTGGATGATGTCATCGTCGTAGGAAAAACGTTTGCGCAACACCGAGACAATCTAAGGGATGTGTTTCAAAGGCTTCGAAGTGCCCACCTGAAGCTCAACCCCAAGAAGTGCGCCCTGTTTAGAGCGGAAGTCAAGTACCTGGGACACATAATTTCAGCGAAAGGAGTGAGAACCGATCCGGAGAAGGTCGAAGCGGTGAAAAACTGGCCAGTCCCCAAAGACAAACACCAACTAAGGAGCTTCCTGGGCCTAGCCACCTACTACAGACGGTTCGTGAAGGATTTTGCCGGGATCGCAAAGAACCTGCACCAGTTGACGGAAAAGGGAAAACAATTCAAATGGTCAATTGAGTGCGAGAAGAGCTTCAAGGCACTTAAACAACGGCTATGCGATGCCCCGATACTGGCTTACCCCACTCCCGGGGAAACGTTCGTTGTGGATGCAGATGCTAGTAATGTCGGGGTAGGAGCCGTACTCTCCCAGGTGCATGACGGCCAAGAGAAGGTGGTTGCGTACTTCAGCAAGGTGCTCTCTAAGCCAGAAAGGAACTACTGCGTGACAAGGCGGGAACTTCTAGCTTTGATCTTGGCTACGAAGCATTTTCACAAATACCTTTACGGGAGGAAGTTCGTTCTTCGCACAGACCATGCAGCCTTAAAATGGCTATTACAGTTCAAGAGTCCTGAGGGTCAGGTCGCAAGATGGATCGAAAGGCTGCAAATCTACGACTACGAAATACAGCATCGTAAAGGAAAACTCCACTCTAATGCGGATGCACTGTCCCGGAGACCATGCAGAACGGATTGTAAACATTGTGCGCGTCAGGAAGAACGGGAGCTGGTTTCCATCCAAAGAATGAGAGCCGAACCTATCGCCGGCTGGAGCGTAGATGAGATCCGGAACGCTCAGAAGGAAGACCCGGATATCGAGCCGATTCTGGGCTGGAAGGAGAACATGGAGAAACCGGATCATCAGGACATCTCTCACAGAAGCCCGACCTTAAAGGCATATTTTGCGCAGTGGGACTCCCTCCATGTCCAAGAAGGTGTTCTGAGAAGAAAATGGGAATCCTCCGACGGAAAGTCGTTTGTAATGCAGCTTGTCCTACCGCGGACGAGGGTCAAGGAGGTGTTACAGGAAATGCATGGCGGGGCGACCGGAGGCCACTTGGGAGTGAATAAGACGCTAGAAAAGGTACGAGAACGTTTTTATTGGTTAAAAGCGAAGGAAGATATCGAAGACTGGTGCAGAAAATGCGACGTGTGTGCAGCTAGCAAGGGTCCGAGAATCAAAACTCGAGGTAAGATGCACCAATACAACGTGGGAGCACCTTTCGAACGAATCGCCATTGACATCGCAGGGCCCTTTCCGGAAACCGACAATGGTAATCGGTATATACTCGTAGTGATGGACTACTTCAGTAAGTGGCCGGAAGCGTTTCCGATCCCTAACCAGGAAGCCAGAACCGTGGCGGAGCAGATCGTCTACAATTGGGTTAGCAGATTCGGTGTGCCCTTGGAATTGCATTCTGACCAAGGGCGGAACTTCGAGTCAAGAATCTTCCAAGAGATGTGTCAACTACTCGGAATCAAAAAGACAAGGACAACCCCGCTTCATCCACAGTCGGACGGTATGGTGGAGCGTTTCAATAGGACTTTGGACGAACATCTCTCGAAGGTCGTAGGTGACTACCAACGGGATTGGGGCCGGCAGATTCCCTTGTTTTTGATGGCCTATAGAAGTGCCGTGCATAGCACTACTCGACATACGCCGTTCGAAATCTTATTTGGTGGAATAGCTCGTTTACCCAGTGAGGTGAAATTTGGATCTCCTACCAATGAGCCCAGATATGAAGAAGAGTACGTGGCGGACCTTAGGGAAAGGCTTAGGGACATACACCAAAGGACCAGAAGCCAGATTAAGATGACGAGCGACCGCATGAAGACCAGGTATGATGCCAAGGCAACAACGTCAGGATTCCAGGAAGGAGATCTGGTGTGGCTGTATAATCCCCATCGCCAAAAGGGGAAATCACCTAAATTACAGCGCAACTGGGAAGGTCCCTACAGAATAGTAACCCGCATTAACGATGTTGTCTACCGCATCCAGCGAGGACCAAGGGCCAAAATGAAAGTGGTTCATGTGGACCGACTGAGTCGATACAATGGCCGAAATGAGGATGCACTTGTTCGGGACGAACACGTCTAAGAGGGGGGCAGTGTAGCATAATAATAACCACGCTCCTATGTCTATGCAGCAAATTCCGAAGTGACTTTCCATTCTGGCAGAATTTTGGTTCAAACTGTCCTTTCATTCGAGGTTCGTGTCTGGGACGAAGTCTCCACAGCTCATGTCAACGAAAGAGACGAATAATATTAGGGATAAAAGGGAATTATAACTGCAAGAATTATTTCTCTTGTTCCAGTGGTCGAAGAATTTGCTAGAAGTTTCTGGCTATCAGAAACTTCTGCTATATAAGGACAGATGGCGATCAAAAAAGAGACAGTTGGTTTAGAACCGTGGCGAAGAGATTGGAAAAGTGATAATGGGCGAAGTTGTAATTTGGTGATAAATTGAAAGTTGAGAGTGAACAAGAAAAAGTAATTAGTTTGGATTTGTGAATTAAGTAATTGAAAGGAGATAAAGTGATTTGAGAGGAAAGAGACCTTGTAAGAAAAGAATTTGCGAAGAATAGTATAGTGTGAACTTGAATTGTTATATAGACTAGAAAATAAAGAAATAAATTTCACAGAATATCGTTTTATCTACTCGAGCCGTAGCTGGCATATTACAATATTGTAATATGCAGGCTACGGCTCGAGTAGATAAAACGATATTCTGTGAAATTTATTTCTTTATTTTCTAGTCTATAGAACAATTCAAGTTTACACTATACTATTCTTTGCTAATTCTTTTCTTACAAGGTCTCTTTCCTCTCAAATCACTTTATCTCCTTTCAATTACTTAATTCACAAATCCAAACTAATTACTTTTTCTTGTTTACTCTCAACTTTCAATTTATCACCAAATTACAACTTCGCCCATTATCACTTTTCCAATCTCTTCGCCACGGTTCTAAACCAACTGTGTCTTTTTTTGATCGCCATCTGTCCTTATATAGCAGAAGTTTCTGATAGCCAGAAACTTCTAGCAAATTCTTCGACCACTGGAACAAGAGAAATAATTCTTGCAGTTATAATTCCCTAATATTATCCCTAATATTATCCCTAATATTATTTGTCTCTTTCGTTGACATGAGCTGTGGAGACTTCGTCCCAGACACGAACCTCGAATGAAAGGACAGTTTGAACCAAAATTCTGCCAGAATGGAAAGTCACTTCGGAATTTGCTGCATAGACATAGGAGCGTAGTTATTATTATGCTACACTGCCCCCCTCTTAGACGTGTTCGTCCCGAACAAGTGCATCCTCATTTCGGCCATTGTATCGACTCAGTCGGTCCACATGAACCACTTTCATTTTGGCCCTTGGTCCTCGCTGGATGCGGTAGACAACATCGTTGATGCGGGTTACTATTCTGTAGGGACCTTCCCAGTTCCGCTGTAATTTAGGTGATTTCCCCTTTTGGCGATGGGGATTATACAGCCACACCAGATCTCCTTCCTGGAATCCTGACGTTGTTGCCTTGGCATCATACCTGGTCTTCATGCGGTCGCTCGTCATCTTAATCTGGCTTCTGGTCCTTTGGTGTATGTCCCTAAGCCTTTCCCTAAGGTCCGCCACGTACTCTTCTTCATTTCTGGGCTCATTGGTAGGAGATCCAAATTTCACCTCACTGGGTAAACGAGCTATTCCACCAAATAAGATTTCGAACGGCGTATGTCGAGTAGTGCTATGCACGGCACTTCTATAGGCCATCAAAAACAAGGGAATCTGCCGGTCCCAATCCCGTTGGTAGTCACCTACGACCTTCGAGAGATGTTCGTCCAAAGTCCTATTGAAACGCTCCACCATACCGTCCGACTGTGGATGAAGCGGGGTTGTCCTTGTCTTTTTGATTCCGAGTAGTTGACATATCTCTTGGAAGATTCTTGACTCGAAGTTCCGCCCTTGGTCAGAATGCAATTCCAAGGGCACACCGAATCTGCTAACCCAATTGTAGACGATCTGCTCCGCCACGGTTCTGGCTTCCTGGTTAGGGATCGGAAACGCTTCCGGCCACTTACTGAAGTAGTCCATCACTACGAGTATATACCGATTACCATTGTCGGTTTCCGGAAAGGGCCCTGCGATGTCGATGGCGATTCGTTCGAAAGGTGGTCCCACGTTGTATTGGTGCATCCTACCTCGAGTTTTGATTCTCGGACCCTTGCTAGCTGCACACACGTCGCATTTTCTGCACCAGTCTTCGATATCTTCCTTCGCTTTTAATCAATAAAAACGTTCTCGTACCTTTTCTAGCGTCTTATTCACTCCCAAGTGGCCTCCGGTCGCCCCGCCATGCATTTCCTGTAACACCTCCTTGACCCTCGTCCGCGGTACGACAAGCTGCATTACAAACGACTTTCCGTCGGAGGATTCCCATTTTCTTCTCAGAACACCTTCTTGGACATGGAGGGAGTCCCACTGCGCAAAATATGCCTTTAAGGTCGGGCTTCTGTGAGAGATGTCCTGATGATCCGGTTTCTCCATGTTCTCCTTCCAGGCCAGAATCGGCTCGATATCCGGGTCTTCCTTCTGAGCGTTCCGGATCTCATCTACGCTCCAGCCGGCGATAGGTTCGGCTCTCATTCTTTGGATGGAAACCAGCTCCCGTTCTTCCTGACGCGCACAATGTTTACAATCCGTTCTGCATGGTCTCCGGGACAGTGCATCCGCATTAGAGTGGAGTTTTCCTTTACGATGCTGTATTTCGTAGTCGTAGATTTGCAGCCTTTCGATCCATCTTGCGACCTGACCCTCAGGACTCTTGAACTGTAATAGCCATTTTAAGGCTGCATGGTCTGTGCGAAGAACGAACTTCCTCCCGTAGAGGTATTTGTGAAAATGCTTCGTAGCCAAGATCAAAGCTAGAAGTTCCCGCCTTGTCACGCAGTAGTTCCTTTCTGGCTTAGAGAGCACCTTGCTGAAGTACGCAACCACCTTCTCTTGGCCGTCATGCACCTGGGAGAGTACGGCTCCTACCCCGACATTACTAGCATCTGCATCCACAACGAACGTTTCCCCGGGAGTGGGGTAAGCCAGTATCGGGGCATCGCATAGCCGTTGTTTAAGTGCCTTGAAGCTCTTCTCGCACTCAATTGACCATTTGAATTGTTTTCCCTTTTCCGTCAACTGGTGCAGGTTCTTTGCGATCCCGGCAAAATCCTTCACGAACCGTCTGTAGTAGGTGGCTAGGCCCAGGAAGCTCCTTAGTTGGTGTTTGTCTTTGGGGACTGGCCAGTTTTTCACCGCTTCGACCTTCTCCGGATCGGTTCTCACTCCTTTCGCTGAAATTATGTGTCCCAGGTACTTGACTTCCGCTCTAAACAGGGCGCACTTCTTGGGGTTGAGCTTCAGGTGGGCACTTCGAAGCCTTTGAAACACATCCCTTAGATTGTCTCGGTGTTGCGCAAACGTTTTTCCTACGACGATGACATCATCCAAGTATACCAAACAGGTTTTCCATGTTAACCCTTGCAGGACACATTCCATCAATCGCTCGAAAGTCGCCGGAGCATTGCACAGCCCGAATGGCATTACCGTGAATTGCCATAGCCCATTTCCTGCGGTGAAGGCGGTTTTCTCCCGGTCTTCTGGATGGATCTGTACCTGCCAGTAGCCACTCTTCAAGTCGAGAGTGGAAAACCATCGGGCTCCTGATAGTGTGTCTAGCGTGTCGTCAATCCGTGGCAGAGGGTAGCTGTCTTTCTTGGTGACGTAATTGAGCTGCCGATAGTCCACGCAGAACCGCGTGCTGCCATCTTTCTTCTTAACCAGTACAACCGGTGATGCCCACGGACTTTTGGAACTTTCAATCAGACCTTCTTTCTCCATTACCGACACCATCTCTGCAACTTCTGTCTGCTTTGCCAATGGAAGGCGCCTAGCAGGCTGACGAATTGGTCTAGTATCACCAGTGTCTATTCGATGTTGTACCAGGTGTGTTCGGCCGTATTCTCCGTCCTGTGAGGCAAATACATCAGCGTACTCATTGATAAGATTCTCTGCCATAGTTCGCTGCTCCTGATTCAGCTCACTGGACTGGAGAATCGTCTCTCTCGCTTCCGCTGTCCAAGGTGATGGGAGAAGTTTTGGAGCATCACGTTCAGATATTGTTGCGACGGCGGTAATCGGCGTGCATTTTCCAGTCACCTCCCCTCGCCTTAGTTTGACAGTGTGTGGTCTTGCGTTCAAAACCCTCACTGGAACCATGGTGTTCTTTGGTTCGACTAACGTCTTTCCCACGATGTAGTCTTGAGCATTCTTCTCTGGGTCTGGTTCTACTATGTAGAATCGGTGGCTCCCAAGATCACCTTCCAGCTTCGTCCAAATGATTGTCTCTGAAGACGGCGGCAAAACTTCGTCTTTGCTGATGACTGTCCTGAGAGTTACGGCATTCTCATTTCCGTACACCATCGGAATCTCCACATTTCGATACCTCAGTACTTGCATCCCGATGTCCAAGATTACTTCATTTGCTTTCATGAAGTCTACTCCGATGATGCACTCGTCGCATATATCTGCCACCAGAAACGCATGGGAGAACGTCAGTCCTGCCAGAGTAATCGTAAGACGAACTTCTCCAAATACCTTCGCAATTTCCCCTGTTGCAGTCTTCAGGCAGTAGCTGTTGGTGTTGTGCAGCCAGGAGCTTTTGACGATATCTCTTCTTACAATGGAGGCAGTGGCACCTGTGTCGATGGTGGCTACGCACTTCTTCTCGTTGATTAGTGCCTCCACTGTCAGGCTCTCGTTACCCCGTTTGGTTTGCGAAACTTGAATGTTGGTCCTGGGGGCCTCGATTCCAGTAACCAACTTCTGCCCCGCGAAGTTGGTCCTTACGCATTTCCCGACTGCTGGTTTTGGGAAGTCTGACTGACAGGATGGATGTTATCACCGCCAGATGCTTCCTCTCTGCTTCTCCTACTTCCGCAATGTGAACAATTTCCTCGTCTAGGTGCACTCCTGCACTGCCGTTGTAGGTGTCCGGTTTGGTTGCAATTCCAGCAACGGATTTGACTTCCGCGAGCTCTGTCTTCATCCATGACGGCTGTTCTCTGGCATGAGCATTCCACGACGGACATTTCCCTGACACGGTGTATTCCCTGGTATGCTTGGTCCGCAGCCTTCATTGACAAAGCGAATGCCAATGCCTCGGGGAGTGTTCGCTTTTCAGCCATCCTTACAGCCATTTGCAGTTGTCTGTCCTCTATGGCCTGAATAAAAGCTTCCACCGCCATTTCGTTGATAAGCTCCTCACCGGCTTTAGGGTATGAAAGATGGGCTAGTCGCTCTATATCCGCTTGCAACTGTTGGAGCGTTTCCCCCCTTTTCTGGACTCGACTACGCAGCTGAACCCTGTACACCTGCTGCATGTGTTCATCCCCAAACCGCATCTCGATAGCCTGAACCAGAGAGTCGTAGTTCTGCTGTTTATCTTCCGGGATGGTCTGCAAGAGCTCCGCAGCTGGACCCCTCAGTGCAAGCGTGAGTGCAATAGACTTCTCTTCATCGTCCCAGCTATTGGTCATTGCGGCCGCTTCGAATTGCCTCTTATAAATTGGCCATGATGTTTGACCATCGAAGATAGGAGGCTGCATCTCCTTTCTTCTCAGACCGTCAGTGGAATATTCCCGTGCTTTCTGTCTCTTCACGTTGCTGAGCTCCTTAGCAAGATTTTCGACTTGCTTTTCTACTTTTTCAAACTGAGTCTCTATCTTCCCGAACTGAGTTTCATGTTTCTCAAAATTTTCATCGAATCTAGTTTCGACTTTTTCGAGTTGCGTCTCGACCTTCTCGATTTTCTCTTCGATCACTTCGAATTTGGATTCCAAGTTCTTGTTTTGCTCATCAAGTTTACTTTCCAGAGCATCTAGAGAATTCTTTTGTTCGTCTATAGCTTTCTTTTGTTCGTCCATTGCTTTCTTTTGTTCGTCCAGCTTAAGTTCTAGAGAATTCCTCTGGTCGTCCATTGCTTTCTTTTGTTCGTCCATCTTAAGTTCTAGAGAGTTCTTTTGGTCGTCCATTGCTTTCTTTTGGTCGTCCATTGCTTTCTTTTGTTCGTCCAGCTTAAGTTCTATAGAATTCCTTTGGTCTTCTATTGCTTTCTTTTGTTCGTCCATGACTAACTTAAGTTGCAGGAGCAGACTTGTTATACCCGGGTCGGCTGCTGTACTTGCTGGTTCCTCTTCCACGTCAAACTCTACGTCGTGCGGATTTTCACCTTCCTGCGTTACTGCTTCTTCCAGACGAATCAGCAGGGCATCTTTTCCCCCAGTTGTGTCGAGGTTCGGCTTACTGAGTTCTGCCTTTAGTTGAGTTATAGTTAGTTTTCCCAATTTGCGACCCATTTTGCGCAACTAATTAACTCAACACAGAAATCGTTTTTTTTTTTTTTTTTTTGTGCAATTTCACACCACGGAAATAGTTATTCACAGAATAAGTTTTATCCCGCTTCTGACACCAATGTAATATGCAGGCTACGGCTCGAGTAGATAAAACGATATTCTGTGAAATTTATTTCTTTATTTTCTAGTCTATAGAACAATTCAAGTTTACACTATACTATTCTTTGCAAATTCTTTTCTTACAAGGTCTCTTTCCTCTCAAATCACTTTATCTCCTTTCAATTACTTAATTCACAAATCCAAACTAATTACTTTTTCTTGTTTACTCTCAACTTTCAATTTATCACCAAATTACAACTTCGCCCATTATCACTTTTCCAATCTCTTCGCCACGGTTCTAAACCAACTGTGTCTTTTTTTGATCGCCATCTGTCCTTATATAGCAGAAGTTTCTGATAGCCAGAAACTTCTAGCAAATTCTTCGACCACTGGAACAAGAGAAATAATTCTTGCAGTTATAATTCCCTAATATTATCCCTAATATTATCCCTAATATTATTTGTCTCTTTCGTTGACATGAGCTGTGGAGACTTCGTCCCAGACACGAACCTCGAATGAAAGGACAGTTTGAACCAAAATTCTGCCAGAATGGAAAGTCACTTCGGAATTTGCTGCATAGACATAGGAGCGTAGTTATTATTATGCTACAATATAAAAGCACTTTATTTCCAATTAATACGGATGAGTTTCTTCCTATCAGCCAGTGCAGTTTTCTATATTTGATTTCTAACTCTTCTTTTTTCATTTTTACGTGCTCTTTCCATCTCAACTTTGCATCTAGAGTCATACCTAAATATTTCGCTGTATTAGCGCATGGAACTATTTTTTGGTTTATAATAATTGGTATATATTAAATTTTTTTATTAGTAAAGTCAACATGGACTGACTTAGACTCGTTCAATTTGATTCTCCACTTATTAGTCCATTCACAGATTTTGTTTATGTCAATTTGTAGTTTTTCTGTGGATTCTTCAGTGGTTCTTCCTACTGCTAGTATTGCAGTATCATCTGCGAATATTGCCATAGTGTGGTTTTCTAATTAAGGAATGTCACTAGTATATAATAAGTATAATATTGGGCCCAGTACATTACCTTGCGGTACGCCGGCCTTTATTTCTCTTAGATTTGAATAAGTACTCTGTTGTTTTATTCTGAAATGTCTTCCATCTAGATACGATTTCAGAATAGAAGCATATTGATTTGGCAACATACATCTAAGTTTATAGATAAGTCCTTCGTGCCATACTTTATCAAAGGCCTGCGCCACATCTAAGAATACAGCCGAGCAAACTTTCCTTTTTTCTAGTGTTTCTTCGATTTTATTCGTAATTCTGTGTACCTGTTGTATCGTAGAGTGCTACCTTCGAAAACCAAATTGATGGTTCGGAATCAGCTTTTTCCTTTCAATTATTTTATTAAACGCTTTGCGAGTACTTTCTCAAACACTTTTGATATCATTGGCAATAACGAGATAGGTCTTTAAGATGACACTTCATTTGGCGGTTTACCAGGTTTGGGAATCATTAGGACGTCAGCAACCTTCCACAAACTAGGCACATATTTAAGCTTAAATGTGGCATTTATTAAATTTTTTTTTTTTATTATTGCCTTCCTTGCTAAGTTCTTTAGAACGACACCAGATATAAGGTCATATCCAGGACTTTTCTTTGCATTTATTTCATGCTTAATTAAGTTGCAAATTTCATTAGGAGTTGTGAGCAGAATTTCTTCGCTTTCTTCTTCTGAAGGACCTATTAACGTAGGTTGTATATTTCCATTTTCAACTGGTGGTTTAAATATGTTTTCTAGGTAGTCTGCGAAGAGAATGGTTTTGTCCTCATCGCTTCTTGCCCAGTTTCCATCAGTTGCTTTGATTGGATGAATTTGCACAGTAGGCTGTTTTAATCCTTTTGTTACTTTCCATAGAGAGTAATTAGTTACGTATTCAGCTTTTAACCCTCTGAGGTACCTTCTCATTGAATCTTCCTTAAATTGTTTAATGTTTCTTCTTAGTTGTTGACAGAGGTTGTTTAGCTTGGCTTTATGTTGTGGAGCTCTTGCTTTCTGCCACGTTCTTCTTGCTCGTCTTTTATCTGCTACTAAATCTTTTATTTCTTTCGTGTAGTTTCTTTTTGTGTTCTTTCTCTTTAGGGCGGGGGTGCTTTCCCAGGCTGATTGCTGAATATCGCTGACCAACTTATGCAGTTCTTTTTCTACATCATTTTTGGTTATAAGGGGTATCATTATTCATCATGCCATATCATTGCCAATCTGTTCTGTTATTTGTTAAGGTTTTAATATTTGTATTTTTAATTATATGTTCACTCATTTGGATACTCGAAGATCAGAGCTTAGATACTCGAACTCATATAACTGCTTGACAAGCAGAAAGCTAAAACTAATTTTATTAAACTCAGCTAAGCCGAATTTAAAGTTATTTGCGTGCCTGAGTTTCCTTATCTCATTTCATGGTCCCTCGAACTCAAAACCCAATAAGTAGCTTTTTACAAACCTGCTCCAGGAAAATTACTAATCAATAGAAAAAAAAAACTTTAAAATCTCCGTAGCAGTTTTCAGTGTAGCCGGTAACAAAGTAAATATGAATTTTTTAATAGGGATTTCCATAATAAATTCACACCTCATGTCGCAGAAGATCCGTTGCTGCTTAATGATTATTTAAAAGGAACCAAGATCATTTGGACAGCTGACAGATGCATAAATTCTTTAACATGCTTTTAGTTGGGTAGTGTGGTTCATCTGATAATTTACGGTACACCCAGAAAAGTTACAATGTATATGACGAAGAGTAGCTATCTACCTGTTTAGGAGTAAAACACTTTATATATCTATTTGAAGGTACCGATCACCTTCCACTAACGTATGCTTTCATTCAAAAATCTTGGAAATCTTCTCCGCGTCAGTCGAGACACCTCGATTTTATTGGTCAATTTATGACTAACACGACACGTATCTAGCACCGATAGTACAGTAGCAGTTTGTCCTTAAAGTATTGATGAAATTCTGATTCCATCAAGTCTAGATTAAATTCCTGTTTCGACGAATATTGGACGGTATTGGCTATGCCACAGGTGATGAAGCACAAATCCGTATTGTGGTCACTTTTCCATCTTCGAGAGTGAAACGTTGGTCTCTCTTTTGCATCAAATATTAGGTGCAGGTTGTTGTTATCAGCTCATTCCACAATCCTCTCGCCATTGGTGGCACATTTCCAGAGTCCATGGCTGTTGAAGTTGCCTATGTTTAGCGTGTGTCTTCGTAGGTTCACAGCACATAGTCTGGCCACAATATATGGTAGATGCCTCCGATTTTGATAGTAACAGTAAGTATGCCGCCAGATGTGCTAGTCAGCTTTACTTCATTTTCGTACGTAAATGTCCCATAGGTATGGTGGAATGCTGACCCAATTGGTTTGAATCCATGAATATTGCTTCTAGTTTAGAGTATTGATTTGATATAAACGCACAGATGGACCGATGTGTTACATCAAGGAGTATTGAGATGTACCGTTTGTGTTCTTTTCATTGTTCATTTGTATCACATTCCTCTTTCTTTCCCTACGTACTTGAAGCCAGAAAAGATTTACTAGTCTGGTCTGGCTTACGTTTTAATAGATCTCTAGGGTTATCCAGGATGCACCACGAAAATGCGGTCTTCGTTGCATCCCATTATTGCAGCAGGAATATTTCATTGCATTTTATTAATTTGGTGAGGAGATGAATTTGCACGGAGTTTTAAGTTAATTGGTTTATTATACTAGCAATCAGTACTTCTGAAATTCACTGTCAATACTACATATAAACTGAATTCTATACATTTGCACAACGATTGCACAAACGCAAACAAGCGATATAATTTTCATAAAATCTGTTGCATACGACCACAGGTTTTCGATAGAAAGCGTTCAACTGCGATATCGGCTCGACCGTCAAAAGCGTGCAAATCGTTGCCACACAACCACAAGTTGGTACAACAATTGTATCGTGTAATTCTAAGTAAAGATTCTAAAATTATTTGCCAGGTCATAGCGTTTTATTTCTTACGGTCGCATTTCTTTGACTTTTTCTCCGAGAAACTGTAGTTTTCGTAGATTTCTACAATGGAAACAGATAGAATTTCAATAAAAGTCAAATACCTACTTTCTCGTACGTGAATTTCTTCCAGAGATATGGATGTGTTCAGACTATCAGTTTTATTAAGGCGTAATAGAAGTCATAAATTGGCGAACAAAATGCTTCCTGATTCTGATCGATCTTTCCGATCCGTAATTTGTGTGCAGCTTTCCTGCATCCATGCAACTTTTCTAAAACTTATTGTATTTCATTGAAATTCAAATATATATATCCATAATATTTTTTATGGGGCATTGTCCTTCCTAACACTAACTACCTATTTGTGGCCAAATTTCCAACAAATCCGACAAAAGTGCAAGATCAGGTAGACGTTAATTTTGAATGTACATACTACACATCAATAAAAAAATATATTAGGGTAGTTTTTTCCACTTTTTTTTATTAAAAGTAATTAAGGGAACATTGAATAACAGTAATTAGTCATTATTATGGGGAATCCAATTTTTATTTTTCCTTAGTACTTTGTAGCATCGCCTTTACCCTTCATGGCCGCTTGGACCTTTCGTGGCAGAGTCATAAAGTTTTTGGATTTTCTAAGTATTTTACTAAGTTTTCTTTTAAAAAAAAAAAAATGTTATTCTTAGTCGTAATTTGTTCGTCTCTAAATAAAATAGTAATAAGTAATAGATTAAGATTAGCTTAGAGCTCCCGCATAGGGCCAGTAAGTTAGAGTAAGATAGTTAAGTTATTATAGTTGAGTGAGAAAGTACATAACAAGGTACTTATGTTGCGTCCTTTCTCATCCATAATTGACAACAAGTTCTTTATTATATTAAGGTCAGGGCTATTTCCTGGCCAATTTAGGTATTGAATGCCAATATCTGCCTTGCATTGGGTTATCTGCTGAAAGAAATCAATATTTGGAAGTGGTTTTGAGTTTAAATTACTTACGGAATGAGCACGATGACAATGATCGGAATCACCCTGAAATATGGGATTTGGAATGCTCCAGCATAACTCCTCTATTGTAGGAACAACACTATCAGCAATGATTTCTTTGTATTTCGCTGCATTTACGGAACCGCCCAAACGAAAAATACGGCCAAGACCCCAATATGTCATCCATCCCCAAACCATAACATTTGATCAATGCTTAACGGTGAGAAACAATCATTCGTCTAAATAACGCTCCTTAGCTCTCCTTCGCCCTGTCTGCTTTCCATCAGGTCCAATCAAATTCAATTTGGATTCGTCAGAAAATTTGACACTTTTCCATACCCGGTGCTGTTTGGCCCACATCAATCTTTTTTCCTTCATTACTGCAGAGAGAAGCGGCTTTTTTGCAGGTCTACTTTCTCATCCATAATTGACCACAAGTTTTCTATTATATTAAGGTCAGGGCTATTTTCTGTCCAATTTACGTATTGAATGTCAATATCTGCCTTGCATTGGGTTATCTGTTGAAAGAAAATAATATTTTGAAGTGGAAGAGCACGATGACAATGATCGGAATCACCCTGAAATATGGGATTTGGAATGCTCCAGCATAACTCCTCTATTGTAGGAACAACACTATCAGCAATGATTTCTTTGTATTTCGCTGCATTTACGGAACCGCCCAAACGAAAAATACGGCCAAGACCCCAATATGTCATCCATCCCCAAACCATAACATTTGATCAATGCTTAACGGTGAGAAACAATCATTCGTCTAAATAACGCTCCTTAGCTCTCCTTCGCCCTGTCTGCTTTCCATCAGGTCCAATCAAATTCAATTTGGATTCGTCAGAAAATATGACCCTTTTCCATATCCGGTGCTGTTTGGCCCACATCAATCTTTTTTCCTTCATTACTGCAGAGAGAAGCGGCTTTTTTGCAGGTCTACGGGCATGAAAACCCACTTCATTCAGCCGGCGTTAAACACTCCGCGTGCTTATGTTAATAGAACACCTCTTGTTTAAGTCTTTTCTCAATTCTTTGGCAGTTGCGAACCTGTTTTTCAGAGACATACACTCAAAAATCCGATCTTGCCGTATTGTCTTTTTTGTTCGATCTTCCATTTCCAAGTTGCCTGTCCGTTCTGCCCGTCGAGTTTAATTTTTCAAAAGCCATCTCACAGTGCTTTTCTGGCATCCCCCAACATTGCGATTCACCTATTTGAACAAGGTTCGCCATGAAGAGCGAGAATATGTACGTCCTTTATCTGCTTCGCACAAAACCACCGAAAAATTCCTTAGCTGTTCACAAAACACTTTGTCGCGGTCAAGAGCACTAATGCGTTATCGACTTGAGTGTTTTTTTTATTTTATACATCAAAAAGAATAAGCATATCACAGAAAAACTGCAATCGTACCTACCAGTACATATTTCTTAAAAATATGAGAGGAACGCACCCGGAATTTTCATAGTGTGGCGTTTTTTGACACAGAATGTACATGGACTGTCAACTTTTCGGAAACAACGCAGCGGATCGAATCTGAAACAATCTGTAGTGGTTTTTAGCGATAACTGTAAATATTATCGAAAGTTACTGAAACTTTTTAACCAGTTATGTAGTTGGTCGTTTTCCATGCAAACTTTTATTGAACTTAAACATAAACTAATGAGTTTTTCACTTCGATCGGATTCTACTTATGCGAAAATGCCAAATTTGGTATGACTTTCCAAGCATAATTGGGCTGTATATTGTAGCATAATAATAACTACGCGCCTATGTCTATGCAGCAAATTCCGAAGTGACTTTCCATTCTGGCAGAATTTTGGTTCAAACTGTCCTTCATTCGAGGTTCGTGTCGGGGACGAAGTCTCCACAGCTCATGTCAACGAAAGAGACGAATAATATTAGGGATAAAAGGGAATTATAACTGCAAGAATTATTTCTCTTGTTCCAGTGGTCGAAGAATTTGCTAGAAGTTTCTGGCTATCAGAAACTTCTGCTATATAAGGACAGATGGCGATCAAAAAAAAGACAGTGATTTTTAAACTGTGGCGAAGAGATTAGAAAAGTGATAATAGGCGAAGTTGTAATTTTGTGATAAATTGAAAGTTGAGAGTGAACAAGAAAAAGTAATTAGTTTGGATTTGTAAATTAAGTAATTGAAAGGAGATAAAGTGATTTGAGAGGAAAGAGACCTTGTAAGAAAAGAATTTGCAAAGAATAGTATAGTGTAAACTTGAATTGTTCTATAGACTAGAAAATAAAGAAATAAATTTCACAGAATATCGTTTTATCTACTCGAGCCGTAGCCTGCATATTACATTGGTGTCAGAAGCGGGATAAAACTTATTCTGTGAATAACTATTTCCGTGGTGTGAAATTGCACAAGAAAAAAAAAAAAAAAAAAAAAAAAAACGATTTCTGCGTTGAGTTAATTAGTTGCGCAAAATGGGTCGCAAGTTGGGAAAACTAACTATAATTCAACTAAAGGCAGAACTCAGTAAGCGGAATCTCGACACAACTGGGGGAAAAGATGCCCTACTGATTCGTCTGGAAGAAGCAGTAACGCAGGAAGGTGAAAATCCGCATGACATAGAGTTTGACGTGGAAGAGGAACCAGCAAGTACAGTAGCCGACCCGGGTATAACAAGTCTGCTCCTGCAACTTAAGTTAGTCATGGACGAACAAAAGAAAGCAATAGAAGATCAAAGTCATAAGCTCGATGACCAAAGGAATTCTCTAGAACTTAAGTTGGATGAACAAAAGAAAGCAATGGATGAACAAAAGAAAGCAATGGACGAACAAAAGAATTCTCTAGATGCTCTGGAAAGTAAACTTGATGAGCAAAACAAGAACTTGGAATCCAAATTCGAAGTGATCGAAGAGAAAATCGAGAAGGTAGAGACGCAACTCGAAAAAGTCGAAACTAGATTCGATGAAAACTTTGAGAAGCATGAAACTCAGTTCGGGAAAATAGAGACTCAGTTCGAAAAAGTAGAAAAACAAGTCGAAAATCTTACTAAGGAACTCAGCAACGTGAAGAGACAGAAAGCACGGGAATATTCCACCGACGGTCTGAGAAGAAAGGAGATGCAGCCTCCTATCTTCGATGGTCAAACATCATGGCCAATTTATAAAAGGCAATTCGAAGCGGCCGCAATGACCAATAGCTGGGACGATGAAGAGAAGTCCATTGCACTCACACTTGCACTGAGGGGTCCAGCTGCGGAGCTCTTGCAGACCATCCCGGAAGATAAACAGCAGAACTACGACTCTCTGGTTCAGGCTATCGAAATGCGGTTTGGGGATGAACACATGCAGCAGGTGTACAGGGTTCAGCTGCGTAGTCGAGTCCAAAAAAGGGGGGAAACGCTCCAACAGTTGCAAGCGGATATAGAGCGACTAGCCCATCTTTCATACCCTAAAGCCGGTGAGGAGCTTATCAACGAAATGGCGGTGGAAGCTTTTATTCAGGCCATAGAGGACAGACAACTGCAAATGGCTGTAAGGATGGCTGAAAAGCGAACACTCCCCGAGGCATTGGCATTCGCTTTGTCAATGAAGGCTGCGGACCAAGCATACCAGGGAATACACCGTGTCAGGGAAATGTCCGTCGTGGAATGCTCATGCCAGAGAACAGCCGTCATGGATGAAGACAGAGCTCGCGGAAGTCAAATCCGTTGCTGGAATTGCAACCAAACCGGACACCTACAACGGCAGTGCAGAAGTGCACCTAGACGAGGAAATTGTCCACATTGCGGAAGTAGGAGAAGCAGAGAGGAAGCATCTGGAGGTGATAACATCCATCCTGTCAGTCAGACTTCCCAAAACCAGCAGTCGGGAAATGCGTAAGGACCAACTTCGCGGGGCAGAAGTTGGTTACTGGAATCGAGGCCCCCAGGACCACCATTCAAGTTTCGCAAACCAAACGGGATAACAAGAGCCTGACAGTGGAGGCACTAATCAACAAGAAGAAGTGCGTAGCCACCATCGACACAGGTGCCACTGCCTCCATTGTAAGAAGAGATATCGTCAAAAGCTCCTGGCTGCACAACACCAACAGCTACTGCCTGAAGACTGCAATAGGGGAAATGGCGAAGGTATTTGGAGAAGTTCGTCTTACGCTTACTCTGGCAGGACTGACGTTCTCCCATGCGTTTCTGGTGGCAGACATATGCGACGAGTGCATCATCGGAATAGACTTCATGAAAGCAAATGAAGTAATCTTGGACATCGGGATGCAAGTACTGAGGTATCGAAATGTGGAGATTCCGATGGTGTACGGAAACGAGAATGCCGTAACTCTCAGGACAGTCATCAGCAAAGACGAAGTTTTGCCGCCGTCTTCAGAGACAATCATTTGGACGAAGCTGGAAGGTGATCTTGGGAGCCACCGATTCTACATAGTAGAACCAGACCCGGAGAAGAATTCTCAAGACTACATCGTGGGAAAGACGTTAGTCGAACCAAAGAACACCATGGTTCCAGTGAGAGTTTTGAACGCAAGACCACACACTGTCAAACTAAGGCGAGGGGAGGTGACTGGAAAATGCACGCCGATTACCGCCGTCGCAACAATATCTGAACGTGGTCCTCCAAAACCTCTCCCATCACCTTGGACAGCGGAAACGAGAGAGACGATTCTCCAGTCCAGTGAGCTGAATCAGGAGCAGCGAACTATGGCAGAGAATCTTATCAATGAGTACGCTGATGTATTTGCCTCACAGGACGGAGAATACGGCCGAACACACCTGGTACAACATCGAATAGACACTGGTGATACTAGACCAATTCGTCAGCCTGCTAGGCGCCTTCCATTGGCAAAGCAGACAGAAGTTGCAGAGATGGTGTCGGCAATGGAGAAAGAAGGTGTGATTGAAAGTTCCAAAAGTCCGTGGGCATCACCGGTTGTACTGGTTAAGAAGAAAGATGGCAGCACGCGGTTCTGCGTGGACTATCGGCAGCTCAATTACGTCACCAAGAAAGACAGCTACCCTCTGCCACGGATTGACGACACGCTAGACACACTATCAGGAGCCCGATGGTTTTCCACTCTCGACTTGAAGAGTGGCTACTGGCAGGTACAGATCCATCCAGAAGACCGGGAGAAAACCGCCTTCACCGCAGGAAATGGGCTATGGCAATTCACGGTAATGCCATTCGGGCTGTGCAATGCTCCGGCGACTTTCGAGCGATTGATGGAATGTGTCCTGCAAGGGTTAACATGGAAAACCTGTTTGGTATACTTGGATGATGTCATCGTCGTAGGAAAATCGTTTGCGCAACACCGAGACAATCTAAGGGATGTGTTTCAACGGCTTCGAAGTGCCCACTTGAAGCTCAACCCCAAGAAGTGCGCCCTGTTTAGAGCGGAAGTCAAGTACTTGGGGCACATAATTTCAGCGAAAGGAGTGAGAACCGATCCAGAGAAGGTCGAAGCGGTGAAAAACTGGCCAGTCCCCAAGGATAAACACCAACTAAGGAGCTTCCTGGGCCTAGCCACCTACTACAGACGGTTCGTGAAGGATTTTGCCGGGATCGCAAAGAACCTGCACCAGTTGACGGAAAAGGGAAAACAATTCAAATGGACAATTGAGTGCGAGAAGAGCTTCAAGGCACTTAAACAACGGCTATGCGATGCCCCGATACTGGCTTACCCCACTCCCGGGGAAACGTTCATTGTGGATGCAGATGCTAGTAATGTTGGGGTAGGAGCCGTACTCTCCCAGGTGCATGACGGCCAAGAGAAGGTGGTTGCGTACTTCAGCAAGGTGCTCTCTAAGCCAGAAAGGAACTACTGCGTGACAAGGAGAGAACTTCTAGCTTTGATCTTGGCTACGAAGCATTTTCACAAATACCTCTACGGGAGGAAGTTCGTTCTTCGCACAGACCATGCAGCCTTAAAATGGCTATTACAGTTCAAGAGTCCTGAGGGTCAGGTCGCAAGATGGATCGAAAGGCTGCAAATCTACGACTACGAAATACAGCATCGTAAAGGAAAACTCCACTCTAATGCGGATGTACTGTCCCGGAGACCATGCAGAACGGATTGTAAACATTGTGCGCGTCAGGAAGAACGGGAGCTGGTTTCCATCCAAAGAATGAGAGCCGAACCTATCGCCGGCTGGAGCGTAGATGAGATCCGGAACGCTCAGAAGGAAGACCCGGATATCGAGCCGATTCTGGCCTGGAAGGAGAACATGGAGAAACCGGATCATCAGGACATCTCTCACAGAAGCCCGACCTTAAAGGCATATTTTGCGCAGTGGGACTCCCTCCATGTCCAAGAAGGTGTTCTGAGAAGAAAATGGGAATCCTCCGACGGAAAGTCGTTTGTAATGCAGCTTGTAGTACCGCGGACGAGGGTCAAGGAGGTGTTACAGGAAATGCATGGCGGGGCGTCCGGAGGCCACTTGGGAGTGAATAAGACGCTAGAAAAGGTACGAGAACGTTTTTATTGGTTAAAAGCGAAGGAAGATATCGAAGACTGGTGCAGAAAATGCGACGTGTGTGCAGCTAGCAAGGGTCCGAGAATCAAAACTCGAGGTAAGATGCACCAATACAACGTGGGAGCACCTTTCGAACGAATCGCCATTGACATCGCAGGGCCCTTTCCGGAAACCGACAATGGTAATCGGTATATACTCGTAGTGATGGACTACTTCAGTAAGTGGCCGGAAGCGTTTCCGATCCCTAACCAGGAAAGCAGAACCGTGGCGGAGCAGATCGTCTACAATTGGGTTAGCAGATTCGGTGTGCCCTTGGAATTGCATTCTGACCAAGGGCGGAACTTCGAGTCAAGAATCTTCCAAGAGATGTGTCAACTACTCGGAATCAAAAAGACAAGGACAACCCCGCTTCATCCACAGTCGGACGGTATGGTGGAGCGTTTCAATAGGACTTTGGACGAACATCTCTCGAAGGTCGTAGGTGACTACCAACGGGATTGGGACCGGCAGATTCCCTTGTTTTTGATGGCCTATAGAAGTGCCGTGCATAGCACTACTCGACATACGCCGTTCGAAATCTTATTTGGTGGAATAGCTCGTTTACCCAGTGAGGTGAAATTTGGATCTCCTACCAATGAGCCCAGAAATGAAGAAGAGTACGTGGCGGACCTTAGGGAAAGGCTTAGGGACATACACCAAAGGACCAGAAGCCAGATTAAGATGACGAGCGACCGCATGAAGACCAGGTATGATGCCAAGGCAACAACGTCAGGATTCCAGGAAGGAGATCTGGTGTGGCTGTATAATCCCCATCGCCAAAAGGGGAAATCACCTAAGTTACAGCGGAACTGGGAAGGTCCCTACAGAATAGTAACCCGCATCAACGATGTTGTCTACCGCATCCAGAGAGGACCAAGGGCCAAAATGAAAGTGGTTCATGTGGACCGACTGAGTCGATACAATGGCCGAAATGAGGATGCACTTGTTCGGGACGAACACGTCTAAGAGGGGGGCAGTGTAGCATAATAATAACTACGTGCCTATGTCTATGCAGCAAATTCCGAAGTGACTTTCCATTCTGGCAGAATTTTGGTTCAAACTGTCCTTCATTCGAGGTTCGTGTCGGGGACGAAGTCTCCACAGCTCATGTCAACGAAAGAGACGAATAATATTAGGGATAAAAGGGAATTATAACTGCAAGAATTATTTCTCTTGTTCCAGTGGTCGAAGAATTTGCTAGAAGTTTCTGGCTATCAGAAACTTCTGCTATATAAGGACAGATGGCGATCAAAAAAAAGACAGTGATTTTTAAACTGTGGCGAAGAGATTAGAAAAGTGATAATAGGCGAAGTTGTAATTTTGTGATAAATTGAAAGTTGAGAGTGAACAAGAAAAAGTAATTAGTTTGGATTTGTAAATTAAGTAATTGAAAGGAGATAAAGTGATTTGAGAGGAAAGAGACCTTGTAAGAAAAGAATTTGCGAAGAATAGTATAGTGTGAACTTGAATTGTTCTATAGAGTAGAAAATAAAGAAATAAATTTCACAGAATATCGTTTTATCTACTCGAGCCGTAGCCTGCATATTACAATATTATTGAAAAGATAATAGATTAGTAGCAAAATTTCCAATACAACAGATTCTGTAATAGGAGTGACTATCTGGATAGGGTGCAATGACTGAAAAAAATAAAAAAAAAAAAATTACAAGTACATTTCAATGTTGCAAAATTTACAAATTTCAAACTCCCTACTATTTCCTACAGCCTAATAAATTAATTTATGAAAACCCGTAAACTTATTATCACGTCTCATAAGAGTTTATAGCACTTTAAACTGCTCTCCTAAAAAAAATATACAGAATTATGGGCTTTTTGCGACGATAACAGTTTCGAATGGCAGTTTCAATAACAACGAATACATGCGAGGGCAGGGTGAAAAGTTCTCGGCCTGACAATGAAAGACTGCGATTTTCAGTTAAAAAATGATTTTATTTTTCTACATAATCTCCCTTGACTTCAACACACTTGGTCCAGCGCTTCTCCAACATCAGTATTCCTTCTCGGAAGTGAGAGTCTGGAAGGCTGTGAAAATATTCATCTACTGCCCTCTCAACTTCTGCATTGGATGCGAAGCGCCCACCACACTTGTGTGCAGGTGAATTGTCCTGGTGAAAGATTATTTTTTTTTCTTCTTCAAGCCAGGCCTCTTCTCGCGAATTTTGGCATCCAGCTAGTCAAGAAGGTTAGAGTAATATTCGCCTGTAATTTTTCTGTCTTTCTCAAGGTAATCAATTAACAGGATCCCTTTCGCATCCCAAAACACACCGGCCATGACCTTTCCGGCAGATGCGATCGACTTCGCTTTCTTTGGCGCTGAACCACTGGCTTCCACCCACTGCTTCGATTGCTGTTTCATTTCTGGCGTGTAGAGGTGGACCCATGTCTCATCCATGGTGACAAATCGCCGCACAAAATCGTTTGCGCATTTGCTTTTGATCGGCATTCAGCAAATGCAGCACCCATCTTGCGCAGAGCTTTCGCATCCCTAAGTTTTTGTACAAGATGTTTCGCACCCTCTCTGCCGATATACATACACACAGCCTCAGCTATCTCACTCACCTTCATTCGCCTATCGTCCAACACGATATCATGAACTTTTTCGATGATTTCGGGAGTGGACGTGCGACCACGTTTAGATTCAGCTGTCCACTTTTTAACGGTTGACATCGAAGGAGCAATTTCCTTAGGGGTTAACCCATCCAAAACGAAGAATTTTATCACCGCACGATATTCAAATTTATCCAGTTTAACGAAAAACACGCAAGACGTCCACTGCAAAAATTCGTGTAAAGGAACTGCTTGAGAGAACAAGTTGTACGAACTAATGAGAAGTGCACCCAGGCAGGAAACATAAATTTTTGCTGATTGGAACGCCATCTCTGCGTCAGGCCGAGTACTTTTCACCTTGCCCTCGTATGACTTCATCATGAAGCAGACCCATACCATCAAGCTACCTCCTCCATGCTTCATGGTTTCTTTCACCTGGTGCTTTTGTAAGGTTTCATATGGCCGGTGCCAATAATACTGCTTACCGTCTGGCTGGAAACGGTTAATTTTGGTTTCATCCGACCATATCACCCTTTTCCAGTCATCTACGCTCCAATCCTTGTGTGCTACATTTTTCGTTGATATTGCTGGCTTTTTTTGTTTAACAGCCGATGCCAGGCCAATTCTCCGAAGTGCTCTACGTGCTGACCACTCGCTAACGGGTTTCTTTAAGGCACCTGCAGCTTCTTTTGGTGTTGTCACATGTTTGCTTATCATCAGCCGCTCCATAGCTCGGGCATCTCTATCGGTAAGCAATGTTGGTCGATTTCTTTACTTCAGGCGCGCTCACATTGGGTCTTTTTCTAACTTGAAGCACTGTTCAATGGCAAATACCTAACAGTTTAGCTATTTTTCGTGCTGAATATTTTTTTTCTGTCATTTCAACAATTTGATTTTCCAAGTGCTCAGGTATTTTTATAATTTTTGCTAGAAAACTGATGTTAAATATACAGTGCTTTGCAAAAGTATAACCGCACCCTCTAAAATGCCTTTTCCAGGAAACTCTAAACGGATACAGGCCCTTTATTATCTTTTTTTATTTTATGGCATCAATTAACAAGTAATTAGAGCAAAAAAAAATCTCCGTTAATTGCTTTTGGAAATTCCAGCAATAAAAACTGTTTTATATAGCTTGCAAAAGTATAGCCGAACGATATAAAAACTGCAATTTTTCTGCAATTTTCATTCAGTTTTTATTGTGATTTTGATAAATAAGAATGCCGCGTGGTACGCATTTAACGGAAGTAGAAAAGGGAAAAATTTTGACTTTTCGCGAGGATGGTTTGGGCTTTAGAGCAATCGCGAAGAAAATATCAAGATCGGACCGCGTCATTCGAAATTTTTTACAAGACCCGGAGTCTTATGGCACAGCAATCCGACCTGGCCGTCCACAGAAACTTACAAGTCGCGATCAAAGGCGAATAATAAAGGCTTCGTCCAATTCGGAGCGTTCATTGTCAGAAATTCGGAGTGAATTAGATTTAGATGTTTCGGTTTCGACGGTTTCGCGTACTATAAAACGCAGCGGATTAATCGTTCGCAGTCTAACAGCAGCCCACAAGGAAAAGAGAGTGGAAATCGCTCGTAACAACATGGATCGTAATTGGAAAACCGTAAGTAACATTGTGTTCATTTTCTCTTTGTCAATTCAATTTGAAATGTCTGAATTTAATACAACATTTTTTTTTTTAAACATAATTTTTAATGACGAAAAGAAGTTTAATCTTGATGGACCAGACGGCTTTAATGGATATTTGCACAATTTACGGAAGAAACCAAGGTTTTTTTCGAAGAGGAACTTCGGCGGTGGAAGTTGTATGGTATGGGGGGCTTTCTGCGCTCGCGGTAAGGTTTCACTTACCTTTATCTCCACAAAAATGGATAGTGCAGCCTACACCCAGCTAGTCGAAGAGAACTTGGCACCATATTTAAGGCGATATCGGCGATTTGCTAATGTTTTTCAACAAGATAATGCAGCGATTCACGTCAATCGTCGAAGTTTGGAATGGTTTCAAGCTCAAAGGATCAGATTGATGAAGTGGCCGACACGTTCTTCGGATTGTGATCTGATAGAAAATCTTTGGGGAATAATTACACGCCGAGTTTATACCCATAATCGACAATTCGCGAACGTTGCTGAGCTCCGATCATCAATTATGGATGCATGGAACTCAGCCCCGTATCCACAGTATGGCATGGTACGGCTGCGCATGTCCAGGAAAAAATATTCTCGCATGTCCAGCTTTGACTGTATTATGGATAATTTTATAGCTTAAAGCTTATCCACACCAAAGAATCATTACTGAAAATATTTCTTAAAAGTTTTTATAAGAATGTTTCTTTAGTGTAGACAAGCCTTAAGCCATGAGCCTTTCAAATTTCAATACAAATCACACAGTGTCATGTGATCAGGCCTAAAACAATTGAATAAAACCAGATTTTAGAAATGTCGATTTTTTTTACTTTTCTCTATGCTGCGAACGCATGTCCAGTATTTTCCAGCTGGTTACGGGGCTAATGGAACTCCTTGGAAGATTCCATACTAGGAAAACTAATTGAGTATGCCCAATAGAATTTTTAGTATCATTGAAAAAGGGGATAATAAAATCCCATACTAGTGTCTTCAAAAACAATTAGCCAAAATAAAAAAAAATTGAGAAAAATCTAATGCGGTTATATTTTCGCAAACTATACAAAACAGTTTTTTATTGCTGGAAATCCCAAAAGAAAATATAGGGGAATTTTTTTTTGCTCTAATTACTTATTAATTTATGCCATAAAATAAAAAAAATAATAAAGGGCCTGTATCCGTTTAGAGTCTCCTGGATATGCCTTTTTACAGGCTGCGGTATACTTTTGCAAAGCACTGTATATGTTAATATGTTAAGTGTATGTAGAAACAACCTTTTGAGTCAAGATTTTGAATCAAATATGTATTTGTTTTGGTGAATTGCAACTGTAAACTTTTATTTATATATTTATTTATTAATCCTAACTTAGTAATTACAAATTAATAGGTTAGGCCGAAGTATTGAGCTCTAGCAGCAATGGCTTTCCGCTCTAAATTAAAATATAAGCTAAATTACAATCTTATGTTTAGTCTACAATATTAATTGGTTTATAGTTTGAATATTTACAGCATCTGTAGTTTTTAAGATTTTGTAAATGGAGGACTTTGACAGCATTGAATTCAGGTGGGATAATAGATGTTGCAGGTTTGGCAGTTGGGAGCGTTGTCTTTTTTTAACAGGTATTGGTGTGTTAGGCTGGTATGTCGTAATCGCAGGCGTACAAAGTTGGTGATCATTGCTTTTGATACTGTTGTAGGGTATTTGGGCTGGGTTTTAGTTGGGTTTACTCTTTTGTAGTGGTGAGTATATGCCAACCAATCGTTACATTCCTTAGTTTTGATTTTGCACTTGATAAGTTTTAAATAGTCAAGTTTGTTGTAGGTGTTGAATGCCAAAGTAGGATTTTTGGCTGAGTTGGCTGCATTATCAGCGTTCTCATTCCCTAAGATGCCAGTGTGATCAGGAACCCACATGATTTTTAGTGTTTTCGGAGTTCTGACAACTATGTCTCTTAACTTGGATGTAACTGCGGAGGTGTTGTTTGGGTTCATGATAGCTTTTATAACTGCGAGACTGTCTGTGCAAAGGACCCAGTGGCCTTTGGTTTTACTGGCGTGTTTCATGGCTTCCAAAAGTGCAAGGGCTTCTGCGGTAAAAATTGAGGAATAATCCGGAAGAAGACCTTTGTGGGGGTTAGAAATCCCACAAGTAAAAAACAAACAACGAAGTTCTTATAACTTCAACTACTTATTCTTTAAATTATCTAAAACGGATTATAAAGATAAAATTACTTGTCTGACGATAGGAGCTGGCCTGTTGCTTCGCCGAAGGCACCAGAAGGAAAAGTAGGAAAAATTCCAATGAAATGGCGACTTAAATAGCTGTCAGCAGCTTCGTGTCCAATGTTTGAGAAGAGCGACCGAGACAACAGTTGTGACAGGAGTTTTTGTTACTCCATACCTTGTTTAATGAGTGCGCCATCTTGGGTTGTTACAGCGAAACTGGTGTGGTATTGTGTTTTCGAACCATCGGAAAAAGTAAATTTCCAACCCCTAGATTAAAATTCGCTCTCAAGACTTAAAAATCGAACGAAATACTAGTGATGGTGTGTGCTCTTTTTGCTAATTTGCCAACGTCAAGTCAAATGATTCGGATTTTAGCAGCCATGGTGGCTACAGTGGTGAGGGTAAGTGGTGTATTTTTTGTGGTGTATTGAATTTTTGTATCTGGTTCCACGCACAAGAGATGGCCGAAGGACATTTTTTTGCGCTTTGGTCGCATTTTTTGCCGTTATAGTAATACAGTAATTTTGTGCCAAGTTTAAGCGTGCTCCTCATATCTCCTCACAGCTTGGTGGTAAGATGGTTTCAAAATGTTGAAAGTTGATTTTGGACAGTTGCCATAAATACTTAAACCATAGTCTATTTTGTTTAAAATTAACATTTTCGTACTATAGCATAAGGTATTTAAATGATTTTTTTTGCATTTTTTTGAGGTGTTGATGTTTTCTTAAGTTCTATGCAATGATATCTCCAATTGTATTTATTGTTAAAATTTAAACCAAGATACAAAGTTATTGTGGAAATTGGTGTCATTAGAATATTCTGCCCTTTTTGTTCCTTTCGAAATATCACTGGCTTGTAATATTGGAGTGTCTAACATTTTAATCATTAACACAACTTCTTCTTCTTCAGACGTGTTAGAAAGTTGGACGGGCAAACGGCTAAACGCATCGGCATGTGCGATGTTTTTTCCGGGTTTGTAGAGCAGCTCGTAACTGTAGGCATTTAAGAAGATATTCCAGCGTAGCATTCTTGGAGATAATGTATTTGGAGTAGGCTTGGAAGAAGAAAACAATCCTAGTAAAGGTTTATGGTCCGTGAAGATTTCGAAGTGTCGACCATATAGGAAATCATGAAATTTTTTTAATACTCTTTCGGAATCTGAAAGAGTCCTTGAATAAAACGATATGGGGCGTTCGGAGCCATCTGGCAGGCAATGAGCTAGAACTGAACCAATTCCATATGGCGAAGCATCACATGTCAACCTTACTGATAGTTTTGCATCGTAAGGTAAAAGAACGCTGTCTGACGATAACAAACTTTTTAATTTATCAAACGCATTTTGATGAGTAGCATCCCATTTCCATATTTTAGCTTGGTCCAAAAGTCTGTGAAGTGGCTCTGCTACTGTAGCTTTCCCAGGAAGGAATGAATGGTAGAAGTTTAAAATTCCGAAAAAGCATGAAGTTCAACTTTATTCTTTGGAGCTGGGGTGTTCTGAATAATCTCAATCTTTTCTGTTAGCGGGTTGATGCCTTCAGCATCGATTCGAAACCCTAAACTGAAGGAACGTCGAACATGCACTTCTCTTTTCGTCGTCGCAAACCATACTTCTCTAGTCTTTGGAATACCTCTCGAAGAATTTTGGCAAGCCCTTCTGAGTTTTCTGCTACTACTATGAAATCATCCAAATAAAACTCTACCCCTTCTATTCCCTTTAATAAATTTGACATTGTCTTTTGAAATTCAGAAGAAATTCCGTATTGAAGTCGTTTCATTTTATAAGCGCCTTTAAGGGTAATAATAATTTGTGCTTTGGCTGCTTCATTATCAACCGTCAACTGTAAGTACGCTTGTGCCAAGTCAAGTTTTGCAAAAACTGAACCACGAGGAAGGTTTGCTATCAGGTCGTGCATCGAAGGAATGGAAAAGGTATAAGGATCAAGAGCTTTATTTATTGTAGACTTATAGTCTCCACAAATACGGACTGTGCCATTTGGCTTGAGCACACGAACGATTGGCGTGGCCCATTGTGAAAAGTCAATCGGTTCTAAGATTCCCTGCGAAACCATGCGGTCAATTTCTGCCTCCACCTTGGAACGAATAGCAAATGAAACTCTCCTAGCTGGCAAATATATAGGTGCGACACTAGGATTTAAATGCAAGAACACTGGTGGTCCTTTGTAAGACCCAAGTTCACTGGCAAATAACGAGTCAAATTCCTTGACGACCT
Source organism: Pocota personata (assembly GCA_963082735.1). Taxonomy (NCBI): domain Eukaryota; kingdom Metazoa; phylum Arthropoda; class Insecta; order Diptera; family Syrphidae; genus Pocota; species Pocota personata. The sequence continues at coordinate 66,456,960 of OY720431.1, read as the reverse complement.
CACTAACACTGGATGAAACTATTGAGTTTACTCCCTGTATCGAAATTCCTAAAGGCGAAAACCAATCACAGCCTAAAATGTTTGTAGGGCGTGTACCAGAAGCAACCAGAAGGGATAAATTGTGAATTTCACGTCCATTATACAACACATTCATGACGCACTTGACCTTGAAAACGATGGAATTCCCTTGAAAATCTTTGAAAATTGTTTCCACGCGAGACATGTTTGGTTTAAATTTTGGCCATAATTTATTAAATGTATCTTCGGAAATGATTGTAAAATTGCATTTTTTTTTTTTTTGTGCTTTTAAGATTTGCTACGCCTGTGATGAGATTTACTCTCGACTGTTCCCCACTCTTTTTGAAGCTTGACTGCCCTTGATGCGGTTTTTTATGATTTGTAATTGATTTACATACCTTTTTTATGTGTCCAAGCTTATCGCAATTGTCACAGACAACTGTTCGAAATCTGCACGTGGCTCTTGAATGAGCCTCACAACAGCTATAACAAGCACCTGCACGTAGTGTACCAGCAGAACTTGATTCTTTGTAGTTTATTTTTTTGTTGACTCGCTTCCGTACAAAATTAATTTGATGATCGCCTACATTTGATGTAGATGAATTTGATTTTATCATGCTAAGACTACGGTTCGCTGACTCCGCTGCGACTGCTTTCTCCTGAGCTGTTTTAAAAGTTAACTCCGTTGTTGCTAGAAGCTCTTCCTGTAGTCAGACGTCACGAAGTCCACAAACGAAACGGTCACGCAACATGCGGTCCAAAGACGTGGCAAAATTGCAATGACTGGCCATTCTCCGAAGTTCTGCAATGTAATCGACGATTTTCTCGTCAGGCAGCTGGTCTCTTTTAAAAAATTTGAAGAAAGATGCGATCTCCGAAGGTGGGGGTGAGGAATGGTCAGAAAGTGTTTTACAAAGGAGATCATAAGCATGATCTGTTACCTTATTTGGTGAAATTAAGGACTCCAAAAGGTCGAATAAACCTGCTCCACAGACTGCTAAAAACGTAGCTCGCTTACGGTTGGCATCTGTAATGCCATTTGCTTCCATAAAATGTCCAAACGTCGCTTGTATGATCCCCAAGAACTCTGACATCGAAGAATTCCACGTGTCCAATTGAAATTTGCATGCTGACCGAAGTTGAAGAATTGGAAGAATTAGAATTACTCGTAGACGCCTCTGAAGTGCCTTCGTCTTTTACATTGTTTTTCACTTGATCGCTGGGATGATATCTTTTTTTATCAGTCTCTGACATGATACATTACTTGTAGGTTTCCCAGCGATCCCATCCTCGTCGCCACTTTTGTGTTTTTAGGGAAATGATAACACGGCTATTTTCCTTGAATCCAACATACGTGATTTTCCTATTTAGTTCAAGTTCCATTGCAAGATCTAAGATGTTTGAGCTTATCGGAACTATCTTATGTGGAATGTTTTTCTTAACCATTATGCCGATACCCTGTTTGCAAGTAGTATTGTTCGAAAGATTTTTGAAGTATCCAATATAAGATTTGGGAGTAGGAGGGGAGAAGTTATATGGACAGTGGGTCTCTTGAAGCAAAATGATACAAGGTCGGTGTTGTTTTATCAATATGCTAAGCTCATCAAAGTTGTTTGAGAAGCCTTTAATATTTCATTGCAGAATTAGTAACTGTGCATTGGATTTAAAAGTGAATTGTTGTGTATATATAGAATTGTGTTGTGGTAAAATGGGGGTGTTAAAGTTTTGGCTCTACACATTTGGGACTGCATCACCCTGGCATCGTGATGAGTCAGGATGGTTCAGTCCCAAAGGTGCAGAGCCGGAATTAGGGGTGCCTATTTTATTGGATTCAAAGGTGCAAAGGATTCTGCGGACAAGTTAGGTTGGGGTGTGTGGAGTTGACTGTAAATGCGTTTGGCGTCACCCATAGAACATTTTTTCTGTGTTTTGATTTTAATAATTTCTTTGGCTTGGGCGTATTTGAGGCACGTTTTGGAGGACGATGGGTGGGGAAGAGAGCAGTTGGCGCACATTGTGCATGTGCAATCAGACGGCGAATGGGGTGGGAGACTACATGAGACACACTTAGCATTCCCATTGCAGTGCCCAGTCGTGTGTCCCATCGGGTTTGCGATATATCCACTCACCTTGGCTTTATACCAACCTATTTCTACTGATTTGGGAGCTTGGAACAAATTAAAAGTCAGCAGCACTAAACCGGTAGGCTTTTTAATGCCATTATCTGTCCTTGTAAATTTAAATACTTCAGATACTCCCTGAGGCCTCATTTCAGCTACTATTTCGGAGCATAAACAATACTTTTAGCTGAGTTTAGTCGGTCATGGAGTTTAACAATCACTGGGCAAACATTGGCGAGATTGTTGACTTTAAGAAACATATCGGCAACTTTTTGCGATTTGGCTAAAATAAGTAAGTTTCCGTCACGAAGCAAAGAGACCTGTTCGTACTCCTTACTAATGCCATCAATTGCATTTTCAATAAAAAGGGACTAAGAGATGATAGTTGTTTTTTGGCATTTTTAGGAGAGATAAGCAGAAATCTAGGATTTTTTGTATTTAGTCTCTCAGGAAATTCAGGGAACTCCAGTAGGGGGTTGGGTTGTTTTTAAACCTTTTTTTTGGTTGGAAATCAAAAGGAGCTTCAACATCAAGCTCCTTAAATCGATTTCCGTTTTTATTTGGCCCAGGGGCCATTCTCCTTATCGAAGAAAGAAAACTCCCGCGCTAGAAAAAGAAAGAAAAAAATAAGCGGTTTACGGGAAATTAAACCGGTCGAGAATGCGCGCACTTGACCGCGAAAAAGTAAACAAAGTACACAGATAGCTGGAAACGATGCGTTCGGTTCGAATCCTATTCGGTGACTCATAAATTAGTGTTACCAGGTAAGAAAAAACTAATGCACTAAAACGTGCAAAAGTGGATACGTTGAGTTTATTTATTATATGTATGAATTAAAAGTTAATTTTGGATTTCAGTTTTAAAAGATATTTTTATATTTTTTACTTTTAAGAAAAATAAAGAATTTAACTAAAAAAAACTTGTTGCGAAAGCTGTATTTTTGAGGGTTTTACAACCACTCAAAGTCAGATTTGAACAGGATGTATCCAGTTCTATATTATTTAATATCATATCCGTGTAGTACTATAAAAGACCAAGTCTTAGTCTTATTGTACAAATCAAATAGTTTATTAATAAAATTGAATTGAATTAGGAAGTCATCCCAATTTGGTTTCTCCGCTAGGCGGAAAGCTTAGATTCGAAAAAAAAATCACACTTATGAATTTCGCCCGAACTGCATTCCACATGAAAAATTTCCCTTTTTTTCTTTTCGCCTATTATGAATTTCGCGTGAAAAAAAAATGCCATGTTCGAAAAAATTCCCTTATTACGAACACTAATTCCGGGCGAAACCGATATACTGGTTAACAAAATGCAGGAAAACCAAGAAATTGCCAGGGGTTTCGTGAAGGAAAAGCGGCTCACTTTCGATGTGAATAACACAGGGCCACCAGTGAAAAGTGAATTTGAATGGAAGAAGGTAAGAATCCATCTTTATTTCTTGTAGCCCATTTAAAATAATTTTTCTATTAGGTTTGCACAGGCCAAAAACGCTATATGCGAAAAAAAGCTGCTCGTAACAAAATTCATCAAAAAGGGACAGGGGGTGGTCGCAATAAAACTCAGAAATTCTCCCCAACCGAAGAGGCCATTTTCCAACTTGGCTGAATCTTCCTCAAAAGAGGAAAATAGATGATATAGAACTTTCAGTTGAGCAATTGTTGTATGAAATTGAAAACGATAAACAAAACCAAAACCGTGATGAAGTTGTAACAGATTTACCTTCAGTTTCCTTTGAAGCTGCTCCTGAGAACAATACTGATCAAACAACTTCTTTTGCTTCGACCAGCCAAAATACTCAAAAGAGGAAGACAAGCAAAATGAGTACTCAAGATGTCGTCATCGAGGAACTTCAAACCCAAAAAGAACTGTGTGCCAAAGTTGGTGAAGTAGTTACAATCATGAAAGACCACAACAAAGAAATTCAAAATCACGCAACTCCAAAAGGTTTGAATCGTCTCTTCATGAGTCTTCGAATCAATTTCACTTGGTCAATTTCTTCTTCCTCAGAAGTGAAGTTTATAAAAACTGTTTACTTACTTTAATAAATATACAAATTTTGTGCAATTATTTTTCAACTTGTATTTCCCAGTACTTATCAAGATCACAATTGTTCGAAATGTCACAGCTAATTCGAAGTAAAATTTTGTTCGGGTGAAATTCACAATAACCTTTTTGTATTTCGGACGAACAAAAATATTTCGGGTGAAATGCTGTTCGGGCGAAATTCATAATAAGTGTGAATATTTTACCAGTTTTGCTTCTTTAGATGAACAAACACAACACCGCCATACGAATAGTTAAGAATTTATTTCTGATACAATGAATGCTAATTTATACAGCTACGTCTACACTTAAAGATATTTTTTATACAAAATTAATTTGTATGTGTTTAGTCATTGCTTGCCCTTGATCGCATTGTGTATCTTGATTATGGCTCGATAATCGTTATATGATAGAAGTCCTTTCTGGGATTTGGTTTGCACACGCGAGAGCTTTTCTATCAGACCAGCATTTGATTTACCAAGCTGCATACATTCGTCAATGTATTTCATGGCTTCACGCGACCAGAACACTGAAATAGCCTTGCTATCGCGTACCGGTCCTCCTTTCTTTATTTTTCCAGTGTCGTCAATCTCAGTTAGCAGGTTGACACATTTAGTTTCCCACTCCGCATTGACAGCCTTGCTTTTCTTGGCCACGGGTGAATTCAGGACCGCTCCCTGCTGTTGTTGCTTTTGATTATTTGGTGGCAGTTGCGATACAGACGGTGAGCTTGGAGGAACATTTTTTAAGCGTTTCTTCTCGGTGGTCGGAGTTTTTGGTTGGCGAGCCTTTGTTGACACCGGATTGGGAACAAATTTCGTAACTGCATTTTGCTTCTCAGCACCTACAGAATCTGTCTTAGAGCCTGTCCATTTGTCCATTTTGTCCTTCTGTGACTTTGTTAACGTGGTGTCCAGTATCTTTTTACCCAGCAGACGCGGATCAATGTTTATATTCTGAAACCGATTCTTAATCTGCATATGGTTGTATGCCTCAACTAGATCTTGGTATTTGTCGTGGCGGTACGAGGAGAAGATCAGTCTCCAGTGCGAATCGATTTCATCTCGCAACTCGTTGGGCACTACTTCATCCTTGCATTCGTCGATGAGTTTGCGCAAATGTGTTAGCAAATGGTCCAAGTGTTTGGAACCGTTACGAAGACCCGCTTGTCCTATTAGAATCATATTTAGTGAACGTCGGGTTTTTTCAGCTAATTTCCACCCGGATTTTGTGTGCTGATTCTCCTGGAAGGTCAGACGTTTGATGAGGTCATTCACGTTGCCGAGGTTTGTCAGTAATTGGTTGAGATGTTCTCGAAGGAAACGGATGAGAACTTCGGTCTTTCGAGGGACTTTTTGTGAACTCTCTAGCTGTTTGCGGTTTAACTTGTCTGAGAGATCACGAAATTTGTGCAGTAATTCTGTGTGAAATTTATCCTGGTTGATGCGTAGTCCAAATATAACCAATATATGACCAACGGAAGTCCAGTCTAACCTGGCTTTAATTTCAAATGCTTTTGATTTCTCGAGAAGGAAATTGTTACCCTTTGGTGAAAGCAAAAAGTTGCTATGAAAATTGGTTAAATATATTTTCGCCTCGCATGGAATATCGGGCATTGAACTGGAGTCCATCTCGTCGTCTGTGTCGACTGATACAAATCTCTTTGAAATTCCTACGTTTCCCTCGTCGGAAGACATATCCCCATCGTCGGTTATTGGTATGAAATCAGGCAACGGTTCCATTTCACGCGCCTTCACGGGATTCTGCTTCTGTTGGGTCGGTTCGAAATGTTCCGAGAAGCTGTAGTTGGAGTCCGAATCTACCAATTCCAATATATCGAGGTTTTTCTCCTTTTGGCCGCTTGACGATGCCGCTTCGGGAGTTTTAAATGTTGATGTACTGGGCTCCATTTCGGATACATTATCCACATCCAGATATGTAGAAATGCTCGCATAGACGGATGACGATGCAGCATTCGGAGCTTTAAACGGACTTGTCGAGGAAATAGGTCCTGTTTCGGATTCATCATCTACGTCTATGCTTATAGGCCCTTGGTTGGCTGATGTCGTGGGCTTTGAAAAAGACGAGTCCGCTTCGATTACATCATCTACATCGATTGGCGACTCATTGGCTGATTGGTCATTACTAATAGCTAAGGTTATCGCCTTTGAAGGAATCTTTTGCAATGCTGCCTTAGCAAATGGATTAACCACGTACTCCTTTAAAAATGTGCTCGTTTTTGGTTGTTTATCGGCTGGCTCATCTGCTGATGGAGCATCCACTTTGCGTTTCCTCTTGAGAAGATGCCCCATACCTACAGCCATAAGGAAACGACCATAGTAATGTTGTTTGGTCTTGTTTTCTGCCAAATCAAAGCTTAAGTCTTCTTCGGGCTTGTACATTAAATTGTATCCAATTCCAGAACGAATCGTCTTAATCGAAAGATCATCATACGATTTTTGATGGGATCTTATCTCGCTAACGAATAACGGATACTCGGTAAAGCGCAACGCGTTCCTACAATGCTCAGCCAAGTGTCCGCGACATCCACAAATACAGCAGAACTTTCGATTTTTATATTCGACCTTATTGTTAGGGTATTCATTTGGTTTCGTCTAAGAAAAAACATTCATTAATACTTTGGTAGAAGGTTTAACTGAAAATAGTAAACTTACAGTAGAATGGTAGCGACGCCACTTGTCAGGGCAGAGATTTAAATTATGTCCGCGAACTTTACAAATCGGACAGATCAAACGATTTTGATAGTTGCAGGAATTGCAACTTTTTGTAAACATACGAGTTTTACTGCCACACTGTAAAAAACAAAAAAAAAAGCAAATTTGACTAAATAAAGTTGTCAAGGAATGAATTTAATTTCAAGACTTGGAACGTACATTCAAGTACCATTAAAAATCAATAAAATAAAATGAAAGCCAGTACCCCATTAGTTTAGTACATTAAATAGACACAATCAACCCTAGAAATTCGTTGCAAACAGAGTCTTTCGTTTCCACTATTCGCACACCTTGAAGTGAATCATGTAAGTTTTTGTACATATTAATCAGTCTTCATAAGACAAACACAGCAATGTTGTTGCGAGGTGTTGGGAATAACTAAAAGTTTAGCTAAAATGATAGTTTGGCAAAACAGGATTATTTTACCTTTTAAGTGTTAATACTTTCTTTGTTATAAACATTGAAATTTAATTCTTACATTGTAAATTAATAAAAAAAAAAATGTTTAGTTTTTCGTTCCAGAATGATATAAACGGAACACTAATGGATTCAACACGGTGCACAGTGTGACGAATCGCTGATTTAGCGGGATTTAATTAATAGCGCTCACAAATAAATGTTTTTGTTCAAGGTTGTTGGTTTTTTTTATTGAAATTGTTCACAGAATATAATACAATAAATTATTTGAACATATGAGCACAAATTTCGGAAAAAATAACACATAAAAACACACTATTTTCAAGTTACAAAACTTCATGTTCAAGAACACTTTTTTTTCTTTTGGGAAAGCATCTTAAACTTGCTAAAAATGTATCAGAGGTCATAAGCAATCTGTTTAGAAGGTCAGTGTTCGTATCTATACGCGAAATTTTCCTGGTAAATAGTTCCCTAAACTTCATACTTTCCTTGTTTCTTGCTTCGTGGGCTTCTTCCGAAAGTTTTCCGATTGGAAGTATACAAGAAGAAATTATTTGTTTTCCATGAAACAAGACTTTATGTACACTTACGGGCATATAATACCAGGCAAAAGGTACAGTTCCCTTGTTTCTTTAGCATAACTCTCAAAAGCATCTGTATAAATTGGGAACCCAGACCCAAGGGCTTCTAATATGACATGAAACTTTTTGATCATTTCCTTATCAATTCCTGTAATTTGTGCAGCTTTTTCTTCATCTCTAAAGAATCTTCTAGCCGTGTTTCCATCATTAGTATTCCCAGTGTTGAGTTGGCATATCAACTTATAACCCAGTTTCACTTTTAAATCTTTCTTGTATTAATTTTGTTCTGGCTTTGACTTTTTCTTTACTTTCTTGGTCTCTAACCTGCCACACTTTTACATCTAGTCTATACGCTATGTGAAGGATACATTCCATAAATCGTATCCATGAATGAAGCGGACTTAATCCAAAAGATATTGCTTCTTGGTTCACATACTTTCTTGAAAGAAATTGTTCATTTCGGATGGTTTGGCTGCGCAAATGTAACAGGTTTGTGATGAAGACGTTACAGATGATAAAGCAGTGCAAATTTTTCCATCAATCATAGTTAATAAACAAATCGGTTTGATTATGACATGCAAGTTGTCATTATTAATCTCAACAGGTAGTATGGTCTTAATTTGTTGTTGAATTGATTCTACCTCAAACTTGATCAGTTCAGTTGTTTCCTTAGCAAAATTTAATTTAATAGGTCGACAATATCTGGTTGATGATGGGGCTGGGTTTTGCCAAAGCACTCTTTTAGTTTCATCCTTTAGGAAATACATCTGTATCGGAACCATAGAGATGCAAAAGAGATTTTCATCGGAATGATCACCAGACGAAAATTTTTGTTTATATGATATCTCTTGAGCACCATCGCAACCCCATTTTATAATCAGAGATATTTCTTTTAGACCCGTTTTGAAATCAGCAATAGAATTTAAAACATCTTTTTGAGCTAAACATAAACGCTCAACGCTGTGATTTACTAAACTTTGTAATTAACATTCTGCAGAAGATTCGCTCACAGTTTTATCATTTGGGTAGCATTTCGTCTTGGCTTCTTTTATTTTTATACTACGATGGTAGTAAATTGGGAACGGCGTTGTTGATTTGTTCACGTAATATTTCGTACTGATGAGTGGAAAGCTGTATGACCGTGATCAATGCTAACGCATCATCTGCAGATATTGGTAAAAACCCTGAAGTATGTGTTTCTAGTGTTTTCCTCGCAATAGAACCTTAATATTACAAAAAAAAATGATTAAACAAAAAAAAAAAGAAAAAACTATCATACCTCGGTTTGAAGAACTTGTTGATAATTGTTTCACTGCGATAGCAGTATTTTTTTTTCGTCTTTTCTAAGTTTTATTTCATGAGCCATTGCAATTTTTTCAGCGCTATGAGAATCTGAAATGGTTTGTACTTTTCTTTTCTTGTTTTTTTCACAACACTCATCAAAGCTTTTCCTCGGTCTTCCTACTCTAGTTGAATGAGATGAAGAAAGTATTTCACCTAAAACGTGGTGTGGTAATGTTAGGGTTTCATTTAGCCACGCGGAATTTGTATTTTCGAAGCGCTCTCTATGCCGACTACTTTTGGCCCATCTTTCGTCAAATCTCAAACATAAAGTTTTTAAGGTTGGTTTAATTGAAGTTATTGCTGCCTCGGAAAATGAAATATTACTAAAGAAACCCATAACAAAAGAAAAAACAGCATCTAAGCGCTAATTTTGACTTTAGAAAGCCATATATCAAAAATTTGCTTTTTCGTAATTCCGGTGGACATCCTAAAAAACGAAAAATGGAGTATAGGTGTCCCACCTGTGCCCAAAAAGTGAAAACGCAGTTTTGTTGCTAACAAACACAGCTTTACAACAAATATGGCCTTCTTGAACAACAGTGAACTATTATACTTTTCGTCTAATGAACACAAAGAACACATATTTTATCTCTAATTTCTCGTTTCATTCCCCCCCTGATATTGACAAAAAACACTTTATATATCGAAACAACTTGCTTTTATATGCAGTAAGACTCTACTTACTCCAAAAGAAAAACAATTTCAAGAAAGGTACACGAACCACTTAGAAAAAGAAATGAACACTTGCTCCTCAAATTGACTTTCTTATCAAAGAATTACATACAATTTGAACTTTGCGATGATTTTTTTTGTTGTTGAACTAGCTGTAACAAAAAAAAAAGTGCACAGTCATTAAGTGGGAGGTTTAAGCTGTGAGAGAAAGTCGACTTTGTTTACATTTGTGCATGTCATTTTTTTAATTAAATCCAGCGATTCGTCACACTGTGCACCGCACAGTTGAAATTTTTTTTCTTTTGGAGTAAGTAGACTCTTACTTACTTTTTTGCGGGGGCTTTTGGGGTCATTATGTGCATCTCGCCATGCATACATATCAAACTAAAGCTGAATTTCTAAGGAGGCCAAGTCCAAAGTTTCTTGAATAAAAAAAAACTCAAGAACCATGGCATAGGCGACAAGATGACCCTTTAAATACACAAAAAAGGCCCAACAATTTGCATTGGGTTCCACACCATGAGGTCCGGAAAGAGCATCTAATCCTTGCTAGAGAGATGAAGACATACAAAAAATTAAGTTTCGTCTGCTATCCTTTCACACTGCCTTAACAACATAACGGGAACACAACCAACCTGGCACCAAACTGGAGCCAAACTTATTGTGTGCAGCAACCAGGCTTCACTAGAATCTCTTTATGACCAGGCGCCAATTTATCGGTTATTCATAAGGAACGCCTTCCAAGACTCGCCTGGAGAGTCTGGATTACCCCCAGGGCCCAGTGACTCCGTCTACTAGGGATTCCAAATCCAGGCCTTTCGACAAGCAAATGGAACGTCATTAAAGTTGAGGAGTCAAAATAGACTTTTAAGACTATTTTTTCTACTCTTGAATTCCAAGTCCCTTTAGACCGTCAGCAGAAGAAATCTTCTATGGGCTGGAGGATCTCAATTGAAGGTGGAGATCGGAAAGGAAAAGAAACAGGTTTTTGGCATGGCTGGGAGACCGGCATCCTTCCGAGCTTCCTGAGAAGCAGACTGGTGGAAATACATCCTCTGACTCAGAGGAAGAAAACATCACAATGATAGAGGCGTCTGTACCAATTACCGATGATGTTCAAATTGGTACAGATTAATCTACATCATTCATAAGCAGCTCATGCTAATTTGCGACTCCACCTGAAAAAGGGAGGAGATGACATTGCCTCTCCCAGGAGCCTTGGCTCACCAGTAACAGTGCTTTATACAATTCGGCATTGACATTAAAGTTGCCCCACAATCCATTTTCGCAAATTTCAGGAAAACGGAGTGGCAGGAGTATAAAGTTAGACTTGGCACTAATCTTAGCAAGTGTAGGCATTAAATAGCTCTTTTTCCAAGGCCATAAACCACCACTGAGATGGGTAAACTGTAAGAGAACAGGAAGCTTTTTAACAAAGCAAAATTCTCAAGAGACCCAGAGGATTTGTCTCCTCCAAAAAAAATTTGTTAGAAGCTTTATCAAAAAACCAGATGGTAACTAGACCATGACCAGCGAGAAGATACTAGAATATCTTCTGGAGACTCGCTTGGATAATAAAACACAAATTACACTCTGAAAATAGCCATTCCTTAGCCCCAAAAGAATTAGTCACTCCCCGAAGAATATTTTGAGAAGGAAACAGCTTTCTCTTTCAAAACTCCAGGACTCGGAGCTGCAACAAGTCTTTGGTATACTTTGCATGTGGCTCCACTCGATCTTTAGTAGCTGTTTACTTTTAAGCTACACTCCAAGATCTTGGAGGGAAGAAAAGGTGGGCTTTAACCATTGAACCATTGAAAAATCCTTTCGAGAGTGAATATCCTTTCTAGATATTGAGGATGCTTTCAATAATGTCAAAACTGAAGCTATAACGACTGCGTGACTTAGATTGGAAATTACCTCCAGTCTCCGGTCCTGGTCACTCTGCAACTTCTAAATCAGACCTGTAGTCGAACACAGAATTTGATTAATAACCCAAAACTTGTTAACCACACTGTATCTGGTGTATTCTAACTCCGTCTATGTGTGTTAGTCTAAATCTGGCCACCTAATCGTCTGATTTACCCGAAATGTCTCCACATCTGTAATTACCCGTTTTGTTATCAATCTGTTTGATCTTAGCTTACATATTTATGATGCATTACATTGTACAGAAGTCAGTCAATAAACGATCTCAAAACGAATTGGACATTGAATTTTCATTGCTCCCCCTACAATTTATCAGAAGTGGGATCGGAATCGGCATCTTAATGTGTCGACTATACAGAAGTACTCGTAGTGTACAATAAAGTCAATACTGCGTTTTTTTGTAAATCGAATAGTTTATTCGTTGGTGATAATTTTAAAAGTTTAAGCAATGTCTGAAGAGTGGACACAGTTTTTAGAGTCAGCAACAGTTTTTCGACTTAAAACCGTCCTCAGATCATTAAAACTCCAAACCACCAGCACTAAAGCGGAACTAAAAATTCGCCCACAAGAAGCAGTTCAGGATTTTATGGAAGACGAACTTCTCAAGTTGATGCAGGAGGATCCAGCTTCAAGAAACCATGGCCAGTGTGCTAATGACTCAACGTTTCCAGACGACCAAGTGTCTGATAGGGAAAATGAATCTAGTAGTGAGCAGGAGGAGCACCTTGATGAAGAGTTGGCGAAACTGCAAAGAATACGTCAAAAGAAGATGGACATAATGAAGCTGAAACAACAGATTCGGGATTTGCAGTTGGAAGAGGCAGACTCCAATCTGAGATCACATGTAAGTTGTAACTTCAGAGATGTTGAAGACGCTATGCCTGCATTTAGTGGTGACGATAATTATCCGATACAGCGATGGATTGAACAATTTGAAGAATTGTCGGATGTCATAAAGCTGAGTGAGAAGGATAAGTTCATCTACGGCTTACACCTTCGATTTGATAAATGCATGTTTTTGCAAACTGAGATTGTATATTTGGGTTACAAGGTTACCAAAGATGGTATAAGGCCTAATGATTGTAATATTAACGCTATACGCAATTTTCCAACACCAGCGTGTACGAAGGATATGCACAGCTTCTTGGGACTTTGCTCCTATTTTAGAAAATTCATTAAAAATGTTGCTAATATTGCTAAACCACTTTACGATTTGTTGAAAAGGGATACTCCGTTTGTATTTGGTATGAAAGAAGTGGAAACTTTTAACGTGTTAAAAGATAAGTTAGTAGCCTCACCTGTATTATCTATATACAGTCCTCATTCAATCACCGAACTGCATTGTGACGCAAGTGGTGTAGGCTTCGGAGCAGTATTGATGCAAAAACAGATGGATGAAAAATTTCATCCAGTGTTTTATTTTTCAAAGCGAGCAACTGCATCAGAAAGTAAATATCACAGCTATGAGCTGGAAACACTCTCCATAATTTACGCCTTAAGAAGGTTCAAGATATATTTAATCGGTATATCTTTTAAGATCGTAACCGATTGTCAAGCATTAGCTCTGACTCTTAAGAAAAAAATTTTTAAATCCCCGTATTTCACGTTGGGCTTTAGAGCTACAAAGTTTTGACTATGTCGTGGAACATAGAAAAGGGAGTCGGATGACTCATGTTGATGCTTTAAGCCGATCATTTAACATTCTATTTGTAGACGATGAATCGTTTGAGTTTGCGCTTGCAGCAGCTCAAAGACAAGATCCAAGATTCATTTCAATCGCTTCCGAACTGGAGAAAGCTGAAAGTCCTCTTTATGAAATGATAGATGGCCTAATATACCGGAAATGTAAAGATAAGGTTCAATTTTTTGTTCCATCTTAAATGGAAGAACAGGTGATACGAACGCACCATGAAGCAATGTGCCACTTGGGGGCCGATAAGTGTTTTGATCGCCTGTCAGGAAGCTATTGGTTTCCTAAAATGAAGGAAAAGATAAAAGCATACATAAAGACGTGTCTTAAATGTATTTACTTTTCACCTCATTCTGGCAAAGTAGAAGGCACTTTACATTCTATCCCAAAAGGAGATGTTCCTTTTGATACTGTTCACGTCGACCATCTTGGGCCTCTACCAAATTCTCTTGCAAAAAGAAAACATGTCTTTCTTGTAATTGACGGCTTTACGAAGTTCATCAAACTTTACCCCGTCAAGACAACACAAAGTAAGGAGGCCATAACATGCTTAAAGTCATTTTTTGAAAACTATTCAAGGCCTAATCGACTTATATTCGATCGTGGTAGTTGTTTCACGTCCAAAGAATTTTTGGATTTCTTAGATGAACAAAATGTTAAGCACATTAAGATTGCTACACAGTCTCCTCAATCTAATGGTCAAATCGAGCGAATAAATCGCATTATCGTCCCGATGTTAGCCAAAGAATGTAACGGAAATTCAACCAGCGATTGGGATAAGCATCTAACGAAAGTTGAATTTGCGCTTAACAACACTTTGAATAGGAGTACAGGTTTTACGCCAAGTATTCTTCTGTTTGGAAGAAACCAAAAAGGCGAGTTCTGTGACCGTGTTTGTGAGTATCTTCAAAATAGTTTAGGGAAAAAGCAGGCTTGTCTAAGAGACGTGAGAAAAGAGGCGCTGCAAACAACTGAAAAAAAACAATTAAGTAACAAAATTTATTATGACCGTCGCCATAAAAAACCCAGGTCATACAAGAAAGGTGAATATGTTTTGATCAAAAATGTCGTAACAACTCCAGGTATCAATAAGAAACTTCACGCTAAATATCGAGGTCCGTATGAGGTAAAGAAGGTTCTACCCAACGATCGTTACATCATTGGAGATATAGATGGTCTACAAATAACCCGCCTACCTTATAAAGGCATATCATCACCAAGCAATATGAGACCGTACAATGTGGAATTGATGAACACTAGGCATGACGACGAAGTAGCTGAAGAACGTTTGGAGGAACTGAATTCAGCTGAAGATTTTGAAATTTAATTGAATATGGAGTCCTAGCGTCTAAACTTATTTTTCTATGAATCTTATCTAGACACTACTTTACATTATCTTGTTAAACAACACTAGAGTTATTTCGATGTATAGAGAATTTATTTTGAATTCTAGGAAATTGTTATCAAAGTTTATTTAGTTTGAATTCATATGGAGAATTTTGTAATCGGGTCGATTATTCCGTCAGGATGGCCGAACTGTAGTCGAACACAGAATAATTTTTGATTAATAACCCAAAACTTGTTAACCACACTGTATCTGGTGTATTCTAACTCCGTCTATGTGTGTTAGTCTAAATCTCTGGCCACCTAATCGTCTGATTTAATCTGTTTGATCTTAGCTTACATATTTATGATGCATTACATTGTACAGAAGTCAGTCAATAAACGATCTCAAAACGAATTGGACATTGAATTTTCATTGCTCCCCCTACAGACCGATGTAATACTCCCCCTATCACTACCTACTTCCCTAATGGAGCGTTGTTTGTTCAGAATGTCTGTGTGCAGAGGTACCTCCCAAGGGGAATACCCCTTCAAAACTGAGTTAGTGGTATTCACAAGAAGGTACAAAGTATCATGCATTGCTCCACCAAAATTTAAAGGCACGGCGTTGCAGTTCGCAGACCTTACCAAATATCTAAGGATAATCCTGGATAAGAAATCATTCGCTGATTCTGGTTAATTATACTACAGCAAGTAAAACAGACTATATTGTCCCATACTATGACTTCAAAGTCAAGTATAAAACTAGAATTGCTAGTAGAATCGATTATGAATCCAACAGAATTCTAAGGGAGCAGGAGTCTCCAGTTCTCGTATATTTCAGGCGAAAATCACATCAATCCGAGAAGTAGCAACTTAACTTTCAGTGTACATATTCGAAGACCTCGCTATTGTATTATAGACAGATAGTCAGACAACAGGATTCGCCAACGATAAGATCTAAGTTGGTTAAGCAATCATGCGGATCTCTTAACGAAATTGCAAACAGATGTGAACTATCCCTGCGCTGAGTCCCAGGCAATAGGGACATTTCAGGCAACTGCAAGACGAATGAGCTGGCAAAAGAGGGTACTAATCGTGGCCTCACTGATAATAGCGGGGTCACTTCTGTCCCTATCGACAAAATTAAACTCCATCTTAACACAGTACCGGTAAAAACTGTCAATGACAGATGGAGTAATATCAATATTTGTCTCTCTTCTAGACAGATCTGGCAGGGTCTAAATCTAAGAAAGGCAAAGAGACTTATCTCAATAGTTAGAAGAAGAATAAGCTCTACAATTGAAGGCCTCACGGGGCACTGTTTGATAGGTAACCATGAAATAAAAATAGGAGTGCCATCCAACGATTTCTGTAGAAGCTGTAGAGACAAGGAGGAGGAAGCAACTGAAACTCACTTACTGCACGTCTATCCTGCTCTACCATCTTAAGAGAGAGAAAACCTTAGGCAAGTACTTCTGTAACGACCTAAATGAACTGTCCCTTGACGTCAGCTGTATGAGTAAATTTGCATTCAGGTCCAAATGTTACACTCATAAGGAATATTATATCCGAAAAGCTAAATGCAACGAGCAGATACCTAATCAGCCCTTTTACCTCGTAAGAGAATACAAGAGGTCGAACTTTTCGCTACAAGAGAAATCTCTGCAGGGTTACGAGTGCCGCATGACCCGCTTTAAATTTATATAAATGGTATTACAATGGACCATCTAACCTATTGTAACATAACCTATACCTATACCTTCAGCAATAGTTTTCATTTTCCCCTCTGTAAATTTATGACAGTAACGAGGAAGACGCGTGGTTTAAACTTAACAACAAAATTGAAATAAAATTTGCAGTCCAAATCAAAATAAAGTCCTTAAAGTTATTTTTGAAGTGTTGCTAATAATATTTCAGACTATATAAACCAATATCCAACAATTTGATGTGAAAACACATTTTTGAATTATTCTCGGCTAGGTTCGCATTCGTTGAGGTAATGTGCCTAGTCCTACCATAAATTCTGTTACAAAACTTCCAGTGCAAACTATATGAAGATAACATTAGGAATAGTACCGTTAACTTTCTTTCAGAACACACTACAAAAAGCTGATTGGTTGTCATAGAGTGAGGTATGAAAGAAAATCGTATTGCTGTCATCAGATCAGCGCTCATTCGGGATGATCTCAACATGAAAACCTTTCGTCGGTCAACTGGACATCTATTGACGCCTAATTTAAAGCAAATTAGACTTGAAAGATGCAAGCGACTCTTGCACTGGCACCCGGACAACAGCCACGAAAATTACCTTTTTACGGACGAAAAGATTTTCACCGTCGAGGAAGTTTTTAAGACATCTAAAGAAGCAAAAAATACAGCTCCTAGGGTTCACTATCCTGCTTCGGTAATAGTTTGGTGGGAGGTATCCTATCAAAGAGTTTCTGCTCTCTATTTTTATGAAAAAAGGAGTCAAAACTGGGGCCAGGTTGTACCAAGAAGATGTCCTAGAAAACGTTGTTAAAGGGTTAACGAATACGAGGATTGTCCTTCAGGAAGTCCACATTTAAATCCTTTGGATAATTGTTTATGATCAGTGTTGGAGAGTATGGCCTGCAAGAGACCCCACCGAAAATTGGAGAGCCTCAAAAGTGCTTTTACCACAGCAGCCTTGTCCATAGCTCTGAAAACCCTGCGTGCCGCTGTAGCCCAGTAGTTTGAGGGCCTGCGTTAAAGCAAAAGACATGTTGTTTAATTTGAATAACGTTTTGTACTTGTAACACAACTTATGCCAGGACTAAGTAGGACTTTTGCACAATCGCTATGAATTAAGAATTACACCCTAATCGAATTTGTTGCAGATCTAATTCTTTGTCTCAAATACGATATTTTAAAGTTATATGAATATGTTCATTTTTTAATTCTTCAGCATTATGTTCATATGTACTTAGTCATGTCATAAATACTGGTACACGTTTAAACGCACTCATCGTGAAACTAGTATTGAAGACGTTAAGTTGACGTGCAAAAAGATTTACACAAGTCATTTGTAAATATGGTTTGATGGCAAGTCAGCTACGAAGGCGTTACCAACCTTAATTTTTGCGAGAAGGGAATAAAAACATCGGCAAAAATCTACCAAACGGATGTTCTGGAAGGCATTGTGAAGGGACTTAACTGACAATTTTTTCAAACAACCAGAGAACTTTCGAACAAGACTCCGCTCCAGCTCATGGAGAGGAAAAAACAACACAAGAGTGGATCCAAAACAATGTGCCCGACTTCATAACAAGAGACGATTGGCCATCAGGCAGTCCAGACCGCAATTCTTTGGATTATAAGCTAAGGTCTATTTTAGAGACGATGGATTGTTCTACTCAACACAAATTGAGTCCTTGAAATGCGTACTTATCCGTGCAGTGGACAATTTTCCAATGGACGAGGTGTGTGCTGCGATCGATAACTGGTCAGATCGACTCAAGGACTGCATAAATGCACACGGCGGCCATTTCGAATAAATTATTTAAACATTGTTTCCTAAATAATAAAAAATTAAAAAAATACATTGAGGAACGACGAGATTTTTTTTATTTATTTGTTTTTTTTCCATCACAGAGTATACAGAACACTGCGTTCTCTCAATGCATACTCTCAGTATCGCTTTACACGACTGGTTTTTGTTACGCGACTAAGGATCATCTACCGATTTTAAATCTCTTAGACTACTTCAAATAAACAATAATGTTATTAATCTAAAATCAATGAACAAACGCGATTCTTAAATTCAACTCGGGATAAGCTAAAATCAATTTCGCTGCAAAGATCTTTAAACGTGCGTATGCACCTGGTTATTGGTTCATTGCTACCATAATGGGTTCTATGCATTCTATCAAAAAGCAAATTTCTCTCCAGCAGCGATCTATGGGGATCATATATATTTATAAGAAAAAACAATTCCGGTGAATTAACATAATAATTAATTAAATCGCGGATAAACATGACAGCAGTTGCCTTACGCCTGAAACTTAAGATTCGCAGGCCAATAAATTTGCATCTTTTGTCATAATTACGAAGTTGATGAAACATATTTAATTTACAGATAGCGTATCTCGTGAAATTCTTTTGAACTGTTTGGAATCTAAGTTCTTGAACACCAGGGTGGCCGTGGTGTAGTGGTAACATCATCGCTTGTCACGCTGTTGATTCACGGTTCGAATCCTGATGTCAAGAATTATCTATTTAATTCGCATGAAATAAATTAAAAAGTCGATCACTTGCGAAAGCTAAATGGACTCTACTGTGAAGGCATAACACTGGCAGTAGGGTGGTCATATGGCTAAAATGCAACTTGATCGAGATGATATCAGGAGGACGGAAAAAAATACTGTGAATCATAAGCAACGACAATAATAGCGAAAACAAACAAAATACTCCCCAGTTATCTGGACAGCCACCCTTGGAGTTTACAGAAACTTAATACCACCTGAGTTTCAAACTACACCACTCTGTCTTTCTCTGTCTCTTCCTCTTTCCACAAAACGCACGTGTTCTAAAAAAATTAGTATAAGGGTATTCATATCCCCTTTAACAAGTGCAAATTATAAAAAAAAAAAAAAAAAAAAAAAAAAACCATACGGGGAATCCCAAATTATGGAGGAATATTCTAAATAAGGTCTGACCAACGCGCACTAGATAGATTTAAGACTATAGACATCTCGAGTCTTTGCTATTGTATTTCGTTTAAGAAATCCTAATATAGAGTTAGACTTAGCAATGGTGTAATCATGATGCAATGAAAAATTCAATTTTGTGTCAAATACAACCCCGAGATTTTTGACTTCATCAAGGCGAAGAAGTTTAAGATCATTAATAAAATAATCATGAAAAAGCGGCGTTATAATTCGGTGCGCTGTAAAAATCTTACATTTAGAAGTATTAAG
Organism: Pocota personata; assembly: GCA_963082735.1. Lineage (NCBI taxonomy): Eukaryota > Metazoa > Arthropoda > Insecta > Diptera > Syrphidae > Pocota > Pocota personata. The sequence goes on along the minus strand of OY720431.1, from coordinate 66,437,145 downwards.
CTCTAATGCATTGTGTTTACACCATACCGACAACCTGTTGATATCCGACTGAAATCGAATTCAATCAGCTCTATTATTTAACTGTGCAAATAATTTGAAATCGTCCGCGAAAGTTAAAACCTCACAGAAATTGAATATTTCGTGAACATTATTTTAAAAAAAATGAATAGCAACGGGCCCAGATGACTACCTTGTGGGACGCCAGAAGTTACTTTTATTACCCGAGATGTAAAACTATCAACTTTTAGCAATTGCCTTCTATCACTTAAATAATTGGAAAACCACCTTTGCATTGAAGAATGAAAACCCAATGATTTAAGCTTAGCTAAAAGTTAAGTGTGATGTACTCTATCAAAAGCTTTTCTGTGTAGAGTACATCAACTTGTAAATGTCTTTCAAAACTATCAAATATATAATTAGTTAATAACGTTAAATTAGTAGTACATGACCTACTTCGAACAAAGCCATGTTGATTATTGGAAATAATTTCTTTCACCGCGAAAAAAAGTTTATTCCTAACAATGCTTTCAAACAAATTGGGTGGCCGTGGTGTAGTGGTAACATTATCGCTGTCACGCTCTTGGTTCACGGTTTGAATCCTGATGTCAAGAATAATCTATTTATTTCGCATGAAATAAATAAAAAAGTCGATCAATCGTGAAAGCTAAGTCAACTCTACTGTGAAGCCATAACACTGGCAGTAGGGTGGTCAATGGCTAAAATGCAACTTGATCGTGATATCAGGAGGACGGAAAAAAATACTGTGAATCATAAGCAACGACAATAATAGCGAAAATAAACAAAATACTCCCCAGTTATCTGGACAGCCACCCTTGGAGTTTACAGAAACTTAATACCACCTGAGTTTCAAACCACACCACTCTGTCTATCTCTCTGTCTCTTCCCCTTTCCGCAAAAACGCACGTGTTCTAAAAAATTAGTATAAGAGTATTCATATCCCCTTTAACACGTTAAAGGGAATTTGGAATTTCAGATTGCTTTGATATAGGTCGATAGTTTTCAACCGCTTTTAAATATTGGAGTAATATAAGAATATTTCCATTCACAAAGGAATTCTCCAGTTACAAGCGACTGGTTAGAAATAATTTTAAGTGATGATGAGATGCTATGCACTTTAAAGCTATCTGCAAAACTTGCTTTTTCCAAAAAGGCAATGTATCAAAAACTTGCAAAGAGGATACCATCCGCCATCGCTACTATCCTCGAAAAAACAGTGCTGATAGAATTTTCAGCTAAACGAAAACACATTGCTTCTCCACGCTACCCCCAGTTATAAAAAAGCAAATACCAGCTATATAGCTTACTGTCAACTTTTCGCAAACATCTCATCAGATGGATCAAAGACTACGGAAAACACATCATTCGCTGTTTCACTTGAAAATGGAATGAAACACCGAGGAAAACATATCACATGCTCCGATAATACATCTGAATTTTCAAAATCGGTAATCTCATTGAAACCAAGGTAAACAAGCTCGGACTTAGGACTTCTAATAAACATTCTGCAAAAAAAAATCATTTAATTCGTGTATTTTCGCAGAAGTTATCGTGAACAAACGACGTGAAAGGCAATGCCACATACAGACACGCGCACAAACACCAGGCAGAAAACCACTTTTCTGTACATATTGAGTGTCTTACCCTTAAAATCGGACATTATCTCGGATACGATGTTTTGACACGATCACCACACGAGTACTTCCATTTTCTTAGAACATGTAAGTAAAAATTTGATCGAGTTTCTTGAATAACTGTTTCTTTCCTTTCGTTCCCTTTTGCAAATGAATCTTAACATTATTGCGAATTATTTTTATTTTTTCTGTTGAAACTTTATTTTTTGCTAATCAAATAATATTTAGCTGATCAAAAACCCCTTTTCTGCTGATCGATTAAATGTTAGTAATAAAAAAATAAAGAACTGACAGAAAATGGAAAATGTTGAAAATAGATAAATGTTTAACTTACTCTCAGGCACACTGTATTTGGACAACGTGGCTCATGGTGACCTCTTTCACCGCACATGTAACACACTTGTGGCTTCCTAGGCTTTGGGCATCTGGATCGAATGTGACCAAATTCACAGCAATTCATACATTTCTGGTTCGAATGCTTTCGGTATTTCGGGAATCGATCGTCCGTGTATATTTTCCACAATGACTTGGTGGCTATTAAAAGATCAAATGATTAAAATACATAATAAACAAAAACTTTACTCACTCTTCATTTGACTGCGTATGGCTTTAACATTGAAGCGCTCTCCATTCCAAGAGTTATTGTAGAACTTCCGCATCTCATCATTCCAACCAATACCTCCGAAAAGAGTCGCCCCTTCGCAGAAAACAATATTATAAATCGGATCGCCGGTTTCGTTTTCTAATTTCTTTATTGAACTGTTTCTTACTGTTACCGGTAACGGCGCAACCAGTTCAACCGATTGATCGGATTCATCTGAATCCTCAATGTGTACAGGGGTTTTATCAATTTTATCAATTTTTTTAAACATTTGATTCAACTCTACGAGACTGTCATTGGGAATAGCATCATTGGCCTCCTCATCGTGTAAAATTACAGGTTCAGCAGATTCAATTGTACGATTTTCTCTTCGAATAACATTTTCAGCTATTGCACGGGCTGTGATTTGTTCCTCTTCCTCGTCACTTTCGTTTCCACTAGCAGCAGCCATTCCTGTAGACGTTCCCTGAGCTAGTGTGTTCAACGTTGCAATGAATTCATTGTCGGACGAGTTTACTTTCCTCTGACTAAATGACAATTCACCTGACATATAGCCTTCTACTGCTTCGCCGCGAGCGATAAATGGAACTCGAGTTCTAACAACTCCTTCACGTGATCTGTTGCCTTCTTTGTCGGCTTCGTTCTCCTCGTCAGAATCGGTGCTGTCAATGTATGTTTCAGATTCTTTGTTGCTGCTAGATGCCCGTCGTTTTCTTAGACGCTTTGTTTTTTGTGTTATATCGATCTCTTCAACATCATCACCAGTACTACTTTCATGTTCCAGATGTACTACCACCGAGGGTTTGGTACTCTTCGCTCCCTTTGAATACACGCTATCCTGTATATCAGATTCACTTTCATAAACATCTAAAGCTCTGAAGTCATTCTGTGTAACCCTGTAATCGGGGGATGTTTTTGATGAAACACCTTGTTCCGGTGTCACAAACAAATTAGCAGTTTTGTCGACACTCTTCTCCGGATTCTCCATTAAACTATCAACATCTTCTTGCAACAGAAGCAGATCTTCATCATCGGGCCTATCGTTTTCTTCCAGCAAGCGTGAACGATCGTTTTGTCCAATAAAATCATCTGATATCACTGAGCACGGACTCGTGCACCTTGAAGAGCTTTCTTTAATCGCCTGTGGTTTTACAAAATTGTTCTTATCTTCTGCTGGGTTGTCCTCATCAGAACTACTGTCTATTGTTAAAATTTTCGGTGACGGCAGCGGTACCTCAATGACTTCGTCTGTTTCCGATTCGTTTGATGACAGCAGCTCAATTGGTCCAACAGCAAGTACTTTTCTTACTTTGGCCTTTGCTGCTTTAGCTTTTTGCTTTTTGGCATCATACTTTACTGCGCTAGCTAACTTTGTCATTTGCCTAGCAAATGGTCCTTTATTATCTTTTGTATCATTTTTCTTAGACTTCGTAACAACCGGATTTTTGCCTCGCGTTTGTGACGAGCTTCCTTTTGTTTTTGGGCCATTCCCGGAAGCAAAAGGATTGACCCTCAAATTTGACAAGTTTTTTACTGGCGGCTGAAACGACTTGTCAACCGTTTCTGCCGGTTGTTCTTTGCTTTCGCCTAAATACACAACATAATGTTGAGTTAAGAAAAAATTATTCTGACTTGTCTCAATGAAGAGTAGCGTTTTCCAAAATAGCTTCGAGTTTTCTTTTCTGCCGTTAATGGAACTGAGTGTTATCAATAACCTTTTCAGAATAAGTGATTAAAAAGTGCTGCTTTTTCCACAACTTAGGAGGAATACCAACAAACGAGCCACTAGTGTCTCTGTTACTAAGAACCACAGTTAACTGTGTGTAATTTGTATAGACAATGAATAAACGTTGCTAAATATTCTAGTACCCATATTTTATAGTAAATCTGGTGAATAAACGACTTTTCAGGATTTCTTAATTAAGAATGGCCAAAAATAGGAAAATCATCATCAAAGATACTTTTAAGAGGCGGAAGTCCTGATAAAAGACAAAATCGCGAAGGAAATTATGTGAAAATGCTATGGATGGATAGGGTTTCCTTTAACTTAAGATTTTAAGGCATACATGCCGGGGACATATCGTCCCAATTAACATGCGGAAGAATGCTTCAAAGCTATAGACTACCGGTGATCATATTAAATATTCTTAGAATTACACAGCATTCTGATTCAAGATGAAGTACATGGCATGGAATTACACCACGGTTGATGATTACAAAAATATGTAGCAAGAAAATAAACAACAAAATAGACAAGACACGAACGAATATATGATAGCAGAGGCTTTTGAAATTCCAGCAGTACTATTCAGTGCACTAACTATTAATGGGATGTTTCTCTAGTTGCACACTATAGGAAAATAGTTACGACTACCTCGAGTTCTAAAATAACTATTGAAGAATCTTTGAAGAAATGAGGATAAACGTATTAATGCGGTTATACAGATTCAAAAGTCGCAATGGATTGGCCACCCAACAGTGAAAGAACAACAACCCCAAAACTAGCTGTGCCATGTATTGAAATGCAATAGCTCTAGATGGAAAAAAATAGTGGTTTGTCATTGAAAAGCTTGGTGGAGAATAGTCGAAGAAGAGTAAAAGTACTTAGTGGGCCGCCAGAAGGTGATGAAACATATCGCCGAAAAGTGCATACGATGGCGAATACAAGTTAATCCGAGAACTACTTCAAGAAACAAGAAATTAAGTAGCAAAAATCTCACTACATTTTGTCTATATATCTTTACAACTATTAGTTTGCAAATTTAAAAGTAAAAGAAAACATAAAACATACTATAACCCGCAAATACTATGCTCTTAAGAATTCAATCGGCTGTACTCCAACAAACGGATAAATCGATATTGACTCATTTTTTTTCCATCGGATTGGAATCATTGGAATCAACAACCACCAGAAAATACAAAACATTCTACCTAAGTCACAAGTGATAAAGAAATGAATGAATGGTAGACCTTAAGGTCTGCAGGGACTGACTATCTGATATTAAAGGTATATTTATCTACAAACACATATGTAAATGTATGGAGACATGGAGTATGGAGTAGAAGTCTGATATTAGTATTATTCATGATGAAAACTATAGCAGCTCAATGTTTGCAGGCACATACTAGTTCAACTCCGCTTTCTAATACTAAATCAGGTTGTTGGATTAGCGCCAAGAGTCAAAAACAGTAGCGCAACAGCTGTAGGTTTTTACGTGTTTTCATCGATAGAATTTGCCCATTAGAAATATCGTACCGAACTGGAAAAATGCTGAATGAATATTAGGGCAGTACAGGTCGAATTCGAATAAAAAATCTCGTGATCTCGTTCGTAGTTATTTAGGCAGAAGCAACGAAAATAGGTTCAGCAGTGTTAACGAAAAAAGGACACTCAACACCTGAGAAAACTAGAAGGTCTACATAGACGCTATAATTTTAAAATATATAAAAACTTTGTCCTACCGCAGAGTGAATAAAACAATCACACTTGCCTCCAGTTGTTTCTATGAGCAAAGAAGGCAATAAGTAGCAAAACCCTTTCATTTATATAAGGCTCTCATCATTCACTATAGGGGCCAATACGAACAAAATACTCTGGTTTCGAAAAAAACATCTCTGAAAGATTTGTTGTCCAGTTGCATTAACAGAGTATGGAAACGAAGACGCGCTGTTGCACAGTGACATTGACTTAAGTCATAAAGGTAAGTTGGCTAGAACATTTAGAGCGAATGGACATCAACGCTCAGACCAGTAAATGAAGACCTGGCGCAAACAAATGAAAAGAGACCTCAACCAATTTAGTGCGCAAATCTCTAAGTGGCTAAGATCGCGTTGCTGGAGCGAATTTTGACTTAAAGCAAAGTCAAATAGCACAGTTGGTAGAGCGTTGGTGGCTAAAACCATATCTATCGCAGGACCATTCCCTGCCATTGGATCAAATGTTTTCTTTTTTGTGCAATTTTCCAACAATGTTTCAGTCTTTACATTGACATTAAATCAAATATGTACGTATGGTGGTAGGATCTCAATCTCTATCGATAAACTAATAATCTGCCCACCGCCTAGGTTATTGTTGCCACCTATAACTCCAAAATGGCTATATGCGACAGTAAACTTAGATAAACCTTTGCTTCTTCGGTTTACAGAGTAAAAAATGGTACGCTTTGTTTAACCTATCAATCCTTTACTACTAAGCAAGTAACAAAGCTTTGCGATCTCTCGGTATCCTTGTATATAAAGAATTTTAAACGCGATTGTAAACCACGTACGTTGTGAAACACTTAAAAAGCGTGATGGATGAAACGCTGGCCAACGTTTTAGAACAGACTCTAATGTCGATATTTCAAGAGAAATTAATACGCCAAGTTTTAAGCGCTCATGAAGTATAGCCCTAAGATATATTTCAATAGCTCTAATTTTAATATTTTATTTAAAATGCAATTAATCTTTCCCCTACTATTAAACTCTACAAACAAATTCAATTACTTGGTAATGACAGTGCAACTCACCCATATTGCTGGTTGAACCATAACGTAGAAGTGTTGAAAAACCGGAGGAATGACACTCGAAAGTTTTCCTCACTGTGCACAGAAAAACCATTCGCAAAGTATCGTTTGGAAAACGCTGATAAGAAATCACAATCTTAGGACATTCAATATCGTTCAACTTACCGCTCAACGGAGGTGGTACACTTCCGCGTCCTTCAGGTTGTATAACTTCAGCTGGCTTTAGATTTGCCGGAATATGGACGCTTCCTTTGTCGTTCCAGTAACGTCCAATGCGAGTTCTATCAATACACTTATTGTTAATAACACTAGTGGTAGTGACTTGCCTCACCGGTGAGGCCTCTTTGTAGGTGGCTGAAAAATCACAATCACCGGAGGGCTCATGATGAATCTGCGCATAGAGCCTCGCCTCCAACTCATTCAAATCATCGGCATTTTCGATATCAACCTAGCAATGAAAAATACGGTGAATAAGTTTGCAATTCACTATTTATATTATTTACCCCATCCATAGTTATATTTAAATAACTATAATTAACAGAAAACACTCCCTCGCACCACAAAATAGAAAACAAAAGCGCACGAGGGAACCGCCAGCCATCTAAAAATCTAATATGTCGACAAGTGCGTGGGAATGTTCACAAAGTGCAAATTTACATGGAGTACGTTCCATGTTCAAATAAACCAGCATGCTTATGCTTGTAATGTAAGGGGCCATTCTACACTATAAACCTTTTCGACAGCCTGTCAACAGTCATGAGGTATCATAAGGTATGTCCCTGTATTATATTTTTTACTTCCAAGAAATAATTCAAAGTGGATAATTAGTTAATAAAGTAACTAAAATATTTTGATTATTTCTCATAATTTGCTGTATAAATATGTGTAGAGTGGTTTTTGCTTTGTGCACGTTTAAAAATAATAGTACTTTACCCATAAAAGAAAGTGAAGTGTCGTTTTGTGGGATGAAGCAATCTAGCTGAAAAGGGAAAAATTGAACACAATTTGGATTACAAGGTACTAAATTGTTCTAACCAGGCATATTTAAGGAATGGCTATCTTGATCCTTCCCTTCCAACAACACTTCTATATTTAGCTATCCAATTCGACTTTTTAGTGGGCTCGATAATCCACTAGTGTCCATTTTTGCCCTACAAACTGGATTTTTGCATCCCACACAACAAACTTCACTTTCTTTTCACGTGAAGTATTTTATGATAAAGCATTAGTATTTTTACATGTAAAATACACATATCTATACACTGCATTATGTGAAATAATGAATATATAATAATCGCTTTAGTAACTAATCAATTACTTCTACTAATCAACTAATTTTAGTTTTTCACCCGGGGGATGAATAATCACTAATATATTTAATCTTTTTGATCAATGTTAAACTATTTAAAAGAATAATAAAAATAATTTGCCGCATTTATTTAGGAATATATATATGAATTTTAAATATGAGAAGATCAACACAACGGAGATATGTACATACAAAAAATTGCGCTGTTTGGCATCGATCGAAAACTGATGAGTTTTAGTGAAAACACTCTACCACTAAATATTTGTATTCTTATCAGCCACTTTATTATAAGTCTCTTTCTCCTGATCATATCCAACCATGTTCATTAACGTTCTTCAGATAATGGTTTCCACTTTAAGATTCTTTATAGAATCAATGAAAACCTGAAAGATCCCTCTCTTCCTGGCATTTTCACAACTTCGTTATTTATTAAGAGAAAGTATTTATCAATTTTCGATAAAAATAAAATAAATTAAATAGCACACAACAAAAGTTTTCGCAGCTGTTTTCTATATAGCTTACGGCAAATTCAAATTCTGACAGATAAGTAAAAAAGTCTATCAAGGGGTTATTCCACACTTTACTTTAGTAGATCTTTTGACGTCAAAAAGTTTGACAGTTTTCTATCAGCTGTTATTTTTCCGTAGGCTAAATAAGGAATATTCTGTAACGTAATTTATTCTTTTTGATTCCGGTCGATCCGTTGGTTATAGTAAAAGTGATGCACAGAATGTTTCCGATCCGATCCGGAACATGACGTAAACAGTAAATAGAAAATCAATATTTTGATAATGTTATTTGCATAGTTATAGTTACATTATCGGAGTTGGCGTGCTTATTTCGTATGAACATAGCCTTAAATTTTTTTAATGCGGTTTTCCAAATACAATATAATTTTCTCAGCAAATTCTTTCTTTTTTAAAATGTCCTACAAAACACTATACGAACTAATTTGGGAGCCTCTATCTAAAAATAGATATTTCGTTAAGTGGATGGGAGCAATCGAATTCCAAGGCCCTAGTTAGGCATTGCTAGGTCAGTTGGCTCTTGTGACCACCTATTAATTTCTTCTTCGAGTTAGGAAAAAAATTCTACCTAACATATGAATCAGCTGATTTATTTTGATTAGTTTTGTATTTGTACATTTTTTTTTGTAAAATGTGAGTTGTAATAAAACATGGGAATGTTTGATTGCATGTAAAAACATGATTATGTAGGCGTTCGGAAAATAAGGTAAAAAATACTTAGGCATACCTAACTAGAGTCTTGGAATTTAAACACGCCCAATTTACGAATTAATGCCCGAACCCAAGGGAGAAGCGCTGCAACAGATGAAGTTCATTCATTTAGCCGAAAAGTTCAGAAGAGAAGAGGAGATACTCATGAGAGAAAGATAATAATCGGGGTGAGTAATCGCGTTCTATTTCCGAAATATTCCATTCCATTTCCAGTATTAGCTCAACAGTCGAATAATAAATATTACGAAAATACGCATGTTTACAAAAAATAAGTGCAAAAGCTCAGTAATGTTGATTATTATTCATTGATGATTGAATATATAAACTTTTCAAAGAACTTAAACTACTAAATAGCAAACTCTTTCAGTTCACTCTATACCCTCCCTCCACAAACCAGTTACACGTATATAGAACAGTACTATTACAATAGGTCTGTTCCCTTACTTTCTGCACTAAAATTCATAAAATCCTTGAAATGTGTGAATCTTAGTGGGATAAAAACCTCTCAAAGAAAGGGCGAAAATTACAAAAAAAAAAAATAGGAAACATGTCGAACAACAAAAGCTGTACTTGAAGAAGTCGTCAGGAAGATATAATAGGAAATGTCAATTTTCATACTCTGGAATATCTTCGAATAGCATGTTACGCATTTGTTTATTTTTTGTTTTTTTTTCGATTTATTGTGTTTTTTACTTATTATTTGACCTCTTTCGATAAATTTAACACAAAATAAACAAAAAAGAAGTATACTTTGGAATTTACATATGAGTGGCTTGACAGCTGTCATAAATTTATCAAAAAAAAATTGGACTAAAAATCGCATATATTGCTCTCACGTAAGTTTTCTCTGCTACGAAAAACTACGAAGACTTGAATTGATCAATATTCGTGATATTTGTATGTACGATCACAACAGTCGTGTTCAGTACGTTTGTAATCGCCGTCACATCATTTAAATATTTTTGACAGCAAAATGCGGGCTGCAAAATGTGTGGTGAAAACAAACACTTCTTGTGTGGAACGTAAACAACAGCAACGCATGTCACAAACCACAACCCTATAATCACTCACTTGTCAAATTTGTTTCCTGCCGGCCACGTATATTTTGTGGTATTTATTTGTAATTCTATTTGACAACAGAAAAATCAAGTAAATTACTTGTTAAATACTTAAAGAAGTCATATATTATTCTTTTAGCATTTATCAGTATGGATTCTATGATTCGCTACGTCTCCCCCATCAACCCAGCCGTGTTTCCACACCTTGCTACTGTTCTGCTGGCCATCGGAACATTTTTCACCGCTTGGTTCTTCGTCTTTGAAGTATCGCGCCCCAGGAACTCACAAAAGGATTCGACCATTTTCAAGGAGCTGCTCATAAGTTTGTTCGCATCGATTTTCCTTGGATTTGGCGTTGTTTTTCTACTTCTATCAGTTGGAATATACGTTTAAAGTATAATAACATCCCACTATTAGTTCTAAGCACTTGATTATGTACCCTTAAAATGATTGATGAGCATAAAATAATCAACACACAAAATTCATAATTAATCTCTTTTTATTTCTGCATAAAATATATATATAAAAAAGAAGTAAATCATACGATTGCAAACTATGTAAGTCGTGCTATTTGAATTCCTAACTTTTGGTGAAATAATATGTTTGATTTCGCTTTTTGTTTCTACTTAATTTTCTCGATTCTGCCCTAACAATACTCAGTTAAGCAAAATAGTAACTGATATAAAATACTTTCAAATATATAATATAATGTATTTATGTTTCATCCACAAAACTATCAACAAACAACATTTTCAGTATAGACCACTGTTTTAACCGGCAAGTCCAGCCTTCTGTCGACACTTTTGCATTATAGCACGCAGCATGAATTGCTTGCGCGAGAGTTGTCGGACGTGCTTCAGGAACGCTTCCAAGTCAATTACACCACTTCGCAGGGCCTCTCCTAAGTAGTAAATGGCGTCTTCTGTCGCTGCTTCTTCGGCATATGCGTTGAGTAGCCTGCAAAGAAGAGGGCATATGATTTTTTTTTTTTTTTTTTTTTTAATAAATTTCACGCAATCTCACTGTTTGTATAGAGGTGCTGTGGTAACGACAGCTTCATCAACGTCAATTCCATCAGTTTGTTCAAGTGATTCTAGAGATTTTTCCAATTCTTGTTCCTTGTCATGTAAGATGAGAATATTTTTCCTTAGTTCGGTCTACAAAATGTTTTCAAATTTTCATTGGTATGCGTAGATTTAATTAAGATGTGCATTATTACCTGCTCTCTCTGTAAACGGGCGATAATCGCTTCGATTTTTGTGCTACCTTCGACCAGTTCCTGTTTAGTGCGATTAAGTGTTTCAATTTCAGCTTGGCACTGATTGACTTTCTCTTGAATGCGCCGCCGCAGTTTGTCTTCCACTGCACTTATAAGTGATGCTTTGATGTGTTCTTCTGTGATCGTACCTGTTTGACTTGGATTACTTGGATTCTGATGAAAAAAAAAAAAAAACAACGTTGAACATCGACCAAATAATTTAGTATAATTAGCGAGCACAGAAAGTGCTACACCTATTTTTCCAGAAAAATCCTTAATTATCAGGTAGTGGATTTTTTTTGAATGACTTCCGTTCTCAAACAATGAAGTAGATGAAAAACAGTACCCGAAATTCGTGCCGATATAAATGAAACACGGAACAAACCGCTGTTCTTGACAACGGTCAAATGAAGTTAAGACAATCTGGACTATTTGGACGAGTTGCTGTTCGAAAACCCCTGACAAGGTACTGTATTAGCTGGTCAAAAAATAGCAACAAGCTAATTTAAATTTAAAACGGACCGCTTTTGAACTATAACTAGGAAATAAATTGGTAGTGCCCTGATAATTTAATGCTATTTTAGATGATTGTTCTACATTTAGCAAACAGTATTATGGGCAGAGGAAAGCATTGCTCGGAAGCTAAGCGAGAAACCATTTTGGCTCTACGCAATCAAGGCCATTCGATCCGATGTATCGCAAAATCACTTGGATGTTCCCCAAGAATAGTTTTTAATGCTCTACACGACAGAAAACTTTCCGAGACCAGTGGACACCCGTCAAAAATGTCCACCGAAGACAAAACTACGCTAATAAGGAAAGCCAGTACGAACCCTTTCATGTGACCCAGAGAATTAAAACGCGAAGCAGGACTTGAAGTGAGTGCCAGGACAATTCGCCGAACTTTGGTGGATGCGATGTTATACGCATTGCCTTTGCCAAACTCTTCAAAGAACAGAGTTTGTGGAGTCAAGTGGAACTGAAATTGGTGTGCATATAGTGCGTCGAAGGCTTAGGAAATTTGGTCACCCAAGATGATGAAATCTCGCCTAACTTGGGCAAAAAAATATGAAAAGTGGAGAAATATTTTTGGAGAAAAGTCATATTCTCCCATGAGAACAAATTTAGCATATACTCAGATGGAATTTATTACGTACGGTGAAGAACTGGAGAGCACTTAACTCTAGAAAAATAATCTTATTTTTTTATGGAATTAGTAAGGAAATAGACAAAAATATTTCAAACAATCATTTGCTACCGTCAATGGAAATGCATTTTTCAGAGGCCGGCAATATGATCTTTGAAGACGACCCTGCTCCGTGCCATCATTCCAAAATGGTAAGCCACTTTCATTGTTCATTTCCATTCTAATCCCTTATTAATTACACTCAACAAAATAAATTATGGCATTGAAAATAAACAACAAAAAAAGTGTTTGAAGAAGTTTGGTACAAAGAAATATCAGCGGAACACCTTTATAAATTAGTGGATTCAATGCCAACTGCGATTAATGGCGTCATAAAAAATAAAGAAGGCGCTACAAAATAACCCAAGTCAACCGTTACCATTGTAACAAGAGTTTTGTTGAGCGCAATCTCCCCATTCGCATTTCACAGAGTAAAAAGTATGTATCTGATACCTGTCCAAAAAAGGGGCATAATGTTCGTATTGCTCATTAGAATCTATACAGCTATTATTACAGTATGCTGCATTCACCTTGTTTACAGTAGTTGTACAATAGGTCTAGGAGCCTTTCGTTATACCTAGATGCGCAAAAACTTCACGACAGTTATACTGCCTGTAGTAGGGCTAAAAACTGGCCTAATTTATTATCATCACTAGAAGCAAATTGTAGAAATTTTGTGAGCAGGTATAAACCACCCTGAATATCAGCAATATTTGTGGTCGTCAGCAGTTGCCTGCAAATCATTCTACGACAAAGATAATAGTGTTCAAAACAAGAATAAATCTGATTGTTTGGGACTAAGTTCTAAAATATCGTTAATTATGTGAATTTTTGGTGGATGAGAGCAGAGATCTTCAAACTTAACTACAACATATTTTCTGATAAAAACACACTAAGCCTATAGGCGAACTCTTGAACCCATCCTATTTGTATGCCCAATTTCCCGATCTTCTGTTAAAGTTGGACTGCTGCCTCGTCTCTACGTACTCGATTCTCTATTTGAGACAGTAGCCTTAGGTTAAGCAATAAAATTGTTCCGCAACAATAAGTTTTCCATGCGTGACATGCAATGAGATTAATAAGTGTAATAACTGGTAGGTGTATACCACTGTCTATCGTAAGCTGCAGCCGTTTGTCGTTCATCTCACGAACCGAAACTCAAACGAGACGATAAATTATAGTGACAAATCGATTATTATCCTAAAAAAAAATTGATATTTGAAAAAGAATCGGGACTTTTGGGAACGATTGAAAAACAGATGAAACTTGTTATTGTTTTGTCAACGAGCGCCAAAGACACTGAGGTGTCTACCTACAAATTCTTAAAGGTTTTCATTCTATTGTGCATAAAGCTTCTTCACGTTGTCTATCAATTGATTGAATAAAGTTGCTACGCTAAGATCTACATCATCATTAGATCATCATTCTAGTAAACCACCATGTCTCCGATTCAAGTATTGGAACAGAATCTGCTTGACAGAGACTTAATTGGTGAGACTTGAGTACTAGCCAGTTATACTATCAGGTTGTAACATAAGTATTGCGCGATTTTTGAATGTCTGTTTAATAATTAAATAATTTGCACCAAATGCAAAAATGTTGTCGTCTAAGTAATGTCCTTCATTAGACAATACTTTTGCCCACCTCTCAGGGAACTTCTTAATGCCGTCACTAAAAAATGGTTTGGCTTTGACGAAATACCCCAAGAGCCTCTTGGACATCATCCCGAGATCTAAAATTTTTTCCATCAAGGAAGTTTTGCCGACTTCGGAAAAAGTGGAAATCTGATGGTGCTAAATCAAAAGAATAACGCGGATGCACCATTTTTTCCCAACAGAGCTCCTGTAACTGTGTGCAGGTGGTCCTAGCTATATGAGGGCGAGCGTTATTTTGATGGAATAGAACACCCCTTCGATTAACCAGACCTAGCCGTCTCTGCTCTATTGTTTACTTTAATCTGCACAGCTGTTGACAGTAGACTTCTGCGGTGATAGTCTGGTTATGGATTATTCCCTCAGCATCCTACCATAAACACAGTAACAGCTTGAGCGGGTGAAGTCCTTCTCTGGGATGTTGTGCTGGTCTGTCTTCTGGACTAAGCCATTAGTGGCGACGTTTAATGTTATTGTAAAGAAACCACTTTTCATCTCCGGTAATGATTCGGTCCAAAAATGGGTCTTGATTGTGACGCGACATAAGCGCAGTACAAGCTTCGATTCTTTGATTATTTTGCAATAGGTAGTGTGGTACCAACTTTATGACTTTTCCCATATTTGTTAGGTGTCGATGGATGGTCATATGGCTTACGTTAAGTTCGCTTGCGAGTTCCCTTACCGTAACAGTGGGTTTTCTTTCGACGGTGGACGTAAGGAGCTAATCGTCTAGCTTTTTTGACCTGCCCGAACGAGGTTAAGCCTTTAGGTCAAAAATGCCATTTCTAAACTTTGCAAACCAACGACGACGGCTGAGAATACCCCCTCCATACACATTTTGAATTTATCTAGTGGCTTCACTTCCATTCTGTTTTTTTCCAGAATAATAATAATTTTCATTAAAATATGCCGAAATGCTCTTCCGATACATCCATTTCAAAATTCAATGAAAAATGCTTACAATGATGTTAACATAAAGAAATTTGTAGACTGAATGAGCAGCAATATATCCCAAATACTAATTTCAAAAACGGTTTCAGCATTAAATTGGCTTTTGCATTTTATGGCAATTGGAAAATAACCCCCGAAAAAAAAGCACAATACTTATGTTACAACCTGATTATAAATATACACAACCTATGACCACTCGAATGCTAGAAGGAAATTATTAGTAAAACGTGGTTGTTCATTTGAAATCGATAATTGCAGTATGCGTCAGTAAATAATTCTAACGAAACGAGTAAGAAATAAAGCTGTGCGTCATTTTGATCAACATCTTAAACTTGAACGACGCATTGATAGTAATAGCTGTCGTTTTCTTTCCTACCAAAGATGACTTTTGTTCTGAAAGTTTAATTTATCTATTTCAATATGTTGCTAAGATGTCTTTCTCATCATTATGAAGATTCATCTAAAGCATATAAAAAGAAAAGAAAAAAACAAACACAATTAAAGAGTACAATGAGTACATACATACATACTTGGAATAAAACGAAATATGATTAATCCTCCTAAGTATTGAGCAACATTATTGAAAACAAAGTTGTTTTCTCCTACTCACTGCATCCATACCACAAAGATCGGAACAACAAGAGTTTTTTAGCATTTATCGAGTCTCTAAAGATGTAAGATTTTGTGTAGCTTCTAATATTCTGAACTGCATAAGCTTAACCCACAGCTGGCTATTCCAAGTGAGCATTCTGTTAAAGTGTACTCCGAGGTTCTTTGCAGTATTAACAAACTCAACGTGTATGTTATTTTATGGAGAGTAAGACAAACCAAGATAATTTTTGGATATGAAAAGACATTTCATCTTTCGGGGGTTTAGCATAAAGCCAGATTTCTTTTACAATCAAAAGAGCAGCTGTTAAAGACCTGTACGTCGTCGTAACTATATCTGGGATTACATTAATATACAATGAGACAATAATGGACCCAAATTCGACCCTTGCATAACACCCGGAGATAATGGAATAAAGTCAAAAACCTGATTTCCAACCACTACCACCAGATTTTTGCCGGTTAGGTAGAATACAGGCTAAATGGCCTCGGGTGAACAATTATACATCCATGATAGTTTTTGGCACATGATGGAGCAAATAATTTCGTCGAAGGCTTTCGTGTAATCAATGAGGACTGAGAATGTTACGTTGTCATCATCTATAGCTCTCCTAACCTCTCTGACTTCTGGTGCGCTCAGGTTTAGCGAACAAATTTCCCTTTCTCATTTTAAAGATTTAATAACTTGAGACATCCCTTAAAGAATAGAAGATACTTACATATCCCGAATTATATCCAGGAACCGGAGGAAAATTCATATACGGAGGATAACTTGTGTTCCCCGATGGTCCAGCTGAGGGTCCTTGGCTTGTTGCGGCAGCATTCGGCATATATGGTGGATACGGGCCAAAGTTATTATTTTGTGGAAATGAAGGAAAAGCTCCTCCACCACCACTAGTCGGGTATGGCAAAAATGAACTACCCGAACCGCCAGGTTGAGGCATAAATGCTAAACAAAAAAAAAAAAAACAAAAAAACAACTCAGTATCACAGTATTTAAATACAGTATCAAGAGTTCGTACAAGATGTTGGGTATGGTGTTACTTGATCTTTTGGCTTAGAATACACAGGTGGTTGATCTCCGAACGTGACAATCATAACTTGGATTAAGCCCAACAAGTCTGAAGAGTGCTATACAACAAAGCAAACACATTGTTAAGCATGGTGAAGTAAATAATACCTTATCTTATATTTACCGGCTGCCAATCATGTAAGTAAGGCAAATAGATCTTTCCATTATGGTCAACATACATTGAAACCTTAATCTGCATACTTGGAGTTGGTTTTACAAAACACATTGGAGCGTTCTGTGGATGAGTGTCCGTCAACCAAATGCATATCGGAATGTGATAAGTATTATCTATATTACAAGCATAATTATATCTCGATTACGAAAAAGACATTTAGATAAAATCTTACTTTTATAAACGACTGGTACCGTTCCCTGTAAGTTGAATAAATCTTTTTGTGTGCCATCGTTGAAAACTGTATGAATCTTTTTTTTAGCAATTTTATACAAACGAACACACAATATGCGTCTTACCAAATTTCTGTAGATGATATGAAAGGCTTCGGTAGTTGTTTAACGCAACAAGTACATCTTTTTTTGTTACGTTTATGTTTTTATACTAAAATTAATGAATTAATGCATTCATTATTTATGAAAAAAAATTTACTAATGTTCGAGTAGTACCTTCGCTAGTAGTTTGACAACAGTAGACTCTTCAGCGGCTGGCAACATAATATATATTCGTTTTACTTGTAAAGATTAATTGATTTGGTGAAATTTATTAGTTAAAAATAAAAATACGAATTTTCTTTCTTCATTAGCAAGTGACAGCTCTCGAGATTGAGATGAGTAATTCGTAGTTGTTATTTTTAGTTTGGAAAGTTTCTCAGACTGCTTGTGAAAGTACAATTTCTTCTATTTTATTCTAGTACAAAAGTGTATAAAAAGGCTTTGTTTGTTATTCTAATATGTAATACAATTCTTCCAACAGTAAAATGGCTGATGACACCTAGCAATGTAGAGTTTAACCAATAAGCGTGTTCCTCTTACGGATCCCTCTGAAGACTCCGACGGATCCGCCGTTCCACTTAATTTCTCAGCTGAGGAATCCGAGATTGTTTCGGATTCTCTGAGACTGGGCATGTTCTGCCTAACAAGTTTTTCCTTTTTTTTCGGGCGGCTTACTTAGTCCTGTTAAAGAGTCATGTGGACATATTTTTATTACCATTATTGTTCATTGAACGTAAACGACACATAGATAAATGGTATCCTTAATATGCGTAAAAGTATTTCCATAACTCATTAAAATCCCAAATTTTCGAAGAAAATTTACAAATGCCAAATAAGTAATATAATATATATGTAGCTAATAACAAATAAACAGCATACAACAGAATATGCCTTTTATTTAAAAAAAAAAAAATTTTAAAAAAATCAAAAAGCGAGAGCATACATATGTTATTTTTTATTAGTTATTATTTTAATGCCTAAAACACAATAGCGCCTCGACCTCAACTTCGCCTGACGTTTATGAGTTAAACCATAGGAAATCAATGTGTCCTATCACAATGTCGCTTCCACCTTGACCTCACGTTTTTCATTCGTAAAGAAAAACGTAATGCTACGTAACGACACTCTAACCCGAGGCAGAAGTTGAGATGAGCTGAACTTTTGCTTGCTTTGGCAAATGAAAAAAAAAAAATAATGTAAACAAACTAATTCAAAGCGCTCACAAGGCGAATGGTACGTAATGAGACGAAACCAAGGTCGAGGCGATATTGTGTTTACGCATAATTTCCTCGTCAGTGGAAAATTCGTGTTCCATTTAACAAATATTCTCCGCTGAGGAATGGGAGGAAAATGTCTGAAGGATTCGTAACTGGAATACGACTAATCAAAATGCTTATGCAGCAATCTGGGCACTCACAACGGGCACGACACAAACGCAGGCTTTTTTAGGGAATAGGTTGAGGGGACGGAGTATCTGCGTCTGTAGTGACAGCCAAGCTGCGTTTAAAGCCTGAATTTGGTCACAAGGCTGAACTCAGTGAGTCTTGTTTGGGTCCCAGTTTATAATGGGATTACTGGAAATGAAATCTTCGATGAACTTACTAGACAAGGTTCGGAGGAGAACTGAAGCTCTTACTCGGTATCGATTCTGAGTGCTCCAGTGGATTTTTTCATATCCTGACAAAAAAAACAAAAAAAAAGTTTGCTCAAAATACATTTTCAGAATTGAGTTTGTAAACTTTTCTGATATGAACCCATCGACGTATACAGATTTTCTGCATTTCTGAAGGAAAAAATAAATCCCGGATTATTTTCTCACTTATGATCGGGTGACTTGGTTGCTGTCCCCCAATGGGGCTTGAAACTGAACCATTCGGAGCACAAACAGTGTCTCAAAATGCGCTATTCATAATCCCGCGAAAGCATTCAAGGTATCCAGGGAAAAAATCAAAGAAAATATTTTAATCGTACATAAAGATTAATTTTTGTTGAAAAAAAGTTTTTCATAGTATGCGTTTTGTAGACACAAAAAAAAAACAACCATCGATACTGTTGTGAAAAAGTATTCGATATTTACTATAAGTAAAGTAAGACGAATCGTAGAAGTAGCGCAGGGTCATAAGTCCACAGGCCATAAGTCCATATTGAGCATTTGAACCAGGTCGGATATAACACAACAACATAATTGTGACTTAGTAGAGGCATAGGTCCACATACAATTGGATTTATAACCTACCCAGTGCAAGTGGAAAAAATAAATATTTTAACGTTAAGAGCGAACGCCTTAGCTTCTCGCAATAATTCGTGATATGCGACACACGAATGATAGGGAACTACAGCTTTACTGCCGGAACACAATGATGAAGCTGTAGCGCAACCTAAAGCCGAAGTATGAGCTGGCAAAATTTGAGATACGCACAAAATCTATTACGCGAACACAATAATGAAGCTGAAGTAGCATCTAAAGTAGAAGTAAAGTCAACTTCATCTTTACATGCCGCTCCACGCTTTAACTTCAGTGTCTCTATTGAGTTCAGGCAGTTATGCCGTTTCAGAAGGGCAATTTTTTGAATTGAGAGAAGATTCTCATGACAATTTTATTCTCTGTTGTTTTTTTGTATCGAAAGTGATACTTTTTCTTTTCATTTCTGACGTGATACTTCATTTTTGAAACACGCACTTTTGATAATTTTCACTTCTTCTAAAAAAAAAAAAAAATATTAGTCCATTTTTGGAAAGTCAGAATTATATATTGTATTTTGGTGTAGAACGGGTCAGCGATTTTGAAAATATAATTCATTTTGTATGATTTCTCCATGCTTTTCGATCACAACGTGGGTCAAACGGAAGTGGAATTTTTGTAGTTCCAGATATTGGAGAATTTTCGGCTTTTTTATATTATATAATATTTTAGTACACCAAGCAACATTTTTTTGCTCGCAAAGTGGGTAAAACTGTGGATGGCTCAGCTTGACGGTCAAACTGGATCATCTACAACTGAAACTAGACGAAAGTTAACTATCACCCACAACTGGTTATGCATAATATTTATCAGCTGCTGGATCGGATACTGGTAAGGAATAAAAAAAAAAACCTTTAAAAAAGGTACTGATGTAATACTGAAAATTCAAATCAGGTAAAGTGTTCTAAGGATATGAGTATTGGTTTGATTGCCTTTCCCTAATAAAATACGAACGAAGAGGATATTTGCACGATTAGGTGTAGAAATAGGTATACTACATGTTTTATCCGCTGTAAAAGTGTTCAATTTTACACCATATTATTATGTTACGAGGGCAAGCTGAAAAGTTCTCGGCCTGACAATGAAAGACTGAGATTTTCAGTTAAAAAATGATTTTATTTTTTTACATAATCTCCCTTGACTTCAACACACTTGGTCCAGCGTTTCTCCAACATCAGTATTCCTTCTCGGAAGTAAGAGTCTCGAAGGCTGTGAAAATATTCATCTATGGCCCTCTCAATTTCTGCATTGGATGCGACGCGCTTCCCAGAAATAAATTTCTTCAAGTTTGGGAACAGATGGAAGTCTGAGGGTGCCAAATCAGGTGAATATGGGTGATGGCCGAGCAAATCGTACCCCAAATACCGCAGTTTTCCCATCGCCAAGGCACACTTGTGTACAGGTGCATTGTCCTGGTGAAAGATGATTTTTTTCTTCTTCCAGCCAGGCCTCTTCTCGCGAATTTTGGCATCCAGCTGGTCAAAAAGGTTGGAGTAATATTCGCCTGTAATTGTTCTACCTTTCTCAAGGTAATCGATTAACAGCATCCCTTTCGCATCCCAAAACACGCCGCACAAAATCGGTCGGATCCCTACTGAATCGGTCCAAAGATTGCCGCGAAAATCGTTTACGCATTTGCTTTTGATCGGCATTCAGCAAATACGGCACCCATCTTGCGTAGAGCTTTCGCATCCCTAAGTTTTTGTGCAAGATGTTTCGCACCCTTCTTCCGATATACACACAGCCTCAGCTATCTCACTCACTTTCACTCGCCTATCGTCCAACACGATATCATGCACTTTTCGATGGTTTCGGGTGTGGACGTGCGACCACGTTCAAATTCAGCTGTCCACTTTTTAACGGTTGACATGCAAGGAGCAGAGTCCCCGTTAACTTTTGTCAACTTTCGATGAATTTCCTTAGGGGTTAACCAATCCAAAACGAAGAATTTTATCACCGCACGATATTCAAATTTATCCATTTTAACGAAAAACACGCAAAACATCTACTGCAAAAATTCGTGTAAAGGAACTACTTAAGAGTACAAGTTGTACGAACTAATGAGAAGTGCACCCAGGCAGGAAACATAAATTTTTGTTGATTGGAACGCCATCTCTGCGTCAGGCGGAGAACTTTTCACCTTGCTCTCGTATGTATGGCATTTCATTTCTCAAAAGTACCAAAATTCTACAAGGCCCACTATTGTAAATTCAGTGTTGTATTCGTGGACTGATTTCGAATAATCGAATATGTTTCACTTTTTCCTCGGCACAACAATATCTATTAATACAAAATTAGTGATATATTTTGAAATTTTGTTCCTGAATGCAAGTACAACTACAAGGCACAATTTTGATGTAAAATTTGATGTACAAGTAGATGTGTACTTGTTAATATTTCAGACTTAACCGCAATAGCAATTTTTTCTCAAGATTGGAGGTGATATTTAAAGAAAATAAATTGTTTTGTTGCCTACAAAGGAAGTTTCTCTGACCCTAGCGGCAACACTGTTCGCGAGGTGGGACGGTGAAAAAATTATTTGTTGTTTTCTGGGACTCGAATTTGGAGTCACACGCTCGGTGATTACGCACATAGCCATTGAGCCCAAAGTTGTGAAGTTATGACATGGTGAACATAAGTCCCGCTAATACAGGTGTTTCATAAGTCCATTATGATCCTGCGCAGAAGAAAATACTCTAAAGTAATTTCCGAAAGTTTTTTCTTAAGACTATGAATTTTCCAGTCCTCAGTAAAGCAAAGACAAAGTGTAAGCACGATCGCGGTTCTGACGTACTTACACTCCGGAACAAAATGATAACACTCCCACAAATTCTTCAGAAAAAAAAAGTGTGTAGTTAAGTAAACATTGGTGAAAATAGTTGTGGTCTTTTATTATCATTTGGTGTTAAATTTGATAAACTTTTTTCAAAAAGGTACAATATGGAACGCCGAGAAATGTTAAAATTAAGTGTTTTATATTTTCGTTCCAGAGTGTAAATTTTGTATATTGGGGTTGTGACCTAGGGGATATTTGCAGTTAAAAAAATTGTCCTTTTTAACTAGAATAAAACTGCATTTTTAGCTATTTCGCCGACACCCCTCCGAGAAATCCCTTGTGCCACATAAAATATCTGGAGGCGTTAAGGCTCAACTATAATAGAAGAATGGTTTCGGGCGACCATTCCGAAACAGTGCGAATACAAAGGATTTGTATTGTGTGACCATAATAGCTTTTTGCTTCGATTCGTTAAGTTTTCGTTCACTTTTACTCACTTACGAAAGAGGGAATGGATTCGCTCTTTCGTAAGGGTACATATGACGATTTGACAAGCGGTCCCCCATCGATGATGCTTGATTTCGGTGATCGGACGAGAATCTTTGCTTCCGAGCACCAACGCATATTATGGGCTACTTGTGCAATTGACAGTACTGAAGGAAACTTAACGTAGAATTATGACATTCGCTTCCGATTGCTTCCGACTATTATAGTTCAGCCTTTTGTCTCCAGGTCATGTATTGTTAGATTAAATGTTCAGAGCTGACGTTTACAGTAACTCAGACAATTTCTTAGAAATGGTGTAGGTAGGCACCGTTGCAAATCAAATTCAAATGCTTTCATGTTTTTATATTTTTTGCACTTTGTCTCTTCTAATCATATCCCATTTCTGCCTTATCCTAATGTCGTTTATCGTTGCTCTTCTTCCAAAGTTTCTCCATTTGGTGCTACTTTAATTTTTGATATTAGTGTTTCACACGTAGCACAAGTATCTAGCTTCGGTATTTTAAATTTGAAGCCCATTGTTTTAAATATCTCTGCATATTGTGATTGACTTACTGGTGCTTCAGTGCTTTATCTATATAATTTATGTAATAGATTGAGATCACACCTCGTATAATGACTTTAAAATGCTGGAAATTTGTTCATGTGTTCCTTTACTTCCTTCTCTTTGCTCGAGCTAGTTTTATTTGGAGGGGTTTCTTTTCATGAAGGTCTTTAAATGGAATTAACGGACAGCTAATTTTCTTTTTGATCACACTTTTTATAAAGCTATCAGACTCACCGAACGAAAAAGGGTGACATTGATAAAAATGTTGGACATGTTAAAAAGAAGGCGTAGTTCAAAAATCATTAATTACTGCAGAACGATTAGACAATTGGTGTATTTTTCAGCCTTTTCAGAATGAGGCTTTATACATTTTTGGTAATGTACAATATTAATTATTATTACATGAAAATAAATAACACTTTAGGCTTTAAGAAATGCGTTAAAACCAATATGGGGAACTAGTCATGTAGGCAGATCTAGATACTCCATTGAAATACACTACGATCACAAAAAAATAAGCAACAACGCATTTGCATATAATATGTAAATGAAACATTAAAATTGTTATACATTACCTTTCATCCATTTTTTTTACAAAAAGTATAGAGTAAAATAAATAATAATACCTAACGAACTGTAACAAACAAAAGCATATCTAAAACAAACGAAAGCAACAGCAAAACAACCAATGCGCAGGTTGCGCTGATGTTGCAAAAAAAAAAAAAAAAAACATTTGATTTGGGCAGTACTGCCAAATTTTGGCTTTTTTTAAACACTGCATTTTTGAATTGGGCATGTACTTGACAGTGATTTCACGATTTCGTTTGCGCTTATTTAATTTGATTAATGTATCACATTGTTTGTCTTCAACTGTTATAAAGTGCCAATGTATAATATTCGTTGATTGTAAGATCACAAAGACCAGTAGTGGTTGAATAAAGCGTCAATATCATGTAATAAAACTTTATCTCGACAGTTTTTTCGACATTGATCAAACTCCATGAATATCCTTGTTTTTAGTAAGTTTCCAGAATGTTTCTCGTAAAGCTGTCCACTATTTTGTCTAAATCATCTGAATTTTCCCACTAGGGAATGTCCTCCAAATTGATGCCCCTGTATTAAGTATTTCTTCAATGATTAACTTCAATTATGACACCATTTTCAAATTCCTTCATATTTCAACTTAAGTCGATCTATTCCGCATGCCTTCAACATTATGGTTAGGAATAATGGCGAAATTTAAGAACGCATTTTAAAAAATGGCGTATGTGATTTGGAATAACAGCTTAATTTAAATTAAGATAATTTTTTAGTTAGAACCCGTTTTGGATTAACGACCTAACTCAAGTTAAAAAATATTTTTTTCCTTCACTTCCTTCCACTTATCTCAACTTAGACCGTTATTCCAAAATCAAAGGGAATAACGGGGAAACAGACTAACTCAACTTTGGTTATTATACCGATGTGAAAGCAAGGATAATAAATGACCAAAGTTGAGTTAGGCCTTAAAGTTAGAGAAATAGAAGTTGCGCTGCTTTATCAAAACAGGGGTCAAGGAATTTCGACTTAAGCATTGCTTAAGTTTATATATCTTCTACAATTTGAATGCGGCTTACAAAAATGTAATACATATCGATTTTTATACCCTGAGTCGAGTCTTGTTAGTACCAATAACTGAAATTTGACCTAAGTCGACTTAGGCGCTTTTGGCTTGTGACCACAGAATATTAGCGAGTGGCTGTGAGTGTTTTTCCATTGTACACAAATTCAACCACCTTACATCCCGTGTTCACTCACACCACCCTGTGGGTGCCTCGAAGTGTTTCTTTTTAGCAGAGATGTTACCGAGCGTGATTTTTGGATAAGTTGAATAATCGATTGTAGGCCGTTTCTACTGGTTTATACTTTTGATAGGCAGTCCTGCAGAGCTTTTGATGTAGAAAGCACTTTAACTAAACCCATGCCTCAGGTATACGTAGGGACTAACAAAAGTTCGCTTAGTTGATTGAATAATAAAACACAAAAATAATTTTAACTTTAGATATTTAATCTTCATCTTTTTTTTAATTTCTCCACATAATTCCCATTTATTTCAATATATTTCTTCAGCCGATAGATCCATCTTCAAAATCCTCTTTTTGGAGCTTTTCGATTCCGACATTGACTGCATTAATAAGATTATTAATGCAGTCAATGTGACGATTTTTCCCTCAAATCTTTTTTTTTATTTTCGGAAACAGCCAAAAGTCACACGGCTCCAGATCTAGAGAATTAGGTGCTGGGTGAATTTCATTGATACCCGAGAGCGCAAGAAAGTTGTTGTTTTTTTCAGCAGTGTGCGCAGGCGCCTTGTCGTGGTGCAAAAAGTAGCGACGCAGCTCCGCTTTTTGTCGGTGTCCTAGTAAATTTTGGAAAACTTGTGGTAACCAAGTTTCAGTATACCAATTAGCAGTGACTGTCTGACCAGTTTTAAGCGGGATGACGGTGACCATTTTCGCCCTGGTGAAGTACATCAACATCATAGCTTTTGTTGCTGACTTTTGTTGTTTGGCTTTTACTAGAGGATTTGCACCTTCTGGGCTACATACCATAGACTGCTGTTTGGTTCCCGGGTCGTACTTTTAAAACCAAGATTCATCACCTGTAACGATCTTATTGAAGCAGCTTGACTCTCCATTTTCAAACTTATCCAGGAAATATTGAGCAAAACGAACACGAGCCTCCTTTTGCCCTCTATTCAAAATTTTTGAAATCCATCGAGCTGACTTCTACGAATATTTCAGGTGATAATTTAAAATTCGTGACACAGCCAAGTTCATCCGCTTTCATCTCCTGTGTCATCCTGACATCTTCATCAATTTTAGCCCTCACCAGGGCCACATTTGTATCGTCGGTCGAGGATTTGGGCCGACCTTCACCAGATTCGCCCTCCACAGAAAAATGGCCAGTCTGGAATCTTCGAAACCACTTTGAAATAGTAACAAGAGATGGTGCATTTATTACGTATGCATTTTGGCATTCGTGCAGAATTTTAACTGGCGGGAGTTGACGTCGAATTTCGAAGAGAATAGCAAAACGAATTTCTTCCTGTATTGGCGGTGGAACTACAACCGAGCTTACGTCACTAATTTTTCTCTTTCTCGTCTCCATTTTTACCTATTGTTCTGAAATATGTAAATAAATATTGTTAGATTATAAGTTACAGAAATGCATCGTTTTTTTTTTGAAAAACTACTAAATTGACACCAACTAAGCGAACTTTTGTTAGTCCCTACGTAGCGCTGAGTGGAAAACAGATATTCAAGATTTTCCAAAAAGCGATGAATTATTTTGTAAATTTGTAATCTAAGTGTATCTGTAGACAAACAACGCTTTCGAAAACAGGATAGTTGTCTGGGATAGGCGTACAGCCGACAAAAAGGATGACCGTTAACAAATTCGGAGAGTTTTATTCTAAATCATATAGGGTAAAGACACGACAATTGTGGTGTTTTAGAACGGACTTTGCATTTGTGTATCAGGCTTGCCTTGTAGATTCCCAATTCCTGCCCAGTATAGTGGTATTGGCTAAGTAGCAGTCTTTTCTACTTTTGCAGCTAAGAACAGTTAGGTACGCATTCCATCGAGGTGGATTCTGATAACTGGGCAAAAATAATAAAATAAATGTAGGGTCTAGTAATACCTCCTGTCGGTATTACGGATATAAGTAGGATTATTTCTCTTGTTGCAAACTACTGATTTAGTACCTATTAATGTAAGTGTGAAGGGTACACCTCCTGTAAAAATGCCACCTTTACAAATACTTCGACTTAGCTTTTAGTAGTCCTCTAACTAATAAAGTGTTCATTTAAGGCTTAAAGATTTATTTAAAAAAGAAAAAAACAAGACAAAGGTGTGTCGAACATCAAAATAGATTTACATATATAACTTACACTTAGTACTAAAGCATTTGTAGCAAACAAAAGCGAAATATCGTTACTTCTATCGAAGGGACTGTGGAGTTGTACCTTCGATATGTTTCATCTGTTACATGATAACATCCCTCTCAGTTCCCATTTTCGGCATCCTCAAGTTGCTGTGTCTGTAGGGCTCGGCGGTCCTCAACTCTAACACACTTCGGGCAAATCATATTCTTTCGTGTCATACAAACCCTATGATATATTGAATTACATTTATCACATATTACACATCCATCGTCAAATGGATATATCACTTCGTCGTTGCCACATATCTCACAAATGTACGCTTTTGCAGTGCACAGGCCACAGTTTCGTATATGCTTGTCAAAAATGTTGTAGACTTTATTTAGGAATTCATAAAGTGAACTCGATTCGACCTGCTCTAGATCACTGATTGAGTAGAAGTCAGAGGATTGGAGGAGGTGGCGTTTTGAACCTAAAATGAATTGTTAACTACCATTTGATAAACCTTTTAGAGGATGTGTGTAATACCAATTTGATTATCCAGTAGTTTATCTTCGGTGGCCTTTCGACATTCGAGTAAATATTTTCGCATGAATCCTAGGTTGTCTCGTAATTTTTTAATGGAGCTGAGCTTTTGCAGGAATACAAAAAGCTTCGGATTGGCATCTTCGAGTTTGACAACAGGCTTCTCGAGAAATAGGTTAATTTCCTGCAATGATGAGCGGCACACTTTTCGTGGCACAAAATCCCAGTTGTGAATAATGCGCGCTGGAATCACTGAAACATCATTCCAGTGACAGGTGGGACAGTAGTAGAGTCCGTTGTAGTCACATAATCGTGGTTCTACCCAACTATTTTCTGCAAAACAATTTGAATATTAATAGGGTTAAATGCGGATAAAAAAAAAGGAATGTGTTAAATGAAAGCATAAAAGACGAAAAAAGCTGTTATTAGTCAAATAGTAAGAGAGTAGCAATAAAAGGATCAATTTGAATGACATTAAGATGACGGTCTATTGGCCACTGCGCAGCCCACTTTATTAATTTCAGACTAACTTTGTTTTATTTCTCTGTAACTTATATAGAGAAATAAATTTATGAATTCGACATGAGCATGTAATACTACAGATAATTATAGAGATAACCAATGCAAATGGCAGAAATGAAGTGATAAAAAAAAACTTTGAGCGGTAGTCGACAAAAGTTTAACGCATCACAGCTGCTAAGCTTATCTGTTGAGCGAGCGCCAAAACAACCCACAGTATAACGACAAAATAACCTCCTACAATATAACATTTTCGTACAATATTTTGGGGAGCAATGTTATTTCTGTGTGCAGTTTATTTTATTGCTGGATTATCATTTCCGGGCAGATTCCGGTGCATAAACTTCTTAACACAAAAACCATCAATCTATAATTTCCTGGCCTGATTTAGATTTTGTTTCAAAATGACCCCATGCTGCTGACGTCTGGTGCAACTTTGTTTTACTATTGTACGTATTGTACAAATACTTTTAACTACAAACATACACAAAGCACTCATAAAAGCCTTTTAGTGATCAGAAATTAACGGTCAGGTAGCGTAACAACAATTAGCACTATACTGTTTCACATTAATTTTTAGGTAAACTCCAAAAAAAAAAAACAATTTTTACGTGCACCTATAGATAAGGTATAAGGGAAAGTATTTGTGTTCTGAAAATGTTCGATCTCAAGATTTTGATTAAACTTGACATTACTATAATGAAACATCTCGAAAAATTGGGGCCTATGCACGTTGGCTTTGAATGTTTGAAGGTTGTAGTGATGGGGAAATACAGAGCCTGGTAGATCATTCCACATTCGTGTTGTTCAGCTTATAAACGAATCCCTATATTTGACAGTACTACCGAAGTTAGGCTTTAGGGTAAACTGATGTGCATTCGAAGCAGTCGCGTATTGCGGGTGAAATTTTGAAGGGGAGGAATGCAACTGGTTATTTTACTGGAACATTTTTTATAAAAAAAAAAACGATAAAACAGGGAGAGACATGAGACATTTCTCCGATGTTCAAGAGAATGTATAGCATTCACAATGTCTCTATCACCTATAAGTTTTAACGCGCGATTTTGTACCCTATCAAGAATGAGCAGAAAGGTCTTGGGTGCATCAGACCAGATATGGGCGTTATATTCTAGCTTAGGGCGGATGAATGCCTTATAAATTGAAGCCAGATCAGACGGGTTAAAATATTTCTTGCACCGTTTAAGGAATCCTAGACATTTTGCAGCATTTCTAGCGACCTCGAATATGTGATCGTTCCATCGAAGATGGGTATTAATACACATACCGAGAATGGCAAGTCTTTCGGTTTCAACAATGCAAGTACCATCCATGGATAATGGTTGAGGGTTTTGGCTTCGCTTCAGAAAGAGAAGACAGCATTGTGTTTTGGAAGCATTAAATTCCACTCTGTTGGTTGAACCCCATTTGATTATGCTGTCCAGATCGGAATTTAATGTGTTAAACATACGTTGCCGTTCCCTTTCTACGGCCGATGGGCAAGGACATCCGTTAGGGAACGAATATGAAAAACTGAGGGTACTGTTATCAGCGAAGGAATGGATTGGATTAGAAGTTGCGGACAAGAGATCGTTTATAAAAATAAGAAAGAGAGTCGGAGACAAAACAGAGTCTTGGGGGACACCAGCATTTATTTGGTGGATTGCAGACTTGAAGCCGTCCAAGACAACTTGTATTGAACGCCCCGAAAGGTAATTTCTAATCCATTGAAGAAGAGACTCTTCTTCGACAAAAGAGCCTGATGCCAAACTCTGTCAAATGCCTTTGAAATATCAAGTGCAACCATCTTAGTTTCGCCGAAGTGATGGAGAGATTGGTTCCACTTCTCGGTGAGATATGCCATCAAATCACCAGTGGACCTGTTGCTACGAAAACCACACTGCCGGTCATTAAGGAGTTTTCGTGAATCTAGATATTTCATAAGCTGACGATTTATCAGGGTTTCCATGACCTTGGAAAGAAGGGACGTAAGTGCAATGGGTCGGTAATTGGACAGGGAGGAAGATTCGCCTTTTTTAGGCAGGGGCTGGACAAATGCTGTTTTCCATCTACTCGGAAAGAGCCCTGAAAAGTAGGCTAGACAGAAAAGCTTACGCAGAGGTTTTGCCAGAGTAGAAGAACACCTCTTCAAAACTATGGGGGGGGATACCATCTGGACCAGCGGATTTGTGTATGTTAAGACCTTTGAGTACACCTGCAACTGTACGAGTGCGAAAGTGGACTTGTCCCATGGAAAATTTGACACTCTCAAATACAGGTGGAGACCAAGCATTATCTGGCAGTGTGGAATTCGCTGCAAAGTGAGCAGCAAGCAGATTAGCTTTGTCTAAGGAGCTGACAGCTGGAATGTCATTGTAAATGAGCGTGGGGATAGCAGACGAGGCAGAATTTTTAATATTTTTGACGAATGTCCAAAAATGTTTACTACCTTTGGGACATTGTAGGATTTTTTGCTTCAATTTTTGGTCGTGTAAGAATTTTACACGTCGAATATGGGCATTGCAGTCTTTTCTAGCTTGTTTAAACTTCTTTCGGTTTTCCTCAGATTTGTTGGAAAACTTACTTCTTTTAACCTGATAGTCTCTTTACAGCTCTGATCAAACCACGAGTTTGCCTTAGGTTTAATACTCTTTATTCTGTTAGGAATAAAGTCATTTATACCTAAGAGGATAGTGTTAGTGATCATATCATCTGCGGCATCCACGTCGCTATCGAGGAAACATAGCGACCAGTTAAAACTCCTGAAGAAGCTATTAAGGCCGCTCCAGTTGGCTTTCTCGTATTGCCATACTTTTCTTTTAAGAGTTTTTTCTTTAACTGAGTGGTCGGAGTACGAGAATTTAGCTGATACGATATTTTGGTCAGACCAACCTAGAGGCGCTAAAACATCAATAGTGTATTTTTCAGGGTGCGAAGTAAGAAACAAGTCCAAAGTGTTGGAGGAATGACTTTCAATGTCCGGTAATCCTGTAGGCTCATTTACAAGCTGAGTCTAATTGTTTACCTCAGCGAAAAGTTCAACATACCTTCCTTCGGGTGTTGTCTGGCCAGAATGTTGAAGCCAATTCGAATTGTGTATATTGAAATCGCCCGCAATGACGATTTCAGTATAAGGGTAAAGGGAGACAATTCGACTGATTGAATCGGTCAGCGCATCAAATTCACCAGAAGTTGAGTTGCTGTCCGCACTAGGGTTTCCATAAATAAGGCAGTAGTGAATTATTTGCTTACGGGCGGTGAATTTTAGCCATTTGAATTAAATTAAATTCCGGGTTGGAACAGTGGCCATACTGTGGTGGAACTTGGTAAGCAATATCACTACGAACGTAAATGGCGAGGCCACGGTGGTCAAAAAATAATGACACTAAGTTATACCCAGGCAGTTTCAAATCAGAGGTTTATGGGAATGGGCGTGGGCGTACATATCGAAGAAATTCGTTCGAAGTCCAACTAAATTCCCTCATCACTACAGCATAGAAACTTTCTCTTTCGGCTGACGGCAGAAGCCAATGATTATTGTAAATTTTATAACTATTGAATTCTTCTTTAATAAAAATTACTACTACTACTACGGGGCCCGAGATGACTGGCAAAATGTCATATGAATCAAAATTCAACCTGTAATTTTCAGACGGAAGATCATAGTTCTACGTCGATCTGGAGAACTGTTGAAGGAAGAATGTGAAGCAGGTCGTCCAAAATGGTCCAAAGGTGACTTGATTTGGGAATCATATAAAATATCGATTTTATACAATTATTTTTCTATGTTCAAAGTTATAAAGAAGAATTAGATATAAATGCACTCCATTGACACGGAAACAATTCGGATATGAATCCCATTGAGCATGTTTGGCATCGAATGGGTGTAAAATTAAGGAACAAAAAGCCGAGAATTTTGCAGGAATTAAGAATCCTCACCGAAAAAAAATGTTTGAAACCCCCAAAGGCCACACGACATATTAAAAAGTTTTTTTTTATTATTTTTACAAAGCCAACAAATTAATGTTAAATCTACATTTCACAAACATCAAAAAAGTCTCCGTACGCACCTCCTACCTTCCAAGAAACACAAATAACTTTTTTTATTATTAAAATATCTTGATGTAATTTTGCAGAAATATTCCTCATATATTCCCGAAACAGTTGTTTCAATACAAATATAAACACACTAATACTGAAATCTGCAACTTCAAATAAAAGGACAAAAAAGTCTTCTTACAGTAACAATTGTAAACATTTTATCATGTCTTGTACGCACCTGCCTGGGTTTTTTGCCATCAGTCGTTCTTTAGCTAACGTAGGATTAATTTTGCTGTAATAGTGTTGCGTGTGTTATTGTTGTCAGTGAAATGGAGTCCAATAACAAGGAAATCCCCGTTGATACAAGAAAACTCGTCGTAAAACTTAGCGAAGAAGGAAAGTCACTATGGCAAATTGGACAAATCGTTGGAAAAAGCCATTCAACGGTCCAATATATAATACCAAATTTTAAAAGTACGGGATCGGTGACATCTAAGAGGCGAAGTGGGCGACCGAATATTTTCAACGACCAGCGTAAACCGAGCGTAAAATAAATAAAAAAACAAAATTAAATGCACCTAAAATCGCGAATGACATGAGAAATGAGTTTTCCATTGAAGTGTGTGATGAAACTGTAAGAAATGTGCTTCAATTAAATAATTACAACGGTCGCATAGCTAGGAAAAACCATTCATTTCGCAAAAAAATCGTGTCAAAAGGCTGACATTTGCAAGGGAGCATTTGGACAAGCCTCAAAGCTTCTGGAATTCTGTAATATTTACAGATGAGAGCAAATATCAAGTTTTCCAGGCAAATGGAAGGGGCAAAATATGGCGCCAACCCAATAAAGCACTGCAAAAAGAGAATCTTGCACCTACTGTAAAGCATGGCGGAGGTAATGTGATGGTGTGGGGCTGTATGTCCGCCGCTGGGGTGGGAAATTTGGTGATTATGGAGTCGACTATGAATAGATTTATGTACCTTGACATTTTGAAAAAAAAAAATCTCCATGAAAGTGCAGACAAATTGGGACTACATGGATCACTTGTGTTTCAACAGGATAACGATCCTAAACACACATCCCACATTGTTAGGAAGTGATTATTGTATAGAGTGCCCAAACAGTTATATAGTCCTCCACAATCGCCAGATTTAAACCCCATTGAGCATCTTTGGGATGAATTAGAGAGAAGAATTCGGAACTACGAAAAACGAGCAAGAAAGTGCTCATAGAAAAACTAAAAGAAGAATGGAACCGAATAGATTCTGCCACAACAACAAACTTGGTGAATTCGATGCAACGGCGCATGCAATCAGTGATCGAGGCTAAAGGTTATCCTACCAAGTACTAACGCGAACGATTTATTGCAATGCATTGCTATTTGGAAGAATAACTCAACGTGTACGCAGACTTTTTTGAAGTATAGTGCAAAGTTATGTTTTATTTTATTTTGTTTTTTTTCTTTTATACGTATATTATATAATAATGAATTAATACATATTATTTGAAAATATATGAAGTACAGTTTCGCCAAATTTCATCGATGAATTGAAATAATTAAAAAAGTTATTTCGTGTTTTCTTTGTAAGTAGGAGGTGTACAGAGACTTTTTTGATTGACTGTATTTTGTAAGTTAAAAAACAGTAGAACACACAGACACTAACCTTTTTTTTTTTAGAGTTGTTTTTTATGGTTAAATCACTTAAGATTGGCCTACCTGTTACAAATAAAAACGAGATATCTCCATCCTTTCAACACCACAGTGAGCAGAGCAAGTCAAAGTTTTTTGTTTTATTCGAGTGCGGCTTTTTTGCATATTACGTGTATATCTACGAAAAAGTATTATATAGTTCGGAAATAGTTATTCAGTTTCGTTGACTACAAAGGTGTAGCATATAAATATTTAATTATTAACTATTCTTAACAATTTACCGATGGATTTGGAGATTTATATAAACTAATGACAGAATCGGGCTGAAATGTATGTAAAAATTAGACCTATATTGGATCTAATCGAGGCAGCGATATGTATGTTGCTCAGTGTCATTGATATATCATTAAATTTTAAGGAAGACAATGACCACGAAGCAGTTAACATGTTATTGAGAAACATGGCCTCTCTGCAATGACAACAAAGAATGATTTGTGGTTTAAATCACTTTTCATAGATTCACAGTAAAGTGTAAATCTTACATCGGAGTGGAATGAGGATAAGCAAAACCTATCAAGGACCCAATTATAATACATATACCATCCTGCGCAAAAAAACAGAGGTAATTAGCAGCGCTGATCCACTGGATATTGATACCAAAGCAGAAAGTATTGTTGGAAGATTCCAAAAAAGACGAAGTATATAATTATCACAGCAATGCATCAAGATTTCTCCACTTGTCTAGCTAAGTGAGCAAATGGAAAGAAATAGTCGTTAAATTAGGAATGTGTAAAGCAACTTAAGAGTATGCGATAACTGTAGAGACATTTGTTTGCTTCACGCAATTGTTAAAATATAAATATATCTCGACAGTGATCAAGCATGTCTCCGTTGTTCGATCTTTCAGCGTCGACCATGTGAACATATCAATCTTTTTTTTTAGTATAAAACCAAATCCAGGAGCACTCAAACTCAATTTGGTATTTGGTATAATACTACTAAGTAGGGACCTCTTTTTAGACCTTTTTCCGTACCAGAATGGGATAAACGAAACACTCATGGATTCAACACGGTGTCTTTCAATCTGCGCATCTGTCACACGATAATAGCTTTTAAACCACATCTTCAATTGATTTTGAATTTCGAATTTCACAAACCGTTGAGTTCTTCCTGAGAAAGGCATCTGAGAAAGATGATTCGAATATGTTCAAAGCCTCTCCTCATATCTTACCACCACTTCATTCGATTCCAATTATATTTTCAACTGGCACTACAAAAGTGTCAGTCTAAGTCACAAGCCAAACTTCATCGAAATCTGCTCAGGAGTTCTTGAGTTACCCAAACAAAGATCTTAGTGATAGTTTTGAAACCCTGCACTCGCATCCCACTCATCCGATCCGATTTCAAAAGTTATTTTTTAAATGAAAAATGTCCTGATACACAGGACATACACACATATGTACTCATACAAACTAAATTTCATCAAAACCCCTTTAGTGGTTCTCGAGCGAGCAGTGTGAAAACAAACATATGGACAGACATGCAACTAAAAGTGTTTGATTGACCTGACCCTTTCAAGTATGTATGAATACAGCTTTCTCTTTTTTCGCGAATTGACGAGAAAGCAAAATTTGGATACAGTTAAAATATTGGTACGGAACACTAACAACACAAGGCCCGAATCACACTTGGCCAATTTTTTAATGTAGATTATGAGAAAGTTCGATTTTATTCGTTTCTCTTTTATGCTCGGGTGGTTGTTTGTTGATGTCACCTGCTGGCGCTCAAACCTACACCGTTCGGGCCACAAGCAAATACACTACCCACTACATCGTGGCTACTTTTCTCACTGCCATAACTGGCATATGTACATATGCATGGTACATATGTCTTTCGAAAATATGTTTTCAATAATGCTTGTTTTGTTAACAGTAATATGCATTAAAATACTTCGCGGTAGGATATGTACTTCAATTCGAAGCATACGCAGTATTCATATCAATGTAATATACCAAGACCATATAATGCGATAGATAGATATGTAGAATAGAAATAAGAAACAAAAACAAAATGGTAAACAAAATTAAAACAAAAATACCATGCTTTTCCGAACTCTTTCCAAAACATAGCATTGTAGTTGCACCATCTAAGAATACAAATCAATAAATAAAATAAAACACAAACGTGCAACAAAAAATTCCTCGGATACTCACTAAAGTTCAAGGACGCCTGGCATTCGGCGCACCTGTAACCTTGAGCGGCCAATCCAATTTCAGGGCATATTTCGGCAATAGGATACTTGCGCTCAGAAACTACAACATGGGCACACACTCTCAATATATCATCCACGCATTTACTATGCACAGTAAACTTGCAATCATTGCAGATGTATGAAGCTTGTACCACACTCCAGATTATGCCAGTACAATGGTCACAGTAAGAACGGGCATTTTGCAAACTCCTACCAACGTGACGTACACTAAAGTGATGCCCAATGACGGTTTTGAATGATGGTCCACACTCGTTGGGATCCTCTTCGGCGTCTTTTAGCTCTTTGAGTTCATATCGCAGCTCAACCAGATGGCGGACCAACCATTTGCGCTCTTCGCTGATCTCATCGGTATTAAGAACTAGTTCCTTACATGTTTGTATCGCTTGCTCTAGGTTGGAAATGGTTGCATCAGAGTTAAGCACTAATCTCCATTGCTCTTTTATTAGAGAAGCTGGTATAGTGACGGATTTGTCCGATGAGGTCTCATCTGAATGTGATGACGAGGGTGTGGACAGATTCATGTACGATGAAGCACTTTCACTAATGAAGGTTGTCAATGCGCCCGGGATACTAGCTAAGCTTTCACGAAATGAATTCATTATATTTTTTCATACTAGGTAGTGATTTTTGAACAAAATATCTGTTCTTTTGTTTGAAATTTACTTTATTTACAAAATAAGCTAGAGGGTTTCAGCTGTTTGGTGATCTGAAACTTGTTGTTGTATAATGTTCCTTTGACATTTCTGCAAAGGGATGTGTTCAATATGCCCTAAAGCAGACTATTCACTATTAGTTGTTATCCCCGGCCTTGTTCGATTGAATTTCTTTAAAAAGACAAGATCCCTTAGATATTTGTCTCACATTCCAGAAATGAGTATATTTATCTATAACCATGGTGTTTCTACAATGCATTTCTGGAAATTTGCAGAACGATGAAAGACGGTGAAGAGTACGACGGGACAGGAAAGGGGAAACATTCATGAAACAAAAATATTTTAATCATTTAAAATAAAAATCCATTTCTATTCTGTTCCAATTTGACATATTTTGCACAGAGCCTATGCCTTTAAAAAAGGGAAGGAAAATAAAAAAAGGAAGGAAAATATATTTTTAAAATGATTTGATAATGCATGTGTCTGGGTTGCGGTTAATTAGTTCTGCGATTCGTTTTATTTTTATTTTATACTTTTATTGTAAACTTTGTTGTACATTATATGTGGTTAAGTTAAAAGAAAGGTAAAAAAGACTATGTACACACACACACACACATACATATATATATATATATATATATATATATATATATATATATATATATATATGTTGTTCAATACAATCAAACACACCTGAGGGCGTATATAGCAACTGTGCGTTTTAAAGTGCATATGAATTTAGTGTGTACTAAATAATTTCGATTCCGCAATCATTAAAATGAGTTTCATTCGGCAGCCAAACTCACAATGGAAAATATTCAATGCAATTTTCTTCGTCCATTGCTGAAATAAATGGACGAAATTGAACGAAAGAATTCAACACTTTTCAATTTTACGTTCGTTTTTAAGATTCACTTAAATGTTTTCTGGGATGAACAACAATTGAACAACAAAAGTATTAATTATTGTATTGAGAACTTCCTTTAATATTTCATTTGAAGTTACAAGCTCGTTATTAATAATTTCTTGTCATCGTACTTTTGTAGTTACAAGTTTGGCGTAGTTGCAGTTATCAGTCTTTATGAAAGACAAATATAAGAATTTATAAGTTGCAAGTTGAACTTAAGCAAGAAATCTGTTGTTAAGTTTTGGCGAAGATTTGTTGAGATGAAGTTTTTTCCTTTTTTTTTTATATAATTTGGGAATATGAATACCCTTATACTGTTACAGGGCTCAGGCGTTCAAGAAAATGGAGAAGAGGAACAGAGGAGAAGTCTGTGCACGTTGGCCTTAAATATTTGAAGGTTGCAGTTATGGGGAAATACAGAGCCTAAAAGATCTTTCCACATTCGTGTTGTTCGGCTTATAAACGAATCCCTATATTTGACAGTACGAACGAAGTTGGGCTTATGAATTTATGTGAATTTATTACACAAAAAAAAAAAACACTATGATAAGCATCAGAAAATGAAGAAAAATGTTGTTTTAAATTGTTGAGTGCATTTTTTGGTTCTATTTTCCTCTTGTACATCGAAATCAGAAGCATTTATTACTTCATCCACAATACCATGTAAGCTATATTTTCGTTAACGATAAGTTCGTTATAGAATACAATACACTCTTCAAAACTGGGATGAAGTCTTCTCACCCTTTTCCAATCTTGGTCATTTGCGATCAGTATATCGGCATGAGAATATTTAAAAATATACCCAAAATTGCCCAGCCAAATTGAGAGGTGTGCTGCTACTATGTACAAGCTATTCTATGGGAAGGTGTACTACATTTATTTAAATAACTTTGTTAAAAAATAAAACACATCAATAATACATTATATATTATTATATATAATACGTTGGCGCCGTAGTTCAGTGGTTAAGTGCGCGATGACTGAGCGGAAGATTCAAAGTTCGAATCCAAGGAAAAAAAAGTTTCTCACTGTAAATATTTATTTAGTTATTTATAATGTCGTATAAATGTTCGCCTCTATTAGCCTAACAAACTATCTTTGCCAAGGCTAAGAAAGAGTGTTTGGCCCTCGATAACAATTCTGAAGGAATTTTATTCTGAAAGAATTTCTAATGAGGTAGGAGGCACAATAGACCGTTAAGTCGCAGTACAGGATAACCCTACCCATATAATAATAATAATTAGCCTCACAAATTTGAGTTCTTTTAATGACATGTTTTATAACATTTTCACACATGTCGTTCGATATGCCATTTATTTCATCTCGAATATTTTGTTTGATTTGCTGTAATATTTGTGGTCTATTAGCCTACACCCTGTTCTTCAGACATGGACCGTGGGGGCAACTCGACATCATTATTTCTGAAGATAATTCAGTCTAGATACAGTTGATAGAGTTATTGCATTGTCGCATAGGTTGTTGTATGTGAAATGTTCAATCGTGTGGCGCGATCGTTCTCCAGTAACAGTAACCCATATCCAGCTTCAAAAAAGTACGGTTCAATAACTCCTCCAGATCAAATAAAGTACCACACCGTCACTTTTTGAGGATGCAAAGGTGACACAAAAACAGTTCGTTGATTTTAATTTTGTTTCGTTTATTAACACAACCATTTACATACTTGGTTCATTCATTACTATTCACTGATTACTATTTTCTCATGAAAATCAGGGTTATTATTAACAAACTGTAACTGTTGGAATTTGCCCGGCGGCGGAATTAGTCTTGTGGAAGAAGCTGTTGTATCAATTAAATTTTGTACGGAAATCTTTATGAAGAATTCGTTCAAAGCACTTGGACTAATTCGAAGTTTCTGACGACGGTGTCGAATGGAAATTGAGGGAGATTCGAACATGCCGTCTCACGCATGTTCATTATTATTCATTGATAAATTATTATTATTACTACAACTTTATTAACTTATAATGAATTATAAGATTAATACAAAGATTACAGCACTAGCTACCAGGGCTTTCAGCTAATTTTTAAAATTTTATGGACGATTACAAATTATTTATATGCTATTTTGTATATTAAGTATAGAAAGTAGTTTATAGATGTTTCTGATGTTCTGTTCTGATGGTATTCTAAGTAGATCAGCTAAGGTACGGTTTGGAAATAAGAGAGATGATTTAGTTTGGATGGTGTTGCACTCATATATTAGGTGTTTGATGGAAAGTCTTTCATTGGAGGTACAAAGGTGGCAGTGTGGTGGGTCTTCCCCAGTGAAGAGGTGACTATGCGTGAGCGTTGTGTGTCCTAGACGAAGTCGAATGAAGGTCTTAATCATACTTTTTGGACAGTCCGTGGGATATATGAATGTTGATAAATTAATCTACAAACTATCCAAAGCAATTTAGTGAAGAATATAAAAATAAACTGCTAAAAAGAAAATTGTTTCAATTCACTCTACCCCTATACAAACCAGTACAGTGCATAATCACATCAGTAGTGTTTGAAAGAAGTTCATGTAATCATGGACTATGGATGCCAGCCCAAATCAACTCGGATTCAACCCGCCATGGAAGCATGGTATTAAACGCGATACAAATCTATTACAAAAATAAAAAAATAAAAAACTGAATAACTAAATTTTGAAATCAAACAGAGCGTCGAAATGTTGCCAGTACAAATTTTGACTTGTGTCATCGACAGCAACATTTCACGGCCTCTGCCAAAACACGTGTGGTGCGATAACTTCAACATAAGTTTTTATTTTGAAGTATTTTATAAATTTCAATTATGAATAAGAATAAACTTTTCGATGATTCTGAAGAGAGCGATAAGGAGGTGCAATTCAATACGAATGCGGATTATGCAAAATCTTATAATAAGTTTCGGCAAAAGGAGCTTTTGCAAAAGTGTAAGAAGATCCATTAGTGTTGTACCACGTGAACTATAGTTAGGTTTCCAATTTAGATAAGGATCGGGGAATAGATGTCTCTGATTCAGATTCTTCAAGTGAAAGTGAATCAAATGACGAGGACGATGTTATTGATTCGAAATTCGATCAAGAATTCTTCAAAACGCTGTCCTCATTGAAGAGTAGAGACCCAGCTATCTATGATAAGAATACGAAATTTTTCGATGAGCTTGATCGGGACGATGGTCAGAGGAAGAAGCAGTCGTCTAAACCTGTTACGTTGAAGGATTATGAACGTAAAATTATTTTAGACAATGCAGGGAAATTTGACGATGGTAGGTAGTTCAGATTGCTGTCCAACTTTATTTACGATTTTTGGAAAATAGATTCGGAAGATGCAGGTGAAGAGCAGGAGGATGAAACTAGGGCAGAGTCTCCAACATATGTCGAAGAACAACGAAAACTGAGAGCTGAATTCAAGAAAGTGATAAATGCAGACAATTCCGATGAAGAAGAGTTCGGTGGCATTTTTAAGAAGAGAGTTAAATCTAAGGAAGATAAGGTAATTGTTTGACTATGTATACTTTCTTAGGGTTGCTGTAATGATTTCATTTTTCATCACTCGTCACGATGCGATGAAGAAAACCCTTCCTTTTTTGCCGCTGGGGCAGTTGTTCACAGGCGAAAAAACGACGCTCAACGTCCCTTGGCTTCAAATCATAACGAACCCAAGTTCCTTGTTTTTGAATCGATTTGTAACCGATGTGTAAGGTCTCTAGTGGTGGAAAGAACGTCGAGTACCAGTTTCTTTTTTGAAGAAATTAATGGGTTAGAGATTTTAAGTATCATCTACTCAATAGCTCGAGATCTTGTCAACCCTCAAAAATATTGCACCTAATTTAGTTGACATCTTAGCACATCTGTTCAATTTAAGTATCTTTAGTGGAGTTTTTCCTGATCTCCTGGAATGTGCTAACGTGTTACCACTTTTTAAAAAGGGAAGTCGAAAAGAAAAAAAAAAACAATTGCAGGCCAATTTCCTTGTTATCCTCAATTTCGAAAGTCTTTGAAAAAGCGGTAAAAAACGAGTGTGTGCGCATCTACAAAAAATAAAATTTTTCAGTCCAAATCAGTTTGGGTTTAGGGAAGGCCACTCTACTGAAGATGCTCTTTTGTTTCTCTGCTCTTTTATTAACAAAGCCTTAGGCGATAAAAGAATGTGCGCAGTGAATGTGAAAAGTAATCCTCAGGTACTTAACTTAGGTGTACCCCAAGGGTCTGTGCTGGGCCCAATTTTGTTCCTTATATTTATTAACTCCTTGTGTTCCATGCCTTTTGCAGGTAAAGTCGCGGCTTTTGCAGATGATCCCAGCATTGCATATGGCTCAACGAGCCCTCTGAATTTGATAGGAGATGTAAATCATGACATTCATTTCTTGAGAATGTGGTTTGCTGCACACAGGCTAGTTGTAAGTGAAAAAAACAAACTAATGTTTTTCAGCTTGGGCTCGCTTGACCTACCAAACGTTGATATCAAATTCCACTCCTTTGATTGCCCGCATTTCAATTTAATTAAATGTGGTTGTACTACAGAGGCGTCTGGACCAATTTTTAATGAAAATGTCACATGCAACTCGTTTTGTTTTCAGATTGAAATAGTTAGAAAATTTAAGTATCTCGGTATAACTTTCGACCAAAACATGAGTTGGACAGAACATATTTGGCTCCTGAAACAATACTTACGTTCTTCCGTTCGGTGTTTTTATCGCCTCAAAATATGTTGTTCAAGCAGAACCCTTAAAACCGTCTATCATGGAATTTTTCATTCGAAAATACAATATGGAATAAGTTGTTGGGGGGGTTCTTACATCACCTATCTAAAGCCAATCGTCGTCTTGCAGAAGTGTGCCATAAGAAGAATTTGTAATGCTCACCGTTTGTCCCATTCTATGGTGTTGTTTAGGTCTTTAAAAATACTACCAGTACGACATTTATTCTTTTTTAGAGTTTCTAAGATATTTTTTATGAGAGGTGGCTATATGCAGAGTCCAATATTTAATACTCGTAATCTACGTAGCACTACACGCCATGTTGTTCAAATTCCAACTTTTCGTACTACTCACTACAGAAACTCCTACCCAGTTGTATCTTGTAAGCTTTTTAATCGTCTTCCTTTCAATATAAGATCCTTAAGCACTCATCAGAAATTTCTAAAAAAAAAATTAAATCATGGCTTCTTGATTTCGATCATAATGAGATTGAAGTATTGCTCGCCTTCCTTGTATAATTGTTTATTTCATCGTTCAGCACAATCGCACAGGCACTTGAGTTCCATTATTTTCATTTCTTCTTTTGTTATTGTTAACTTTTGAAATAAGGAATTGTAATATTGTCATCCCACAATTAATGAATTTTATTTTTAAAGTGGCATTTAACACTATTTATCGCTTTTATTAGCAGAATAAAAATGTCACTAAACATGTACATATATGAAATATTTGTTAACACATTTTTTTGTAAAAGAGAATAATGACAAATAAAAAAAAAAAAAAAAATCATTCCAATCGCTTGGAAATGGCTTAGCGGATAACTCCTAATGCTGAAGCAATCTGTTCTTGCTTTTGGCACGGGTCCTCATAGAGCAATGCCTCCAATTCAGCGTCTTCGAAGGATTTTGGCCTTCCTTCACGCGGACGGTCGTCAACAACGAAATCACCGTCTTTGAAGCGACAGAACCAATCACGGCACGTTGTTTCACTTAGAGCAGCATCTCCGTAAACTTTTTGGAGCTCTCGATGCGCTTCAGCCGCCGTTTTATTCGAATGAGAGAAGAAAATCAACACTTCCCGCAAATGACGATTATTTGGCACAAAATCAGACATTTTCACACAACCAAAAGTATACGAGTATGACGCCAAAACAAAATCACTAGCTCGGTTCTTGACGTTTTGGATATGTCAA
Source organism: Pocota personata (assembly GCA_963082735.1). Lineage (NCBI taxonomy): Eukaryota > Metazoa > Arthropoda > Insecta > Diptera > Syrphidae > Pocota > Pocota personata. The sequence goes on along the minus strand of OY720431.1, from coordinate 66,393,165 downwards.
AATCGACCAGCACTTACTGCTGGAGCCAATTTTTATTGACAATTGAGAACTTAGTTGCGCACCTAATATTTACGTCCCGAATACATGAAACAAGAAAGTTACGCACAAAATAATAGGTGTGAACTATCTTCTAAAGATACTAGTAACTCGAGTTACCTGAATGCACGATTCGTAAGCCCGAATCGTACTAATCCACACCCAGCACGCTTTTACCACTCTCCCCGGGACTGCCGTTAGGTACTACTTCGCGGTGCTGGTTAGCAAATCATGCTATGCGCTTTGTGTCGACTGCTTCTGTTGCTTCTGCTACTCTTAGCTTTTCTATTCTCCGCAGCTCATTTTGAAGCACAATTCTCTTTCGCCCGCAACATATGATCGAGGAGTAACGACGGACTGGGCAGAGTAGTTCTCCATGCCGCGAAGCGTGTGCTATGAAAGACTGCGTGCTCCGTATCTTCATCCGGGCATTTGGGGCAGTATGGTGGACTGTCGTGTCCAAATCGGTGGAGGTATTTGCGGTAACCGCCGTGATCAGACAGGAACTGTGTAAGATGGTAATTGCATTCCCCATGTTTTCGACTTATCCAGTCTTGGATTGCCGGTATTAGTTTATATGTCCATCTGCCTTTTGTTGTAATGGCCCAACGAGTTTGCCACATAGCTGCTGACGCTTCCATTTTGATCATCTTGATGCCATCATCATGTTGGTTCAGGGTCCTTCTATTGTATATTCTGAACATCTCGTCTGCGAGGATATCGATGGGGTCCATTTCAGCTATACCCAGACTGGAGCGGCATATAATAGAACCGAGGTTACAACTCTGGAAAGTAGTATACTTCTAGCGTATCCAAGTCAACCGATGTTAGTCAGTATACGGGAGAGAGCTTCCTGTATTTCCAATGTTTTTTTTTTTTGTTGAATAATCAACATGCATTCAACATTTTGAACTGCAGTTTGTTGTCCAGTATTACTCCAAGGTCCAGTATTACTGCTTCTTTGGACCTGATTGTTTGGTTACCAAACGGTCCTAAGACCAATCTTCGTTGTAGTATTTTACCCCTTCATCGGTATTGTACCTCAGCTTTCTGTTATTGAAATAGTTCGTCACTCAAGTAATATGGCGTACCCATCCTGGCGATTGATCTTCTAATGAACGACCAGTTCGCAGACTAACTAACTACCTAACTACTCCTTTGTGCCGTTGAGCCACCTTTCTCCTTCGTTGGCACCTACTGCAATATCAACTACCGTTTTTATGGCATAATTGTAGATCGCGCTTTTCTGAAGTCAAATGCTATAATTCGCATTTTTCAGGAAATTTTCCTTCGAGACACTTCTGCATTGTCGCTATGAAGAGGTCTGGTCTCTTTTTTACGGCCGCTGTTAGTGCCTTATTTGGATCCGTGTGCCTTGTGGTCACCTATCTTGCCGCATGCCTTTACCAACTCCTCCATAGTAATTAATGCGATATCCTCTGGATTGACTTCTCTTATGATGTTGCACATAGTGGCTGGTCTTTGTGGTGAAAGGTGCTCTATTATAGATCTCAGCATTATTGGACATGTTATTGGAGGGGTCCTACAACCCTTCAGTTTCGTCATCACTATTCCGAGCCCCATGGATTAATGTCAGCTTCTTGACAGAGACGTTTGAAGCATGCGGTTTTGCTTTCCTTGATGGGTCTATTTAAGTTGCGTCAGTCTAAGGTGTCCAGACGTTGTTGAAACTCTGCTCCTCTTCTTGATCGTTTCGAACTTTGCACCGGGTTTGTAGGCATTTTGCCCGAAGTCTCCTTACTTCCTTGTTCCACCAGTAACATGGTAATGCCTTCTTGCTATTTGTCATTCTAGGCATTGATGCTTCGCATGCAGTGACGATGGTGCCTGTAAGGCGATGCGCGAGTGTCTCCGCTGTTCCACTTAGAATTAAACCACCCATCTGCATCTCTTTGAATGTGTCCTTATCGAAACATCTGTCATTCCATTTTGCGCTCGTAAGTTTTGGGAGCTGGGCTGGTTTCTTTTCATTGATTTCCATTATTATCACTTGATGATCTCTGTGTGAGTGTTCCTCACTGACCCTCCACTCTATTGTTCTCAAGATGGAGTTTCTCGCAAGGGTGATCTCAATAATTGAATCTACTCCAGCTTTCCGGTAAGTATTATATTTGTTCGGTCATTATTAGCGATTATTATTGCTAAGGGAGCAAATGTTTCCAGTAAAGCTTACGCCCTGGTGTTGGTGAGTCTACTGCCCTATTCTGTGGTCCATGCATTAAAGTCGCCTCCTATAACCACTGGGGCTCTCTGGAGCGCATCCGCGGTTGGATTGTCCAGCATTAGTTGGTATTCGCTTTCCGTTAAGCTGGGTCGTGCATAGCAGCTATAGAAATGGATAGGCATTTGCTGCTACCGGCTACATGTTTCGCACCTTCTGGGCAATTCTTTCTACAGACTGCATGATGGCTCCTTGTCACAGTTCTTTGCGTTGTGGCCTTCTGATCCATATTTTCTGCATATCTTGGAGCGATCTACTCCGTTTTTACATTGCCTGGCTAGGTGACCAAAGTCTAGACACTTAAAGCATTTTTTAATCAGGATCCGTTCGCGGATGCGACAGTTAATCCAATCGATTTAGATTCTTCCGGCTTCTAACAGCTTTCTTACGTCTTTTGCGGGGAGGCTGATCGTTGCTGTTTGAGTTCCTCCGTACACCTTTCGCAGAGATAAGATATCTGCCGGTGAAATTTCGACTCCAAACTGGACTTTGATTCCAGTATAAGAAGGCTACTAACTTATTCGTTGTGATAGTGATTCAAGGCACACGGGAAGTCATTGTATTAGATTGTACCACATGAATTGTCAGATTTTACAGTAAAAATTTGAAAGCCAATATTATTTTTTTATAAATTATTATTTAATCAAAATAGGGTCCGTTGGCATCTATAACTCTCTTCCAGCGTAATTCAAAGTCAAATAGTCCTGAAATCTTCTAAGGCTTTTATTGACCTCTGTTCGGTTTCGGAGTACTTTCTGCTGGCAAAATGAGTCTGGACTGCGGAAAAGGTGGTAGTCCATTGGGGGAACATTAGGAGAGTACGATGGATGGAGAAGAATTTCAAATCCCAACTGTAACAGTTTTTGTACCGTTACGCGTGAGTTTTGGGTCTAGCATTGTCGTGCAATAGGATTGGACACTATGTCGATTTCCTCACAATATTTGATGGCGTTTAACGTTTCCTCTGGTTGAACAAATGAAAAGTGGATGATAGGTCCTTTCGATGTCCACCAGATTAGCATCTTAACATTATCTGGGTGAAGACCGGGTTTGTGGTTGTGTTTTGGTTTTTCATCTGCAATCATTGTCCAGGTCTTTTACGGTTGTCAGAATCAACTTTTCATCACAGGTGATTATACGGTGCAAAAAGGGTTCACTTTCACAGATTTCTAGACGCCGTAGTTTTTGGGACTCCTTCAATTTATGGGGTACCCACTTTTCGAGTTTCTTTACCTTTTACCATGGATCGTTTTCGACGCTAAATTCTCCCGAACGGAATTTTCCAAACCAAATGCTTTTGATTATACTTTGTTAAGCATTTAAGACAGAGTAGTGTTCTAGTCAATTCAAACTATAGTGAAGATCCTAGTGCGATAGGAAGTGTATTCCACAATGAAATTGTGAGAATAAAAAAATGCGTTTCAATGTACGAAAGTAGTAAAAAACACAAATAACGATTGGTTTAGTGAAAGGCTAAGAATTATAAAACGGGAGAAAAAACGGGAGTAATGGGGATATAGAGACCTTGGTAGATCATTCCACATTCGTGTCGTTCGGCTTATAAACGAATCCCTATATTTCACAGTACTACCGAAGTTAGGCTTTAGGGTGAACTGATGTGCATTCGAAGCATGTCGCGTATTGCGGGTGAAATTTTGAATAGGAGGAATGCAACTGGCTATTTTGCTGGAGCATTTTTTGTAGAAAAAACGATAAAACAGGGAGAGACATGAGACATTTCTCCGATGTTCAAGTGAATGTATAACATTCACAATGTCTCTATCACCTATAAGTTTTAACGCGCGATTCTGTACCCTGTCTAGAATGTGTAGAACGGTCTTAGGTGCACCAGACCAGATATGGGCGTTATATTCCAGCTTAGGGCGGATGAATGCCTTATAAATTGAAGCCAGATCAGACGGGTTAAAATATTTCTTGCACCGTTTAAGGAATCCTAGACATTTTGCAGCATTTTTGGCGACCTCGAATATGTGATCGTTCCATCAAAGATGGTTATTAATACACATACCGAGAATGGCAAGTCTTTCAGTTTCAATGATGCAACTACCATCCATGGTTGAGGGTTTTGGCTTCGCTTGAGAGACGGAAGACAGCATTGAATTTTGGAAGCATTAAATTCCACTCTGTTGGTTGAACCCCATTTGATTATGCTGTCCAGGTCGGAATTTAATTTGTTTAACATACTGTAATATGCGAGCTACGGCTCGAGTAGATAAAATGATATTTTGTGAAATTATTTCTTTATTTTCTAGTCTATAGAACAATTCAAGTTCACACTATACTATTCTTCGCAAATTCTTTCCTTACAAGGTCTCTTTCTTCTCAAATCACTTTATCTCATTTCAATTACTTAATTCACAAATCCAAACTAATTACTTCTTGTTAACTCTTAACTTTCAATCTATCACAAAGCTACAACTTCGCCCATTATCACTTTTCCAATCTCTTCGTGCGGTTCGAAAACCAACTGACTTGTCTCGATCGCCATCTGTCCTTATATAGTCGCATTTCTGATAGCCAGAAACTTCTAGCAAATTCTTCGACCACTGGAACAAGAAAATTCTGATGTAATAATTCCAAGATGGCAGCTGCAGCCAATAATCTCTTGCGGTTATAATTCTCTCTTAATTCCGCGACGTCGTATCCGTCTCTTACTGTGGACACGAACCTCGAATGAAAAGACACTTCGGAATGTGTTGCCTACATCTGTGCGCGTAGTTATTATGCTACATTATGTTGCAATACGTTGCCGTTCCTCTTTTACGGCCGATGAGCAAGGACGTGAGTTAGGGAACGAATATGAAAAATTGAGGGTACTGTCATCAGCGAAGGAATGGATTGGATTAGAAGTTGAAGACAAGAGATCATATATAAAAAGTACAATTTAGAATCGTCCATAATGGCCCCATAACGCTACTATAGGCGACTTTGAAATCGATTCAGAGATGGTGAGCATCGATTTGACACTCCTATGTTGTGTTCAAAATTTGCCGCAATGTTGAACTTTTTTTTACCTTAAACCATACTGATACGGACCAATCTGATTGTTGAGAAAAGGTTTGTTGGTTGTGTTTGTCGTCATCACCGTTTAACTGTCTGCAGAAGTGTTATTTTCAAATTCTCAGCACTGACTACTGCGTGCTTTGTAGCCTTGGCACGTTGTCTTTGCCTTTTGGTAAAACGTTCAAACATCATTCCTGCTATAATATCTCTCTATTGAATCGATCTGGCACTTCTCACATTGTTTGGTTTTCTTTTGAAAGTAAGTGTACTTTCTCCTTCTCTTGTGCTTGCAGATCTCGTGCTTACGTCCCTTTATGCAACGCAGCTTTATATGGCTTTTGCTTTGCTGCATGTGTTTCATTATGGTCGATGGGAGGGACGCAGCACATCAGGCGGTGTTCCTGAAGACGAGCTGATGACGATGTCTCTTGCTATTGTACTCATTTTGCACCGCGATATGCCTTTACAGCCTTTTCGAACACTAAGTTGTTGCGTAAATCTCCAGATATTAAAAACAAGGTTGAACTTAAGAGTAGAGTGGGATTTTTACCCACTAAAGCCAATCCCTTTCACAGCCCTGTTCCCTGCGTTACCGCTAGTTTAGCATTCCTGCGCGGGTTGGTGTTCAGACTTGCCTGATTATCCCGGTCGGACTCTTAATTTTGACTTTCTAAGGCACGTAATTCATTTGCCGCGTGCTCTGAGCGACTGCATCCCATGCCTCTTTGCTTTTAGGGAGCTCGACTAATTTTCTCTTTCGCCGAGGAATCGAGAGTATTGAAAAAACAAGTGTTCCGCTCTCTCTATGCAGGTACGCATGAAAGCATCCATGACCTATAAGGAAATGACGATAATCCAATTATCCATGCCAATGGTAATCAAAATTTATAATACTATAGTACGACCCCACTTTGTGTATTGTCCAACAATATTGTTGTTGGGATCTGTAGATATGCTACAAGGTTTACAAAAGCTACAAAACAACGCAATGCGTTCTATTTTTTATTGTAGTAGATATCCATTAAAAGTATGCTGGAAAAATGTCAATAAGTCCTGAAAATTAACACAAATTGTGTCGTCACCTTAAATTTCATTTTTTTTTGTCAAGAATCATCTTACAAAAGAACTCACCCAAATTTTCAGACAGATCTGTCAAATAGTTTTGTTGTGGCAGCCATTTTATATAGACGCCTACTAGAGTTTTCGTTGAAATGAAAAAAAGTGAATTTCGAGTGCTCATTAAACACAATTTTTTGCGAGAAAAAACTATCACGCAAACCAAACAAAAGCTTGACAAATATTATGGGGACTCTTCACCATCGATTGGAACCATTCACCACTGGTTTACTCAATTTCGGTGCGGTCGTTCAAGCACAAGTGACGCCCAACGTTCTGGTCACCCAATTGAGGTCACCACCCCAGAAATGGTCGACAAAATCCATGGTTTGATAATGGACGATCGGCGAGTGAAAGTGCGCGAGCTTGAAGAGGACACAGGCTTATTTGGACATGAAAAAGCTTTCCGCAAGATGAGTGCCGCGTTTGCTCACAATCGACAACAAACGCATTCGTTTGACAACTTCAAAGGTGTGTTTGGCGATGTTCCGGAAAAATTCGGCTGAGTTTTTGCGCCGTTTCATAACCGTGGATGAAACCTGGATTCACCACAACACACCAGAAACCAAGGAACAGTCAAAATAATGGTCTTCTCCTGGTGAATCGAAGCCGAAAAAGGCCAAGGCGGGTCAGCAAACAAGGTCATGGCGACAGTTTTTTGGGATGCGCGCGGTGTTATTCACATCGATTACCTTGAAAAGGGTAAAACGACCACCGGCGCATATTACGCAGAGCTGCTGGATCGATTCCAAGCCGATTTGAAGCAAAAAAGGCCGCATTTGGCAAAGAAAAAGTTCTTTTTCACCAGGCCAACGCACCGGCGCACAAGTCCGCAGTCGCAATGTCGTCAAAATTGCATGAGTTAGGCTACGAACTCCTCCCTCATCCAGCATATTCCCCAGATTTAGCCCCCTGCGACTATTTCTTGTTTCCAAACATGAAGAAATGGCTCGAAGGTAAGAGATTTGGGTCGAATGAAGAGGTCATCGCAGAAACAAACGTTTATTTTGAGGGGCTCGAAAAATCGTATTATTTGGAGGGCATCAAAAAATTGGAGAAACGTTGGATGAAGTGTATAAAGCTAAAAGGTAGCTATGTTGAAAAATAAAATGTTTTTATACCGAAAAGGGTGTTCCTTATTTCATTTTTCAGGGACTTATTGACCCAGCCTCGTACATACCCAAAAGTGCTAGTGTGTGGATTAAGTGAAAACGTAGTTGGAGATAATGTCATTGCGGCTATTAAAGCTCAAAATGGTGCATTAGATTTGAAAGATATCAAATGTATTAAAGTGTATCTTTCTCCAAAAAAAAAAAAAAACCTATAATGCAATTCTTGAAGTAGGTAGTGATGATTTTAAAAGATTAATGAGTGGAAAGAGAGTTAACATCGGGTGGGATATATGCATTGTGTATGAAGAATTGAATGTTAAGAGGTGTTTTAAGTGCTGGGGATTTAACCACACAGCAAAAGTCTGCAAGGGGAAGGAAGCTTGTGTAAAATGTGGTGGTGAGCATAAGGAAAAGGATTGTGTTAGTGAAATTGTAAGATGCATAAGCTGTGTTAGAGCTAAAGAGAATCTAAAGCTGAATGATATTAATGTAGATCATGACGCTAGAAGCTCTGACTGTCCGGTGTTTAAAAGAAAGTTTCTAATAGAGAAGCAAAGGGTTGCTTATTAGCAACTAAAATCTTGTAATTGTCTGACCTTGAATATATAAGGATTAATCAATAACTTTAATGAGCTGGAAAATATAATAGTGACTGAAAAATATTACTTCGTGTGTGTGACAGAGACCCATTTGACCACTAAAGTTGGCGATAATGAAATCGACATTGCTAACTACTCGTCTGTGAGGTGTGACTCATTATCTACCCATACAGGGGGAATTGTGTTTTACATTAAGGACCCATGGCAAGTGGAGGTTATTGAGAACACATCGATAAATATTGATTGGTGGTGGTTAGTAGTGTGAGTAAGCATTTGCACACACAAAGTGTAACAATGGCTGGTCTGTACAGATCACCAAGCTCATCTATGTCAAGTTTTTGTGATCAATTCAAGAATTATTTGGGAAGTATATCCTTAAGTGGGAAAGACGTGGTCGTTATGGGGGACGTTAATATAGACTGGTTGGTGAATGATACTTATAAGTTCAGAATTGAGCAGATAATTAGTGATAATGCATGCAAACAAATTATAGATGAACCAACGAAAATAACTCATTACAGCACAGGTGAAACTATGCGAACTCTTATATTATAGGCGGAAGATAAGTGATCACGAAGTGTTGAAATAACTATAGAAATAGAGTTATGCGTGTGAGACAAATACAAGTCGTAAAATATAATAAGATCAGATTTTGTAATTATCTACATCGTAATATCGGATCTTTAAATAATGAATGCACCGATGTCAGTTCTATTGGAAAATCTTTACACCTCAAATATGGTAAAAACAATTGACTCCCTGTGCGTAACACGTTTAAATCCGCGATTGATAAGGCAAAAAGCAACTATGTTTCACGTAAAATTCAAGGTGCGAGAGACCAGAAGTCAATGTGGAGAATGATAAAATTTCTCGTTCTAAAGGAAAGAAAAAGTACAATAAAGGGTATTGTTTTTAATAATGTGTTAGTAAGAGTCGGTGAACTATTGGCAAATCAATTCAATGTGTTTTTCGTTGAAAGTATAAGCAAGCTAAATAGGGACATCCCCGATGTACCATATTTGAGCAGTATTGAAGAAGTGAACAAAACCCTTAGTTTTGGCAGTATACAAATAAATGAACTAAATCTTAAGAAATATGAAAAAATAGACACAAAGTTGTGAAGTATTAATATTGTAACATAATGTAGCATAATGCAACAACTTCCGAAGTGTCTTTTCATTCTGGCATAATTTTGTTCCGAAGTGTCTTTTCATTCGAGGTTCGTGTCTGCAATTAGTCTCCACAGTTCGGATAATATCACGGATAAGAGAGAACAAGAGATTATTGGCTGCAGCTGTCATCCTGGAATTATTACATCAGAATTTTCTTGTTCCAGTGGTCGAAGAATTTGCTAGAAGTTTCTGGCTATTAGAAATGCGGCTATTTAAAGACAGATGGAAAAGTGATAATGGGCGAAGTTGTAATTTTGTGATAAAATGAAAGTTGAGAGTTAACAAGAAGAAGTAATTAGTTTGGATTTTTGAATTAAGTAATTGATTTGAGAGGAAAGAGACCTTGTAAGAAAAGAATTTGCGAAGAATAGTATAGTGTGAACTTGAATTGTTCTATAGACTAGAAAATAAAGAAATAATTTCACAGAATATCGTTTTATCTACTCGAGCCGTATCTCGCATATTACAATATGATGAGTGACTCATTTGGCACTACTGGTACAATGTTGTGTAAAATCATAAATAAATCGCTGAATGAGGTCATTTTCCCAGACTGCTGGAAGGAATCGGTAGTAGTTCCGATAGAGAAGGTCAAAAACTCCACAAAACCTGAGAATTTTAGACCAGTTAATATGATTCCCAATGAGGCCAAGATATTGGAAAAAAACTGTACAAAATATGCTGCAGAACTATATGAAAAACAACCATCTTTTTGTAGACTTCCAATCGGGCTTCAGAGGAAAACACAGCTGTGAGACGCTAATAAACTTAGTTATTGCAGATTGGAAGACTGATGTGCATCAAAGAAGGTCAATTGTTGCTGTTTTTATTGATCTTAGAAGGGCTTTCGAAACAATCGACAGAATGATCCTGCTAGCAAAACTAGAGAAATATGGAGTAAAAGGCAAAGAGCTGATGTGGTTTGAGTCTTATTTGCAAGAGCGTAGACAGAGGACGAAAGTTGGAGAAAACGTGTCTAATACGATTAATGTAAAGCTAGGCGTTCCTCAAGGCTCAGTTTTAGGAGCATTATTGTTTATAATATATGTTAATGATATACCGAAAGTTGTTAAACATGCATCATTAAAATTATTTGCTGCTGATGGTCTAATATATGTTTCGGGTAAAAATGTAATTGAATGTATAGATAAGTTAAATTTAGATTTAAATGAACTGGGTAAGTGGTTTACGATGAATAAATTAAGTTTAAACATAAGTAAAACAGAGGGCATGGTTTTTAACGGAGAATCTGATAAAAGTATTCTAATTAATAATGAAATAATAGAAATCGTAAATGAAATCAAATACCTAGGAATTGTAATTGACAACAAGTTAGATTTCAAAGCCAATTTTGAGTATATTTCAAAAAAAAAATAAATAGTAAAAAAGTCGGTTTTAGTTCAAGGATTAGAAGAAGAATGTCTATGCTTTGTGCAATTAATGTATACAATACTATTGTAAAACCTCACTTTGAGTACTGTTCAACGGTCTTATATTTAGGAAATATCGGGATGGTGGACAGATTGCAAAAGTTACAAAATAAAGCTATGAGAGTAATATTAAGATGTAATTGGAGAAGACCTAAAACGGTAATGCTTGATGTTTTAAAATGGTTGAGTATTAATCAAAAAACAGTTATGAATGTCTTAGTGTTTGTTGCCAAATTATGTATGTAGTAAGTTAAGATATGTCGGAGAAGTGCATATATATAATGTAAGGAATAGGTTGGATTTGCGTCTTCCACTTCTAAGAACTCGAACAGCTCAGAATATGTTAGTTTATAATGGATTTAAACAGTTTAATGAGCTACCTAGTGAACTCAAAGTAGAGAATAATTTAATTAGATTTAAGCAAAATATATAATATGCTTTATAAATTATTGGTATTAATAGCGAAATACTGTTAAATAAATAAATGAAAATGAAAAAAAAAAAAATTAACTTAAGAAATAAGCGAGCTGTCACTGGTGCGTTTGCAAGTATTAGTGCAGAAGCGGCAAAAATGCGTTTGGTGGTGAATGAGGGTAAAACAAAATATATGCTTTCAATAAGAAGGGACACACAACATCGACGAATCGGACAGAACATCACGATAGACAGCTACAATTTTGAGGTAGTTAGGGACTTTGTCTACCTCGGCTCCGCTGTAAACTCTGATAATGACACCTCAGCAGAAATCAAGCGAAGAATTACACTTGCCAACCGCTGTTTCTTTGGCCTAAGAGGGCAATTGATTAGTAAGGCCTTGTCAAAAAACACTAAGGAGACTCTATATAAGACCCTTATCATCCCTGTCCTTCTCTATGGCGCAGAAGCATGGACCCTAGCAAAAGCGGATGAAGATCTTCTTGGTCGTTTCGAACGCAAAATTCTTCGAGTGATTTTTGGTCCCGCTTGCGTTGACGGGCTTTGGAGGGGAAGATTTAACAACGAACTCTACGAGCTGTACAGCGACATCGACCTGGTCAGAAAAGTGCGCATCAGTAGTCTAAGATGGCTAGGACATGTAGAGCGAATGGACACCAACGCTCCGGCCCAATGTGCAATTTTTTAGAAATTCAAAAACACAAAACATGTTATTTTACAAAGGAATTCAAATTTTCAATGATCTTCCTAATACGAGGGCAAGGTGAAAAGTTCTCGGCCTGACAATGAAAGACTGCGATTTTCAGTTAAAAAATGATTTTATTTTTCTACATAATCTCCCTTGACTTCAACACACTTGGTCCAGCGTTTCTCCAACAGCAGTACGAGTATTCCTTCTCGGAAGTGAGAGTCTGGAAGGCTGTGAAAATATTCATCTACGGCCCTCTCAATTTCTGCATAGGATGCGAAGTGCTTCCCAGAAACAAATATCTTCAAGTTTGGGAACAGATGGAAGTCTGAGGGTGCCAAATCAGGTGAATAGGGGGATGGCCGAGCAAATTGTACCCCAAATCCCGCATTTTTCCCATCGCCAACGCACACTTGTGTACAGCTGCATTATCCTGGTGAAAGATGATTTTTTTTTTCTTCCAGCCAGGCCTCTTCTCGCGAATTTTGGCATCCAACTGGTCAAGAAGGTTGGAGTAATATTCGCCTGTAATTGTTCCTTTCTCAAGGTAATCAATTAACGGGATCCCTTTCGCATCCCAAAACACACTGGCCATGACGCTACAGCACCGGCTTCCACTGCTGTTTCGTTTCTGGCGTGTAGTGGTGGACCCATGTCTCATACATGGTGACAAATCGCCGCACAAATCGGTCAGATCCCTATTGAATCGGTCCAAAGATTGCCGCGAAAATCGTTTGCGCATTTGCTTTTGATCGGCATTCAGCAAATGCGGCACCCATCTTGCGCAGAGCTTTCGCATCCGCAAGTTTTTATGCAAGATGTTTCGCACCCTCTCTTCCGATATACACACAGCTTCAGCTATCTCACTCGCCTATCGTCCAACACGATATCATGCACTTTTTCGATGGTTCGGGTATGGTTACGGTTTTTGGCCGTCCTTCACGTGAGTCATCTTCGAGGGACGTGCGACCACGTTTAAATTCAGCTGCCCATTTTTTAACGGTTGACATGGAAGGAGCAGAGTCCCCGTAAATTTTTGTCAACTTTGGATGAATTTCCTTAGGGGTTAACCCATTCAAAACGAAGAATTTTATCACCGCACGATATTCAAGTTTATCCATTTTAACAAAAAACACGCAAGACGTCTAGTGCAAAAATTCGTGTAAAGAAACTGCTTGAGAGAACAAGTTGAAACTTGTCATACGAACTAATGAGAAGTGCACCCAGGCAGGAAACATAAATTTTTGCTGATTGGAACGCCATCTCTGCGTCAGGCGGATAACTTTTCGTAATGTAAAAACTAAAACAAACATTATTCAATTTAAACGAGCTGCATTATTTTTTGTAAAAAATAACTATTAAATTTAAGGAATTTAAAATAAGTGAATAATGTAATGAAACTGTAAAAAATAGCAAACTTGGCTAAATAAATTTTATCTAATCTAATCAATCTAATCTAATCTTTCTCAGAGGCATTCCAGCACTCTTGCGTTTCCCTTATACTTCGCCTTATTTTTTTATTTATGATATATACTACCTCATGATATGACCGTATCGGGCATTCTCTGGCGACAACCACAATTTTGAATTAATTTGATTCAAATTAGTACAAGAAACCCTGGTGGCTCAAATGTACATGAGTACTTACTTATTTTACCCTTTAAAGAGACTTTTCTTAAGACACCGCAACCATTTTTCAGTTTTCCATCCCTGAAGCTTTGCTTGTCACTCATAATTTTGACTTTTTTAACATTATACCACCAGGAATGAAACAAAATAGACCCTCCATAAAAACTGACCGTTTAATGGGTAGTGATGAAAAGAAATTGCTCCCCGCGTTTTTCCCATAATCTTCTTCTCCATTTTTTTCCTTTAAACATTGGTGGTCTGCATATTGGCGTGCTGGCGGACGAGCCTTGGAGTCCTACCGCAGCCCTGGTCCTCGAGCATCTGAACCCCGTCTTTGATTCGACTTTGCACTGCCCGCTCACTCACGATCATATAGCATATCAATTGAAGCCGCTGCTTAGAAAGCTATAATTTTGTGAAAAAAACGTATACGAAGAACAAGTGTTGCTTTTGACCTCCCTGATGATAACACCTTCGTGTCTGAGGTGGCTAGCAGACTGTGCTGTGATCGGCTGATCTGTGATAGTGATGTTTAAGAATTTTCCATGGAAAAAGAAGTACAGGGATACCTCAGTTGGTAGATCATTGGTCTCTAAAACCAAATCTCGCAGGTTCGGCCCCTGCCTATTTTGTTTTCTTCGTTGTGCAATTATTCAACAAACATTTCATTCTATTATTCGGGCAGAAGCTTCCGTAAGTTAAAGCTTTGTGTAAGTAAACACTCATTGTTTGCTCGATGGGTTGCATAATAGACCTATCAGTCAAGGCATAGACTTTTATTTAAATTTGTCTTCTATCAGCCTTTATTTCTTGACACTAAGGTGATAATTGATGAATTTAATTGATAATTTGTTGTATATTACTTTCACGTAGAATCTTTCTTTGTTAAACTCTTTAAATTCATATGCTTTAATTGGTCTCTCATAACTTAAGATTGGTATTCTTTATTTTTGTTAATATTTTAAGGACAAAGACGAAGCTGATTTCACCAAATGGCTAGCTGGAAAGAAGGATGATGTCGAAGATGAAGTAAAGAAGACACTGGCTCCGCTAAAGAACTATTGGTCCAATAATAAATTGCCACAAAGTGAGAGATTTCTCAGAGATTACATTCTTAATCAAGGGTAAGAATGAATTGTGAAAAGGCATCATAACCTCTTATCATACTACTCGCTATTTAGATACGCAGAAACAAATTTTGAAGACATTCCCACCTATGAGGAAATTGTTGGAGAAGACAATAATCTCTCGGAAGATGAGGTAGAACTCGAAAAACAAGAAGAATTCGAGCACAAGTATAACTTTCGCTTCGAAGAACCCGATTCGGAGTTCATCAAACGCTACCCGCGTACAATTGAACAGTCTGTAAGAAAACAGGATGATAAAAGAAAGCAAAAGCGACAAGAGACTAAAGAAAGAAAAGACCGTGAAAAACAACAAAAAATGCAAGAACTTGAAATGGTCAAGGCAATGAAGAGAAAAGAAATTGAGGAGAAAATTCAAAAACTAAAGGAAGTCACAGGAAACGATGAGCTAGGATTTAAAGATGAGGAACTGGAAGATGAATTTGACCCGGAAGCACATGATAGGCGAATGCAGGAATTATTCAATGACGATTACTACGAAGTGGACGAGGGAGAAGAGAAACCCGAATGTCCAGATATTGATGAGCTTAAAGTTGAAGACTGGGATAACTATGACCCAGCGAAGGACAACGATGACGGTGACTACGGACCACACTGTGAAGATGGCGATTTCAATATGGACTGTGACTATGACCCGTATTCGAAGGAAACCATGCAAAAGGAACTAATTGAAAGCACTCGAGAAAAGAGGAAAAAACGACGAAGAAATCGCTTTATGGAAGTTATCAAGTCAGAAAAACCTGCGTTCAATCCAGATGATGAAAGGACTTACGGAGAATATATCGATGAATACTATAAGTTGGATTGTGAGGATATGATTGGTGACTTGCCGTGCCGCTTCAAGTATACTGAGACGACACCTAACGATTTTGGATTGACCATTGAAGAGGTGAGTTTTTTGTTCTCTAGCAACACGAATATTGTTTATTGGTATAACATTTTGATTGTGCAACCTTCAAACTTTATTTATGTTCTTGTTAAACTGGCTTTAGGTCAACAAATGTTTTGCTTTATTTTAAATAAAACGCAAAACACACTATTTAAACTATGCTTCGTCCATGTCTATGAACATCATGTTTATTCTGTGATCTCCTTAAGGTGTGAATTCTTAATATACGAATTGGCACACAGTTATAAAAGGACCCTTTTTTTCTCTAGGTCTAGCACCAGAGTCGGATCTAACGTTGGAGCAGGTGGAGCAGCCTCACCGAGCGCCAGCGATTTTCCTATCCATTGTATTTTGAATCAAACTTTTATTTTATTTATCCCTGAAATACAAAAAAAAAAACAAAGTTTCTCACGGTCCCATCTATTGCGAACGTCTGACAAACATCCGAGTATAAAACCGTAGGTCCCAACAATTTGTGCGGCGCACAACACGGGTGGCTGAGAAAACCTAGGTCAGGTCCTATAGCCCGTATAGGACCTGACCTAGGTTAGCGCCAAAATATTTTCGTATTTATTTTTATTCTTTTCATGAATTGAGAATGAACTTTAACAATTTATTAAATTCTTTTGGGACGAACATTTTCTGTTTTTGCGAGAACTTTGACGAATACTGACAAAGCTTCTAGCACAGATAATAAACTACCCAGATGTCTCATTCATATGGGAAGAAGTGATATATGTAAACGAAATACACTAAAAAAAAAGCTTTTTAAAAAGCTTAAACTTCTTATAAAAGGGAAAAAATCAGAACACCGAACATTTGTTTACAATTGGCTATAACACATGCTTACAAACCGCATTATCACAGCTTCACAGGGAGACGAAACAAGAAGGGACAGTCCGTACGGGAACACCACAGGGGGGAGATAATATCTCCTTTTCTGTGGGTGCTCACAATGGACAACCTTTTAAAAGCACTGTATGGAACCTGTGCGAAATGTGTAGCGTACGCAGATGACCTAGCCGTTCTGATAAGATGTAAGCACCTGAACATCATAGGAGAGCTTATGCAAAACACCCTTCGAATCATAAAAGAATGGGCGGAGGAGAGTGGATTAGAAATAAATCCAAATAAAACGGAAATGGTTCTCTTTACAAAGAAAACAAAAACTAGTGACTTTCACATTCCACAACTCGGAGGAGTATCACTACAACTCCGCGACAGCGTCAAGTATCTGGGCATATTGGACAGGAAACTGACCTGGAGAAAGAACTTGGAAGAAAGAGTCACCAAAGCCAAGAGAGCATATTGGATATGCAGGAGGGCCATCGGGAAGTCATGAGGCTTGAAACCGAAACAGGTCCACTGGATATACGAATGCGTAATAAAACCTATCATCTTCTGTAGTGTGTAGTTGTATGGTGGCCAGTGATGAGCAAAAAGTATGCAAGAGACTTGCTAACTAAGGTACAACGTATGATCTGCTTGGGTATTACAGGAGCACAATCCTCAACACCAACCGCGGCCATGGAAGCGATACTAAACATTCTACCGGTGCACCTCGGAGCGAAGAAGATTGCCGGCATTTCAGCCTCTCGGCTTAGAACTATTTCCATTTCATCGGTGGTGCAAATGCGGGACATCGAAAAATCACCGAAATGATAAGAGTAATGACACCACTCATCGATTGCCCCAGTGATGTTGTTCGTATACGTTCTCCAACAACTTCGAAACAATTTTCCCCGCAAGAGAATATTGGACGTATGAAAGAACGACAAGAAACTCCAATGGGATATCGGTACATACAGTCGGCTCTAACATATCAGGGGGATCAGGGGCTGGCATCTTCAGTGCCAACCGACCGATTTAACTTGCTATTCACTTAGAACCATTTGTATCGGTGTTCCAAGCAGAAGTCTATGCAATTATGACGGCAACTGAAATACTCGGAGAAGACACCAGCGAATTAAGGCAAATCGACATCTGCTCGGACAGCAAAGCAGCAATTAGCGCGATTACAAACCCCATGTCGAAATCACGACTAGTAAGGGAGTGCAAAACTAAATTGAACTTACTTGCCAGACGCAATAGAGTCCGTCTCACATGGGTACCGGGGCACGAAGGTGTGCCGGGTAACGAAAAAGCAGACGAACTAGCAAGGAAAGGAGCAGGCAACACAGAACTGAACCCGGATAATACAATAGGGGTCCCTCTGACATCTATTAAAACAATAATCAATGAAAAGTTACAGTTACATAGATGAGGGGAACACAACGGGCCCAATGGAGGCCTAAGTGAAGAGCATAATCTCACTCTCTTAAACCAACCAACCATGATCCATGAATAATGTGTCTCTTATTCTTAAAACGCTTTCTATAGTTAAGGCCAAGCCTTTGAAACAAAATGATCTATTTTTTGCGTTTATTTAATATATAATCCTTTATTTCTTAAAATTAAAGTTTTTTTTTTCATTTAGATTAAGTTTACTATATAAACTACGATTTGTGCGTCCTTGATCACAGCAAATAGCCCTGACGTTTAGTTTCAGCTCCGCGCATATAAGAAGACAATTATATACCTCAATCTCAAGTTGTTTCATAGGTATTTTGTTTGGACAAACGACATGATATAAAACTTGCTTAAAATTTCCGCATACACTCCGAATCATAAAAACGCACACAGAATTAGCGCACATATTAGATCTTTGATTCCTTCCGTAATCAACAAACCATTCAATTTCATCTTTGAATTTATTGTAGGTTAGATTCGTCTGAAGGCTCATCTCATCAAATATAATCACGACTTCTTTTTCTTTTAGTGATAATGTCGAAGTTATTTTCTTTATTTTCTTAATCCACCTATGTAATGAAGACGGGTGCGGCAAGTGTAGTCTAAGCTGATCCCGTAAAAAGTTGTATCCAGAAGACGAACGGAAAAAAATGCACTGCGAAATCCACTTCTCCTATTCGGTGTATTTTTTTTGTACTCTCAGATAGAATGAGCTTCGAAAATGTCTTAGTATTTTGATCAATACCAAGCAATAAATCAATTTTCCCCCATGGGGGATGAGGACCCCCAAAAATAAAGTACGACAATCTGAAAGTCCTTCTAAACCCTAAGATATAGTCCATATATGTAGATATATACAGCATAAACAATTATCAAATATTAACCATAATTGACAAGTTTTCTAAATTTGCCTCAGCCTTCACTCTCTCAACAAGAAATAGTTTATCAGTAATTGAAGCCTTAAGATATTTTATCAGCACTTATGGCATTCCCCAAAAAAATATCTGTGACCAGGGATCAGAAATGTCAAAGGACAAACAGAATTTCGATTTTTATTTAATCAAGTGCTGAAAATAAGGTACATACATACAGACAAAATAACAATCACACAACATAACCATTTGTACATATATATTGTAATATGCGAGCTACGGCTCGAGTAGATAAAACTATATTCTGTGAGATTATTTTTTTATTTTTCTAGACTATAGAACAATCCAAGTTCACACTATACTATTCTTCGCAAATTCTTCTTAAATCACTTTATCTCCTTTCAATTACTTAATTCACAAATCCAAACTAATTACTTCTTCTTGTTTACCCTAAACTTTCAATTTATCACACAATTACAAATTCGCCCATTATCACTTTTCCTATCTCTTCGTGCGGTTCAAAACCAACTGCGTGGTCTCGATCGCCATCTGTCCTTATATAGCAGAAGTTTCTGATAGCCAGAAACTTCTAGCAAATTCTTCGACCACTGGAACAAGAAACTTCTGATGTACTAATTCCAAGATGACAATAATCTCTTGCGGTTTATAATTTTCTCTTAATTCCGTGACGTCGTCTTAGATATTATCCGTCTCTTACCATGGACACGAACTGTGGACAAGAAATGTGGACACGAACCTCGAATGAAAAGACACTTCGGAATGAAATTATGCTCGAATGAAAAGACACTTCGGAATGTGTTGCATCTTTTGAGGGCGTAGTTATTATGCCACATTATGTTACACTGCCCCCCTCTTAAACTTGTTCGTCCCGAACAAGTGCGTCCTCACTTCGGCCATTGTATCGACTCAGTCGGTCCACATGAACCACTTTCATTTTGGCCCTTGGTCCTCGGGTTACTATTCTGTAGGGACCCTCCCAGTTCTCCTGCAACTTAGGTGATTTCCCCTTTTGGCGATGGGGATTATACAGCCACACTAGATCTCCTTCCTGGAATCCTGACGTTGTTGCCTTGGCATCATAGCTGGTCTTCATGCGGTCGCTCGTTATCTTAATCTGGCTTCTGGTCCTTTGGTGTATGTCCCTAAGCCTTTCCCTAAGGTCCGCCACGTACTCTTCTTCATTTCTGGGCTCATTGGTAGGAGATCCAAATTTCACCTCACGGGGTAACCGAGCTATTCCACCAAACAAGATTTCGGACGGCGTATGTCGAGTAGTGTTATGCACGGCACTTCTACAGGCCATCAAAAACAAGTGAATCTGCCGGTCCCAATCCCGTTGGTAGTCACTTACGACCTTGGAGAGATGTTCGTCCAAAGTCCTATTGAAGCGCTCCACCATACCGTCCGACTGTGGATGAAGCGGGGTTTTCCGTGTCTTTTTGATTCCGAGTAGTTGACACATCTCTTGGAAGATTCTTGACTCGAAATTTCGCCCTTGGTAAGAATGCAATTCCAAGGGCACACCGAATCTTCTCACCCAATTGTAGACGATCTGCTCCGCCACGGTTCTGGCTTCCTGGTTAGGGATTGGAAACGCTTCCGGCCACTTACTGAAGTAGTCCATTACTACGAGTATATACCGATTACCATTGTCGGTTTCCGGAAAGGGCCCTGCGATGTCAATGGCGATTTGTTCGAAAGGTGCTCCTACGTTGTATTGGTGCATCTTACCTCGAGTTTTGATTCTCGGACCCTTGCTAGCTGCACACACGTCGCATTTTCTGCACCAGTCCTCGATATCTTCCTTCGCTTTTAACCAATAAAAACGTTCTCGTACCTTTTCTAGCGTCTTATTCACTACCAAGTGGCCTCCGGACGCCCCGCCATGCATCTCCTGTAACACCTCCTTGACCCTCGTCCTCGGCACGACAAGCTGCATTACAAACGACTTTCCGTCGGAGGATTCCCATTTTCTTCTCAGAACACCTTCTTGGACATGGAGGGAGTCCCACTGCGCAAAATATGCCTTTAAGGTCGGGCTTCTGTGAGAGATGTCCTGATGATCCGGTTTCTCCATGTTCTCCTTCCAGGCCAGAATCGGCTCGATAGCCGGGTCTTCCTTCTGAGCGTTCCGGATCTCATCTACGCTCCAGCCGGCGATAGGTTCGGCTCTCATTCTTTGGATGGAAACCAGCTCCCGTTCTTCCTGACGCGCACAATGTTTACAATCCGTTCTGCATGGTCTCCGGGACAGTGCATCCGCATTTGAGTGGAGTTTTCCTTTACGATGCTGTATTTCGTAGTCGTAGATTTGCAGCCTTTCGATCCATCTTGCGACCTGACCCTCAGGACTCTTGAACTGTAATAGCCATTTTAAGGCTGCATGGTCTGTGCGAAGAACGAACTTCCTCCCATAGAGGTATTTGTGAAAATGCTTCGTAGCCAAGATCAAAGCTAGAAGTTCCCGCCTTGTCACGCAGTAGTTCCTTTCTGGCTTAGAGAGCACCTTGCTGAAGTACGCAACCACCTTCTCTTGGCCATCATTCACCTGGGAGAGTACGGCCCCTACCCCGACATTACTAGCATCTGCATCCACAATGAACGTTTCCCCGGGAGTGGGGTAAGCTAGTATCGGGGCATCGCATAGCCGTTGTTTAAGTGCCTTGAAGCTCTTCTCGCATTCAACTGACCATTTGAATTGTTTCCCTTTTTCCGTCAACTGGTGCAGGCTCTTTGCGATCCCGGCAAAATCCTTCACGAACCGTCTGTAGTAGGTGGCTAGGCCCAGGAAGCTCCTTAGTTGGTGTTTGTCTTTGGGGACTGGCCAGTTTTTCACCGCTTCGACCTTCTCTGGATCGGTTCTCACTCCTTTCGCTGAAATTATGTGTCCCAGGTACTTGACTTCCGCTCTAAACAGGGCGCACTTCTTGGGGTTGAGCTTCAGGTGGGCACTTCGAAGCCTTTGAAACACATCCCTTAGATTGCCTCGGTGTTGCGCAAACGTTTTTCCAACGACGATGACATCATCCAAGTATACCAAACAGGTTTTCCATGTTAACCCTTGCAGGACACATTCCATCAATCGCTCGAAAGTCGCCGGAGCATTGCACAGCCCGAATGGCATTACCGTGAATTGCCATAGCCCATTTCCTGCGGTGAAGGCGGTTTTCTCCCGGTCTTCTGGATGGATCTGTACCTGCCAGTAGCCACTCTTCAAGTCGAGAGTGGAAAACCATCGGGCTCCTGATAGTGTGTTTAGCGTGTCGTCAATCCGTGGCAGAGGATATCTGTCTTTCCTGGTGACGTAATTAAGCTGCCGATAGTCCACGCAGAACCGCGGGCTGCCATCTTTCTTCTTAACCAGTACAACCGGTGATACCATCGGAATCTCCACATTTCGATACCTCAGTACTTGCATCCCGATGTCCAAGATTACTTCATTTGCTTTCATGAAGTCTATTCCGATGATGCACTCGTCGCATATATCTGCCACCAGAAACGCATGGGAGAACGTCAGTCCCGCCAGAGTAATCGTAAGACGAACTTCTCCAAACACCTTCGCCATTTCCCCTGTTGCAGTCTTCATGCAGTAGCTGTTGGTGTTGTGCAGCCAGGAGTTTCTGACGATATCTCTTCTTCTCCTACTTCCGCAATGTGGACAATTTCCTCGTCTAGGTGCACTTCTGCACTGCCATTGTAGGTGTCCGGTTTGGTTGCAATTCCAGCAACGGATTTGACTTCCGCGAGCTTTGTCTTCATCCATGACGGCTGTTCTCTGGCATGAGCATTCCACGACGGACATTTCCCTGACACGGTGTATTCCCTGGTATGCTTGGTCCGCAGCCTTCATTGACAAAGCGAATGCCAATACCTCGGGGAGTGTTCGCTTTTCAGCCATCCTTACAGCCATTTGAAGTTGTCTGTTCTCTATGGCCTGAATAAAAGCTTCCACCGCCATTTCGTTGATAAGCTCTCTCACCGGCTTTAGGGATGGGCTAGTCGTTCTATATCTGCTTGCAACTGTTTCGGCGTTTCCCCCCTTTTTTTCTCTCTCTTAATTCCGTGAAAAAACACTTCGGAATGAAATTATGCTCGAATGAAAAGACACTTCGGAATGTGTTGCATCTTTTGAGGGCATAGTTATTATGCCACATTATGTTGCAATATATACGATCTATACTCTATATAAAATCTGGATCCACAAATCACGCACTTTTATATTTTGTAACTTTCGTCTACTTTTTACCACAAAGTGCAACGAAATGATTGACACCCTTCAGTTACAACTTTTCAATACGCGTTTACAAAACTTCCATTCATGAAAATTTATTCTTTTGCTGCGGTGGTATGGAAATCACACCATCATGCATCTTCATGCCCCTTCCCGCATACCCCTTTACACTTCATCACCTCGTTCGTTTCCATGTCACAACACACAATGAGAAAAATAAATTTTCCCACACGAGCGAAAGGAGTGAGGAAAAAGAAAAAGCTTTATTTGTGGTACTTATTCTGAAAGCTCTCTGTCTGCCAGGACGTTGTCTGCCAGGACAAAAATATACTTCATTTTTTTATATGGGCGTGCGACATGTGGGTAGTTTATTATCTGTGCTTGGAGTTTACAGAAACTTAATACTACCTGTGTTTCAAACCACTACACCAAATCTTTATTTCTCTCTCTCTCTCTCTTCTTTACAACGCTTGTGCCCTGTAATAGCATAAGGGTATTCATATCCCCTTTGGCGCGCGCAAATTATATATAAAATAAAATAGCCTTCGATTACGCTTACTAGTAATCGCTATCAAGTTATTCTCCTACATAGTGGTTATTCTTGGACGTTTACAGCTCGGTCTGGGATCACTGCTTCCGATTTCATGAAATCGCTTGATGGTGTAATGGACTCCACATTTAAAAGTATTAAGTTCCGAGATATCTCTTTCGGATTTACTCATTTTATGAAGACAAATAATTTGACTTCGTATTTCAATGGATATTTGCTTCGAACAACCCATTACTCGTATGTTATTTATTTTAATTTTTTCTTGTTTTACCTTTCACTTTGAAAACTGAAAACAAACTTGTTGTGTGTAATCCTTGTAAATAAATTCTTTGGATGCCAGACCTTACCTAATATTGTCATAAGTTTTTCCACTATCATTAAAAATTGGAAATAGCTCACAATTTGTTGTCTCAATTAAAAAAAAAACTAAATGGAAAAAATCCCTACACTGGCAAAACCGATTAACCCGAAGGCTTTATGCGTCAAGTAAAAGATGTAGGTATAATGCAATTAGGACTAAGGTTACTACATATTGCCAGAATGACCGGAGTAAAATAATTTCCTAATTATAATAATAATTTATTCTTTTTTGTAATTCAACTGAGAGACTATTCCAGAATAGTGTGTAAAAATCGTGGCATAGTCAGTTTTAGAGCTAAACGAGACTGGGCAAAATAAAGCATTTCGGTTAGGTACTCAGGACATCTATTGTGAATTATACAGTGCGTTTCATATTTATAACCCACCTTTCAGTTAGTTTTTTAAATTCGAATAAAATGTAAGAGCGACTTCGAGCAAAAGAGAAAATTGAGATAGAACACATTTATAGCATGACGTCAGTCAACAATACCGTTAGTTTTTGTATTTTTCTGTTTTTACGACGAGAGAAGCATTTTAAGAGAGATATGTAATAATGCGTTTCATATTTGTAACCCATTTCACAATGTACTCAAGTAGCGAGAACTACAGATCGTGGAACGGTGTTTATTGTGTTAAATTCGATTGTTTGTGCAAAATGCCACGTGGTACGTCATTATCCGACATTGAAAAAGGGAAAATTTCAGCTTTAAAAGGTGAAAACCATAAAGTAATGGCCGATTCATGCAGCGTGATAGCGAGACGAGAGTGAGACGAGTCTAGCGCGAGTTGTCAAAAAAGGTTTCGATCTATGCAAATATATGAAGCAATACACAATGATGCGAGATCGTTCTATCGCAACGCATTCTTTTCAGAAAATTGAAAAACTCTCGCGACGAGATTGCCTGTCAGCAGGCTGATGCGACTTTGTTATGTAGCCAGAAAGAGAAAGATGGTGTGTTGCCGTTGTTGCTATTCCACTTTAACACAGATAATACATGCTCGCTGTATCGCCTTCATTGTGAACTGGGAAACGATTTTATGAGGACGAGGATTTCTCGCCTCGCTCTAGTCTCGCTCTCACGCTGCATTGTGAATCGGGCATAAGTGCGATAGCCAAAAGAATCGGTCGGAGTCCTCGTGTAGTGAGTAATTTTTTGAAAGATCCCGAATCTTATGGGACTGTGAAGCGCAGTGGAAGGAAAAGAAAGCTCACGGAAAGAGATGAACGCAAGATTGCTCGAGCAGCTAGCAATTCGACCTTGAGTTGCACCAAACTTGCTGCGTTGGCTCAGGCGAAAATTTCAAAAAACGACGGCTTGGAGAGCAATTCAAAGAAATCCAAACCTAGTCCGGTCCAAAATGAATTGCTGTCCACGTCTCTTAAGTCGCCACAAAACCGCTTGGCTGGAATTTGCGCAAAACAATATGGCTACTGATTGTTTTTCTTTATTTGAATTTCATTAATAATATTGTTCTAACTTTGACTCTTAAGTGATATTTTCTGACGAGAAGAAATGGAATTTGGATGGACCGGACGGTATGCACTTTTATTGGCGAGATTTGCGCAAGGAACCGAGATATTTCTCAACGAGAAATTTTGGAGGTGGTTCGGTTATGATGTGGGGTGCATTCTCTTCAAGAGGGTACTTAAAAATGCACTTTACATCTTCAAAGATGAAGAGTGCAGACTACATTGAGGTTCTTCAAAGCAGTCTAATTCCTTTTCTGGCTGAAAATCGACACAAAAATTGGATTTTTCAGCAGGATAATGCCGGGATTCACACCAGCACTGAGACAATGAGTTGGCTTAGATCAAATTCAGTTGATGTGATGAGTTGGCCAGCATGCTCTCCTGATCTAAACCCAATTGAAAATATTAGGGGCATTTTGGTCAGGCGAGTATATGCCCAAGATCGACAATTTAAATCAACTGCAGACATGAAGCAAACACTTATTGAAGAATGGCAAAAAATTGAACCTGCACTGCTGGAAAACTTGATAAAATCTATGGAAAAAAGGTTATTTGAATTGATTTTGGCTAGAGGATCTCAAATAAATTATTAGCCTTTTTCATTGATTTGCCTATGTTAAGTAACTAAAACATGGGTTATAAATATGAAACGCTTGAATTCATAAAATTTCAATAAATC
Source organism: Pocota personata (assembly GCA_963082735.1). Classification (NCBI taxonomy): domain Eukaryota; kingdom Metazoa; phylum Arthropoda; class Insecta; order Diptera; family Syrphidae; genus Pocota; species Pocota personata. The sequence goes on along the minus strand of OY720431.1, from coordinate 66,367,175 downwards.
GCAAATATATTATTATTATTATTATTATTATAAGTTTATTAACAAAGAAGTAAATTACATTGTCAATAATTATAAATATAAAGCTGGAGCTGATAGTGCTTTCAGCTGGTAATACAGTCTATATAAGGTTTTCTAAACAAAGTGCTGATATCAGTCTATATACATGGTTTACGTTGTCGTATGATATTTGAGTTAAGAGATCAGTTAAATTTGTATGGTTAATAGTCTTATTTATTAAATTAATTTGGTTACATGAAAAAAGGTGACTTATGGTAAGCGTTCGGTTTTGGTCGCAGAAGTGACAAAGCGGGGGGTTTCTTTAGTGATGAGGTGTTTGTGTGTTTGGTGTGGCCCATTCGTAGTCTAATATATATTTTTATCTTTTTATGTGACACATCTTTAGGGTATTTGGCTTTTTCACCATTAGGGTTGAATTGAGTGTAGATGTGTTGATTGTTTAACCAGTTAGATTTTCTCTTGTATTTCCATGTCTTGAGTAGATGGTTTCTTATGTCTCTTTTATTGTAGGCATAGAACGTGGTAAGAGGTTCTCTTGGAGCTGATTTGGCTACAGTGTCCGCCATTTCATTTCCGTTAATTCCACAGTGCCCTGGGACCCAGGCAATTTTTAATTTTCCGCTGCTGGAGATGAGTTTGTCACGAATGGCTTCGATAATTTCAGTATGATTGCTTTCGTTTTTAATGGCTGTTACAGAGGACAGACTGTCTGTGAAGATTATGGTCTTATTTTTTTTTGAATAGTCAATTGCAGTGAGAATGGCAAAAGCTTCAGCTGTAAATATTGAAGTGAAAGCTGGAAGGAGACCTTTGGAGATGGTTGTTAAGTCTTCAGCGACAACAGCAAATAACGCGCCGTCTTGCGATTTTGAGGCATCTGTAAACAAGAGGTTCCATCCTTGTTTTTTGTAACTTTCTGCCATTTCGAGAAACATGGTTTTATAAACGTCGTTGTTAGTTGATTTGATGGAATATTTGCTGAGGTTGAGGATTATGGACTCTTTTGGCAAATTCCAAGGTGGGTAGAGCATTGAATTAAATTTTTGAATGACAATGGGTATGTCAAGATCTTTGGCCGATGTAAGAGCGGAGCTTAGAGTTGATTGAAGTCTTGGGTTCTTCTTCCGTTTTATGATTTTTTTGGAATCTTTGTGAATGGGTGAACCAACTGATTTTTATTTCAATTTATATCTGAACTCATGATAAATATTTCCAAAATGCAAAACAGGTGAAATGTGTCGTACATTTTCAGCTATGTGAAAATTATAAAAAGGGTTATAAAGGGTGGTTAAGTTTTAAGGGCCGATGTTGATTTTGAATAAAACACAAATTATTTAGGAAATTACTGTCATTTCTTTTTATTATGATAATATTGGTATGGTTCAATTATGTATGGAACAAAATATCGGGCAAATGGCCGCCGCGACCTCGGCGGCACACCTCCATCCGATGGTCCAAATTTTCGATGACGCTGAGGCATAATTGAGGTTCTATGCCGTTAATGTGCCGAATTATCTCATCCTTTAGCTCTTGAATTGTTGCTGGCTTATCGACGTACACCTTTTCTTTCAAATAACCCCAAAGAAAGAAGCCCAACGGTGTCAAATCACATGATCTTGGCGGCCAATTGACATCGCCACCACGTGAGATAACACGGCCATTGAATTTGTCGCGCAAAAGAGCCATTGTTTCGTTAGCTGTGTGGCAAGTGGCACCATCCTGTTGAAACCACATATCGTCCACATCCATATCTTCCAATTCGGGGCATAAAAAGTTCGTTATCATCTCACGATAGCGAACACCATTCACAGTAACTGCCTGACCGGCCTCATTTTGGAAAAAATACGGCCCGATGATGCCGCCAGCCCATAAACCGCAACAAACAGTCACTCTTTGTGGGTGCATTGGTTTTTCGACAATCACTCTTGGATTATCATTCGCCCAAATGCGGCAATTCTGCTTATTGACGAATCCAATGAGGTGAAAATGTGCCTCATCACTGAAGATGATTTTCTTCGAAAATTGATCATCCACTGTTGCCATTTCTTGCCACCATTGTGACCATTGACGACGCTTGAAATGGTCAAGAGGCTTTAGTTCTTGAGTCAATTGCACCTTGTAAGCGCGTAAATGCAAGTCTTTATGCATAATGTTCATCAACGACGAGCGTGAGAGGTGCAATTGTTGGGCACGACGACGAGTTGAGGTGGACGGCTCTTCAGCCACACTATCGCGAACAGCAGCAATATTTTCTGCAGTACGAGCCGTACGAGCATGCACTGGTGTTTTCACATCTCCTACAGACCCGGTTTGCACAAATTTGTGCACGATTTTTCCGATTCTACGCACATTTGGACGATTAAATTGACCGAAAGAATCACGAAATGCACGATATGCATTTTGATTTGAACGCCCATTTTCATAATAAGCCTGAATAACTTTAACGCGTTGCTCGATTGTATATCTTTCCATGGTTCAAATTGAATTAGTCTGAAATTGAGAAATGTCAAATGAAATGCAGAAAAAAACTTGACGTTTAGGTGTGGTTCACATTCAACATCGGCCCTTAAAACTTAACCACCCTTTATATATGAAACGCACTGTATTATGGAGTTTTAATATATTCCTGAATTTATAATACTCATCTAAACTCATTCCCAATTAATATTATAGTACCCATTTTCGTCCTTTACCGCTTATATTTATATACACAAATATGTTTCAGATTCTCTTGGCGAAGAATAAAGAACTGAATCAGTGGGCAAGTTTAAAGAAGACTGTACAGATTCGCCCCGATATCGTTGAGAAGAAAGAGCAGAAATTATACAAATTGAAGGCGAACAATGAGTTTCTAAAGCGTAAAATATTTAAGAGTCTCTATGGGGAAGAGTAAGTACTTAATTATTTTATTATTATTATTATTTTATGGGTAATCTTCCTCCAGATCTGAGGATGAAACTGGAGATAATCAACCATCGACGTCAGTGATTCAACCCCAAGCATCAAATCAGAAAACCGCAAAGAAACCGAGAGTTACCGAAACGATAACATCCGCACAGCCTGAAAACAAGAAGCCTAATAACGAATCTGGAGAAGCTGAAACAGGTCCAAATGTCGAGGCAGGTCCTTCACTTTCTACGGAGTGCGAGAAAAAGAAAAAGAAGAAGAATAAGAAAAAGAAGAAAAGCAAAGCTGGTCTTGGGCAAATTAGTGAACCAAATTCAACAAACACAAATCAAATTGCACTAACAGAAACAAAGAAAAATATAGACCAATTGAAATCTAAGACACCAGTCAGTAATCCATTTAGCAACAAGAAAAATGTTTTTGCTGGAAGAAAACTAAATAATAGTAACAAGAATCCATTTGATAAAACAAATAAAAATAACAAACAAAACAATTTCATTACAACTAAACCCAACCATCAACAGAATGGTGATAATAGTACATCTCAAATCACGGATGACCGTCTTAAAGCCTATGGAATTAACCCGAAAAAGTTTCATAAAAAGCAAAAGTATGGTAGCAAGCCCGCGTAGAAGTTATAGTCATATATGTATTTTATTTGATACTTTAGGAAATAAAATTGTAATCAGTGTTTTTGTATTTAAAGATAAGAAAAATAATTAAAGTTAATACAAAAATACAGTTTTTTATAAGTTTCAATATAGTGCGGTCGTTATTAAGTAGATGTGAGTTGATCCCTGCTTCTACAAGTAAGTTGTGGGGAGGTAGCGAACAACGAAATGAGCAGAAATGCATAAAGGCTATAAGCAATGCCAAGACAAGGGAAGCGGGTTACAGAAGCAGTGGTTTGCACTGAGTCACCCTATACTGCCGCGATTAATTTAGTTTTAAAGTAGGGCATACAACAATTGTGTTGACTCATAGGTTAAGGTTGGAATAGGTAGTGTTTATTGGCATTGCATAAATAGATTTCAGAATTGGAAATAAAGAGTCAAGATCAAGATTATCCAGAACTACAGAAGTGCTGTCATTTCACTTCGGCTTTAATCGCCGTAATTGGGTAGATTCACTGGCAGAATGTGCCGACAAATAGTGAATCTTTTGATCAATTGGTTACATGCTAAGTAGCACCACAATAAACTTGTTTACTTTACTTTAGATTGCGCTACAGTCCTAGGTGGACCTGGGCCTCAAGCTCGATCTTGATCCACCTTAGCTGAGATCTTCCCTTACTGTCCATTCGGTCTACATGTCCTTGCCATCTCTGGCGATGAATTCAAACCCTTCTGACTATGTCGATGTCGCTGTACAACCGGCATAGTTGTATATTCCCCTCCATTCCCCGTCGATACAAACGGGACCGAAAAGAATATTTCTCGAAAAATTTGTCTTTCAAAACAACCAAGGGTGTTTTCATCCGCCCATGCTTCTGTACCATACAGCAGAGATGATGAAGGTTTTATATAAGCCATCAGATCATGAACAGCATCGTGACTTCGTTGATTGGGTGTTAGAGAACCACCAAGTTGTTGGCGATTTTTCAAACAAAATCGTCTTCAGCGATGGGGTTCACTTTCAACTGAAAATTTGGGGTCATGGAAATCAACGGGCCATTCATGAACAAACAATGCATCCACAAAAAGTCGCTGTTTGGTGTGGATTTTTGACCAGCGGCGTGCTTGGGCCATACTTCTTCAAAAGTTCTTGTGGAGCTGCTATAACAGCAATGGTGAACGTTATCGGAACATGATAACAAATTATTTTTGGCAACAATCGGACGATATTGATGTGGAAGAAAAATATCAGCAGTTTATCAAAAAATAATGTAATTTACTTCGTAAGCTCTTCTCGTAACCCTATGCAACGTCGCTTTATAAGCCTTTTACTTTGCTGCGTGCGCTTGGCGGCACTCTTCACCAATCCCGAAGTTTCTTTAAGGGGAAAGCTTCCTGACAATGATGCCATTGCTTATCTAGCCTTAGCGTTGGTGTCATTGGACTTCTTGAGAGGTACAAGGACACTGGATAGACTAAAGCTTTAAAAGATCTTGCGATTGTAGCCATTGGATGTTAAATAGTCTCATAGTACTTGTCGCAGAACGCCCATTGAAATAACTATTCTAGTACAATACAGTAACTTTACTTGTGAGCGCAGCCTTACTCCCATTCTTCTTTTACTGACGTTTGTCTAGTCCTCTTTGGCTGTCTCCTTCGATAGAGATGCCTTTTACTCGTTCATTTGCCATTTTGTCACCGAAGGAAAGGGAGTAAAACTTCGGTAAGTTTGCCATATATTATAATATTTTAACATTAAATTGTATCCATTTAAACAGAAATAAACATACATACATACATACGTACGTACAAGCACGTATCACGTTAAATCGCATGCTTTTCCTCAAGCCAAGACAGTACTTCTTTAGTGTTGTGGTGTTTGGGATATCCGGGATATCCGCATACGTACTTTGGAAGCTACAAGGTGTTGATACGAGTTAATGTTAGCTACTCGAAAGATGCGAACATTAAAAGTATTGGAGGAGTACCTTGCATCAATTGCGACATTATTAATCTGCTTGACAGTTAGTAGATCCGTAGAGCGCCCGATGACCATATGAATATTGAGGTGCGGGAATAGTGTGAAAGCTACAGTCATGTTTCGCGCCGACGCAAAGTCGATTAGCCTGAGTCCGTTCCGGGGAGTGTTCTGCAAGTTGTATTTTCCTCTTTTCCATTTTTTGCTCAAGCGAAATAGCCAGTTGCATTTCTCCCCTTCAAAATTTCACCCGCAATACGAGTCATGCTTCGAATGCACATCAGTTCAGCCTTTAGCCCAACTTCTGTCGTACTGTCAAATATAGGGATTCGTTTATAAGCCGATCGACACGAATGTGGAATGATCTACCAGGCTCTGTACTTTCCCATCACAAAAACAAACAAACATTCAAAGCCAACGTGCAGAGGCTTGTCCTCTGTTCCTCTTCCCCATTTTTCTAAACGCCGGTGCCCTGAAAAAATATAAGGGTATTCATATTCCTTTTAGCGCGCAGATTATAACAAAAAAAGATCAAAAAGTCCTGTCGAGGAGCTCATAAAAGCAATCTGGTTACGTCGTCCTCATCCTCTATAGGTTCGTGAGCGCATATTAGTCTGTTGTTTATGAATTTCACCTCAATGCGGATTGTCATCAGGCGTTCGCTTACAGACTTAAGGTTCAAGCTTTCTTGTCTAAGCCTCTGACGACAAATCCGCATCCAAATAAACGCTGCTTCCGCTCCTTGTAGCAGTCATTTTATTATATGTCGCAAATTGAGAAGGATAAAACCCTTCGAACTAGTTAACTAGGGATAACATTATCACACAAGATGAGTGATTTAACATACCTACGTAGGTACTCCAAAACAAAGGGTAACTGATAAAAGGCAGTTCCTCAATATAGGTATATACCCTCAAGTGATAAATAAAAATTGCTGATTAGTTTGACGACTAGGTGCGATAATTGGAAGGATGACATAAATCATACCTTCTTCTGGTGTTTTTAGTGGATTAAAGTCCCACACTATCGCAAAACTCGCATGCGATATCTTTCTACGATTTTCACCCAGCTATAGGTATACACGCAAAAAAAAATATGTCGCAGTTTTTCATTTCACTTTTTGCCCAGCTCATCCCACCGCGCTTCTTGGCTAGCGGTGATGTCTGCTTTATAGCAGTCTAGGACTTCCGCTAATTATTCGCCTGTCTGTGGCCTATTAAATGTCCGAACATTCCACGTGCAGGTCCGAAGGTCCTTGTCTTCATTCCGGTCTTCCGAGTCTTGCTTTTTTTTATAATATAATATGAATACCCTTATACAAATTTTAGGACAAGGGCGTTTTGTGAAAAGGGAGAGCGAAAGAGAGAAGACACATGGTAAGTTTCAGTGAACTCCAAGTGTGGCGTCCAGGTAACTGGGGAGTATTTTTGTATTGTCGCTGCTTATGATTCACAGTATTTTTTTCCGTCCTCCTGATGTCATCAGCACGATCAAGTTGCATTTTAGCCATATGACCACCCTACTGCCAGTGTTATGCCTTCGCAGTAAGGTTGACTAAGCTTTCGCAATTGATCGACTTTTTTACATCAGGATTCTAACCGTGAACCTGCAGCGTGACAAGTAATGATGTTACCACTGCACCATAGCCACCCACTTCGTAACCAATTTTTTTTTCCATCGTAGTGCAGTTACCCCGACGCACAACCCCCTACATGGAAGGCTAAGTTAAAACCCCTAGGACAGGGGGCCGAATAATTTGACATATGAAAGATCATGGCAAAGCAAGTTTTGGGAAATTGTTAAAATAGTTTTTATTCGATTTTTAATGGACTTAACAAGAAAAAAAATCGTACTAACGATTTCGTTTAAATTTCAAATCTAAGTGCCTTGGAAATAAGCAACATTTATCTTATATTAAAATGGAATCTTTCAATATGTAGGTCGGAAAATAAAGCGTACGACTGAGATGGACGTATTTGCATTCGCATATATAGCAAATTGCTTAAATTTGAAATATAAGCAAAATAGTTAAAAATAATTTTATTTAAAAATGCGTTAAAAAGCAAAAAAACTTATTTTGACAATTTTAGGTCATCATCGTTAAAATGTGGTTTCACTTAGATATTTGACACTAGCATCTTTTGGTCTATTTTTTCTGATTGATTGGTCAGCTTGTTCACGATCAAGAATTAACCAATCCATTTCCCTCTGTGAACAGGAACACAGCAGAATTTTACGTTGTGCTGTGATCCAATAACCTTGAGCACGTCGTGCCAGAGCTTGATTAACTTCGAATTGATCACTACAGTAGGAATTGTTTACTCCCTGAGTACCAATAAAAATGGTAATATCATCTCATGGTATTGACAACATTGAGGATAATTTGATGGCTTTCGTCACTGCTAGGACCTCCGCTTGGAAAACACATGTAGAGGGATATAGATTTGGTCTTTAGTATTTCTTCCGTTTCCCATTCCTCCCTGCTTGGAAAGATACAGATAATTAGTATTGACATTGGTGTATAAATACATATATGCTTGTAGTCTATCATCTCGTCAAACTCGATTTCCAGTCATCCGCCTGACTGATTATTGGAGCGCTTTTCGTCGCGAGTGTGTGCACTTTGTCCTGCATGAGTTTTCAAAAAAACCTGGTACGTCATCTGATAGCACATGTGCAACTTAACTAAAATATTAAATTTGGAAAGAACAGTTTGAGCACTTTTGGAGAAAACCAATATACCGTAAATTTTGAGATTGAAACAAAAAAATCTGATTCCGTTTTAAATTGTGACCCCAGGAACACCAGGTTTGAAGTTTGAAATAAGTAAATCCGCTCAGCTGTTTAGGGTGCAGTCACAAACATGAGAAACCCACTTCAGTTCTTCTATACTACCTACATAGTAATATGAAGCTTCTTCTAATTTCCGAGATCTACAATTTCCATGAAACCAATCTGGCCTTTTGTAGGTGGAAGTAAAAACAGTAATTTTAATATCTGTGAAATTTTTCAAAAGCCTAATCGCTTACAAGATATTGAATAGCTTTCTCGTCTTTTCGATTAGCTGAAGGGGGAATGTTTCATTTGTACGGGACATACGAAGCCAAAGAAACAGTAACACATATGTACATATGTATGTACATGATTAAACTATACACTCGGGCAAAGCCGGGTGAGCTAGTAATTATAATAATTATCGCTGCGTTAACAATAACATTATATCGCAATGGTGGGCATTTAGCTTTTCTTCATAGGTAGGCTGTTAGAACTGATTCACGGGTCGGATATTAAATTTGACTGGACGAGTATTTAGAAAAAATAAATTTGCCTTTCAGTCTTCCTCGAATTTTTTTATCTTTATATGATACATACTTTTTCAAAAAATTACTTTATAGCTATTTTCGGGTTTATAAAAACCCATACCTGGTCCAAATTTCATTGTTCTATATACATTGAAGTATATCCGTATATTGTATATTGAACGGATATATTAATTGACTGTACTGTACTCCTTATGGACACATCGAGTCGCAATAAGGTTCACATTCATATTCCGATACAATACTTTTGTGGTAATACTGATATTAGCACTGTATCGAATGGATAGTATCGATATCAAAATTAGTGGTATCAAAAGAGAAGTACTCGTATAATATAAAAATATTGGTATAGTGTCAGTAGTATCGGAACATCCCCAAAAGTGTTAGCTCTCTCCGATGGAAAAGCCTTTTCAGACTATCATACACACAGCTATGGCCAAAATAATAGCAACACTTATTATTTTTCATCAGTGGTAAAGGTAACTCCTATTTCAGTTGGATTTTTGAAACTTTTTTAGTTTCAACTTACTGGCAAATATGTTTACAACATATACTTACTTTACTTAACGGGCTCCTGACCCGTGAAGAGTCTCTGCCTGAAACACTGTAGCCTTTCATCCTCTGCGCTCTCGGGCACGTTGCTTCCAGTTATCCAGACCAAGCGCTCTGGCATCCGCGATGGCTTGGTCTTTGAAACGGAGGTTCGATCTTCCTTGTCGTCTCGAACCTGGCGGCTGGGATTCGAAGATCCTCTTAGCTGGAGCATTATTGTCCATTCACTCGATGTGGCCGAGCCAATGTAGTCTACATATTTGGGCCTTTTGGTCTACATCCACATCTTGGCACAGCTCATAGAGTTCGCGGTCCTCCATTCGCCCTCCTCGCACACAGGACCAAAAATCCGCCGAAAAATTTTTCTTTCGAAGGAGCCCAGTATCAGCTCTCCCTTCCTGCTTATCGTCCACCACTCGGCGCCATAAAGCAGAACTGGTAGGATAAGGGTTCTGTAGAGCATACATTTTGTCCTTCGAGTTAGGAGTTTTGAACCCAATTGTTTTGCCAAACCTAAGTAGCAGCGGTTTCCTAGGGTAATTCTTAGCCGGATCTCCACTAGGATGTCATTTGTGAAGTTCATGTTTACTCCGAGGTAGATAAACTCCTTAACTACCTCGAAATTGTTGCTATCAATAGTGATGTTCTGTCCTAGGTGGTGGACAGATGCTTGTTTGTTTGTTGATAGCATGTACTTAGTCTTATCCTCATTTACTACAAGGCCAACAAATTTAGCCCGTTCTTCAATCGCCGTAAAAGCCTCTATCACGGCACACTGAGAGCGACCGATGATGTCGATATCGTCTGCATACCCCAGTAGCTGGACGGATCTGTTGAAGATAGTTCCTTTCCGTGTTGACACCTGCCCTGCGCACTATCTGCTCTAACACGAGATTAAAGAAGTCACATGATAGTGCGTCTCCTTGCCGAAATCCGGTGCATGTTTGGAATTGTTCGGAGGAACTACTTCCAAATTGCACGTTGCAACGCGTGTTTTCCAGCGTCACGCTACAAAGCTGGATCAGTTTTGCGGGATCCCGAATTCGGCCATCGCCACATAAAGCTCCTGACGATGAATGCTATCATATGCGGCCTTGAAGTCGATGAATAGGTGGTGGGTCTCGACTTGAAATTCATTGGTCTTTTCCAGGATTTGCCTCAGTGTGAAAATTTGGTCTATAGTCGATTTGCCGGGCCGAAACCCACACTGGTACGTGCCGATTAGTGTGTTGCAGAATGGTTTGAGACGTTCACACAGTACGTTGGATAGGATCTTGTATGCGACATTAAGCAGGGATATGCCTCGATAATTCTTGCAAGACATAGGATCGCCTTTTTTGTAGATGGGGCATATGGAGCTGATAGTCCAGTCACCGAGCATACTTTCTTCCACCCATACTTGGTTGATGATTTGGTGCATGCGCCCTACCAAAACATCACCACCGTATTTGAAAAGCTCCGCTGGTAAACCATCAGAGCCGGCGGCCTTGTTGTTCTTAAGCTTTTTTATTGTTAAGCCAACTTCTTCTATACAGGGTGCTGGAACTGATTCTTCATTGACTGGGCGTGGGTTCTCTTCTTGCCCTATCACTCTCTCTACATGATGCCCATTTAGCAGCTGCTGGAAGTGTTGCTTAAACACATCTACTATTCCCTGCGCTTCGGTGACTAGATTTCCTTCGCTGTTTCGAAGAGCCTGTGTTCCGGCCTTGAAGCCAGCAGCCAGTTGCTTGGCTTTCTTGTAGAACTTCCGGATGTTGCTTTCGATCATGAGACTCTTCGATCTCCTTGAGCTGGGAGACTGCGTAGGCCCTCTTCTTTCTACACAGTATTTTCTTCTCCTCCCTCCTCCTGGCTCGATACTCTTCCCTCGCTGCCCTTGTTTTGCGCCGCAGCGTCTTCATATGTGCATCTTCTGTCACCTTTTTCTGGCGTACGCATTCATCAGCATACCACGGGCTCTTTCTCTGGGGTGGCTGGTACCCTAAAGTGGTTTCGGCTACCTCTTTGATGATGTCGCGATACTGGGACCACTGGATGTTGGCGTCTGTGGTAGGTGGATGCACTGCGGAGAGTTTCTCACTCAGGCGCTCTCTGTAGACTCTGGTTACTCCAGGTGTGCTAAGGCATCCAACGTCGAATTTCTTCTTCTGGGCGGTTCGCAGCTTCTTCTCGTTGGATAGTCGAGCTCTGAACTTAGCCGCAACAAGAAAATGATCAGAGTCAACGTTAGCCCCTCGGAATGTGTGCACGTTGAGGATGTTGGATGCGTGCCTCGCATTAGCACATGGTCGATTTGGTTGGCGGTTCGACCGTCTGGAGAGCGCCAGGTTGCTGTGTGGATCCTAAGCCTTGGAAACCTAGTGCTACTTATCACCGTATTACGAGCTGCCGCGAAGCCAGTTAGTCGGTACCCGTTGTCTGTGGTCGATTCGTAGATTCTGTGTTTACCAACTAACCCGCCAAAGATGTTTTCCTTTCCGACTTTGGCATTGAAGTCCCCGAGCACAATTTTGACATCATACTCCGGACAGGCTCTGTAGGCTCCATCCAGGAGGTCATAAAACTCCTCCTTGATAGGGTCTTCAGCATCGTCGGTAGGGGCGTGTGCACATATTAGGCTTATGTTTTGGAAAGTAGCTTTGATGCGGATCACAGCTAGGCGATCACTTATCGGCTTAAAGTCAATAACTTTTGTCCTAAGCCGGTTTCCCACGACGAATCCGCATCCTAATACATGCAATCTTTTATGGCAGCTGTAATAAATATCGCAATTTTTCCTTTTCATCATACCTGATCCTATCCATAGTATCTCCTGGATCGCGGTAATATCTGCCTTGTACCGCGTGAGGACAGATTCAAGTTTTTGAGTAGCACCTGGGGTGTAGAGCGTCCTGACGTTCCAGCTACATACTCTTAGATCGTTGTCCGTTGACGTTCCGGGTCTGGTTGCCATTTGAGAGAAATCCTTATCCGAGGCTCCTCATGTCTCTCTCATAACTAGTGTTTTTTTTACATAGTCGGGAAGTTACCCCGACGGCACAACCTCCAACCTGGAGGGCCAGGCCCTTAACCCTAGGACAGCAGGCCGGTTATACCGGTGCCAGTAACCCACTTTGGGATGTGAGCGCTGCTGTTGGCCCATTTAGGGTTCATCCGCCACCAACTCTTCTCCAACACCCTGGTTCGGTATTGGAAATCCCTATAGACCTGGTATCCGAATATGTCAGAGCAGCTCTATAGGGATTACACTAAATAGTTCAGTCTGACTGGAATTGTAGACGCCACCGTTGGTTCCATCTAGGGAACTCCTCCGCTGCCGCCTGGAACCAGTGGAGGTGCCTTAGTGAGAAAACACTCCTCCCCCCTCTCTCTCTCTTGTTTACAATATATCCTATGTACAATTAGCTGTATAGTTCAAAGTATACTTTATCAGTCTTAACTATTGTGCTTCAGATAGTGTAATTAGCTGGACAAAAAAATAGTAGCACCAAGAAATAACAGAGAAAAAAGTACAGATAATGTATTTTGCTTAGTATATTTTTTAAAAAAAATTAGTATTTAGGTCCAAAACCCTTATTTTTAATAACAGCATCGACTCTATTATTCATAGAATCGACTAATTTGCGACATTTATCTAAAGGCATCAAAGCCCAAACTTCCTGAACGATTCTCCAAAGATCTTGCTTTTTTGAGGGGTGGTGTTAATAACTTCAATCTTCAGCTCGCTCTAGAGAGATTTAGAAGGCCGCAGCAAAACATCGACATGTGTAAGCTTTACCGAATGCTTGGGGTCGTTGTCTTGCTGAAAGCGCCATTTTAGCGGCATATTTTTTTCGGCCCATAGAAGCATGACTTTCTGTAGTATGTCTACATACTTTTCTTTGGTCATTATGCCTTCGATGAGGTAAACCGGACCTACGCCCCACCAAGAAAAATCCCCATAACATTCGAGCGTATAACTTCGCATCCACCAGAGTTCGGCGAATTGTCTTCGCACTCACTTCAAGTTCTGCTTCGCATTTTAATTCTTTGGGCAATGCTTTCCTCTGTTTGCTAAATGCAGATCAATCATCTAAAATAGCATTAAATTATTAGGGCACTATTTAATAAATAAACCCTACCAATTTATTTCCTAGGTTTAGTTCAAAAGCGGTTCCTTTTAAATTTAAATTTGCGTGTTGCAATTTTTTGACCATCTAATACAGTACCTTACCAGAGAATAATTGCTACTAACCTTGTATTTTCTTCTTTTTTGTATGCTTTCACACAATAATGTGTTTACCGGAACATTTAAGAGCTTTGCTTTCTTAGAATCCAACAAAAGAGTACCGCTACGTACAATACTAAAGAAAAGTATTAAGTGTTGCTATTATTTTAGCCATAGCTGTATATCGCGTTAATATGCGGAGACTAGGTTCAACTCTGATTGAGGTTCATATTAGTGCGGGTCGAGTCCAAACTTAGTTGATTCGACTCCGCTATGAGGCTGCATCGAGTCGAAAAAATGCATGTATACCTGGGTTGAGCTGATAGGGCTCATTTGTGTGTTTTATCTCTTTATGACAGAGAAAAACCGGTTTGTTTTGATCTCGTTTGGTTTTTTTTTTTTAATACAATTTCAGAGAAAAAGCCAAATAAAACTTTAACACAAACAGAAAGAAAATAAATTTCATCTGTCAGTTCAACCACGTTCAGACTCGATTTCGATTAAAATTTTTGAATAGTTACGCTTAATTGAGTGATCGTCTATTCGATGTTTTCATTTTGCAAACAATTATCTCGCGACTGTCTACATATATTTCCTCCATTTCGCAGAAGTTATGTGGCAAATTGTCATTTCGTCTTGCATCCACCTCGCTGTAAGATTAACTTCTTTAGCATTTCTATATTTAGCGCTTCTACGAATATCACATGGCTTTTAGAGCTTTCTACTAAGCATACATTTTATTTCAATTTCACTGATTTTGCATGTGATTGCTTACGATAGTTTTTGATTTTAAGCGAACGCGTTTGATGTTCAACAGTTTATTTTGCAACTTCCATTTCCCCTTGTTTTTCAGTTTAATTTTATGTTAATAAAGATCTCTATATTGAATATTGTTTATTATTTTTTGTAAATAAAAAATGGTGGTAAAAAGAACCAAAAATTATTGTTTATTATTTCTTTTTTTGTTTCCAGTTTTTTTTTAAACAGCATGCTTAACCGGTATTTCGGGCGAAATGAAAACCAACAAAATTTAAAAGCAATTTCGATAAATGTTTGAAATGCGAAATATTAAATTGCGAAATGATCACAGCGAAATAACAAAATGCATGAAAAACACCGCGATTTGTACTACATACGAAATACCCATGTCCAAATATCAACTCAGTTTCGACTCGATCTCTCGACTCTGCATTTAAACGTCATAGATTTTATCGGACTAACGGGTGGTTACAGGTCTTTCGTGGTCAAAAAATTGACAAAACACAGTATCAAATCTTAGCGGTATGAAATGAATCGATTTAAACTAACAATGTTGGGAAATATTGAAAACTTATTTCGAAAGTGAGTGTTGTTATACTTAAAGTTATGTTGACAATCCAGAAACGATTCAGCCACTTAAGCATACGATTGATTAAGCTATTTGTGAAATAGAGCCCCGACCCATCGAAAATATACTGCAAAATTAAGTTAACAGGATGGGCTGTTGCAAAGCCAGCCATTCAAATGAAATTATATTCCATAAATAATCGGAAGGTCTACCTCTTTTCAATAAAGCAAAAAACATATTAAATGGATTTTTTTTTTTGAAGCAATTTTAAAAATAAACCAACAAATGGCCCATCCTTTATAATCATTTGACAGGTCATAGCATTTACTGTTTCTTGTGCTCACACTCGCTTAACTTTACATTCAAGAAATTGATGTTCACGTTAAAAACAACAAGGAACCTTCTACTCCTACTATAATGGAAATAGAAACCGATGGGATGTCAAAAAACTTTGGCTTTTCGTATGAGAACTCCTCTGAGAGACATGGGCGTGTTCAAACTATCTGATTTGCTATTTTTGACATTTTATAATTTAAGTCATAGGGCAGATATTCGCAATGGGATTTAAATCTCTGCCATGGAGACGTGAAGTTAACTCAAAAATAATTTTAGTGCAAGTGCCCTATTAGCTGGCAATATGGACGATAATGCAGTTCGAGTCATAAGCTGTCAAAATAGAAAAATATTTTTATTTGAAGGCGAGTAAAGTATTGAACTCGGCTATTTTCTAAAAGATTAAAATTAATTTTGAAGCGCCTCTTAAAAAACTTCCGCTTGTTTGATTAACCAGTAAGTATGTCAGAATCTGAAGTTAGCGCAACGGACAAAGAAACAACAAATGATAAAGATACGTCCAAAGGTAATTTCAGTTAATTTTTTTATACGAGTACACCAATTTGCTTTTGTTTATAGTCTGTATTTTGCTAAATGCAACGGGCAATGTTCCAATAATAAAGAAGCGCAAGTGGACAGTGGATCCAAACAAAACAGTGAGCTCAATAATGCAATTTTTTCATCATTACTTGAAAATGGACCCGCAGGAACAACTTGTAAGTTTTAAACTACTGTATTTAAGGATTTCTAATATGTTAATTGATTTTCACAGTTTCTCTATGTGAATCAAACATTCGCACCGTCCCCAGACCAATTAATCAAGAATCTATACGACTGCCATGGTACAAACGGAAAGCTTGTTCTCTACTATTGCAAGAATCAGGCCTGGGGATAAGCGGAGCCAAAATATTAAGTCGATAGCATAAAATGCGTCTGATTGATTTTCTTCAATGTTTTGTAAACGCTTTAAATAATTTCTTTTCATGTTTATTTGTATATCCTCTTACATTATTTCACTAGAAATGTTAAAGCCACAATGTTTGTTTTCTTTAATTATCACCCCGGAGAGATTCCAAGTGATCTGCTGCTTCCTTGGAGATCCTATGGTATTTAGCGATAGCCGGGCGGTAATAGTAGGCTTTGTAATCGTTACGCTCGGACATCTTGGCGCGGACGTCTTTTTCAAGTTGCCTTAAAAAGGAGGAAAAGTTTTACAAATCAATTTATTTACTACATATAATGAAGACCTAGTCTCACCTTAGCTGGGCCTTTTCATTCTCCTCGTACAGGTAATGGCACATCTTCTCATACTCCTGCTGTGGCGATGGATTCATGTACTTCGCAATGAAGCGCGAAATCGGGTGCTGCAATCAAAAAAAAACCTTGATTACCAAAAATCTAAAATTCTATTTTTTAATGACTAATTGGCATTGTCCTGGCTTACGCTATCTGCCAGGTTGACAACTGAAGAGAAACGTGGCAGTGCAAATGTATCTTAAATGAGTATACTGTATTACAGTTCTTCTATAATTTGTTTCCTGTATTTGAAAGCTTTTTTTGGTATATTTATGCAGATTTCTCCATTCAAAATATAGTTACTTTCTGTACAGCTTAGAATATACATACATTCTCTTTGATTACAGACACCGCAATTCTCAGGTAGATTAGACCTATTTGGGATGAAGTTTAGCGGTAGCATTTCTCCTCGTATTTTAAGCACAGTCGTTATCAGATGTAAGAGAATACTCAACCCTGAAATAATTTGCAGTCTTCAACTTGTAGTAGAGCCGTAAGTATATTTCTCGTTGCGATTGGGTAATTCTGTCCCAAACTACAATATTTTCATCCCAATAATTAATATTGTGATCCTTTTGGGCAGTCTTTTATAATCCATTTTTAGAGTTTTTAAAATACAATCTATTTGCATTTTTAACGTCTAGATAAATAAAGACGGAAGCCCTGTCTCCAACAGAACAATATGTTTAGCTGTGTTGTGTAAGGCAACTCAAAAATATCGTAGAAGCAGCTCTTCTTTCTAGAACTCCTAATGTCCCCAAGTTCGAGCAGAAAAACACATAATAGCTTTCGTTGTTGCTTGGAATATGCTGCATTTCGAGGCAAAGTCTATGTCGTGGTTGTTCATGACATTTTTACATGTACCGTTCAATGCATTTTTTTAAATTCGCTATCCGTGTGCCGAGAATATAAGAATGCAATGATAGCTGTATTCATTGATCACCTGAATGCCTTGTTCAGCGAAGTGCCACCGACTTTGTAAGTTTACTTGGATTCGCCAATTATTGAATTATTCAACTGACCTATTTATCATTAGCGTACTGACCTATAATGTCATCAGCGTACATTGACAGCTCACAGTCAAAGAAATTGACAAGCTCGCTTCTCCTGGTAGTGTATACCATATATGCATACTCGTATAGTAGGTTCCTTGGTTCAAACCAAATTCAAATTGTTACGAGGGCTCGTTATCATAACAGAGAGCAGAAGTCTTGTGGGAGTACAGCTTCTCAATGATTTTCCCAAATTTAGTCGAGTCGTATGGTGTCAAAAGCCGTCTTATTGTCTTGCACCCATCTATAAGCCCGTATTAGTTTAATAAGAAGATCCATGGAAGCGCTCGGCAACGAAATACCTCTGTAATTAGCGGCAACCGTGATATCTCCTTTCTTAAATATTAGATTGTGGCTTCGTTAAAATAGCTCGATACTTCCCCAGGCTCATACGCAATGCTTCTGCTAAAGCTCCAGTGTATATTGGAGTGCTAAACTTGTAAAACTATTGGTATCCTGTTAGAATCGTGTGCTTTTCCCTTAAAGCCATATTGACCTCTCCACAGAAGAAATGTTCATCCAATAGCTCGTTCTGCTGGAAGGGGTTTGCAAATTGAAACATGGTTATGCAGTTTTTACCTTTTGATATTCCCAATGTTTTGGAGTGTAGTCCTCAGGTATCTCAGTAAGAGTACCAGGCCCAATGAAAATATTGACGTACAGCACTACAGCTGTAATTGGGATCACACCGAGCATGATATAAAAATGAAGCATATCCTTGAATTTATTCCATTGATATCTAGATGGAGCAACCGTGAAGGTTTTATGCTCATGACCGCTCATCTGCCGCAACTGAGTCTGAATTGCTGGAAGTAGAAATGCCCATTGTTTTGGTTATGGCATGTTGCATAACGAAGACACTGTCCAATAATAAATACCATATTTTGCTACAGGCGTATTGAGAAACTTGCGGTATTGTGAGAAGGCTCCTGCCGAACGCACAAGGCTGCTAAACACCACCATTTTTATAGATAATAAACTATAAATCGCCCGTTTACCAAAAAATATACCAATGAAATACGACTGTGAAGGAAGGAAGAACTTATGACAGCAAAGTTTTTGACAGTAATATTGGTAATGCAGTTCTCATACTTCGATCCCACCAGTAATGCCAAGCTTGATTCGAAAATCGTTTCTTAGGTAAGTCATTACATTCGACTTGACAATTTATTTGACTTCTTCAAGCCGTCTTTAGCACGCGTGCGGTGTTTACAATTGGGTTGCTCACACATGTACTTACGACCAAACTAATAATAGGGCTCGTGCAAAAATGAACAGCGCACTTTGTTCATTTTTGACAGATTGACCTGATCTATTGGGCAAAAATGAAATATGTTTGATCTCGTGAGACCGAATTTCACAGAGAAGGAATTAGTTTGCTAATTTTTCACAAATCCAACGCAGAGTCCGTTCAATTTTTGAGAAAGCTAATAAAGAGCTGATTTATGTTACGTAGTTAAGTTGTGAACGCACTGATCCAGTTAAGCTCAATTTTTAACGTGCAAAACAGTAACAACACAAGAACTCGCCACTGAGCTGGTTCAAGAAATGTGAAATGACCAGGTGTAATTTATATTTTTTTATTACTAAAGCTAAAAATGAAATAGAATTCTATCCTAATTTTCTATTGAATATACATTTAAAATGTATGTATTGCAGAAAATAAATGAGTGTACAAAATATTATTGTTTCTATTAATTTCAAATGCATTTCGTTTCGTTTATTTCATCATAATATCAGTTGTCAAACGTTCGAAATAAGGATGCTTCCAAATTAGTTTCAAAGAATTTTTTTTTTAATTTCGGTTGATCTGAACTAGTTCATCAACAAAACGCAGCATTGATAGGTAATATGCGCAGTTCATTATTTTAATAAATTTTTCCAAATTTGCTAATTTGCAATTGTTTGCAGTTGTTCACTATAATGGAAAGGTATTGTAATATGCGAGCTACGGCTCGAGTAGATAAAACAATATTCTGTGAAATTTATTTCTTTATTTTCTAGTCTATAGAACAATTCAGGTTCACACTGTACTATCCTTCGCAATTCTTTTCTTACAATGTCTCTTTCCTCTTAAATCACTTTATCTCCTTTCTATTACTTAATTCACAAATCCAAACTAATTACTCCTTCTTGTTAACTCTCAACTTTCAATTTATCACAAAATTACAACTTCGCCTATTATCACTTTTCTAATCTCTTCGCCACAGTTTAAAAATCACTGTCTTTTCTATTGATCGCCATCTGTCCTTATATAGCAGAAGTTTCAGATAGCCAGAAACTTCTAGCAAATTCTTCGACCACTGGAAATAATTCCAAGATGACAATCATTTCTTCCAGTTATAATTCTCTCTTTATCCGTGGCTTTGTCAGCTATTGCGAACCTCGAATGAAAGTACAGTTTGGAATGGGCTGTAGGAGCGTAGTTATTATTCTACATTATTGTTGCATACTTTTAGACGATGTTACACTGCCCCCCTCTTAGACTTGTTCGTCCCGAACAAGTGCGTCCTCACTTCGACCATTGTATCGACTCAGTCGGTCCACATGAACCACTTTCATTTTGGCCCTTTGTCCTCGCTGGATGCGGTAGACAACATCGTTGATGCGGGTTACTATTCTGTATGGACCCTCCCAGTTCCGCTGCAATTTAGGTGATTTCCCCTTTTGGCGATGGGGATTATACAGCCACACTAGATCTCCTTCCTGGAATCCTGACGTTGTTGCCTTGGCATCATACCTGGTCTTCATGCGGTCGCTCGTTATCTTAATCTGGCTTCTGGTCCTTTGGTGTATGTCCCTAAGCCTTTCCCTAAGGTCCGCCACGTACTCTTCTTCATTTCTGGGCTCATTGGTAGGAGATCCAAATTTCACCTCACTGGGTAAACGAGCTATTCCACCAAATAAGATTTCGAACGGCGTATGTCGAGTAGTGCTATGCACGGCACTTCTATAGGCCATCAAAAACAAGGGAATCTGCCGGTCCCAATCCCGTTGGTAGTCACCTACGACCTTCGAGAGTTGTTCGTCCAAAGTCCTATTGAAACGCTCCACCATACCGTCCGACTGTGGATGAAGCGGGGTTGTCCTTGTCTTTTTGATTCCGAGTAGTTGACACATCTCTTGGAAGATTCTTGACTCGAAGTTCCGCCCTTGGTCAGAATGCAATTCCAAGGGCACACCGAATCTGCTAACCCAATTGTAGACGATCTGCTCCGCCACGGTTCTGGCTTCCTGGTTAGGGATCGGAAACGCTTCCGGCCACTTACTGAAGTAGTCCATCACTACGAGTATATACCGATTACCATTGTCGGTTTCCGGAAAGGGCCCTGCGATGTCAATGGCGATTCGTTCGAAAGGTGCTCCCACGTTGTATTGGTGCATCTTACCTCGAGTTTTGGTTCTCGGACCCTTACTAGCTGCACACACGTCGCATTCTCTGCACCAGTCTTCGATATCTTCCTTCGCTTTTAACCAATAAAAACGTTCTCGTACCTTTTCTAGCGTCTTATTCACTCCCAAGTGGCCTCCGGACGCCCCGCCATGCATTTCCTGTAACACCTCCTTGACCCTCGTCCGCGGTACTACAAGCTGCATTACAAACGACTTTCCGTCGGAGGATTCCCATTTTCTTCTCAGAACACCTTCTTGGACATGGAGGGAGTCCCACTGCGCAAAATATGCCTTTAAGGTCGGGCTTCTGTGAGAGATGTCCTGATGATCCGGTTTCTCCATGTTCTCCTTCCAGGCCAGAATCGGCTCGATATCCGGGTCTTCCTTCTGAGCGTTCCGGATCTCATCTACGCTCCAGCCGGCGATAGGTTCGGCTCTCATTCTTTGGATGGAAACCAGCTCCCGTTCTTCCTGACGCGCACAATGTTTACAATCCGTTCTGCATGGTCTCCGGGACAGTGCATCCGCATTAGAGTGGAGTTTTCCTTTACGATGCTGTATTTCGTAGTCGTAGATTTGCAGCCTTTCGATCCATCTTGCGACCTGACCCTCAGGACTCTTGAACTGTAATAGCCATTTTAAGGCTGCATGGTCTGTGCGAAGAACGAACTTCCTCCCGTAGAGGTATTTGTGAAAATGCTTCGTAGCCAAGATCAAAGCTAGAAGTTCTCTCCTTGTCACGCAGTAGTTCCTTTCTGGCTTAGAGAGCACCTTGCTGAAGTACGCAACCACCTTCTCTTGGCCGTCATGCACCTGGGAGAGTACGGCTCCTACCCCAACATTACTAGCATCTGCATCCACAATGAACGTTTCCCCGGGAGTGGGGTAAGCCAGTATCGGGGCATCGCATAGCCGTTGTTTAAGTGCCTTGAAGCTCTTCTCGCACTCAATTGTCCATTTGAATTGTTTTCCCTTTTCCGTCAACTGGTGCAGGTTCTTTGCGATCCCGGCAAAATCCTTCACGAACCGTCTGTAGTAGGTGGCTAGGCCCAGGAAGCTCCTTAGTTGGTGTTTATCCTTGGGGACTGGCCAGTTTTTCACCGCTTCGACCTTCTCTGGATCGGTTCTCACTCCTTTCGCTGAAATTATGTGCCCCAAGTACTTGACTTCCGCTCTAAACAGGGCGCACTTCTTGGGGTTGAGCTTCAGGTGGGCACTTCGAAGCCTTTGAAACACATCCCTTAGATTGTCTCGGTGTTGCGCAAACGATTTTCCTACGACGATGACATCATCCAAGTATACCAAACAGGTTTTCCATGTTAACCCTTGCAGGACACATTCCATCAATCGCTCGAAAGTCGCCGGAGCATTGCACAGCCCGAATGGCATTACCGTGAATTGCCATAGCCCATTTCCTGCGGTGAAGGCGGTTTTCTCCCGGTCTTCTGGATGGATCTGTACCTGCCAGTAGCCACTCTTCAAGTCGAGAGTGGAAAACCATCGGGCTCCTGATAGTGTGTCTAGCGTGTCGTCAATCCGTGGCAGAGGGTAGCTGTCTTTCTTGGTGACGTAATTGAGCTGCCGATAGTCCACGCAGAACCGCGTGCTGCCATCTTTCTTCTTAACCAGTACAACCGGTGATGCCCACGGACTTTTGGAACTTTCAATCAGACCTTCTTTCTCCATTGCCGACACCATCTCTGCAACTTCTGTCTGCTTTGCCAATGGAAGGCGCCTAGCAGGCTGACGAATTGGTCTAGTATCACCAGTGTCTATTCGATGTTGTACCAGGTGTGTTCGGCCGTATTCTCCGTCCTGTGAGGCAAATACATCAGCGTACTCATTGATAAGATTCTCTGCCATAGTTCGCTGCTCCTGATTCAGCTCACTGGACTGGAGAATCGTCTCCCTCGTTTCCGCTGTCCAAGGTGATGGGAGAGGTTTTGGAGGACCACGTTCAGATATTGTTGCGACGGCGGTAATCGGCGTGCATTTTCCAGTCACCTCCCCTCGCCTTAGTTTGACAGTGTGTGGTCTTGCGTTCAAAACTCTCACTGGAACCATGGTGTTCTTTGGTTCGACCAACGTCTTTCCCACGATGTAGTCTTGAGAATTCTTCTCCGGGTCTGGTTCTACTATGTAGAATCGGTGGCTCCCAAGATCACCTTCCAGCTTCGTCCAAATGATTGTCTCTGAAGACGGCGGCAAAACTTCGTCTTTGCTGATGACTGTCCTGAGAGTTACGGCATTCTCGTTTCCGTACACCATCGGAATCTCCACATTTCGATACCTCAGTACTTGCATCCCGATGTCCAAGATTACTTCATTTGCTTTCATGAAGTCTATTCCGATGATGCACTCGTCGCATATGTCTGCCACCAGAAACGCATGGGAGAACGTCAGTCCTGCCAGAGTAAGCGTAAGACGAACTTCTCCAAATACCTTCGCCATTTCCCCTATTGCAGTCTTCAGGCAGTAGCTGTTGGTGTTGTGCAGCCAGGAGCTTTTGACGATATCTCTTCTTACAATGGAGGCAGTGGCACCTGTGTCGATGGTGGCTACGCACTTCTTCTTGTTGATTAGTGCCTCCACTGTCAGGCTCTTGTTATCCCGTTTGGTTTGCGAAACTTGAATGGTGGTCCTGGGGGCCTCGATTCCAGTAACCAACTTCTGCCCCGCGAAGTTGGTCCTTACGCATTTCCCGACTGCTGGTTTTGGGAAGTCTGACTGACAGGATGGATGTTATCACCTCCAGATGCTTCCTCTCTGCTTCTCCTACTTCCGCAATGTGGACAATTTCCTCGTCTAGGTGCAATTCTGCACTGCCGTTGTAGGTGTCCGGTTTGGTTGCAATTCCAGCAACGGATTTGACTTCCGCGAGCTCTGTCTTCATCCATGACGGCTGTTCTCTGGCATGAGCATTCCACGACGGACATTTCCCTGACACGGTGTATTCCCTGGTATGCTTGGTCCGCAGCCTTCATTGACAAAGCGAATGCCAATGCCTCGGGGAGTGTTCGCTTTTCAGCCATCCTTACAGCCATTTGCAGTTGTCTGTCCTCTATGGTCTGAATAAAAGCTTCCACCGCCATTTCGTTGATAAGCTCCTCACCGGCTTTAGGGTATGAAAGATGGGCTAGTCGCTCTATATCCGCTTGCAACTGTTGGAGCGTTTCCCCCCTTTTCTGGACTCGACTACACAGCTGAACCCTGTACACCTGCTGCATGTGTTCATCCCCAAACCGCATCTCGATAGCCTGAACCAGAGAGTCGTAGTTCTGCTGTTTATCTTCCGGGATGGTCTGCAAGAGCTCCGCAGCTGGACCCCTCAGTGCAAGTGTGAGTGCAATGGACTTCTCTTCATCGTCCCAGCTATTGGCCATTGCGGCCGCTTCGAATTGCCTTTTATAAATTGGCCATGATGTTTGACCATCGAAGATAGGAGGCTGCATCTCCTTTCTTCTCAGACCGTCGGTGGAATATTCCCGTGCTTTCTGTCTCTTCACGTTGCTGAGTTCCTTAGTAAGATTTTCGACTTGTTTTTCTACTTTTTCGAACTGAGTCTCTATTTTCCCGAACTGAGTTTCATGCTTCTCAAAGTTTTCATCGAATCTAGTTTCGACTTTTTCGAGTTGCGTCTCTACCTTCTCGATTTTCTCTTCGATCACTTCGAATTTGGATTCCAAGTTCTTGTTTTGCTCATCAAGTTTACTTTCCAGAGCATCTAGAGAATTCTTTTGTTCGTCCAGCTTAAGTTCTAGAGAATTTCTTTGATCTTCTATTGCTTTCTTTTGTTCGTCCATGACTAACTTAAGTTGCAGGAGCAGACTTGTTATACCCGGGTCGGCTGCTGTACTTGCTGGTTCCTCTTCCACGTCAAACTCTACGTCGTGCGGATTTTCACCTTCCTGCGTTACTGCTTCTTCCAGACGAATCAGTAGGGCATCTTTTCCCCCAGTTGTGTCGAGGTTCCGCTTACTGAGTTCTGCCTTTAGTTGAGTTATAGTTAGTTTTCCCAATTTGCGACCCATTTTGCGCAACTAATTAACTCAACACAGAAATCGTTTTTTTTTTTTTTTTTTTGCTTGTGCAATTTCACACCACGGAAATAGTTATTCACAGAATAAGTTTTATCCCGCTTCTGACACCAATGTAATATGCGAGCTACGGCTCGAGTAGATAAAACAATATTCTGTGAAATTTATTTCTTTATTTTCTAGTCTATAGAACAATTCAGGTTCACACTGTACTATCCTTCGCAATTCTTTTCTTACAATGTCTCTTTCCTCTTAAATCACTTTATCTCCTTTCTATTACTTAATTCACAAATCCAAACTAATTACTCCTTCTTGTTAACTCTCAACTTTCAATTTATCACAAAATTACAACTTCGCCTATTATCACTTTTCTAATCTCTTCGCCACAGTTTAAAAATCACTGTCTTTTCTATTGATCGCCATCTGTCCTTATATAGCAGAAGTTTCAGATAGCCAGAAACTTCTAGCAAATTCTTCGACCACTGGAAATAATTCCAAGATGACAATCATTTCTTCCAGTTATAATTCTCTCTTTATCCGTGGCTTTGTCAGCTATTGCGAACCTCGAATGAAAGTACAGTTTGGAATGGGCTGTAGGAGCGTAGTTATTATTCTACATTATTGTTGCATACTTTTAGACGATGTTACAGTATTTAACAAAGAACGATCCTCCTTTATTTGGAGAAATAAACTTTAATTAGCTCCTCAATGTGTTAATAAATTTCAATCAAATATATGAATGTTCCGATTTCCTTGAAGAACGTTGGTTTATCTTAATTAAACGTGAATGGATGAACCTTCTTGTCCCCGCACAGAAATGTCAAATGCGAGAGAATTTCACTTCACTCAGCATCATTATAATTTAAAGGAGTAATTTCGTCCATTACACAACCCTAAAGCCCATTTAATTTTTTTCGTTTTTGTAATATTAGGAGGTACATTATTTTGATAGCCAATTGGTAATAGGATATTATAAACTCCTATTTTTGTTGTCAAATGAGAACATTATATTAAATTTGTGATATGGGCACGTCTTGGCTCAGTGGTTAAGTGCGCGATCACTGAGCGAGAGGTTCAAGGTTCGAATCCAAGAAAACACAAAAATAAAAAAAAAAAAATAAAAAAAAGGTTTTCTCACGGTGCCACCTCTCGCGAACGTCTGACAAACATTCAAGAGTAAAACTGTCATGAGGAGCTTCTCTCAATCGAAAAAAATTGACCTTCGGGAACGGCATAAAACTGTAAGTCCCATCTATTCGTGAGGCGCATAGCACGAGTGGCCGCGAGAATCTAGGTCAGCGCTAAAGATAAAAAAACAATAAAGAAAAAAATGGGGACTGCATGCGGTTTTTACAACGCTTTGATTATAAGTTTAATTATTAATATTAATTTTAGGTAAATTATGTACTATTCTTTGCATATTTTTCTCAGATAATATATTAATTAGGCTTTATTGAATAGTACAAAAAAAGGGCTCAAAGTGATATATCACAGTACATTATTGCATTTTTCCGAATCTGCTACAGTTACATTTTCCAAAAGTCAAAAAACGAGCTGAGTTCGCTTCAGCTTATGTATAATATAAACTCTTATATTTGTGACAGGCCAAAATGGATAATCCTGCTTAACTCACTGTTTGTAATCAGGAAGTCGGTCTATCACCTGTGAGTTAGGTCCAACCAAACGTGATGAGTGTGTGATGGAACTGGGTTTAGCTTAAGGCGGGTTATGGCTCAGTTCGTTTTTTGACGACATGGTTGCCACTTTTGGAAAATTAACCTGGAGCAGATTCGGAAAAATGCTAGTAGATTTGATTTATTGTAGTGGCTTAATTAATTATTTGAGAAAAATAAAATGTTTTCTATGCTCCAAACTACTTTGAAAATTAAAACAAATTTCTGTCAATACTAATTATATAGTCTTGTCTATAAACATTCGAATATTTTTATACATTCGAAATTCTCACAACATCCCCCTAATTCCTTTCTATTGTCAAAATGATTAATCACTGCAAGCGCATATTTGGCTACAAATCAATAGAATGCTGGAAAAATGTTTGTGGAGATTTAAGTTGGGACATAAATTACCGCGTACCTGCATAAATCACTGGGTTTATACAGAACAAATTAAATAATTTACCTAAAACAGACACAAAAAATTTAACTCATCATCAGAGTTGTGAAAAAGCGCATATCGTCTCCATATTATCAGATATTATGTTCCTACCTGACAAAAAAAAAAAAGAGCAAAGAATCTATTATATAGGTATTTAGCGCTCTATCTTGGCACATTTTAATAGGATGTTGTCATCGAGCCACAATGCGTTAATTGTTTCATCCTTTTTTTTATTGCTGAATTACATATTGAAATAATTTGAATTTGAATTTCAATTAATTAAATTAAAACATTCATTGGTTTCGGAAAAGTGTGACTATTGGGCAACCCTACTAGTACCAAGTGCAGTTTCTCATTTCTGTTCTATTAACTGTTCTACCAATATTTGTATAACACATACATACGCAGCGTCCTGCCGTTTGGTAGACAGTTGATGACAGTTGCACTTGGTACGCAGTTTGGTTAGTTAGCTGGGTAAATTCCTGCTGAGGTGAATATTTTATATTTAAATTAGCTACGTTTATTTAATTGTCTAGGACTTTTATTAGATGCAAATTTGAATCAGATAGTTGCCACAGGTGAAATATCAGAGGTTACACTTTCCCGAAACCAATGTAAATTAATTAAATTTGAATAATTAAAGTCGTTAACTGTTGTAAATTTTAGAAAATAAAATCGATTAAAGGGAGAAGTTCTTCAGCAGAATTCTATTTTATTTGCTGAACTTTCGTTGGAACGGTCGCTGTTTATTCTGGAACCAGGAATTGTGGATAGATAACGTGCGACATTTCCTTTCATTTTGATTTTTCATCTAGAAATATACATATTTTAACAAATGGATTATTTAATGAATATAACGGAATTTGCAAAGCTTATGATATCTTCAAACAGAAGGGCAGGGAAGAACACTAGCTTTTCGGAAGGAATATGAAAAATGCGAGATCGTGTCAATGGAACGGTGTTATAACAGGAATGGTATTAGAAAGCATTTCGAGAAGGTAAGAAAAGCATGCCAAGGCTACAAAGCCAGAACAAAAGTCTGTAGGGATGAAGAAGAAAATCTAGTAGTAGTCACAGTGGGTGCTGAGAATTTAGAAAGCTCCCATCTGCAAACTGTTAAACGGCGATGACGCCTAAAACTTCGCTGTAAGGCAGAATGCTCTATTCAACTCAGACGATGGCGATCAACAATTCCGTTCAACCAACCAAAGTGATGATAGCAATATCTACGTTTAAATCCAATAAGGTTCTTGGAGCCGACGGTCTGACTGCCGAGCTGTGATGCCAGGAAAATGCATAGCATACCTGGGTTGGATTGTTTGGTCGTCCATTTTGAGTGGACGTGTTTTTTCTGGAAAGTGAGGATGAATGGATTTTGTTCACATTGAGGTCAGTGGGATTTGCTTTACCACGCTGCAGGTTTTTCTGTGGATCTTCATTTGATAAGTGGATTTACTCGTGTGACTTAGGATTGTGTGTTCTGAAAGTGGTATCTTTGAAATTGGAAGGCATCGGTAAATCCTGAAGTGGTTCTCTTTACGAGAAGGAGGAAATTGACTGGTTTGACTCAACCGGTGCTAAAAGGCGTCACTATCCAACTCTCCAAGAAAGCCAAATATTTAGGAGTAATCTTAGATAGCAAACTTCTTTGGACGAAACATTTCAAGCTGAAGACTTCCAAAGTTTTGTCAATCTTCTGGCAATGCAAATGTGTTTTCGCAAGATATATGATGTATATGATTTCATCAAAATCCAAAGAACGGTCTGTCTCGGCTACTTGGGAGCTTTTCCCAGACCGCCTCGCTCTCCGCTGAACGCAAAAGCATTTATTTAATTAATTTATTCACTTTAATGAAATGAAAATACTTCATCTTCAACAGAAAATATAATATATGCACATTGATTATTACAGATAGCAAGCATTTTGTTCGTCATTTATATGGTCACGAAAGTGAATTCCGCTTTCAAATTGAGATAAAACATAGCAAAAATCTGCTGCTAATAAGGAGCAGCGTTAAAAGTTTCAACGAATTTGGACGTCACTCTTAAGACAGGAAGCACAATTTTGGATGAGAGAGAATAGTGATCTCAATCTAGCTCTAGAATTAGCATGAATGGTAAACTATGAGTTTCCTTTTCTAGATTTCCGCTCGTGCTGTATGGCGTGACTAGTGTCGTAACACTTAACCAACCAAGTGAATGTAACATGTCGGATATTCCGGTGTACTTATCAAGTTTGAAGATAATCCTCATAGGCCTATTTTGAAGAATTTGAAGCTTTCTTTGGGTTTCATCAAAACACATGTACATAATAAGCAAGCAATAATTGAAATGGAACCACAACTTTTTGAAATACATTTTTGAATTCTTCTAAGAAAGCCTATCTTTTTGGTTGTTTTCGCACATACTTTAGTTATACGACAATCGAACTTCAGTTTATTGTTAATATTGTAATGTGCGAGCTACGGCTCGAGTAGATAAAACGTTATTCTGTGAGATTATTTCTTTATTTTTTAGTCTATAGAATAATTCAAGTTCACACTATACTATTCTCTTTCTTCTCAAATAACTTTATCTCATTTCAATTACTTAATTCACAAATCCAAACTAATTACTTCTTCTTGTTAACTCTTAACTTTCAATCTATCACAAAACTACAACTTCGCCCATTATCACTTTTCCAATCTATTCGTGCGGTTCGAAAACCAACTGCCTTGCCTCGATCGCCATCTGCCCTTATATAGTCGCATTTCTGATAGCCAGAAACTTCTAGCAAATTCTTCGACCACTGGAACAAGAAAATTCGGATGTAATAATTCCAAGACAGCTGCAGCCAATAATTTCTTGCGGTTATCGGTTTTAATTCTCTCTTAATTCCGCGACGTCGTATCCGTTTCTTACTGTGGACACGAACTTCGAATGAAAAGACACTTCGGAATGTGTTGCCTACATCTTCGCGCGTAGTTATTATGCTACATTATGTTACAATATGTACACCCAAATATTTAATTTCGTTTGGTCGATTACTATAATATTTACACTTAAAATGTCACTGTTAGTAGATTTACATATACACTTAGTCTTCGGTACATATATTTTATTTATTTATTTTTTTTACACGGCCAAGATGAGAATGTTATCGCCACTGGTGTATATGAGCGTATCATCTGCAAAAAGACAAATTTTGCAACCCATTAGAACTTCACCACAGTTGTTGATATAGAGCAACAAAAGTAAAACTCCCAACACGGAATCTTAGATAGATATTTATTTTTCGAGAAGTAGCTTATGAACTAATCAAGTTCTATCCCTCGAAGATCATGTTTATATAGTTTTTGCGCTAAAATGTTCCTACCTATGGTTTCAAAATATCGCCAGAATAGTTTTTCCTTTTTCCATTCCCTTTTTCCAGTCATTTTTTTTTTTTTTCAATTATAACCCAGCTCAAAATATTTTTACAAGAATGTCCACATCTGAACCCCGATTGTCTGAAAGTTTAAATTTATTCAACTTTCAGGGAGTACTCCATTAGTTTTTTTATTTTTTTTTTCCGACACCACTCTTCAAGATTAATACTACAACTAAGCTGACTCTTATCCAGCAGTTTTATTTTCGCTTACGAGACTCGTTCGTATGTAATTTAAAAAGAATGTTGCACTTTAGGCAGGTTAAATTCCAATGAAAGTTCCTGCGGTTTTCACGACCGGCATATACTATGACGCGAAGTCAAAAGGTTTTGTCCTTTGCAGGCGACGAATTTAATTGTTCGCGTCAAGTAGTTGAATGACGGTACGGTTACAATGGCCGTGAATACGATCTTTGTATTTATGGACAAATTTTGTTATCTCTTCGACGAGTTTAAATCTTTGAACAGAGTTTAAATATACCGTTAATCTATCCACTATTTTGTAGGTAATGTTGACGTGAGTAGATTTGCTTTCGTTCAGCACAATACGTCAAGAATTCGTCCAAGCGTGGACTTTATTAATAGCATGTTGCAGCTTTTCAGTTGCTGCGTCAATTGCATTGCCCGTTGTCAATATCGCCGTATCGTCCGCAAACGTGGCGACGACGCAGTTTCTTCCTGCGGGATATCACTCGTATAGAGTACATATAGAAGCGGGCCAAGGACACATCCTCGTGGGACTCCGGCCGTAATCTCCTTGAAATCAGAGTAATCATTTCCGTGTTTAACACGAAAAAGTCTTTCGGTGAGATACGATCGTAAGATTAGAAAGAGTTGCCGTGGCAGTAGTCGTTGCAATTTATACTCCAAGCCTTCGTGCCAAACCTTATCGAAAGCTTGTGAGACGTCAAGAAATACACCACAACAAATCTTTTTTTCTTCGAGAGTTCTTTCAATAACGTCAGTTATTTTGTGGACTTGGTGTACTCCATAAGTAAGAGAAAAAATAAACATATTTAGTATTGACGGCATGATTTCATCCTTACAAACTCAAGACACCTTACAATTAAATCCCCAGCCGTCACTTTTCTTATTCTCACGGTTTCATCCAGTGCGATTAAATGGATTTCTTGAAACTTAAATTCATTTTTATTTACTTGTATGCTATCGGAGTAGGGAACATGCGGAATTTTGCTGTCAATAAAGTAAAAATATAAAACATTTTTTTCGGCAAATTTGTTCGCCAAATAATTCTCGTTTTGTGAAATAAAAATAGCAATTTTTATTGAAAAAGCCTTTGCTTTGTGTTGAGAAAATAATTTTTTGACATTATACTTCTACAATTGAGCAGAAGAAATTTTCAAATGACAATGGAAAGCGAATATGTAAATTCACTATTACGAAGAATTAAATGAAATAAAACATGTTTCCACCTTAAGATATTTAAGTAACGAAGTCCAATGCTGAATAGACTTGGCAGCACTATATAAGATAATTACAACACCTTCGCCGTAGGGACAAACGCTAAATAAAGCATCAGTAAAAAAAAAACAAAATGTACATCGTCTGCAATTGTCTCGCAGCAAAATCATTTTTATTTTCGCATTCACTTTTGTAGTAGACGTGTTTTACTTACCATTTTATTTTACTTTTATTTTCTATTGAGCTAATCATATCCTGAAGTTGAAAATTTGAGTGAAAAACTAGGTGTGTTCCGTAATAAAAAAAAAAAAAGTTCAATTCTAAACAAAAGAATTCGTGTTGTTGATAAGACTTGTAAATAAGCTGCGCATTTCTTTTATTACCAATAAATTGTCCATCAAATAGTGTAATGTTTAGTCGGTTTTGGTTAACTCAAAGATAACAGGACGTAGACGCGAGTTATTTTGTTGCCACCCTCTTGCATTTTCCCAACCTTTGTGCTGTTTTGTTCAGTAAAAGAAGTGACGTCAATTGAAAATGTATTGATAATTATATTTCACCATCAAACATTCTTTGAACGCTTAAAAGTGTTGCTAATGATTTCCTTTCATTTACGTTTCAGTCTGAATAAGATTTTGTAACAAGTTTAGCGTAAGAAAGTTGAATAGCAATGGATTCAAGCAGAACGGCTAGTTTGGGGTCAGCATCAAAACTGCCAGGTAAGCTAAAACCAATCATGACATCGTACAGATGTTAAACAACAAAAAAAAAAAAAAATTATAAAAAATTGTCTGCTGCAGATAATTTTGTTTCCTTTGTTTATTAAACAAATATGTATCCATGTACCTAGGTATTTATAAAACTCTCTGTGAGATTTGATTGAGAGTGGTGAAGTTTAATCATGGGTGCTACGTTGTTATGTTATGTAAAAACACAATAACAAAAAGATTGCAAATAGGTGTATGTATCTCGCTAGGTAGTTTACAATAGTTTGTCTACCTACCTATAATTTCTACAGATCCGCAATTCGATACGTTTTAAGTATGTACTCGTATGTATGTATGTATATAATACTATATGTACGCAGATGTTGCCTACTAATATCACAAAAATCAGTTAAAATCAAGTGTGAGCACCTCTTATCACAACTAATATTTGTCATCGGAAAACGTGATTACCGAGGGCACTGTTTGATAATAATTGTCAGCTAGTTATCTGTTGGCGTAGTTCTAACATATTAGGTGTCTCTGTGGTCAGGATTTGATTAAAGCAATCGACCTATGAGCCCAAATTTTTTTTTGCAAAATATGTTTACAGTCATTTCATAGGAATCTATCATAATCAGAAAGCTGCAACAATGACTTACCACAACACTCCTAATTACTTTGTTATGAATTTATTTTAAAATAGGTAACGCATCAGCTGCATGTTTCAGCACCTGTGAATTGAGGTTGCACATTTTACTAGGTTTGTATTAATTGCGAAATTATACCTATTATTACTATGGGAACAGGCCATATAAACACCGCGACCTAGAGAGATCTATTGTGCTGGCCTTATGCCCAAAACGCAATGGGCGTTAGGTCGCTCTCGCTTTGACATATTGAGTAGAAACAACGCGTGCATATGGGTTGAAATGAAATGTAACCTCAAGCGTTGCGATCACTTTAGATCATATATATCGTAAACGCTATTACAACGCCCAAGTAGATCTACTCTCTACTATGTCGCGCGTTTGACAATTCATTCACAGCTGTTTATGAGTTTACATAAAAAAAAAGATAATTGGTGCGCGACGATTGTTTGCATACGAGTAAACAATAAAAATCGAAAGACTAATTTTTCACTCTTTTTTCTGCGACGAATTCGTGTATTGGAAATTTAAGCAAACGGAACATCTTCATACTTCGCAACGCCGAAGCGACATTTCGTTTTGGAAAATTGTCGGTCGCGCTTTTTGGCAGATTTAATCGTAAAGTTTCTACAACGCCGCTCACGGCCCATTAACGCGTTAACGCGCGAACGCCACATTGCGTTTTGGGTATTATGTTTAGCTGAGAGTTCGATTAAACTTTTTTTTTTGTATTATCTTTATTAAACTTACATACTAGACAAAAATGACTAAATCTAACTTAAAAAATAAATAACAGGTTTCTTGTTCTAGCTTACTGGTCCTTATGCGGGCGCTCTAAACTTAACTATACCCATATAACTATTGCCTTTCGGCCTAAAAACTATTCTACGAACTAATCTTACATATTATTTATTGCCAAGAAAATATAAATTGTAAAATAGAAAAAAAAAACTTGGTATCTTTATTTTTGTTTTAAATAAAACTCTTACAAGCTACCTCCGCTACTTAACCTACCTAAGCTACATACTTAACCTACAAAAACTATAATCAGGGTGGTGAGCACTCGTTGCCTCACGCACCGAGTGGTCACTATCACAATTTCTATCCCGGCGCCTGGCAGTCACCAACATGGTGCACATGCGCCGCCGGGAGCTGACCGAGGCAAAGAGGCGTCCAATTCATGTTGGTAACCTAGCTAACTTAAACTAACTTAAAACTAAGAGGATGTTATTGAAAGTAACGCACCGTCCTGGGAAGGTGTGTTGACCCCTTCCCCTTCGAACAGCCACCAGAACGTAGTGTACTGTTCTTGCAGTATCCGTTTTGCCCCTCTCTGCAATTGCGGATCTAAAACGGAGGAGCTCAGGGGCATCGGCGACGTGCCCGCCGTGGTTATGCCGTTTATCTCTCACGCTACGGTGGCGGTGGTACAATACCGGGATACCATCTTTCGTCTGTACCAGTCCTTTTGCATCGTTCGATATGGATAAATGCCTCCGGCGGTATGTACCCAGACCGGGGCGTACTCTCGAGGTACATTTCATTGGTGGTTATGCCGTTTATCTCTCACGCTGCGGTGGCGGTGGTACAATACCGGGATACCATCTTTCGTCTGTACCAGCCCTTTTGCATCGTTCGATATGGATAAATGCCTCCGGCGGTATGTACCCAGACCGGGGCGTACTCTCGAGGTACATTTCATTGGTGTAATTGGCCCCAAAGATCAGGCTATTGTCGCTGGCCATCGTCCTTGCAACGTGCCTTCCAATCACTTATAAGGAAATTGTCAATCTTGTTCAATTGAGCTCCATCGTATGGGGCCTTGTTGGGATAGTATTTTATATAGTTGGATTCAGGTGTTCGGAACAACCGGAGACATGTCCTAAGACATTGTCTCTTCAAAACCCGAATTTTTTCAATATAACTAGGCGCTATATTGAACCACTATGGGCAACCATAAGCAATGATTAGCCTTATTAGGGCCACGTAGCATATGACCTTCACCCTGGAGGCAAGTTGACCGTTGTGTAACAGTCTCCTTGTCAGAGCAAAAACTCTCTTGGCCCCGGCAAGACAAGCATCCACATATCTCTCAAAATATACATAGATACTGGTCGAGCCAGATACCGAGATATCTAACTACGCTTCTCACCGCCAATGATTGTCCGTTTTGTCCCATAATGGCCAATTTTTTCCAGTTTTTTCTGGTATCTGTAGAAGCACCAGACAATGGAGTTCTAAACAAGATTGTTTCCGACTTCTGAAAGTTGGTTTTCAGCTCCCAGTCGTCGCAATATTCCTTAATTTGATCGAAGTCATGCTGCAAAAGGATGTTGATGACCTCGATTTTAGGACCTGATCTGTATGCCATTAAATCGTCAGCATACGCTATAGCGTGTTTGAGTGGACTCACCAGATCACTCGTGTAGATGTTAAACAGTTTCGGCGAATTCACCGCCCCCTACTGTAAACCGTTTTTAATGTTGAAGACTCTGCTCGAACTCACGTTGCCACATAAGCATATTTTAAATTACATATAGCAAGGGTTTGTGCTTACCCAGCATAGTCAACTTATAGAAAAGACCCTCTAACCATACAGTGTCGAAGGGCTTTTCAAAGACAACTAGGCAAGCACCTGTGCACTGGTTCTTGCATTTGTTCCACTGTATGTCGAATACCAGTTTCGACGCGGCATGACTAGTGTCATGCCCCGCCCTGGAACCAAACTGGTTGTCCGGAATAACGTTATTGTCCTCGACCCACTTCAACACGGCTCTATTGACAACTTTCTCAAAGACCTTGCTAACATTCGGAAGCAAACTAATTGACCGAAGATTAGATGGGTTCGTTCTATCTTTACCCCTTTTTGGGATAGGGTTTACCACCGCTATTTTCCAATGCACCGGATAATATGCATTATTCAGCGCATTGTTAAACAGAGTGGCGAAAACACCTACAGCCTCTAGAGGTAGGTGTCTCAATACGACGTTTGGGATACCATCCACTCCCGCCGACTTTTTATTCTTAAGTGAATCGAAGATGCAGAGAAGATCATCTTTCGACACGAACAAGTGAAATGTGTCTCGTCTATCGGCGATGACGGCGTTCGCATGGTTTTCATCATTGAATATGGTGAAATCGTTATTCTCAGATCGCCAATTCTCAAGTTCGGTGCGTTTGATAAATGTGATTCACCAGGACTCTATTCTCAATGTCGTGGTTACGGTGAACAGGTTTATTCACCGTATACACGGCCTCGATACAACCGCCCAGCAAATCCACTCTCTCCTGAGGATCCTCAACCACGAAAAAACCGTCTGCCTGTTCTCTTTTGTCTGGGAGATTCGGACACATGGAATATCATTGTGATCCTTCCTCCTGAACAACTTATTTACCTGTGGGAACATATTCGGACTACAGGCTTTAATAGCCCTAATTTTTTTACCTCAATACAGATATACAGATTTCTTGTAATTTTCTTTAATAAGCTGCTTCAGGTTTCGGATCTCTGAATTCAGCGTCCTTATCTCCGCTTCGTTTCGGTCAGTATATTGTCTGTACAGCTGTTTAAGCCTCGAGAGAAGTCTACTTTTCTGTCGGTAAAGTGAATCGATTGTAGGGTTTCTGTACTTTTCTGTCTGGTCGTCATCAGAACGTACCACCCGAGGAATAGTTCGTTCCATTGTTTGTTTGATGACATCGTTCATTTGCAACAAATACTGGTCGATGTCATGTTCCTGTTTGTCGGGGGATCGATCCCACTCGAACGTATATCCCGCTTTAACATTCTGGAGAAGCGCGACCAGTTTGCCCTTCGGTAATCGAAAGAACACACCGCATCGAACTCCTCCAACAGCGTTTGCTCGTTCGGGATCCTTATTGTGGCGGCGAGTCCGTAGTGGTCGCTATCGTACTCGAACGCACGCAAACAGTTCTGCGTGTGTCGATCTGTGTTCGTCAGTTCTAGTCTTGCGTCCGTTAGGGCCAAGTCCAGGAAAGAGCCACTTCTCGGAAAAGAAGGGGTATCCGTCGCGTACAACTCAAGTTTGAACTCAATCATATTGAGGCGCCACTAGTCGTGCAACTGGTTGCCCCTAGTGTTTGGAGAAATATTTCCCCATGCCACATGTTTGGCATTAAGATCTCCGGCCAAAAAGTAAGAATTTTCATCTGAGTGGAGTTGAAGGCTACGAAAAAGTGTCTCGAGCTCTGTCATAAAATGAGAGGGTGGAGGTGCTTCAGGTGCGTAAAGCGACACCACATACATTCGCCTCCTACTATGGAGAGGAATGCATATAATGCATGTT
This sequence comes from Pocota personata, assembly GCA_963082735.1. Lineage (NCBI taxonomy): Eukaryota > Metazoa > Arthropoda > Insecta > Diptera > Syrphidae > Pocota > Pocota personata. The sequence goes on along the minus strand of OY720431.1, from coordinate 66,329,534 downwards.
TCCACCAACTGGAACCTATGCACGTCACCGCTATATATAACCTTATGGCGCAGGCCTTTACGAATCAAGATTCCAACCCCACCTCCTTATGTGGAGTGAGGCCGGTCTCTTCTAACTACATGGTAGTTCTTATATCCCAATTTGTGTTTCTGGTTTAGCTTAGTTTCGCTAACCAAAATCAGATCCGGGTTTTCGGTTCCTAGCAGGTTTGAAAGGCTGGTTCTTCTCTCGATCCTGACCAATGAATTAACATTCACAGTAAGGATCTTTAAGTTTTCCTCATCCAGCGTAGCCATCATGATTTATGACACGCCAGACCCTCCAAAAAGCTCCGAATAGATGACGTCTCTTCGAGCCGCTTGTTCATTAAGTTGTTTCTGGAAATTGTCGATCTTTCCGTGCAAAGGCAGAAGAATCGGTTTCAAGTCCAGATCCGCCTCCAGTGCCTTTTGGGTTACCTTTGACGTATTTTCTGTTATTGTGGCTTTACCCGGTTCAGCTGCCATTTGGGTAAAGGACACGTTGGGTGCCTCAAAATTAGAGAACGTGCGATGTTTGTACATATGTACTGCAGCATGTCTCCTGGGTCCATGTTCCAAATATCCGCTGGGCCATAGCCTGCGACAAGTTGAGAAATATAATCCTGGCGCCCGCTTGTCAGGCGCAGAGATATGTTCTGCTGTCTCTTTTTTTCTCTAAAAATATGTTAAGTTCTAGTTTTAACCTTATTGTGGTTGGGATGGATGATTTGGCTCAGTATTCAGAAAAGTTATCCATTACCTATTGTTTTATTATTATGAAGTGTGTAATATAACGAAGTACGATTCAAGAACGGTGTGTGCGTAACTGGTTCCTCTGCTCGCTCTCTTCGAAACCTTTATGTCCTGGTATCCAAGTCAAGGTGACATTGTTATTAGGTGCTAAGTTTACAAGGAGACGCAGGCACCATTAGTCTTCCTCCTTAGGCACTCTCGTACACATAGTTCGATAACGTAGACTTCGGGTTGAAAGATGGACGGTGACAAACCTACCGCTACTGCGCTTTGAAAATTGGACACAAAGTCACATGCACCGGTTGTGCCATTGTCTAGTTTCTAACTGTGAGTGTACCAAACCAGGCCTTGATTCCTCCAGATATGTCGGTCACTTATGACTATTGTAAATTTGTTTAGCGAAATTAAGTCTTTAAATCATGTTATCTGGAATCGGCTCATTACGTAGGTGATTTAATAGTATATCAGATGACCCGTAAACTTACCAGTTTTAAGGTTTAGTATCCTGAGCACTATTTATAGCCCTTTTATACCTAAATACCACTCAATCCGCAGCGAACGAGTGGAGTTGATTGCACAGAAAACACTACACTACTCTCTCGATAAACTAATCTCTACGAGCTGGCTAAATATTATAATTAAATTATGTTTATTGGTAAAGCTAAGGAAAATTGTGCATTGAAACATTTTCCTTTTTTTATTACTTAATTTCGTATATCTTTTTCGTGGCCTAAGGCATTAGGTGAAAGAAGAGATCCGTTTAAAAAATTTTATTTCTGAATAAAATCTCCCTCGAGTGAAATGCATTTCACACATCGGGCATACAGTGCATTAATACCACCAAAAAAATATTCTTTTCCTTTGCCTTCAAAATGACTTTCTATAGCCGCCTTGATCTCGGTCTCATCTGCAAATCTCCGGCCTCGTAACTCCTTTTTCAAATTGAAAAAAAAAGAAAAAGTCGCTCGGGGCCAAGTCTGGGCTGTAGGGTGGGTGGTCTGTCGTTGAAAAACCTGTTTCTTTTAAGGCCTGTATCGAAACCCGCGCCGTCAGGCACGTTATCCTGCAAAAACAACACCCCGTGCCTGAGTTTCCCACGCCGCTTCCGTACGAATTTGCGTAATATTGACCATTCATTCTTTTGGCAGACACCTTCGCTGTCCCAAAAAAACAGTCGCCATAAGCTTCGAAGTCGACACGTTGAATTTCTTCGGCGGCCTCTCCCCTTTTTCAATCCACTGCATAGATTCTTGTTTGGACTTCGGATCGTATTGGCGAACTCAAGTCTACGGTTACGATTCGGTTGCAGACTTAGTCGAGATTTTTCCCGGTTGACTCCTAAAAATCTTTGCAGCACGCGATTCGTCGTTGCTTGTCGCATGGTGTGAGCATTTTCGGTACCCAGCGCGTATAATTTTTTTTTCATGTTTAAATGCTCGTCCAAAATTTCTCCAATCTGTTCTTTGCTGATGTTCAACTTGTCCGCTATCTGCCACATTTTTATTCTTCGGTCAGCCAAAACAAATTTTTCAGCTTTTCCGACGTTTTCTTCAGTGACCACTGATACAGGACGCCCTGGGCGGGGGTCGTCTTCACAGCTCTCTCGCCCTTGTTGAAATAAGCGAGATGTTTATCCTACCACAGATAATAACAAACGAGGTGATATTTGTATTACTAAAGAGTGTCTCTCTGTCTGTATATACATATGTGCGCTGAACAGCAGCTAAACGGTTTGACGAATTTTTTTCAAACTTCATATTTGGGGTCTGTGGGATCACATTCGTGGCGAAATCGGAATTTTCATTCTAACCCTAAAATTAACGGTATTTTACTTTTTATTTTTTTAATTGGATTTATTAGTTTACAAGAAACTCTTATAGATAAGTACATATGTACGAGTACGAGTAGTATCAACTTTTTCTATTGATGAGTTCATGAGTTTGAGATTCGCAGTTCAAAATTGTGATTTTGAGAGTTTCTGTGAAAAATTATTATTGGCGTTGATTTTTAAACGAAAATCGTTGCTTATGTGGGAGACAGACTGCTGGTATTGATACCATGGTAGGAATACCATGGTATAGTGAATACTACGACCCCTGACAGACTGCATTTCGTAGTATTCGGTGACTTTGGCGTTAAGTAGTATACTTTGACGTTTGTGTTGTATGCAATAACAAATAAAAATAGAAAATTCGAGACAGGATGAATAAAAATGATTCACTTTTGTGCCAAATGATGAAAATAAAGAAAATTCAAATACTTAAAAGCGAAAGTGAATACCTAAGAATTGTCAAAGAAGCTACGGAGACTAGCCAATAGAGAGAAATTGGCGCTGCAATCAGTAAGATGGTGGTATACCAGCAAAAAAATGCGAATCTCAATACTAGGTATATTTCATGGTATACTAGCTTATTACGTAGTATTGCAGTGACAGACATGTGGTATAGAACGTAGTATTGCTATACCATGGTATCAATACCAGCAGTGTGTCTCCACTATTATAGAGTTAAGCTTGTTCATCATACTGTTTAATTGCATAATGTCATTGTATCTGATATTGTTTATTTGTATGCCATTAATTTTGATTCCGGTGTTTGAATATTTGCTCCGCGTACATTTTAAAAATTAAAGGAGATAAAATGCAACCTTGTCTTACACCTCTTTGAATCTCTGTTTCATCAGATTTTTTGTTAAATTTTTCGATTATTCTTCGGTCGTTTCTATATATGTTTTTATTTCTCAGGACTAGCTGACTCGACGAACTTCGTTCCGCCTAAAATTGATTAAATTATAAATGTCCCTTTCGAAAGTCGGGCCTCTCTATTGAAAGAATGAAACTATTCTGAAATTAAATTGAAATCAATGCATTTTATTTACACATTTCAGGTCACTGCAACGCTCTGTGATAAGCAACGTTGTTATTTTTGTTGTCCGGTGCGTAAATAAATAATGCCGACGGCTTTCCGACACGCGAACACGCTACGTACAATTGTCCGTGCGAAAAGCAAAGCAATTCGAGATTAAGGCCACACACTTGCAACGATGCGATGGCACTGCGATTTGTTGATTGTCAAGGCGAATGCGAACGGGAAACTGAATGCGCTTAAACTCGAACGGCAAGACGGTCGGTATCATCGGAATTCTTGGAATGAGAACTTCCTCGCCTTTGAACTTGCCTTTGATTATGGTGGCTTGGTTGATCTATCATCAGGGATATCCGCATAGCTATTGGTGTCGTGACAGGACACTGTGTGATAGGCAATCACGCAGCATGGCTAGGGTTACCGCATAACGACTAATGTAGAAGCTGCAGGGACTGAGAAAATATAATCCGTTCATCATCTCCTGTGTGACTGTCCAGCTCTGGCCAACAAAAGAAGCCTTGCCTTTGGCAGATACTTCTTTTCAGAGCTGGATGAGCTAGGTAGCATTGAGCTAAGAAAACTCCTGAGATTCATGTATTTATCTGGGTGGTTTAGCCTAGCGGTCAAGGATTGAAATTTTTAACTTCCCTGGGTTCTAAATATTGGACACAATGGACTCATAGTGGTCTAAGTGAGCTGTTGACAACCCTGTCAACAAGAGAACCCAGTTACCTAACCTAACCTATGGTGGCTTGGTTGACGTTGTTCATGAGTTTCTTCACCGTCAACCTAATTCCATTGCACAGTTTCGGTTGGTTCAGATTGCGCAGCATTATGATGACAGAGCCGACTTTGAGTTGCAAATTGTGTGGTGATAGACCGGGGTCGTTGGATGTGCGATTTTGGGTTTTCACGATTTTCCGTCCGAAATTTCCAATTTCCGGCTTCGTAATGTGTTTACCTGGTTCAATACGAATCCAACAAAAAAATCCCCATGCAAATCGAATGATGTTCATTCGAGTTATGCGCGTTCTAACCGACGCCAATTTATTTATAGATTTCGATTATTTTTTTTTGTATTGTACCTTGTCAAGCGCCTTTTCATAGTATACAAAGCACAGAAAGACTTTTCTGTTCATTTCTAAGCTACTTTGGATTAGCACCTTTAAGGTAAAAAGTTCTCCGCGAGTACCGAAATCATTTCTGAAACCAAATTGGGTAGAACTAACGTCTTCTCATTTTCATTTTCATTTATTTATTTAGCAGTATTTCGCTATTAATATCAATAATTTATGCAGTATATTATACATACTTCATCCTTACATAACTAACAATATTTTGCTTAAATCTAATTAAATTATTCTCTACTTTGAGTTCACTAGGTAGCTCATTAAACAGTTTAAATCCATTATAAATTAATTCTGAGCTGTTCGAGTTCTTAGAAGTGGAAGACGTAAATCCATCCTATTCCTTACATTATATATATGCACTTCTCCGACATATCTTAACTTACTACATAAATAATTTGGCAACAAACACTAAGACATTCATAACTGTTTTTTGATTAATACTCAACCATTTTAAAACATCAAGCATTACCGTTTTAGGTCTTCTCCAATTACATCTTAATATTACTCTCATAGCTTTATTTTGTAACTTTTGCAATCTGTCCACCATCCCGATATTTCCTAAATATAAGACCGTTGAACAGTACTCAAAGTGAGGTTTTACAATAGTGTTGTATACATTAATTGCACAAAGCATAGACATTCTTCTTCTAATCCTTGAACTAAAACCGACTTTTTTACTATTTTTTTTTTTTTTTTTGAAATATACTCAAAATTGGCTTTGAAATCTAACTTGTTGTCAATTACAATTCCTAGGTATTTGATTTCATTTACGATTTCTATTATTTCATTATTAATTAGAATACTTTTATCAGATTCTCCGTTAATAATCATGCCGTTTGTTTTGCTTATGTTTAAACTTGATTTATTCATCGTAAACCACTTACCCAGTTCATTTAAATCTAAATTTAACTTATCTATACATTCAATTGCATTTTTACCCGAAACATATATTAGACCATCAGCAGCAAATAATTTTAATGATGCATGTTTAACAACTTTCGGTATATCATTAACATATATTATAAACAATAATGCTCCTAAAACTGAGCCTTGAGGAACGCCTAGCTTTACATTAATCGTATTAGACACGTTTTCTCCAACTTTTGTCCTCTGTCTACGCGCTCGCAAATAAGACTCAAACCACATCAGATCTATGCCTTTTACTCCATATTTCTCCAGTTTTGTTAGCAGGATCATTCTGTCGATTGTTTCGAAAGCCCAAGATCAAGCCTAAGATCAATAAAAACAGCAACAATTCACCTTCTTTAATGCACATCAGTCTTCCAATCGGCAATAACTAAGTTTATTAGCGTCTCACAGCTGTGTTTTCCTCTGAAGCCCGATTGGCAGTCTGCAAAAAAATGGTTGTCTTCCATATAGTTCTGCAGCATATTTTGTACAGTTTTTTTTCCAATATTTTGGCCTCATTGGGAAGCATATTAACTGGTCTAAAATCCTCAGGTTTTGTGGAGTTTTTGACCTTCTCTATCGGAACTACTACCGATTCCTTCCAGCAGTCTGGGAAAATGACCTCATTCAGCGATTTATTTATGATTTTACACAACATTGTACCAGTAGTGCCAAATGAGTCACTCATCATATTGTAATATGCGAGATACGGCTCGAGTAGATAAAACGATATTCTGTGAAATTATTTCTTTATTTTCTAGTCTATAGAACAATTCAAGTTCACACTATACTATTCTTCGCAAATTCTTTTCTTACAAGGTCTCTTTCCTCTCAAATCAATTACTTAATTCAAAAATCCAAACTAATTACTTCTTCTTGTTAACTCTCAACTTTCATTTTATCACAAAATTACAACTTCGCCCATTATCACTTTTCCATCTGTCTTTAAATAGCCGCATTTCTAATAGCCAGAAACTTCTAGCAAATTCTTCGACCACTGGAACAAGAAAATTCTGATGTAATAATTCCAGGATGACAGCTGCAGCCAATAATCTCTTGTTCTCTCTTATCCGTGATATTATCCGAACTGTGGAGACTAATTGCAGACACGAACCTCGAATGAAAAGACACTTCGGAACAAAATTATGCCAGAATGAAAAGACACTTCGGAAGTTGTTGCATTATGCTACATTATGTTACAATATTAATACTTCACAACTTTGTGTCTATTTTTTCATATTTCTTAAGATTTAGAACTAAGGGTACTGTTCACTTCTTCAATACTGCTCAAATATGGTACATCGGGGATGTCCCTATTTAGCTTGCTTATACTTTCAACGAAAAACACATTGAATTGATTTGCCAATAGTTCACCGACTCTTACTAACACATTATTAAAAACAATACCCTTTATTGTACTTTTTCTTTCCTTTAGAACGAGAAATTTTATCATTCTCCACATTGACTTCTGGTCTCTCGCACCTTGAATTTTACGTGAAACATAGTTGCTTTTTGCCTTATCAATCGCGGATTTAAGCGTGTTACGCACAGGGAGTCAATTGTTTTTACCATATTCGAGGTGTAAAGATTTTCCAATAGAACTGACATCGGTGCATTCATTATTTAAAGATCCGATATTACGATGTAGATAATTACAAAATCTGATCTTATTATATTTTACGACTTGTATTTGTCTCACACGCATAACTCTATTTCTATAGTTATTTCAACACTTCGTGATCACTTATCTTCCGCCTATAATATAAGAGTTCGCATAGTTTCACCTGTGCTGTAATGAGTTATTTTCGTTGGTTCGTCTATAATTTGTTTGCATGCATTATCACTAATTATCTGCTCAATTCTGAACTTATAAGTATCATTCACCAACCAGTCTATATTAACGTCCCCCATAACGACCACGTCTTTCCCACTTAAGGATATACTTCCCAAGTAATTCTTGAATTGATCACAAAAACGTGACATAGATGAGCTTGGTGATCTGTACAGACCAGCCATTGTTACACTTTGTGTGCAAATGCTTACTCTCACTACTAACCACCACCAATCAATATTTCTCCTCCACTTGCCATGCGTCCTTAATGTAAAACACAATTCCCCCGTATGGCTAGATAAGGAGTCACTCCCCATAGACGAGTAGTTATCAATGTCGATTTCATTATCGCCAACTTTAGAGGTCAAATGGGTCTCTGTCACACACACGAAGTCATATTTTTCAGTCACTATTATATTTTTCAGCTCATTAAAGTTATTGATTAATCCTTGTATATTCAAGGTCAGACAATTACAAGATTTTAGTTGCTAATAAGCAACACTTTGCTTCTCTATTAGCAACTTTATTTTTCTTCTTCATTTCTTATCCTAGTTTTTTCACTCGCCGGGCTCGTCTTAGGTTTTACTATAACCTGCGGACCCTTTTTAACTTGCGACGCATATGATTCTTTCACTTTTTCTCCATCAATATTTACACTCCTTATTTCCTTCGTCAGCTCATTAACTGATTTAGAAATATCACTGAAATCACTTAATTTCTTTAACTCGTTAGCACTTTTCACACACGCTTCTTGTACCGGATTTCATTGACTTTAGTCTTTCCATGTACCTCGACTCTATCGCTTCTAGCAAGTCTTTTATTTCCGACTCATTCTTCTTTAGTGGACTCTCGAATTCCCTCTTATATTCTTTCAAATAGTTACTATTAATCTTTACAGCCTCTTGCATATCTTTCAGCACAAGGTCAACGTTCTGTATATACAGAATACAGTCATCACATATATACTTCACCCATGGGTTTATATTTAAAATGCCACTAGTATAGCTGTTTAGGCCACTGCACTTTACCCCTATATGTAATTTTTCCGCAAACACCTGCACATTTTATACCCGTTTCTCCACGAATGGAACTTCTACACTTATTGCATTTTATTCCTGCATTTTATTCGCAAATTCTCAGTAATCATGAAAATCTGGAATAATTATTTTATTTTAACCAATTCACTGAAAAAAATATGCGACTGCACTCCACGACGGTTAAAAGAATAATCTTCTTCTAATTGTTGCTATAGATCCGTCTGTGGATAGTTTTTAAAAAGATCTTTAATGGGTGGCTCATTAGGCTTATCGCTCTGTGGTCGGGACATTGCTTTGGTCTGGTTTTCCTTGGGAGTATTATAAAGATTGATTTTAACCAGTCATTTTGGAGTTTGTCATATTTATAAATAGCATTAAACCAATTAACTAACTTCATTATATTTTCTTCCTCAATTAGTTTGAAAAGTTCGACCAGTAATCCGCATTCAGTTTTTCGTTTTCCTGTTTTTAGATTCTATAAGAGTCTTCTCAACTTTTTCCCTCAAAATAATCGGTCCTTCAGGTCCGTTGCAAGGTTTCAGTTGTCCTCTTTCGTCAAAGAATAATTCTTCGATGTACTCTTTCCACCTTTGTAGTTTATCTTGTGTACTGAAAAGATCATGGCCATGAATTGTTTTTTTCTTTTTAATGCTCGAGATATCTTTTACTTTTTTATGTAAGCCAAAATTATTGTGGTTGTGGGTGTCCCAAAATTCACGCAAGAAGTAATTTTGATAGAAAACCTGTGTTTGTGTAAAAATTGTAAATGTTTTATTGATTCATAAAGTATACAGTATAGGGTTATGTATGGAATAGCATATCGGGTAAATGGCCTCCAAGGCTTTGCTGGCACATACGCACTCTTTTGTCGAAATTTTTCATGACCGTTTTGCATAAATGTGGCTGAATTTCGTTGATACTGCGCTCAATGTGCTCCTTTAAGGCGCGTGTGGTTGGCATAAACCTTAGACTTCAAAAAATCCCAGAGAAAAAAGTCCAACAGCGTTAGATCGCATGATCTGGGCGGCCAATTCTGTAATTGAATTGTTTCTCGGGCTGTATGGCATGTGGCTCTGTCTTGTTGAAACCACATGTCGTCCACATCCATATCTTGCAACTTAGGCACCATTAACTGCTATTGCCTGACCAGCCGCATTTTCAAAGAAGAATGGTCCGATGATGCATCCAAACAGTGACACGTTGTGGATGCATTTGTTTCTCAACAATCACTCGTGAATTTTCTGAACCCCAAATTCGAAAATTTTGACGATTAATAAAGCAATCAAGATGAAAATGAGCCTCATCGCTGAAGATGATTTTGTTTGAAAAATTAGCATCCACTTGTTGTTCCATAATCCATTCAATGTAGGTTTCCCCTGTCAATCGTCTCAAAAGCTCGTCTACTCGTAAGGTCGATAAAAACATTAAGTTAAGATTCACAGCTATGAACCCTAATTGACACTCCACAAATAACTGATTTTCCTCCATGTATCCCTGAAGCTGCTGTTGCAGAACTTTCTCCAACATTTTGGCTTTATTGGGCAGCAAATTAATAGGCCGAAAATCAGCTGGTTTCGTAGATTTTTTTAATTTTTCAATTGGCACAACAATAAATTCTTTCCATGTTTCCACAAATACGAGGGTGGGTCAATAAGTCCCTGAAAAATGAAATAAGGAACACTCTTTTCGGTATAAAAACATTTTATTTTTCAACATAGTCTCCTTTTAGCTCTATACACTTCATCCAACGTTTCTCCAATTTGTTGATGCCCTCCAAATAATACGATTTCTGGAGCCCCTCAAAGTAAGCATTTGTTTCAGCGATGACCTCTTCATTCGACCCAAATCTTTTACCTCCGAGCCAGTTCTTCATGTTTGGAAACTAGGAATAGAACAAGTTTTACCCTTTTCAAGGTAATCGATGTGAATAACACCGCGCGCATCCCAAAAAACTGTCGCCTTGACCTTGTTTGCTGACAAACCCGCCTTGGCTTTCTTCGGCTTCGATTCACCAGGAGAAGCCCATTGTTTTGACTGTTCCTTGGTTTCTGGTGTGTTGTGGTGAATCCAGGTTTCATCCACGGTTATGAAACGGCGCAAAAACTCAGCCACATTTTTCTGGAACATCGCCAAACACACCTTGAAGTTGTCAAACGAATGCGTTTGTTGTCGATTGTGAGCAAACGAGGCACCCATCTTGCGGAAAGCTTTTTCATGTCCAAATATTTATGTAAAATCGAAATCACTGAGCCATGTGATAAGCCTGTGGCCTCTTTACCCTTCTTCACTCGCCGATCGTCCATTATCAAACCATGGATTTTGTCGATCATTTCTGGTATGGTGACCTCAATTGGGTGACCAGAACGTTGGGCGTCACTTGTGCTTGAAGGACCGCACCGAAATTGAGTAAACCAGTGGTGAATGGTTCCAATCGATGATGAAGAGTCCCCATAATATTTGTCGAGCTTTTGTTTGGTTTGCGTGGTAGTTTTTTCTCGCAAAAAATAGTGTTTAATGAGCACTCGAAATTCCCTTTTTTCCATTTTAACGAAAATGCTAGTAGGAGTCTATATAAAGTGGGTGCCACAACAAAACTATTTGACAGATCTGTCTGAAAATTTGGGTGCGTTCTTTTGTAAGATGATTCTTGTAAAAAAAATTAAATTTAAGGTGGCGACACAATTTGTGTTAATTTTAAGGGACTTATTGACCCACCCTCGTACTCCATTATTCATTGCTTTATTTATTATTTTACACAATTTGGGACCAATAGTGTATAACGCGTTACTAATCATATTTTCATATTTTTTTAAAAGGTTTTTGAGTTCATTAAGCGTTTAATTCAAAAGTTTTATTTATTAGTTGAATAAAATAAAGCACTGTCAAGAAAGAAAACATTGAAATCACTTGCCATAGTTTTACAATCATTCACTAGAACATTATCGAAAACAACACCTTTTATTGGACTTTTCAGCGAGCATTCTTGCAAAAGATATGGTATTAGCCACCAACGATCTACTAGCTGAGCTATTACTGCATGTCTTCTTTTCTGTCTTAAGTTTCCCTTGCTATGGTATTGTTATTTATGTTTTTTATGTGGGGACTTTGTCCGAGACATATAGTTTGGGATACTGGAGGTTTACAAGTGGTTCCGCCAACATAATAATAAATAATTAATTTTAAAATTTATTTAAAACTCTCAGGACCACCGATAAATCTAGTTGTTGAAAATTCGGAAGAACAACTTCCAAGTCTTTCGGATCTTCACGATTTCGAGCCCAAACTCGAATTCGATGATACCGAACTTCTCACACAGTCTCCAATTCCTAGTAAGTCGATTACTCACTTCTACTCTTCCTCACGTGTATACTAAACTAGTTTGTGCATTTTTTTCAGAAGATGTTATGGTGGACGATTTTGTTTTAACAGGTAATAGTTCAAATTAAAACTAAATTGTTCCTATTTCCTCATAAGATGTGGTATCCTCTTTTGCAGCTACCGAAGAGATCGAAGAAGAAGAAATTATAAATCCACTCGAGGACAACGATTTCGAAGATCAACTACGAGAGGTTCGCCGCAAGATAAATAAATGTTTTCCTTTGTATAAAGCACTTCTTTACAGCAATCAGAAAGTTTTACAGCGAATAAAACGAAATGTGATTTTCTTGGCACAGACAGGCAGGGTCGACACATATTCGGCATTTATGCGTCACGTTTTCCCGAAAAGAATCAAATGGAGAAATTCATAAGGTAAATTCATATTTGATCCTGTTTTTTACTCACATCTAACACGCACATCTTAGGGAGCTTATAAAAGAAATCGAACCGTATGTTGAGAACGACTACATACTAGTGTACTTCCACCAAGGGCTGAAGGAGGACAACAAACCCTCGGCGCAATTCCTCTGGAATTCGTACAAAGAGCTCGACAGGAATTTCCGAAAAAATCTAAAAAATCTCTATGTCGTCCATCCGACTTGGTTCATTAGAGTAATCTGGAATTTCTTCCGTCCGTTTATAAGTGAAAAATTTCGCAGAAAACTAGTCTACATTTCAACTCTGGATGAACTGCGTCAAGCGCTTGGTCTAACAAAGCTAAAGTTACCCGATAATATTTGTGAATTTGATGATAGGCTTAATTCGAATCGCCGGACAGTGCCTAGCAGCGTAACAGATGGTTCTACAAGCAGAACCGCACAATTTGGTGTGCCATTGAAGTTTATCACTCAGAATAGCCCGTGCTTAAATTCTATACCACCGATTGTTCGCAAATGTGTAGATTCACTCTCGATGACAGGTGTTATTGACACAGAGGGGATATTCCGTCGATCGGGAAACTATGCCGAGATAAATGAACTCAAACAAAGAGTAAATCGAGGTGAGGAAGTGGACTTGAAGGATGTCAATGTGCACGTTGTAGCCGGACTACTTAAATCATTCCTGAGAGATCTAAGTGAGCCACTGCTTACGTACGAGCTTTACGAGGACATCACCAGTTTCTTAGGTATGCGTAAAAATATTATTTGGTTTGCTAACATTTATGCATGGGTTTCGTACTTTTTCGAAGATTGGCCCAAAGAAGAACGATCGCGAAATGTTACCCAATTAATAAGAGAAAAACTACCGGAAGAGAATTATGAGCTATTCAAATACTTGGTGGAGTTTTTAGTGAAGGTAAGAAAAAATTGAAATAATAATTATTATTGCGCATTGCAAATATCATATAAAGGGTGGGCCATCTATTGGTTTATTTTTAAAATTGCTATAAAAAAAATTCAATTAATATTTTTCATTTTTTTTTTTTTTTGCTTTATTGAAGAGAGGTACACTTTCCGATTATTTATGGAAAATAATTTCATTTGAATTGCTGTCGCGGCTGGCTTGGCAGCAGCCCATCCTGTCAACTTAATTTTGCAGTATATTTTCGATGGTTCGGGGCTCTATTTCACGAAAGCTTTTGTGCCTGAATCGATTCTGAATTGTCAGCATAACATCGATCTTTAACGGTAACCCACAAAAAAAAAGTGCATCGGCGTCAAATCACAGCCTCGAGGAGGCCGAGCAAAATCACCAAAACGCATGATTATTACACAATTATTGAACTTAGTGCGCAAAAGATCCATTGTAGGACGGTTTGTATAGCACGTAGCCCCGCCTTGCTGGAACCAGAGATCGTCCAAGTTCATTTCCTCAGTTTCTGGCCAAGAAAAAATCGCTTATCATACCTCTGTAGCGCTCTCCGTGGACCGTAACGTTGTTGCTATCTTCATCTTCGAAGAAAAACGTACCAATAATGCCGCCATTCCAAAAACCACACCAAACAGTCGCTTTCGAACACGAGGATAACTTGTGATATTAATTATCATGCCATTCTCATGAACTTTCTTCACAAAATTGTGTACATCAGGTACGGTTGGTGAATTATTTTGACCGAAATTTCTTTTCAAAATTCGCAATTTCGGCAACACTGGAAATAAATTTTCAATATTTCCCAACGTTGTTCAAGCGTAAATCGATTCGCGAAAGAGCTGTCAGTGTCAAAATAAAATAATTTAAATAGAAACCAGCAGATGGTCCACCCGTTGCATATGCACTCGGCATTTCTTCGGTACTGAGCGAAACGATACCGTATGATATTTTTTTTTTTACTCCTACCGGGTCAAATTGCTAATTAAAGGGCTTGCGCCCTCATACACTTAGCTCAGCGATGCTCCAATTGTTTTAAGTCCTAGTAATAAGATTTGTCGAACTCTGCAAAATAGACCTCTGTTGCAGTGATAACCACTTCATTTGATGCAAATCTCTTATCCCCAGGCCATTACTTCATGTTTGGAATCAAAAAATAGTCGCAAGGGACTAAATCTAGGGAATATAGCGGACGGAGAAGCAATTCGTTCAATTTCACTGTTGCGATGGCGGAGGTGTGAGCCGGGGCATTGTCGTGGTGAAACAGCACTTTTTTCTTTGCCATACAAGGTCGTTTTTTCTTCATCACGCGACGGTAATTGTTTTTCGCTTTTCCAAATGGTTGATGTGTATTATTACCCGCGAATCCAAAAAAAAAAAAAAAAACGGTGTCCATGACCCTTCCAACCGATGGAACTGTCTACCTTCTTTGGTGCTCGTTCGCCAGCAGAAATCCATTGATTTGACTTTTTTTTCGTTTCTGGCGTGTAGTGATGGATCCAAGTTACATCAACGGATTGCGCTTGAACATGTCCAAGCACTGCTTCGAAGTGGTCATCCGGGTCCGTTTTTGGTATCCAAATAATTTTTCAAAATGTTGTGCACTCTATCATTTGAGATGCCTACAGCCGCAGCAATCTAACGCTCGTCCATCACCATACCATGAATTGTATCGACCATTTCTGGTGTGACGACCTTAATTGTACGTCCAGGACGCTCGATGTTCTTGTGCTCATATCTCCGCATCGGAAATTTCGGAACCATTTGTAAATCATTTCAAGAGACGGTGCAGAGCCCCGTAATGTATTCAACTTTGTTTTGGTTTCCGCAACTGTTTTCTTCTTCAAATAACAATGTTTTATTACTACATGAAATTCACTTTTCTCTGTGTTTGCAAAAATACGAGAAGTTGTCTGCTTCCAATGGCTGTCAAACACAAACGAAATGATATATCTGTCTAATATTTTGTATGTCATGGTTGGTTTGAAGAATGTTACCACATGAAACACACGTCAATTTACGGCTAACACCGCCACCTGTCGAGATTGCACGGAATTATCGAGCTTATGCTCAGCTTAATTCATGATGCCAACCCCTGATTCCCCTGATATTTTGGAGCCGTCGGTATATACCGATGACCCGTTGGAGTTTCTTGTCGTCCTTCCGTTCGTCCAAGATTCTCTTGTGGGGAAAATTGTTTCGAAGCTGTTGGTGAACGTATAAGATTTTTCATCTATTATTCCCCCCTGTGGTGTTCCCGAACGAACTGTTCCTCTTCTTTTTTTCATCTCCCAGTAAAGCTGTGATGATGCGGTTTGATAGCATGTGTTCTAGCCAATTGTTTATTATTTGATTTCTACAGTATATCGAGAGTGCATCCATAATTTTTTGAGTTTTGACATTATTGCATGCCCTTCGACATATAGAAAAACGCCTACGACTGATTCCTTCGTTTCAAACGCATCTTCTATTGTGGATACAACCTGGTGTAGTAAAGCGGGGGTTCCGTTAGAAGGAAGATGTCAGCAATTATAATTATTAATCCATACGAAAATCAGACAGCACATTCGTCAATTGTTTTCATGGGTTAGAGGATTTTCTTGAGAAGTCCCACTATTTTTTTCGGTCGCTCATTACAACACTAACAATTTTTTCCTAAATTCACTTATAACTTGTAAGTTATTAGTAGTTCAGAGTTTCATAAAGATAGTCAATTGACTAATAACTACAACTATACCCGGCTTGTATTTACCAGAGAATTTATAATTGCGGCGAACCTTTTTGTTTCATAAAAGTACGTGGGCAAGAAATAATTAGCCAACACGCCTACACTCCTCGACAACTGGTTGAGACACCCCGTTCCGATAATTTTGTCCTGTATGTACTGCAAATATTGTTCTTACGTAATCTTTACCAATTTCTAAGAATATTCTAATCACCATAAATACTTGTTTCCCCTTAATTTTCTTGGAATTTGCAATTTGTCCCTAATTGCCTGCGACAAGTTGTTGAGACAGGGTATAAATACTTTGGAATTTCACTTGCGGATTCCATTCGAAAAGAAAGTATTTAAACACTTCTTAAAAGTAAACAAGTTAAAAATGGGGACTGGAAAAATGTTAAACCAAACGGAGATCCAAAACATAAAAAAAAAATCAGTATATACAGTGTGATGTGTGAAAAACATACCGGATTTTTCTTGAATATTTTTCATTGATGAATTCTAGGGGATAGGAATACAGTGGGTAAACTTGTTTGTCAATTTAAGAAAACCTATTACATAAGTTTACAAATACAAAAAAAAACAATGTCTTGCTGCCAAGGGTGGCCGTGGTGTAATGGTAACATCATCGCTTGTCACGCTGTTGATTCACGGTTCGAATCTTGATGTCAAGAATCATCTATTTATTTCGCATGAAATAAATAAAAAAGTCGATCACTTGCGGAAGCTAAGTCAACTCTACTGTGAAGGCATAACACTGGCAGTAGGGTGGTCATATGGCTAAAATGCAACTTGATCGTGATGATGACATCAGGAGAACGGAATAAAAATACTGTGAATCATAAGCAACGACAATAATAGCGAAATCAAACAAAATACTCTCCAGTTAGCTGGACAGCCACCCTTGGAGTTTACAGAAACTTAATACCGCCAAAGTTTCAAACCCACCACACCAATCTTTCTTTCTCTCTGTCTCTTCCTCTTTCCACAAAAAAAACACACGTGTTCTAAAAATTAGTATAATGGTATTCATATCCCCTTTGACACGTGCAAATTATAAAAAAAAATTTTTTTGAAAGTTTTATCCAAAAATGTAACTCAATTCAATGCCATGCCTTGTGCAAAACATACCGGATTTTTAAAAGTACTGTATTTTCTTGCACTAGGTCTTGGCAGATTTCAAGGTAGGGTTAAAACAAAAATGTATAGCCAAAAAGTACAAAATGCAATAATCAACAGTGTGTGTGTGGTCGAAACTATTCACTGTGGAGGACGTTCGAGAAAAACAAATGCCCGAACCGATCGCCAAATTAAAAAAAAATTATCCTTAAAGATCCTTTCTTGTCTTCAAGAAAGATTGTTAGCGAGCTCAATCTTTCAATTGAAGCAAGCACCGTACGCACGCGTTTAAAAGAAGCTGATTTTTATTCTTTTCGACCAGCAAAAAAGCCACTACTTACTCTTAAGCATAGTCAAAAAAGGTACCATTTTATTCTTCTAACAAGTCTTTGATTAATTTGCTAACGCTAATCGTTTCTTTGACTGGAATTTGCAAGAAAACATTTGAATTGGTCAGCATCAAAGTGGAAAAATGTACTCTTTAACGAGGAGAGTATGTTTAACTTGATTGCTGCTGATGGAAGTATTCATGTCAGACGAAAGAAGGGGACATGTCTTCAGCCACGACATTGTCGTCCAACCGTAAAACATGGAGGAGGCTCAGTTATGGTGTGGGGATGTTTTTCTGCTGAAGTGTGTGGTATTATGGATCGTTTTCAGTATAGGGATATACTGGAGTCCGTAATGCTACTGTACGCTGAAGAGGAGATGCCACTGCGTTGGGTTTATCAACACGATGATGACCCAAAACATTCTTCAAAGTTGGTTAAGGACAAAAATTTTGTTGTGTTGGAATGGCCCTCTCAATCGCCCGACTTAAACCCTATCGAGAACTTGTGGGCCATTTTAAAAAGACGGGTAGGGTCAAAAAGGCACACATCTAAACGCACTTATGGCGTTACTGAAGAATGAATGGGAGAACATTCCAAAAGATATTCTTGAGAATTTGGTGTCGTCCATGCCTAAGAGATGCGAGGAGGTCTTAAAAAACAGTGGTTACTGGACAAAATATTAGGCAAAACAAAAACTCCGCTAGATTTTGCACAGGCCGTTATCGAGTTAGGCTAAGTTTTTTTTCAGAAACTTTTTTTTTCTTTTATTTGTAAACTTATACAATAAGTTTTCTTATATTGACAACAAATTTTACGTAGGTTCATTCTGTCCCTTAGAATTCATTCTGTCCTGAAGAAAAACGTTCTATAAAAATCCGGTATGTTTTGAACAACGCTGTACGAACATGGCGATTTTTGCATGTATTGAAGTCACACCCAAAATAACGTTTTTTCAAAAAATTTCACCGGCATTGAGTCATTTCTTTAGGTTAGGAGATAGAAGGTGGTGACAGACGTACGGACGGACGGGTTCCGTGGTCTATTTCAAAAAACAAGATCCTGAAATAATAGTAACGATAGCTACGAAACTGAACCATGTACCAAGGAGCATTCATTTAAAATTAATCTAATGCATTTGCTACTATATTCTGCATCAAAGCAATTGCTTTTTACTTAGAGAAACAATTTCAGTTTTATTCATAGGAGCTGGGTCGCCCATACTTGCATCTTTATATTGTTTATCTACAAAAACTGAGATTGAAGTTAATTTTAAGTTGTCCGTTAAAATGAAAAAAAAAAAAAAGAATTAAAATCCTAAAATCTGGTTAAATTAAAAAAAGTTTATTTTACAATTTTACAAAATCAGTCGATCAATTCCGAAAGCTAAGTCAACTCTACTGCGAAGGCATAACATTGGCAGCAGAGTGGTCATATGGCTGCAAATGCAACTTGATCATGATGATGACATCAGGAGGACGAAAAAAAATACTGTGAATCATGAGCAACGACAAAAGCAAAAACAAACAAGGTCCCCAGTTATCTGCACGCTACCCTTGGAGTTTACAGAAACTTAATGCCATCTGAGTTTCAAACCACTACACTAAATCTTTCTTTCTCTCTCTCTCTCTTCTTCACAATGCCCGTGTCCTGTAATAGTATAAGAGTATTCATATCCTCTTTGGCGCGCGCAAATTATAAAAAAAAAAAGTTGGAATTATTTTGTCGTGAACCTCTCATCAATTTATTTGTTACTTATATATTACATACCTTAATGAATATACTTAAATATTTTCTCTCTTATTTTCATATAGGTAATGGACTGCGAGGATCTTAACAAGATGACCTCATCAAATCTAGCAATAGTATTTGGACCCAACCTTATCTGGTCACAACACGCACAAATGTCTTTGGATGAAATAAATCCAATAAATGCATTCGTAGACTTTGTTTTGCAAAATCACAAAGACATTTATTTGGTCGACATTAACAAAAAGCCCTCCCCTATAGATTAACCGAGGCTCTTATAATTTACAGGGTGTTCTTTTTTATAATTTTATAAGTATTCAGCATCATTCTAATATTTTTATTTATATAGTTTTTCGTTGTCTCTTTTTTTATTTAATTACCAAAGAGAAATATTTTACAATGTTTGCACATTTTTTTCTATTTAACAATAGTAATTATTTTTTATCTACAATTCGTTTTTGGTTGTAAAACAAACTTTACATGTAAAAGAAACAAATTGCACACAACTCTACACTGAGATTTCATTACAAATCCTATAGAAATATTAAGTGAAGAATAGTAATAACAAGTAAATTCTAATTAAAATAGTCCTTTTGATACATCACTAAAACACATCTACATGCAAGAAACTGTCTGCTGAAGGAGAAGACTTAAAGTGTAGGTGGGAAACTTTTTTTTTTTACTTACAACATACTGTTAACAAAATACCGATTTTTATGGAAAATATAAATATATATGTATGTATATTTTATTAAACTTTAACACATGCTGAAAGCACAAAGTTTTATTAAATATTTTAAAATAATGTTACTAATATTAGTAATGTCTTTTCAGATATGTTTTTATACACATATGTACGGTTAATTGATATCAAAAAAAAAAAACAATAATTTCATAAAAAAAGAAATAGGTGGTAACATGTAAAAATATCTAAAATAAAATATTTGTTATTAATAGAATCAATGGAGTTTTCTTTAAGGGGAATAAGCTGGGGCAAACAGCTGCTGGTCACGTAAATATTACAGAACGTATACCAACTTTCTGAATCGTTCTATTTCTGCCCTTATTTTCTGGTTCATCATTCACTTCAATAATAGCATTGTAAATATTTTTCTTTTAAATTTGTGCAAAGGCTCCGTATAATTTGTATGTCCGCCATCAGAGGGGACATTTAACCCTTACTTACTTTACTTTAGATAGCAATACAGTCTGGGTGGACCCGGGAACAAACTAACACACACCAATTTTGCACACGAAATTGGTTGAGGCGCCTTTCCACTTGTGTGTGCCACCTTAAGTGAGATCTTCCTTTACCGCGTCGTCCTTCTGGGATGGATTCGAAGACTATCCGGACCGGAGCGTTGTTGTCCATGTCCTACCCATCTAAAGGTAGGCTTCCACATGTCATTCAATTGACAAAGTTTGACACCTCTCATTTATGTCATTAAACGACACCACTGTCAGTTTATTTCCACTTATGTCAATTATTGGCAAAAAATCGTTTGTCAGTTCATTGACAATGAAATTTTGACAAATGTCTTTGTCAGTTCGCTAAAAGCTATTTCCACTATCACTGCCAATTTGGAATAGTCATCTCATTGCCAATTGTGAATTAAAAAGGAAGCTAATCGCTCTTGCTTCTTTTGTTGTGTTGGTCGGATCCGAGTTGGAGCTACAGGCAGAAGACGACGAAAGCAGGAAAAGAAAGAAACCTGATTGTCGGGTTCAACATTTGTTTCTCGACCGAGAGTCTTGCGGAATTACGCAAAACTTTGCAATATGGAGCCAACATTTTTCAGACGCAAAATGCGTATGAATAGAACTGACTTCGAGTTTATTTTGCAAAGGGTGAAACCATACATCACAAAAAAATACATTTATGCGACAAGCGGTGCGACCAGCCGAAAGATTGGCCATAACAATTTGTTATTTGGCAATGGGAGCTAGTATGCAGGTCATGTCGGATGTTTTTCGCCTATCACCTACGACAGTGTATCGGATTATTCATGTGGCTTGCCCGATTATATATGATACATTAAAAGACGAATTTCTTAAGTAGGTTTTTGTAGTATTTGGAGTTAGAGTTCCAAATGTTTTCAAGTTTTTCCACTTCATGGATGCGAACAACTGAGGATTCCACGGTTCATTCCACAGATGCCTTCCTAATTCTTTTTGTTTTTATCTTCTCCACGGCCTTCCTCTGAAACATCTTTCGATATGGATGAAATATTCATTTTTCTACGTATTTTACAAATGGAAATTATTTATTTATTTAATTTTTATAAATAAATTTAAATACCTTGTATATTAAAATGTGTCTTTTGATTGACAAACAATTGAAAATGATGCCGATTAATTGTCACTGTCAATTAAAGACAAACGGACATTTTTTTGACAACTAGCTATTTCCACTTGTCATGTAAATTCTTTGTCAGTCATTGACAGGTGCTGTTAGTCAATTAAATGACAAGCAGTTTTTCATTATTTCGACTTGCCAATTTTCTAATTGACGTAAAAATACGTCATTTGTCAATTTCAAATCGACAAGTGGAAACCTAGCTTAAGGGAATGAATTCAAGTTTCAAGTTTATTGGTACCAATGGGATTTTACACTAATTCGGATGTAACCGTCCAGTTTACAAAGAGTTATAATACATAATATACTACTGAAAAATCGTTCATAAAATAAAGCATAAGGACGTTTCATACATACGTTTCTTGCGCATAAATTATGATACTTTACTTACTTCATTTAATTAAAAAAAAAGTATCCTTACAGGATTCATCATTCATTTTCATTTTAAATGCATTTTTATTAAACCAATTCAATTACATCTTAAATGCTAGACAAAAAACGCTTAAAACTAGCTTAACTAACTTAACTAGTTTTTTATTCGTCTTATTGTTTAATTATTAATGAATACTAAGACTAATTTTTTGGGAAAATTAAAAAAAACTTGGTATATGCACATTTTTTTTGTTTTTTCTTTTGTTCTTATAATAAAACTTAAAAATTACCTTAAAATAAATCTTAAACTACCTTATTCTATCTTAAGCTAAGTTTCCACTTGTCAATTTGAAATTGACAAATGACGTATTTTTACGTCAATTAGAAAATTGGCAAGTGGAAATAATGAAAAACTGCTTGTCATTTAATTGACTAACAGCACCTGTCAATGACTGACAAAGAATTTACATGACAAGTGGAAATAGCTAGTTGTCAAAAAAAAATTCCGTTTGTTTAATTGACAGTGGAAATTAATTGGCGTCATTCTCAATTGTTTGTCAATCAAAAGACACATTTTGATATACAAGGTAGGTAAATTTATCTTTTCTCTAACCGGAAAAATTTAATAAATAAATAATTTCCCTTTGTAAAATATGTAGAAAAATGAATATTCCATCCACATCGAAAGATAGATAGAGGAAGACCGTGGAGAAGATAAAAAAAAGGATTAGGAAGGCATCTGTGGAATGGAGCGTGGAGTCGGAGTTGTTCTTATCCATGAACTGGAACAATTTGAAAACATTTGGGACTCCAACTCCAAATACTAAAAAAATTCGTCTTTTAATATACCATATATAATCGGGCAAGTCTCATGAATATTTCCGATACACTGTCGTAGGTGATAGGCGAAAAACATCCGACATGACCTCCATACTAGCTCCCGTTGCCAAATAACGAATTGTTACGGCCAATTTTTCGGCTGGTCCCACCACTTTTCGCATAAATGTGTCTTTTTTTGTGATGTATGGTTTCACCCTTTGCAAAATAAATTCGAAGTCAGTATTCATACGAATTTTGCGTCTAAAAAATTTCGACTCCATATTGCAAAGTTTTGCGTAATACTCGTATCCGCAAGACTCGGTCAAGAAACAAATGTTGGACCCAACAATCAGGTTTCTTTCTTTTTCTGCTGTCGTCGTCTTCTACCTGCAGCTCCAACTCGGATCCGGCCAACACAACAAAAGAAGCAAGAGCGATTCGCTTCCTTTTTAATTCACAATTGACAATGAAATGACTATGCCAAATTGGCAGTGCTAGTGGAAATAGCTTTTAGCGAACTGACAAAAACATTTGTCAAAATTTCATTGTCAATGAACTGACAAACGATTTTTTGCCAATAATCGACATAAGTGGAAATGAACTGGCAGTGGTGTCGTTTAATGACATAAACGAGAGGTGTCAAACTTTGTCAATTGAATGACACGTGGAAACCCACCTTTACTCTAATTATATATTTAAATATATACTTTTTTATCTTTATCGATGTGCTGTTTTTCAATTCTTTTTATATTCAAGTGCTGTGGAACCTTTTTTTTCCTAGGTCTACCTAAAAATACCTACAAATACTTTAAACTATGTAAGTCGGCCAAGACCAAACAGCCAACTTTGAACGGGCTACCTCGGATTGAGAGGAAGGAGTTCCCTCTCTTTCAGTTAGCCACCAAAATTTTGAGAACTGAAGTTCAACGTCCTTCATATCGCGACCCGATACCGCCCTACTGAACCGGAGACGCTCCACACTGATGTGTACCACTTCTCTGTCGTAGTTGAGTCGCCTATCCACAGCTGTCCGATCAACGTGGAAGATTAGGTTCACTGCCAATCTATCCTGGATCAGACCCTTCTTAGGTATCTGACTACACTTCGACTGTCCGTGCGGTCCAACGATTGAGAACTTTCGCCTACTGTCAACTTTTCGCAAGCATCTCATCAGATTTAAAATCGGATGGATGGAATTTAATCTTTACTGATGGATCAAAGACGACGGAAAATACATCATTCGCTGTTTCATTTGAAAATGAATTTGCCTCGATATTTACAGCAGAAGCTTTCGCCATCCTTCAAGCCACGAAAACAGCAATGAAACGCAGAGTAAACATATCATATGCTCCGATAGCATATCTGTACTTAAAGCTATCAAAAACCCTAACAACAACTCTGAGCTCATATCGGAAATCAGATATCAACTCCTCAAATCGCCAAATAACATCAAGTTGATGTGGACTCCTGGGCATGTTGGGATCCAGGGTAACGAAAACGCTGACATTGCAGCTAACTCGGTCAAAAATGCTCCGTTATATAGATTCAATATCTACACTAAATTAGATTTGATAAAACTGATTCAAGAAACTACAAAAACTCATATCAAAAACGACTGGAGCTTATATCACCATCATTACAAGAAAGTAAACCCTGATAAACCCAAGCCGGTATACCCCACAAACATCTCTAAACAAAAAATCTCTAACTTTGCACGACTACGACTTGGATATACCTCAGTCTCATCAGCACCTTCTTACTAAAAATTGCCCGCCAGTTTGTACTTCCTGCAACACCACCTTGGATTTAACACATATTTTAGAAAATTGTTCTGTATTAAAAGCTATTATCAAAAATATATTTAAAAAAGATTCAATTTATAAAATTCTTAAAAACCCTAGTAACACAAATATAAAAAATCTCTGATTTTCTAACAAAAGCAAACATTGTTATATAATTTTAACTCATTATAGAGCCAATGGTCTCTGCAGCTAGGCTTGTTAATCTTAATAGTAGCATGTAATTTTAATTGCCTGTTAATAAACAATAATAATAATAATAATAATTGTTAGTTTTTTTCATAGTAAATTCGTTCCTTTTTTTGTGTGATAGATTTTGTTTAGCCCAAGCTATTAGTTACCGCATAAGTTCGTTTTGTCAGCGAAACAAATTATTTATTTATTACTTTATTTACTTAAGCTATTTTTTATAACTTTTGTATTTTTGCATTTATTTATTAAAATTTTATTTTTACGAATTCAATAACATAATTCTTAAATATTCTTAAATTTGTTACATTTTTAGAAAAATTAGGAAACTGATTAATTTGTTGAAAACCGTTGTAAATTATAGAGTTCTGAAAACATGTCGTTATAAAATTTGGTAATCTAAGGTCGCTCATATTTCTGAGATTATAGGGTTGAATTTTACTAACGTGTAATACGTCTTTCGTTAGATACTTTGGCATTATATTATTTTTAATTTTAAATACAAACATTAACGTAATCCGTTGTTTGACAGATAACCACTTTAACAAATTCAACATAAATTTGATTGACGTACTTGTATCTACTGCACTTTAAAATGGCCCTATTCTGCAACAATTGAGCCTGTTTATTCGACTTTCATTACATAAAAACAAAACAGTGGAACAATATTCGAAATAATATTCATTCCTTTCAGTTTTCTCACACAAAGGCTAAGGGTGAAACCAAATTGAGTTCTTTTTTTTTATACCTATGTAAGAATGTGTATATACTTCAAGTAGAATTTAGAAGTAATTTTTTTGTTGTTTCTTTTTTCTTACAAATTTAGTTGTGTAAAAATTATGTTTAGTAAAATAAAATTGTGAATCACGCCATTACAATTGAAATCGTGTGAGATTTTTTATTTTTTATCTTATTATTGAGAACTTAATGGCTTCCTAAGGCGAATTTTTCAGGGGATGCGGTAGGGCAGCTAAAGGCCTTTCGTTGACTGTGGCAGCATTTGCATTTAGGGAAAATTTAAATCTCCAGACCAACGAATTTCCAGGTTAGGAGGGTAAACTCAAATTTGCAATACCAACAGCAGCGCCTTCGGTGTGTTTATGTCGGTTCGTTTAAAGTTGAAGCAAACATATGTATAAGTATGATATGTGTTTTGTGGTAGACACAGTCAGGTTGCGGGGGCAAGAACCATTTCATTTCCGGCGAGCAGAGCCGTGCTACACAAGCATACCGCGTCTTTCGTACTCGACACTCTTCCCCTTGTCGGTTCCAGCCTAGTCTAACTTCCTTTCAAATTCAAATCCCAACGTCCATTGACGTCACTCCTGCCTATTACAACCGATATACTCGTATGTATGTACGAGGTGCGGTTTATAAATTCGTGGCGTAAGGCATTAAGAGAAAGAAGAGATCCGATTAAAAAATTTGATTTTTCAATATCTCATTTCCTCGAGTGAAATGCATTTCTCAAATAGGGCATACAGTGCCTTAATACCACCGAAAAAATATTCTTTTATTCTTTTTCTTTGCCTTTAAAATGACTTTCTACGATCGCGTTGATCTCGTTCTCATCTGCAAATCTCCGGTCTCGTAACTCCTTTTTCAAATTGAAAAAATGGAAAAAGTCGTTTGGGGCCAAGTCTGGGCTGTAGGGTGGGACGTCTATCGTTGAAAAACCTGTCTCTTGTCTGTCTTGTAACACCGCTTGTTGTTGGCAATGGGCATCACAATGGATCTAAATTGATCTAAGTGTGGCGTAGTAGGTCTTTCAACGTCTACGTCAACCCATCAAAAACCTAACCTAAAAGGCCTGTCTCGAAAACCGCGCCATGTGAACAGGCTCGTTATTCTGCTAAAACAACACTTCGAGCCTGAGTTTCCCACGTCGGTTCTGTACGGCCGCTTCACGTGCCTGACTCAATAAATTTGCGTAATATTGACCATTCATCGTAGTCCCCTTTGACAGGAAATCAATCAACAAAACACCTTCGCTGTCCCAAAAAACAATCGCCATAAGTTTCGAAGCCGACTTTCCTTTCTTCGACGGCCTCTACCCTTTTTCAATCCTGCATAGACACTTGTTTGGACTCCGGATCGTATTCTCTAATTTAACACATTTATGGTCACTAATTTAACACTCATTTTAATAGAAAAGAATTATAATTAATTTGTATTTATTTAAAAAAAAAAAAAATATTAATACTTTTGCGTTAAATATAAAAGTAAATTTCCTTAGTCCTACGAAGCATTTGCTATACATTACACCTGCAAGGATAAAAAAAAAATTCCCGTTTATAGCCTGGGCACGAATTTAGCACATTTTCTAATATTCGAAAAAAAACTACTGATTTAACCAACTTACCATTATTTACTCATAACTGTCTCTAGTACTTAGTAGAAAATCCCTTATTCATTAGGACTGAGGTATGTACATCGTC
Source organism: Pocota personata (assembly GCA_963082735.1). Classification (NCBI taxonomy): domain Eukaryota; kingdom Metazoa; phylum Arthropoda; class Insecta; order Diptera; family Syrphidae; genus Pocota; species Pocota personata. The sequence continues at coordinate 66,302,412 of OY720431.1, read as the reverse complement.
TAGATAAATTTTCTACCAAAGCCTCGCATTGTCGGTTTAGAATGGCATACCACTCATTTTGTATTTCCTGCCACAATTCGGGCAAATTTTCGGGTTTCTTTTATTCGATATGATATTCTGGTGATTGCTCAGGCTACTTTACAACATTTACATTATTGACTTCGAAGCAATTCCTAACTAGCCGAAAGGTGTTTGGGATCATTGTCATGAATGAAATGCAAAGAAACCGGTAAGTTGTCGTCTGCAAATGGTAGCATACTTTTTACAATAATGATTTTATAAAAACCATGCCAGTAAAGGTACCCCAGACCATTATGCATCCACCACCATGTTCCAGTGTTTTTATGGTGTACCTCGGGTCATGCTGCATGTTTTGTGAACGCCATACATACTTTTTTCCGTCTGATCCAAATCTGCAAAACTTTGATTCATCAGACCATGATACATTCTTCCAAAAAGAAAGTGGTTTGCCAATATGATCTTTTGCGAACTCTAGCCTGACTTCAAATTTTTCTTCGACGCTAATGGATTCCGTTGCGTTATGCACCCCCGCAATCTTTTTTTTTTGCATTTAATCGCCACCTTACTGTTCTAATTCCTTATGTCACTAGATCTCAATGATCTGGTCATTCTTGTTTAACATTTCCTGTGACCCCAAACCTTCTTTGAAAATGCCTTATAGCATATACACAATACACCATCTTCCTCGAATACTCCAAGAATTGCAAAATCTCCGCAACTGTCTTGCGTTTGGCTTTTATTTGCAAAATGAGAACCCTTTTCTCCTCTGAGCACCCAAACCTAATTAAAGTTTTTTTAATTGATTCAATTACTTGAAAATTTAGCAGTAGGAAATTTATAAATACCTCAAAATTTATTTCGATTTTAAATAAAAAAAAAAAAATTGCCCAATACTCATAATGTGCTACCTTTGTGTCCAGCAACAAACACGCTTACATGACAATAGCTAACTAAAACCTAAAGCAAAATTCCTTCGTTCAACTAACGGAATATGTTCTGCGGTATAGACGTGAGCAATTCAGTGTAAATTTAGTTGAAAAGGAAATAAAACCATGACAATTGTAAAACAAAGTAACCAGTGTGCCAAATTCGTAGCCATAACTGTATAACAAATAAATATTTTGGCGCTAAAAGACCATATAGGGCAATTGAGAGAAGCTTCTAATAGAGCCCAGAAATGGGACAGTGAAAAAACTTGATTTCCCGGATTCCAAAATCCGGAATGACCAAAATCCCGGAAAAAAATGGTAAATTTCAGAAATTTTTATTTTTAATTTTTTTTTTTATATTTTGTTGGTGACCAGAAATTTATTTATTTATTTATTTATCGACGGAGTTGATCTCTTACAGGTTTTACAAAATTTTACATATCTGGTATAATATATTTATAAATAAAGTACATAATGTATGTATTACAGATAAAACTTTATTAAATTACAGCAATTCAAATTGAAGCAAACTTCTAATTGTAGTTCTACTACGATTAAAGTCAACTATGTTGCTAACTAGATTATATAAGCGTGTAGATCTAGCAATAGGCTCATTTAAACGATAATTAAATCTATGAGTATAAGTGTATAAAAACTGACACTCCCTTAGGGTTCTTATCGGAGCATACATATGGAGCAATTCTAATATCTCCGTACATTTCACTTTATAGACAAAAACATCCTGTACAAACATTACTGCATGAATCTTACGTCTTCTTTCTAATGAAGTTAGCCCTAATAGAGCACATCTGCTATTATATGAGGGCATAAAATCCCATCCAAGTTTGGATATTATGAATCTAGTGAAGCGTTTCTGTATTCTCTCAACTCTGTTTATAGAAACTCCATAGTAGGGATTCCATATTATAGAGCAATACTCAATGAGTGGTCGAACTATAGAAACAAAAAGGGTTTTTAATGTGTATGTCTTTAGTGTTACGTTTGATAAAACCCACCATTGCGTTCGATTTAGCTATGACATAATCGATATGCGCATTAAAAGTAAGTTTAGTGTCGAAAATTACACCGAGATCATTTATTTCACATACAGCTTCTAATCGGCTACCCTTGATAAAATAAGACATATTCACAGGGAAAAAACGCCGATATGCCGAAAAGACCTTACATTTAGAAATGTTCAAAGTTAATTTGTTACGTTCACACCAGCTGACGATTTTATCCAAATCGCTTTGTAGCCTAAAACAGTCATTTACACTTTTTATTTTCAAAAACAATTTTAGGTCATCTGCATAAAGCAAGCACCTAGAATGCTTAATGACTTTAGATACATCATTTATAAAAAGAATAAAAAATATTGGCCCAAGATGGCTACCTTGTTGTACACCTGAGTAAACATTGATAGGATTGGAAGTGCAACAGTGCATTGGAAACCCATTTTAAAAAAACTTGAATGAAAGCCGATCTTATTAAGCTTAAACAGCAAAATGATATATATATATATATATATATATATTTCTGCCAGTTGAGCTTTTGGTTTTTGATGATGTCGATGCGGCTACATTACACGCTGGCGACGTCGAATTACCTGTTGCAGGAACAACAATAGTGGGATCGATTCGATGAGGTATAGTTACTTGGGTGTTTGGTGGCTCGGAAGTAGCTGTACTGACCGAGAGGCCCACCAAACTCCTGGCACTGTTTGATGATGGTCCAGTGGTCCCGGCAACAGCAACGTTAGTTTCAAAGAGTGCATTATTAATGGGCGCGGCACGAGAAACTTTGTTATCTTCGGTGCTTGCTGCCGGAGCGTTAGAATTATAGCGGGAGAGATTCACTGAACTCTTAAACTTGCCCAACTTGTGTTAGATTTTTTTACTTTTTCGAAAGAAATATTGTCTTTAATCAAAACCGAAACTTGTTTTTTTAATTCGCAAGAGAGTGTTTTGATAGTTTGAATTAAAATAGTATTGGATTCACGAGACATAATACAAGAAGTGCATCTCCAGATCTTGCTGGGTTCGGAGATTAAGATTTTAGAATTAGTGTCCGAAATGTCTGAACATTTTTTATGAAACGTTTGATTGCAAAACGATTCACATTTAATGAAGTTGCAATCAGTAATCTCCTTTCCACATTTTGCACAATTTTCAAGCACCATTTTAAAGAATTAAAAGAAATATAAGAAAAACTTTGAGAGAGAAAGGAAAACACAACCGATCACTGACGTTACGTGACGATCAATGAAATTATTGAAAATTGATAATAAAATCTCTTAGAGAAACATTTAGAGTTCTTAAACGAAGTTCAAATCGATGAGAATCTGAAAGCATTTGCTTTAGTGATAGTGATTTCCCATAGATACATATTCTGTGAGCTCATTTTATGATTAGCACGGACTGCTTCCTAAGTGGTGAATGAATATTGGTGAATGGATAAATTTCACAAAAAACGTTCTTTCCAGAACGACTAATTGTTTGCTATAGAGATTTTACTCACTTTTTTTTACAAAAAAAAAAAATTGAAAGAAATGCTTACACAAATAATTGCACAGCCAGTCGGTTTTTTCGTTTTCGGGATTTTCATTTCCGGGATTTTGTTAGTCGGGATATCGTGGCCAACCCGTTTTTTGGGACTCGAACTTTAAGTCGCCCAATGAGTCAATACAAGCGTAAAACATCAGTAAGAAGTGTAAGTCGAAAGCTAAGTAGTAACCCATGCCATACCACAAACCAAAAAGTAAAACAAAAGGACAATAAAGCGGTGCTACCGCACTCTGTACCTATATCACATCGATACAGTCTCGAATAATTATTAAGGGTATTCCCATTATTATTTTATCTATCTGTAAACTTAACGAAACATTACAAATCATTCTTCTTTTTCATTGTTGTTCTTTATTTTAATTAATAGAAAAAGGAAAATTTGTTCCCGTCATACCTTGTTAAATTAACATAAGTGGGAAATATACTACTATCACCGAATTAGACTGTAATGTTTTTCAGCTTGCGGTTAAGGTCTTCGAATTTTAAAATCTTCCTTATAAAGAAGTCACCGTATCGGTGGGAAACTTTAGTATCGGCAATGTGAATCATGTCATTATCAATGTAAAAGTCCAACTGTAAATAAATCGATAATACGATCGCATAGCAAAGGTAAAACTTAATCTCTTACCTCAGATCCAGATTGAAACTGTCCTTCTAAGCCACTTGATCCCTTGGTCCATACTAGATTCTTCATTTTATGTTTGAAGCAGAGCAGACGAATTAGTAAAGTCCTGATTTCATCGTCGCTCTTTGCGTCGATAAATGATGCCAATTTTTCCAACGGCAGGGTGGTGTACAGTTTCAAATAAGACCTAGTTGTTGGGACGTCCTTTTGTTGACGCACTTCGTCCATGAAAACCTGCAATTGATGCTCCATTGGATCCTTAACGTAATCCTCCATGGGAGCATCAGCTGACGGCGGACATGGGCTGACAAATCGTGGACAAGCGAAGAGGAAGAACATCTTAAATGCTTCCAAATCGCCACACTGCATCTTGTACATATTGTCCTGGTAGTTCTTTTCCCTTAGAACCTGCTGTATCGACTCATCGATGCATTGTGGATGCAAAACCAAGCAAATAGCTAGAAGATGGTACATCTGTTCGGCTTGTTTGTTAATTTGATCATTCTGGTATGAACGAGTGCTGTACAACTGCTTGGTACGTTGGATGTACAAGAGAATCTCGGAGAAAGTGCGGATGGCGTCAGCATAACGCCGCATCATCATGTAGGCAAATCCCACGTAATAAGAGGTAGAAATTTGGCACGCTGGTATATGCGAATACTGCGACTTTTTATGAATCTCAATTGGCTCCAGCACTTTGATCGCCTGATAGTAGTCTCCAAGAAGCGAATGAACACGGAGAAGTCCCACTAGAGAGAAATAACCCAACATCTTGTAGAAGGAATGTTCTCCGAATACTCCAGCAACCGCTTGGGGATCATTGCCTTGTGAAATCGCTTGCAATTGCTTCTTGATATTTGAGATGTCAACCAACGAGTGAAGGACGTTCAATATGCACAATATGCTCCACACATTGTTGTGTTGAATGCACAATTGTTGGATTTCTTCTTGACTTTTATCGGTCAGACGTGCTCTGTAAGGAATAGAAAAAACTTTTACTTTGCCACCGCTAAGTCTCAGTATTTGTGTTTACCTGTATTGTGCAAAGTTCTGGAACTGATAAACAAATTCGTCAACTAACTCCCACAACCAAATGTCAGGCAACTCTAGCAAAACTGGACTCGACGACGAGATAATCAAATTGAAGAAGTCGCAATAGTTGAAGAATGAATTTATGCGTTGCTCCAACTTTGGTCCGCCGGGAAGCCTAGCGTGGATGTGACGGTAATACAACTCTTTGTACAGAATCAGAAACACTTTGTCATGTTCAACCAAAGCCGCAACTTCTTGCTCATCGGGCCATGCAGATTTATCGAAATGATGATCACTGATTTGGGGGAAGGTGTTCTCATACATATTCTGAATGTCGAAGAGCACTCCCTCCTTGATGGCTGAGCAAAAGTTCATCAAGAAATACTTGACATTCTCTGGCATTTGTTTGGAGTAATAATTTCGCTCGTACTCCATATCCAATTGCGGATCACCAGTATGACCATAATCATCATAGATGTCCTGGGGAATGTAAAAAAAAAATGCAAAATGCAAGTTTGGTGAGTTGACTCGTATTACTTTGCTGATTGATGTTTGGTTATGTTTGACAAAACTTTATTGTATGGTTTTTGGTTGCACTATTTTATGGAATATTTAAGGCTTAAATGTTGTGATGTACCTGATTGCCGTACTCTTCACCACCGTACATGATTTTATACAATTACAATATTATTTTTTGGGTTTAAAACGAAAATTGCCAGCTAGATGACAGAAACACGCCAGCAGCCGAATACTTCAAGAAATAAAGAGGGAGATGGCAGGATAAGCGAGTGAGTGAAGTAACTAAAGTTGTTTAGTAGTGTTCGTTTTTAGTCATGAGTAGCGATGAAAGTCTTAGTACTAAGAAATGGTATAAAATAATGAAAAATCCCACTATAAATGTATCTATGCTCTGACACACTGCCGCATAATCATGGTATTCGAATGCTACATTCTAAATTTGTATTTCTTTATTCGCTCGGAATATTCCGAATGATGATTCTTGTTTCTTTATTCGTTTGAAATATCCTTGTCATTTCGTGTTTCTTTATTCTGAATGCACTCTATTTGTTCGGAGAGGAAAGGCAGATTAATCAGAACGAATTGTTTTTTGCCGCTGGAAAAGTTGTGTATAGTTATCAAAGATTGTTTTTAGTTAAAAAATACTGTAAGACAGGGTTAAGCGATGAACCGTTCCGTCCGATCCATTGGTTCCAGCGATAGTGCTGCACAGAATGCTTCCGATCTCATGTGACATTTGATGTTTCGTCATTACTCAAAATAGGCGAAAAATAGCAAAATTGTAAATGAAAAACTAATAATTGGATCTTATTCAAATGTTTTTGGGCATTTATGTTACGTATTGCGTTCACAACCAAACAAAAACAATACATTAATGAAAGCGTTGAGTCTGTTTAGTTTAAACATAACCTCAATTTCCTTATTGTGGGCTCGCAAATATAACCTAATTTTCCCCACAAATTCTTCCACTGTTCAAATTGTTCTCCAAAACACTTTTTTCTTAAAATGTTCTCTTCCACTTAATACTGAATACCTCGAAGTTTGTGAACACAATGATGGAGGGAAATGAAAAGGTCACAGTCGTTCACAGACTTTCACAGTGCGCAGATGTGTTTCGGCTTTGAGTGAAATTGGCAGTAATTTCAAGTAAATAATTAGACAGTGTGAATTTAAGTGGCCAGTTAGCCTAGTGGTAGTGGTGCTGGTCTATCAAGCCAGAGACCCTGGTTCAATTCCCGGCCAGGGAAAATAAAATTATACTTTTTTTTTTTTTTTTTTTTTTCATTTAAAAAAAAAAAGTGAAATTAAAATAAAAACAAAACACGTGATGGAAAGTGAGCGGTCCGCGCTCCCATTAGCGGGACCAGCGGGTGGAGTGACTGCATCAGTTGATGACGCAGTTCAGTCAGGCCACCCAGTAACAGTGGTGACCGAAAGTAAGGGCAAAAGGAGAAGGAAAATTAAGCCTACTCCTAACCTCGTAAAGCGTCCCTCCACATCAGCTTCAGCTGAACAGCTGCCAGGTGGAGTGAGGGTAGGGGCGCCGAGTACAGCAATAACAGCAGCAGCAGAAAAGAAGCGGCAGAGGTCAGATGACTCGGCCGAATATCCATATATCTCCGACGGTGGGGAAGGCCGCTACATTGGAGACGACAAAAACAATAGCTTCGCCGTTTTGGCGTCCGCTGAATCAGAGGACGAAGATGAAGAAGTCGAGAGCCTGACTTCCAGCATTAAACAGCTGGAACAAAGGGTGCGTGCTATAAAGGCCAAACAAATGGCCAGAAGAGAGAGGGAGCGGCAGCTGGAGCTCCAGGGCGCTTCACAACAACAACAGAAGCAGCCAGAAGGCCAGCTGCAACAACAACAAAGGCACCCGCAAATACAGCAGCAAAAACAGCAGCAACAACAACAGCAGCAGAAAACGCAGCAACAACTACAGCAGCAAACAACGCAGCAACAACCGCAGCAGCAGCAGAAAAAGCAGCAACTGCAGAAGCAGCAAAAACAGCAGCAGCAGACACAGCAGCAGCAGCCGAAACAACAGCAACAGCAACCGCAGCAACAACCGCAACAGAAGATGACTGCAAAGACAAAGGTGCCTCCAATTAATACTTACAAAATTGAGCTGAAGGATACCATCGAACTATGTAAGTCGGCCATAGGCAGTAATTTTTCTATTAAAAGATTAAATGAAAATAGACATTCTATCCACTGTAATAGTGTGGAAGAATATAAAAAAATTAAAGAATTACTTAGGGATACGACGACGGAGTTCTTCTCCTTCACCCCGAAGGGGGAAAAGCGGCAAACAATGCTGCTGAGGGGGATCGACCCGTCTACTGATCCGGAGACGCTCCTTGCGCTGCTTAAAGAGAAAGAGTGCAACGAGCTCGAATTTGTAGGGGTCAAGCCATTCACCACAGCTAAGGCAAAAAGGGAGAAGCGGAAACTGCCGTTCTTCCTAGTTCAGCTTTCACCCAATAGCAAGCTGGATGGTCTAAGGAGTATTAAAGTCCTAGACTACCAGGTTGTCGCCTGGGAAAAATTAAGAAGGAGCGAAAACATTTTACAATGTGTTCGCTGCCAAAGGTTCGGTCACGCCGCGTCGAACTGCGAAATGCAGCCTCGATGTGTCAAGTGTGGAAAGAACCACAAAGCAGAGGAATGCACTCTGGGTAAGGATGGAGTGGGGGTAAGAGCCAGCTCTCGTGTGCTTTATGCAGGAACTCGGGACACACCGCAAACTATCGGGGTTGTCCTAAGTTCCAGTATATTAAGAAAGTAAATCTGGTTCGTCAGGAGAAGGTCGTAGTGAAACGTCCACCTGCTCCAATTCAAACACAATCCGTCACTCCCCAAGTGACCTACGCCCAAATGGCGGCAGGTCGGGGAAACGCGGAACAGAAAAGACCGAAGGTTGCTTCTCAGGCCCCAGCGCCTAGAGCACCGGAGGCTCAAACTGACCTGCTGGCCATCTTGCTCTCTATCCAAGGGCAGATGGAGCAGCTTCAACGTCAGGTACAGGAGCAGGCGAAGCGGGTGGACCAGATCTACGCACTTCTGCCGGGCTTAACGCACCTTCAGTCGTAATGGGTACGAACATGGAGGAGCAATGCTTGAAAATCCTTGCGGTGAATGTGAATTCACTGATTAGGATCGAGCGAAGAGCCGTATTGTTTAAGTTGCTTGAAGACCAAACCCCCGATGTGCTTATGGTTAGCGAAACAAAGCTATCCCAGAAGCACAAATTGGGGCACAATAAATACAATATTGTCAGAAGAGACCGACCCAACTCCACACAAGGAGGAGGTGTTGCGATCTTCATACGCAAACAATTGCAATTTAAAGTTATGTACAGCGGTGAAGTGCGAAGGTTCCAGGAGCTGGAAGCGTGTATCGTGTGCATCCCTCTCCGTAGTGGAAAGGAGATGTACTTGGTCGCACTCTATGCACCTGAAGCTGCTCAATCTACTTTATTTATTTCAGAGCTCGAGACACTTTTTCGATGCCTAAGGCTGGAGTCGGAGGAGAATTATTTCATCATGGCCGGAGATCTAAACGCCAAACATAGAGATTGGGGAAACAACACACCTAATCCTAGAGGGAACCTACTATTCAATTGGTGGGGTCGGCACAGTGTCGAGTATAAACTCGATTTGAAAGCTACAGATAGTCCGTCGTTTCCTAGAAGCGGCTCCTATCTGGATCTTATGCTGTTCGACGTACGGTTACAACTGACCGACATGGACCGACAAACTATAAACTGTCTGCACACATTTGTGTATGACAGTGACCATTGCGGACTCAGTGCCGTAATAACGATTCCCAACGAAATTGCGGAGTTAGAGGAGTTTGTCCAAATGTACTCCTACAATTATAGTAGGACGCGTTGGACTCGCTTCTCAAGAACTTTGACAAGAGCACTCTCCTCGAATTCGCTCTACCCACCGTCCAATAGGAATCTGTCAAACGAGGAGATTGACTGGTACCTAAAACAAATGGACGAGACAATTAAACGAACTATGGACAATACGATACCTCGGTATCAACATACTGACAACGCAGACATATTCCGCAATGCAACAATTGACGCACTACACCAACACAAAAGTAGACTGCTGTCGAGACTAAAAACCTTGTACAGACAGTTTACTGACAGACAAAACTCGGAGGTTGGGACGCTGAAGTCGTTGATTAAAAACCTCCAAAAATTAATTAGAGAAAATTACAGACTTTCTGTAAATTTGCATTGGAACAACAAAATTCGGGCTGTAAAATCCAACAACCCGAGTATGTTCCCGCAAATAAATAAAATATTTCGGAGGAATAATCAAAACGACCTTCCGTGTCTTAAGATCCCCCGAACGCCGAACAATGGACGAATACTTATAACAGCAGGTATAGATCCAGATAACGCAGTAGAGGATGACAACTTCTTTGTGATTGAAGATCCGCAGGAGAAGGTAGAGGCTATAGGAGCGACTTTCCAGGAAGTGTACAAGGTGAATGATACCATTTGCCCGAACCACGACCTGGAAAATCGCGTCCTTGTGCACAACTTCTACCTTCGAAATGATATAGAGCACTGGCGATCCGAGAACATAGGTTTTACCGAGTTCAATGACGATAACATGGCAAATAATGTCATCGCCGATGAAAGGATACATCCCCCGTTCATATCGAAGGTGGAGCTCCAAGCGATCTTCGACTCTTTGAGGAGGAAGAAATCTGCGGGAATCGATGGAGTATCGAATATTGTGCTTCGACATCTCCCTCTAGAAGCGGTGGACATTTACACTACTCTGTTTAACAATGCACTGAATAATGCACATTATCCAACGCATTGGAAAACAGCAGTGATACAACCCATCCCCAAAAGGGGTAAGGACACTTCCAATCCGGCAAATCTCCGGTCGATAAGTCTCCTTCCGAACATCAGCAAGGTATTCGAGAAAGTGATCAATAGGGCCCTGCTTAAGTGGACTGAGAACAGTAATATAATTCCGGATAACCAATTCGGTTTTAAGGCGGGGCATGATACAATACATGCCGCGTCTAAACTGGTATCGGATATCCAATGGAACAAATGCAAGAACCAATGCACGCATGCCTGCCTGATTGACTTGGAGAAGGCATTCGACACTGTATGGTTAGAGGGACTCTTCTACAAGCTAAGCAGGCTGGGCATAAGCAAACCACTGCTGTACATACTTCATAACATGCTCACCAGTAGAGAGTTCATTGTCAAAAATGGCAAGGTGACTTCTGCTGGAACATTTCTAATTAAAAACGGCCTGCAACAAGGTGCGGTTAATTCACCGATTCTTTTCAACATTTACACGAGCGATCTGATAGGATCACTTCACCATACCATAGCGTGCGCAGACGACTTGATCGCATACAGATCAGGACCAAAAATCGAGGTCATTGCAACACTCTTGCAACGTGACTTCGGTAAGATTCAGCGATATTGCGAATACTGGAAGTTGAAGATCAACTTCCAGAAATCGGAAACCATTCTTTTTAGGAAGCCGTTGTCTGGTGCCTCTAGGGATACCAGAAAGAATTGGCGAAAGTTCTCAATAGTTGGACCGCACGGACAGCCACTGCGAGTCGAAGTGTAGTCAGATACCTGGGGCTTTGGTTAGACCAATATCTATATTTTAACAAACAGCTCTGGCCAGAGCCAAAGGTGCTTTTGCCCTTACAAAGAGACTTTTTTATAGCAAGCAACTAGATGCAAGGGTAAAGGTAATCTGCTACATGGCCCTCATCCGGCCCATGCTCGTATATGGATGCCCCGTGTGGTTCAACGTGGGAGCAAGCTTGTTGGAAAAGATTCGGGTGTTTGAGAGGGCTTGCCTTCGGGCTTGCCTTCGGGCTTGCCTTCATTTGTACAGAACACCAGAGTTCCAGTACATAAAATTCTATCCCAATGAGGTCCTATACAACAGGGCTAACCTAATAAGAGTGGATAATTTCGTTATCAAGCTGATTCGAAGGCACATTGCAAGAGCAATGAGCTCGACGAACAACCTGATCTCCGGGGCTTATTACCCCAATTACGAGTATCATGAGAGAGTGCGCCTTAACGGCTTTGTTCCCCCAGAGGCGTTCCTCTATTTTGATAAGAAAGGTCTGATCCAGGATAGATTGGCGGTGCCGCTAATCTTCCACATTGCTCGGACAGCTGTGGATAGGCGACTCAACTACGACAGAGACGTTGCACACGGCAGTGTGAAGCGTCTCCGGTTCAGTAGGGCGGTATCGGGTCGCGATATTTTTGACGTACAACGTCAGTACGGTCATTTCTGGTGGCTAGCCGAAAGAGAGGAGACTCCTTCGTCGTTTCCTCCTAATCCAGGGTAGCCTGTTTGATGATAAAAGTTGGCTGTTCTTGCCCATGGCCGACTTACATAGTTTAGGTTTAGGTAGTTTTTTAGGTTTAGGTAGGTGTAGGTAATAATTAAAAAAAAAAAAAAAAAAAATATCCACAGCACTTGGATGAAAAAAAAAAAAAAAAAAACACAAAAAACACAAAAAAAAAAAAAAAACAAAAACAGCACTCGATAAAAAAAAAAAAAAAAAATTAAAAAAAAAAACAAAAAAATTTACGTAGAAAATACGTAAGGTAGAATAAGATAGGCTAATTTAGAATAAGATAGTTTTAAGATTTATTTTAAGGTAGTTTATAAGTTTTATTTATAAGAATACAAAAAAAAAGTTCAGTCACTAAGTTTTTATGTAATTTTCTTAGTTATAATTAAAATTAAATAAATGAAATAAATAAAGAATTTTCAAGTACGTTACGTCGAAAGACATAGTTTTAAGTATTAGGTTTAACTTAGAGCGCCCGCTTAGGGCCAGTAAGTTAGAATAAGATAGTTAAGTTAGTTAAGCTAGTTTTAAGCGTTTTGTCTAGCAATTAAGTTACAATGAATTTAAAAAAATAAAAATGCATTAAAAATGAATGAAATGGAAATGAAAAGGTATAGGGAAGTGCTAAAAAGTTAATAGATATGGAGAGTGAAATAACGACATGCGTTAATTTCAGATATTTGCAAATTATATATATCTGGAAATACTGAGGAAGGCACGTTATTCCACATTCGTGTTAAATGGCTAAAGATCTCCGACGGTGAGTGGTGCGGGAGAAACTAAGCTCCGAATCATGCTACAGGCATGTACAGAATGGGCTACGCATGTATTCTGGTTAATCAGACGGACAGGGGGGACACAACTATATATTTACTTGACGAACTTATTTGGGCTAATTCTACTAACAAATAGCAAATTCATTTGTAATGCCTTCCGACCTATAGGGCAAAGATCGAGTTTTCCGATCCGATCCGTTCATTGTGTGCAGCTTACCTGCAAAAAATGGGCTGTAAAATGTTCATCCTTTTAAAATCATCGGAATTGACGGGATCGGAAGCATTTTGTTTGGCACTTTACTTTGACTACTGATTACTTTGACTAAAAATAGGAAAATCTTTCTAATCCCCCGAGTTTGTCTGTATATTAGTAGAAAAATATGTTGGTTTCAACTTATATGCAAGTACATTTATGAACTAGATGGCGCTAGAATTGATCTATTGAAGAAATATGAAATAAACTCCAAAAGTGACTGCGCCTTTGAAGTATTGCTTTGTTGCAGTAAAACTGATCACTTTTTGGACAAACTGAGTTATTGATATACTTTTGTAGTGAAAAGTCGAATTTGGACGTCGTTCTTTAAGCAAGAAGCACAATTTTGGGCGAAAAAGAATAATGATCTTCTTCAGCCTTGCCGGCTTCAATGGCAGCACTTACAAAAAAAGTATTTCACATTAGTCCGGTCCATCAGACATGGCTTCATCACCTGATCCACATTTGAATTCGGTCACTGGAGAGTAAATTCTCAAAATGGTTTGACTTGTTTGTATTACGCTTCCCAAGCACTTGATTTTGTTTCTCATTTAGAATCAGAAATATTTCTTTTCGGAGATGATTCCGTTTAAGACAAGAGCTAAGAACTATGGTAGAAACCAATTCAGATCCAGCTAAAGACGTGGAAATTGGTAAAGGCTCGTTGCTTACACCTCGATCGGTGAGATGAGCTGTGAATTTAGGCTGAAATGAAAAAAAAAAAATAAACAAATGAGAAAAAAAAAATATTTAATATAACAATTAAGCAAAAGCTACTCATCTTACTGTAAAGGTATGAACTCTTTTCCTTTACATACCTAAATAGATTGAAGTTGGTTTTGCTAATTATTTCTATAATTAAAATAAAATTGAATCTAAAAGTTGTAATCATTAGCCTCCATTTCTTTAAATTTGCACTTTATGAAACTTACACTGGAAGGACTAGATTTAGTCCACATTAAATGAAGTATATTTATTACTTTTATTGAATTCAATGCACTACGTTGGATGCAATATGCGAATTTCATTATTTTCCTTAAATATTTCAAATTACATATTTTTGAGTGATCAATGAAAATGTGAAAAACGAGGTTATTTCTGTATTTGTTAGTCAACTCAGAATCAAACTATATTTTACTTTTCAATGCATTAATAAATTTCAATAACAAATACGAATAAAAAAAGACTGTTGGTGTTTTGGTTTCCTTTAAGAATCTCTACTTGTTTTCGGAAAGAACGGATTGGATGAACTTTTTTGTCTCCACACAGTTAGTCACATGTTAGAGAATTTCAGTTTGTTCAACATTATCAACAGCCAAACGAATAATTTCGGCGATAACAGAACGCTGAGCTACAGTCTATTCCCTTTTTGAGTCCACTCTTGGAGGTACGTTATCTTGATCGCCATTTGGTGGACCCCCAACTAGCTATCTATTTTAATTAAATGTTCACTACTTGCGTTGGCAAAATTAAATTTTTCATGAGAGAAAGAAAACTTGTTTACATAGTTGATTGTAATGCTTCAAGATATACAACTAAAATTGTAATGATAATTTATTTTTCTTTAAACTAGAAGATAATTTTTAATAATGTGGTAATTATATGCGCTTTTTACAAGGCTGTGATGGAGTTCAATTATTTATTTTAATTTTACGTTACGCTTAACTATTTTGGCATTATTTTCAGTTTAACACCAAATATTATCCAAGCACTTTATTGACATTAAATCGAACTAAAATTTACAATTCCATTGTTAATTATTTTGATAACGGAAACTGTAATTAATGTCAAAGTAGCATTTGATACATAAATACATTTCCAATTAATCTAAACAAGCCTTTACAAATTAGTATTACCTGAAAATAGTTTTAATAGGTAGTTTGTACCTTATCGAAAATATTAAAACTACAACACTAATTTACTAGGACTTAGTGATTTTTCCTCGTACAATAATCAAATCTACTCGAATCTACTCCGGTCCCATGTTAGAAAAGAGGCAGCTCAGGTGTAAAAAAAACGAGCTGTGCTTGTTCCGCGAATCAGTAAATTAAATCCAGTTCCACAATGCGCTCATCTCGTTTGGAGCTAAGTTATGACAGACCGCCCTGGTCGCGATCAGTGAGTGATTAACCATTTTGGTCTGTCACGGTATGAAAGGTTTAAATTGCTAATCGGGATTACGGTTAAGTGCTATTGGGAGTTAGTCGCGATAAGTGTTGGTCTGTCACGGATTTTAAGTAGGCTCACAGAACTAGCTCAGCTCTTTTTTGACAGCAGAACTGCCACTTTTAGAAAATGTAACTGGTGAAGATTCGGGAAAATGCGAGTAAATTTGATTTATTGTACTGGGTTCTTTTACCTAATTTGTAATGTAGTTCTTTTGCCTAATTATTACATCATTTGAGAAAACTAAGCTTTTTGGAGCTTAGCAATCCAATTGAGATCAATTCCAATCAATACTATTTTGTATAGTTTTGTCTTTAATACATATATCTTTATGTATTCAAAATTCCTTTACATCTGTTGTCAAAATTATTAATGATTGCAAGCGCAAATTTGGCTACAATGAATTATCGATAAATGGTGGTAAAATGTTTGTGGAAATTTTAGTTGAGGCCTAAATTACTGCGTGCCTACTGGTCTTATACAGAAAATAATAAATAATTTACTTACAATAAAAACAAATAATCAAACTCAGTTATATATTACCAAATATTATGTTACTATTTGCCCAGAGAGACAAAATACAGGAACCTATTATGTTTAGCTGTCTATTTTGTGATTGTCTGCAAGAGTAATTTAACTTTGCCAGTGCCAACAATGAACATTTTCACCTAATAACATACCAACATAATGGAATTTGCCTATAACCTATCAATTAGTGCTTTGAATGTGGATATTTACTGATGAGATTGAAAGCATATCTTTGTTCAAAAGAATTCTGAAAAAGTAATACAGTCCATTTAATACGGAGTGAATCTACTCCTATTGCAGTCAAAGTGGTAGCGTTGATATGAGTGGGTGCCAGAGTGATCCTATTCCGGTGTTTCAGTGTTAAATTACCGAGGTGGGTTTAAGAGGGATCAAGAGTTAATCGCTATTTTAAAAGCTAAATTTCTCCAACAAAAATGAAACCAATATTTCCTTAAACACAGGAATGACTTTATTAAAAGTACGATCCATCCACCACGTTTGCTTTTTACCCAATGCCTCGCACACTATCAGTCGAGTCGCCACCGCTACACTTTATTCATCTCTCTGCTTCTGTTCCGTTCTTGTTCTTTTCCACTATACTGCCGGAACACAATGACGTCGCTGTCGTAGACGTAGTTGCCGTCACTTGAGGTCGCTCACCGATGTCGCATACCCTCAAACGTTTCGTCAACAATGAAGTCGTATACTATGATACATTTACATTTTTACATTTTATTTATATACATTTTTTTATTTACATTTTATTTTTACAATTTTGTAAAGCGGATGTCATAAATTCCATAATATTTGATGTTCTTTAACCATTTGTGTAAATTTTTCAGTGTACTGCTCTCCATTTAGCCTCGTTGCACGACAAAAGATTAAAGTTGCCCAATTCATACGACTACGGGAGAGACTCGTTGTATTCACATTTATACATTTGCGTGTATTTCAACTTTTGACAGCACGTACGAGCGCGACTACGGTTACAACAGGGACGTCATTGTGTTGCAGCAGTTACGATCAATTTTGGTTTGTCACGGGTTTAAGAGATCTTGCTCTCACTTCCAAAAAATTGTGATTTTGCGAATTTTAATGCAAAAAGTATATTTTTTCCCTTTTGAAATTTTACGTAAATAGCACTCAGTTTGTGTTAAAAAGTGTTCAGATAATCGTCGTTCTCTGTGTAGACACAAAATTACACTAATTGCGTACCGAATGTTCCGAAAATTGCCGTACTAAAGAGGTATTTTTTTCTAGTTACTAGCCAACACTGAATAATTACCAGGAAATGACAGCTCTTTATTTTTTTTTGGACCATCAGTGGGTCGAGTCCCAAAAGTAAAACATTTTAATTAATTGTGAAATTGACACAAGTTTATAGTTCTTAGTTTTTCATTTATAGGAAGAATTCACACTCTGCTCTTACTCGAATGGATTAGCTGAATCACTTACACTAGAATCCGCTTGATACACTTGAGTGTCGTTGCGACCTTTGGCACGGTGACCAAATTACAATAAGAAAGTGAAAATACTCAATTAAAATTCATTGTTCTAACACAAGTAGTAAATCTACACAATGGCAACGAAACGACGACCGATTCGTCCAGTGAATACCAACATGAACTTTCGACCAGGGGGGCCTGACATATCTAGATCTGAAGCCAGAGGCACGCGACCCACCGCACAACCCACGACAATCAAAGAAATCCTAGTTACCACCATAATGTATGTGTGCAAGAAGACGATATTCTTCGACACAAATCTTAAAGTTGCTCTCTACCTAGGCAGTCTGTTTCTAGTCTCACTAATTGGAGACTTTATACCATATCCCAAAACATATTTCTCCCGGTCTGATAACCTGTTCAATGTGTATTTCGTGAAAATCGGATGGGGTTGGACGTTACTCTTTAGTTTACCGTTCTTGGTCATGACATCGATGGTATTGTGCTGTGGTGACAAGAAGAAGATGCTAACAAATCATTTACCTCGGATTGTAATCGCAACATTCTTTTGGTTTTTCTGGACGAAGCTATTCAACATGGTTGAGACATCGTATGGCAGGTGCACCGCAAAAGGGTTTGACAGTAAATCGAGTTGCTTGCGAGCTGGTCATTTGTGGAATGGGTTCGATATATCGGGGCATGCCTTCATACTGATCCACTCAAGCTTGGTGCTAATCGAAGAGGCCAGACCGATCGTGAAGTGGGAATCTATTAAAGAGCATCTGCGAAACGAGTTGCACAACCGCAATGTGTCTGAGCGATCTAGCACAAATCCATTGAGGAATCTAAGTGAAGAACAAATAAAGATGCTCAACATCTTGTATGAACGATTGACGCCAGCAATTCGTACTCTTTTCATTGGGATTGCAGCTTTGCAGTTGCTATGGGATGTGATGTTAGTAGGAACTATGCTCTACTACCACAAGATGATAGAGAAATTCGTTAGTGGAATTATTGCGATATTGACGTGGTACTTTACATATCGTTTCTGGTATCCGTCGTGGGCTTTACCTGATCCAGCCGGTAGTGGATGTTTTTTTTATCAACGCGAACGAGCTGATACTTTTGTGTACAAGCGGACTCCAAGCCTGACGCCAACAATGCCCACACAACGCTCTTCTACGACCTTAGGTCAAGTTCCTATGTTTATGGGTTTGCCAATTTATACAAATGCGCGTTCGCCTCAAGCTTCTGCAAGCACTCCCAGTACCTCGAATTTGTCAACAGAATCTATTTCTTAAGGAAGACGTTTCTGCAATAAACGGATTTTCATAATCGCATCGACATGGGTTTTTTTTTTTTTGGTGAAATTTTTGTTATTACAATTTGTTAAAATTTGTTGTTTCCTCTACATCCCCATATATTTATGCTTGTTGCAATCCATGTCCATATATTAGTCCAGTACGGTTTTACAGTGGTGTGCAATAAATCCTTTTTGTTAACGTTTATTGTATTGTCTTATTTTTTTTTATTTGATATTGAGTTGACGGTACAGTATTTATCATTTCGTTGTTGCACAGTTTATGGTTTGTAGATGTTCATAGATATAAGAAAAATAGATTTTTACTATAGATATAAGATTATGTGACTATAATATCTCGTGGGTGCTCGAATAAATAAATTGATATTTTTAATTTGGAAAGTTCTATTCGTTGATTAGAAACTGGGTATTGAATATTAATTGGCTTCCTAATAGATAAGGAAAGACTATTCGAATTAGCAAGCATTTGATATCTTGCTAACTCTTAGATTAATCACCATATGAATCATAAACTTAGACCGTTGGGTCTAGTTTCGCTACTACTGATAACAAGAACATGCATTCGATCTAAAGAAGTTGAGCTGTTGCCTATTTGACCAACTTACAAATACTTTTCACAAAATTTTATATAGGAATCAATTTTGTTTCACCACATTGCCCCGACATGACTATTTGTAATAAACCAGAAACACACTATTGTGTTGTGCTGTATAGTGACGGTACATATCTGGCACACATAAATTGTATTGTACAAATTTCCTTTGGGTAGAAACACACTTTTCTGTGGTGTATTGTGTGGAACGATACTGCGACTACACAACATAGTGTTTCTGGCTTAATTCTCAACTAAAAATTTAACTTTGTGCTTCACTAAGAAGTTGTGGGCGTGGCGTTGTGAAATTTTTAAAATAAATGCAATGATATTCTGTTTTCCAACATTTTCTTAGAAGGAAGTGAGCGTGGCTGACACCATTTTTTTTTTTTCATTTTTAAGGCATTTTTTATTAATTAATTCATTATAACTTACATGCTAGACAAAAAACGCTTAAAACTAGCTTAACTAACTTAGCTATCTTATTCTAACTTACTGGCCCTATGCGGGCGCTCTAAGCTAAACCTAATACTTAAAACTATGTCTTTCGACGTAAAGTAAGCTGACACCATTTGTGACAGAAGTTCACGAATTCTGATTAGACATTCGCAATAAGACTTAATCAACACCATAAATAGCTTTCAAAAACAAAATACGATTTTTGGAAGAAACGCCCCCAAGAAGTGGGCGTGGCCAAGTACAATGTATCGACAAAATATAGAAAAAGGACACAATTTGTTTCAGTTGCAACCAAAAATATTGAAAAAAGAACATTTTTAAAAGTGAGTGTGCCTGGGCAGATTTCAAAAATGTTTGCACTTGTACTGCTTCGGATTGTACAAAGCTTATATATGAAGTTTAACCTTTTCAGCTCAAAATTTAGATCCCAAAATGTTGTGACATACTGACAGATATGGCTGGATCAACATAATCTTCCACACAGATCAGAAATACAGTAACGGACATAGAAATCCGGACAGGGTAAACAAATTCTTTAACTTCAAATATCTTGAGAACTAGCAGGTACTTTTTTAGGATTTTGCATAAAAGGCTTTGATGACGTGATTTTAGTTCACTTTGCAATAGTTGAAAACTGGACCATAACGGATTGGAAAAATGTGATTTTCTCAGATAAGTCCAAGTTCAACATATTCGGCTCTGACAGAATACAGTACGTGAGGCGAAGAACTGGAGAAAGATTCAATGATGAATGCGTGACAACAACCGTGAAACAAGGAGAGTCAAGGATGATTTGGGGATGCTTTTCCTATCACGGCGTTGGACGGCTGGCTCTAATAAATGGAACGGTGAACGCAGAAAAATATAAAAAAATATTGGAAAACAATCTGTTACCATCTTTAGAAGAACACTTATCATAAGCTGATTTTCAAAGACGATTCTGCGCCTTGTCACCACGCAAAATTGGTAAGTGCCATTTCTTTTATCTTCTCCAAAATATTAGCAAAACGTTCGTAAAGTTTTATTATTGTAAATACATTTTTTCATTCCATGTCAAAAATGCGAGTGGCCTGGAAACAGCCCTGACCTGAATCCGATTTAGAACCTTTGGTCCATAATTAAGGCTCAGGTAGCGAAGAAGAAGCCACGGACAATAACCGAGTTAGCCAAATTCATTGAAAAAGTGTGGTTTGAGGAAATCGCACTGGATACTTTACACAGCCTGATTACATCAATGCCCGATCGGATAAAAACAGTAATAAAAAAATAGGAGGGACTACAAAATATTAACATCTTCAGTTCTCGGAAGTTTGAGAAGCCTGTTTTCTGTAATAAAAGTCATAAACTCGAATAGCAATAAAAATTATCATCTTTTTTTTTCAATGAAACTTAAAACAATTTGAAAATGTTTCTATTAAAGCCTTTTTTTGGGGTTGGGTACGGTTAACCGCTTTTAAAAATACCGATTGCAAAAAATCGATCAATAAAATACCGCCAACAAAAATGTCGATTAAGAAAAATGTCGACTGATAAAAATATCGACAGAGAATATATCGATTTTTTAAAATGTCGATTTTAAAATTTCGACTATAGTTAAGTGAATGATTTTAACAGGCACGTTGCCAGTTTAAGTGAAAATCACCTGGCGCTTTAAACGAAGTTACATAGTTGAATAAGTGTATACTAAAAACTGTCAGGCAGGCGCCTGTAAGAAAGTCTGGTTTATTTAAAGTATGGGGTGGGTGGCTCGCTTCGCTCGCTAACAGGATTTTAACCCTTTTTTCCGCAGGGTTTAGCGCTCACGCGACTTCGACGCTCCGCTAAGGGTATGTCAACAACTGTCAGGCAGGCGCCTGGAGCAATTCATAAATAAATGTGAAGTGGATGCATAACAACATGGATATCAGTTTCGTCACCTCTAATAAAGGGAATAGAAAAGTATACGTTTCAATTTAACAAATGAATAAGCATCACGTATCTCATAGTCCCTCTGAAAGAAACAAACAAGTTGTCGACATTTTTACCGACATTCAATTTTTCAAATCGACATTTTAGCAAGCAACTTCTTTGAAAGTCGATATTTTACTTCGGCGGTCAATTTTTTTTTGCGACATTTTTCAATTATGAATGCGCAGTAAAATCGACATTTATGAAAATCGACATTTTTTTTCGACTTATCGACGTCCACCCCTTTTTTTCGGAAATTGGTTTATTGTTTTCCGAATTTGAAATGTATTTCAACAAATTAACGTTCGGTAAAGATAAAATAAAAACTTCCAACATTTTTCTACAAAAATTAGTTTTTTCACTATGTCCGGATTTCTATGTCCGTTACTGTATATACACCTGTAACAGTGTGGCTCTGTTATGAAATTCGTGGTGCAATATGAGGATTGCGTGTTAAAAGAAAATCAAAGGCGTGCGTCTTTACCAAAAACTAAAGTTGAATTCTTTATTACGTAGTAATATGACATAGTAAAATACACAGAAACCAATGGTGCCTAATGGCAAGAAAAAAAGGAGGAAAATAATCGACAGGTAGATGTCGTTGCGCTCACACGACCCCTTCTTGTAAAATTGACTCCTGGCAATTTACCTCTCATAGTCTTGGAGCCATCTTGGTGGTTTTCGGGAGCGAACCGGTGCTGTATCCTTCCGGTCGACGATTTCCTCAATGTCTTCTTCTTTGTCACTATCTTCCATTTGATATACTGATGACCCATCACTCGTAGAATATTGTTCAGTGAATGACCAGTTCTATTGCATGTGTAACAGGGTATTGGACATTGCGAAACGGGGTGTTGACCTTTTTTACAGCGTGGGCATACATAAGTATTTATTTTTGTATTTTCTGTGTATGCTGGTTTCTTGAAATTATTGTCTGTAAAGGACTGTGGCGTTCTAGTGTTGCGATACATTGTTGTTGTGTTGTGGAACTGTTTGCTGGTGTGTTTTGTGTCATCGTCAAGTTTTTGCCCCAGTTCGAATAGTTCGGTTATGGTCGAAGGTGTGCCAATGCGTAGAATACGGCGGTCTGTATTGTCAGCAACACCCTCGAGTAAATACGCAATTTGATCTTCCGTAGGAATATTTACATTCTTTGGGGGCTTAGAAATAATATCTAACTTACTGCTGAAGTACTGGATTATAGATTCGTTTGGCCGTTGGATACGTGCATTTACTCTGTCATTCCATTCGCGTAATGTTGGTGTCTTTATGAATCGTTTCCTGAATGAATTGAGCCATATATTCCAGTCGTCCCTTGAATCGCCTTCGAAGTTCTGCCAGTTTCTTGCAATGCCCGTTAATTTGCTGGTGCAGAATACTAATTTAACCTCGTCACTCCATCCGTTTATTTTTGCGGCTTTTCGATGGATTTTATGAATTGCTCGGTGGAGTTGCTATCTTCCCCGTTGCATTCCAAAATCGTTTGCGTCATGTCTGGGTTGATGACGACAGTCTGAATAACTGCTGGACAAGTCCCTACCGAACTAGAAGTACCTGCTGATGGTTCGATTTTCCTTGCTTTAAGGGTAGATAGGATTTTATTGTGTTTGATTATGATTTGAATTAACTCATCTTTTGTTGTTGCTGTTGTTTCCAGTCCTCTTGATTTGACTTCTGTTTGGAGTGCATCCTTCGTGAACTGGTTCAGAATTTCTGCGTCGATGGTCGTTTCTAAGAGTTGCTGGACGAGAGACATTTTGTTGTCGGGTGTTTGTTGTTTCTTTATTGTATGTAGGTTGAGATACCGGCTGCGCCATGTAACAGTGTGGCTCTGTTATGAAATTCGTGGTGCAATATGAGGATTGCGTGTTAAAAGAAAATCAAAGGCGTGCGTCTTTACCAAAAACTAAAGTTGAATTCTTTATTACGTAGTAATATGACATAGTAAAATACACAGAAACCAATGGTGCCTAATGGCAAGAAAAAAAGGAGGAAAATAATCGACAGGTAGATGTCGTTGCGCTCACAACACCATAGGGGTCTACCGTTATAATTTATCTATGTTACAGACTATTAGTCAAATTTGTCAAAAATTATAGTCTTGGGGTTGTTCACCGTTGCCATATTGCCAGTTAAACTGAATTTGTCATTTTTTGTGCTTTCTGTTTTTAAACGGAAAATGCCTGCTTTTCACTGGCAATGCCAGTTCTTTTCAATTCTTCAAAATTAATAATCCTACCATGAACTCGCATTGTTAAAGTATATTACACAAATCCAATTTTAAAGGCATGTAAATTTAGTATATCTATTTGTAAATACTTTTTTAAACTTTATGAGACCGTGATTATTTATATGTTCTTTTTTACAGCGTGCTAAACAGGACTGCTGTGACACTGTACTGTTCAGTACACGTGTAAATGGTTTGTGAAGGGGGTAGCGTGAATTGAAACAATTTTCTTATTAGCATTTTGTTTTCAAAGTCGTATTTTGCATTTATTTCTTTGCAAACATAGATATTTCCATGATGGTTATTATTCGACTGTTGAGCTTATAATGAGATATTTGATATTTCGAAAATGGCAATTGTTCACCCCTATTTTTATCTTTCCCTCATGAGTATCTACTCTCTTCTTTCCTCACCCTTCCTATCCACAAACTCATCGTCAATGTCTCTCAAAAAGAAACATGTAATCATCGTCTAATAGTATAAGCTGCGTTGCAGAACGGATATTCATTATGGCTGTTTCATTACCATCGAAACCTTTACGATGCTATGAGTAATTCTATCCGGGACCTCGGTTCCTCCCTTGAAAGAGCAAAACTGAAGATAAAATCCAGTTGCGTCTCACAATATGCGGCACATTGATCAGTGTCTGACCCCAGAGTGACGGTTGCTACACATAGGTGGCAGACAGGGACCCACCCCCTTGTGACCCGGTGAGATACCATCACATCTTCCTATAGGCTCCATGAAGTAGTTGTGATTACGTTTCTGAGCTTGAGAGAAAGACCAGTACTACAGGCATATCGGGGAGATGTCACAGCATTATAGGATCGCATATGATGCTTGCAAAATCACGATAAATCTTTCTTTCCTGCGTCTACGGATATAATGTACTTTATTTTATAATGCTTGGATAGGACTACAATGCGAAAGTAATTTACGAATTTCATTTTAAATTTTGAGCATCTCGAAAATTCATAAAAGCCTTTTCATATTTAATCGGTTTTTCTTTTTTTTAAATTTGTTTTTTTAAGCTTTGTATTAAAATCATCTTAATCGGATGCAGTGGGCCTAATTCAAGACCCACTGAAGTGACATTGATGAAATTTGATTTGCAAGTTTGGGCTGATTTATCTGCAAATTATTCCAATCTGGTGGTGGGTTTCAGAAATCTGTAAATCGTCCTTATTGATGAAATTTGGTATGAAAGTTGAATTACTATGTTTGAATACAGTATTTTCATTTTCAACAGATCTTTTTACAATTGGAATTGATCTTTTCGCTTATCGAATAAGGCATAGATTCTTAAGAGTACGGCTTGGTTCATTCGCAATACAACTACTTTTTTTTCAATGCAGTAAAGAATTCGTATATTTTTAAAATTTGTCTCGCATGTGTGAAATATATATCATAGATATCGATTTTGGACAAAATCGTTTAAGTCATATCGAAGAAATATGATAAATAGTTTCACACACGTTTGCTGAATATGTATGAATTTTTCCCTAAACTAAAAATACGGATCCCACCTGTTCGCCTATCGGACCCCCACCGCCCATATTTACGAGTATGTACCAAATATTAACTTCCTATCGAACGCTATTTTTTCCAGTCTCTATTTTAAAAAATCGCAGTCTGCGCTGTAGGTCTATGGCAACACTGGTTTAGTTTTACTGCATTTGGTTTATGGTTTAGTTTTACTGCATTTAGACTCTTTAGACTCTTAAATTTTAGAGGCAGTTGCGCCAAAAGATACCTGCCAGATGTCGACTTTCGTATTCACCAACAGTAGAACAACAATAAAAGATATGAATCGACCTTGCCAAAATGCTTTATCAAAAACGGTCACTATCTCTTGGACTATTGCACATGAATTGTTAAATAGAGTACAAAGCAACGAATTTTTTAAGTTACATTTACAGTGACATACTTCCGAGGCAGACGCCATTAAAAATTGGTGCAATAACTTTAAAATATAGTACTAAAAAGTGCAAAGTATTAAAGTATTAATTTTTTTTTTTAAAAAAAAGAAGTGCTAGTGAATTATTATTTGTATGCACATACAAATAGCAAACTTTTTTCTGTTTGAGAATTCGTGGCAACAACTGCAGTCGTGTTATGAATTATTTACTTATTTGCTACATCATAGGACTCACAACTTCTAGAAATAATTAACATTCAAGTCGACCTTTATTAGCTGAACGCATACTTTTTCGGGGATTTGAACAATCTTGCCCAATAAGGTTCAACTAAACTTTTTATTTGTATTATTTTGGCATTCAACGGTTAAAATTCAATTCAACTTCATTGAAAACTAAAAATAGGAACAGTCCCATAATAGCAATATAAACAAAATAATAAGAAACAAATACCTGCTTTCTTTATTAAGTAAAATAGCATAGAAACATTTTTTTAGTTAACAAAATAACATTAAACATTTAGTGCAAAAAAAAAAAAAAAAAAAAATAAAAAGATTCATTTTTTATGGTTCACTGTAAACTCGCTCTTTGGTTTACTGTTTAACAACATAATAATAAAAAAAAATATTCTAAATATTCTCTCACCCAAATTTGTGGTTCCTGCCTTTAAAAAGACGTCAAAATTCGTTGGAACTCGTAATGCTGTTCCTTACTGGCTGCCGACTTTTCGCTATGCATTATCTTGCTTTAAATGCAGAACTCATTTGTGCGACCATGTAAATCCACTAATCGTCAGCTGTGGAACATCAATCACATGCAAGTACGGTGAGTCAGTTAAGAATTTGTAAACTATGTATATAGGTATATACTTATATTTATAGTAAAAGTGATATTTTTGGAATAAAGAATCGGGGAGTCGCTCCTTTAGTACATACACATATATGCATGTTTGTCCATATGTACCTGAGTACATATATACAAACACATATACATATATGTATAGAGTTCAATAGTTTTTTTTTAAATTATTCTTTAGTTTTATTAATTAAACAATTTTGTATATAAGATTGTATTTATTGGAGTGATATAGGACGAGGATTGAAAGAGGGACGATGACACTTCAAAAGCGGAAAATTGCGGTGTAAGGGGTTGCTTAAGCCAGTACGGCAGTCATGGAAGGGTGAGTAAAGAGAAGTTCTCGCAGTATGATCATTTCCTCGGCGCACAGAAAGACTGGAATGTTTTTTTTTTATTGGGACGAGAGAGTCAAGACCCTACATCCTCCGGCGAGCAAACAAGTCAGAAACATGCATGCCACCAAAAATTCTTCAGCAACAAAAAGGTTCTTAATATTTCCATTATTCATTACACAAATGCATACTCTAAATTTTGAAAAAGTTGCAGTCCAACACTGGTGCATTTCTGGACATAAGTTTAGCTCGAATTTTTGTTATGAATTCGATTCAGGTTCATGAACTTTGTGGTTTGGACTAAAGTTACTGGAACACCCTATTGTGACTTTTTAATTTTCTCAAGTTTTCACTTTTGAAATTGAATGATTATTTCTATCTATAACAACAATTTATTGAACATTAAAAAAATGTTTACACAATTACAATAATAAACGAACTACTTATGGGCAAATGCTGCGAACATAGCCATTCCAACGACACCAGCTCCAATTTTATAATTCGAAGGCGTCTTTGACCATATATCTTTTAATATTTCCACATTCGTTGGCATTAGTTTTATGTAAGATCTCCTCTGTCTGAAACGTAAGAAATAGCTTTCAATTTTGGGAAGTTTTCCATAAGCCCAAAAGTAATTTTCAAAGCCAAGGCTGTACAGACGATGCAATAATAAGCCGAAGGTCGCATCTACGGCAGAAAACTCTGAAGACAGAAGCCATTCTCTTTCTGGATTTGCTAATAATTCCTTTTCAAAGAATTTCAATATAGCTTCGAATCTTTCAAGAACCCTCTGAAAATCAACTCTCGAGTAAACCAACTGCTTACGGCGATCTTGCAAATCGAGTTTTTTCAGCAAATCTGTCTTTCGAAATGACTCAGCTTCACTGGCAGATTTTTTTAAAATTTCGTGAA
Source organism: Pocota personata (assembly GCA_963082735.1). Classification (NCBI taxonomy): domain Eukaryota; kingdom Metazoa; phylum Arthropoda; class Insecta; order Diptera; family Syrphidae; genus Pocota; species Pocota personata. The sequence continues at coordinate 66,274,609 of OY720431.1, read as the reverse complement.
CCTTTTCATTGTTTTCTGCAAGAAGGAAGTTCGGTAAAAACAGGCGGGCATTAAATGAGAATAGGAATACCTACTGAGGCAAGATTTCCGAATTGGTCCGATAAATGGTGGCTTTGGTGTCAATTTAAGGTCATCATGTATAAATGATCCTAGGCTTAGCGCTCCAATTGGTAGCTGGTTTAGGGTCCCCTCGTATAGCAGTTGTTTTGTGTACTCTTTTGATGATGTGTCAGTTGGTATAAGAGATGGATATTTTCCTAGAATAATATTAAATCATGATAAATGGGTTGAGTAATTCGTGTTTAAAGTATTCATGCCTCCTTTGAATTTGCCTTCCAAGTCCCATAATAGCAATATAAACAAAATAATAAGAAACAAATACCTGCTTTCTTTATTAAGTAAAATAGCATAGAAACATTTTTTTAGTTAACAAAATAACATTAAACATTTAGTGCAACAAAAAAAAAAAAAAAAAAAAAGATTCATTTTTTATGGTTCACTGTAAACTCGCTCTTTGGTTTACTGTTTAACAACATAATAATAAAAAAAAATATTCTAAATATTCTCTCACCCAAATTTGTGGTTCCTGCCTTTAAAAAGACGTCAAAATTCGTTGGAACTCGTAATGCTGTTCCTTACTGGCTGCCGACTTTTCGCTATGCATTATCTTGCTTTAAATGCAGAACTCATTTGTGCGACCATGTAAATCCACTAATCGTCAGCTGTGGAACATCAATCACATGCAAGTACGGTGTGTCAGTTAAGAATTTGTAAACTATGTATATAGGTATATACTTATATTTATAGTAAAAGTGATATTTTTGGAATAAAGAATCGGGGAGTCGCTCCTTTAGTACATACACATATATGCATGTTTGTCCATATGTACCTGAGTACATATATACAAACACATATACATATATGTATAGAGTTCAATAGTTTTTTTTTAAATTATTCTTTAGTTTTATTAATTAAACAATTTTGTATGTAAGATTGTATTTATTGGAGTGATATAGGACGAGGATTGAAAGAGGGACGATGACACTTCAAAAGCGGAAAATTGCGGTGTAAGGGGTTGCTTAAGCCAGTACGGCAGTCATGGAAGGGTGAGTAAAGAGAAGTTCTCGCAGTATGATCATTTCCTCGGCGCACAGAAAGACTGGAATGTTTTTTTTTTATTGGGACGAGAGAGTCAAGACCCTACATCCTCCGGCGAGCAAACAAGTCAGAAACATGCATGCCACCAAAAATTCTTCAGCAACAAAAAGGTTCTTAATATTTCCATTATTCATTACACAAATGCATACTCTAAATTTTGAAAAAGTTGCAGTCCAACACTGGTGCATTTCTGGACATAAGTTTAGCTCGAATTTTTGTTATGAATTCGATTCAGGTTCATGAACTTTGTGGTTTGGACTAAAGTTACTGGAACACCCTATTGTGACTTTTTAATTTTCTCAAGTTTTCACTTTTGAAATTGAATGATTATTTCTATCTATAACAACAATTTATTGAACATTAAAAAAATGTTTACACAATTACAATAATAAACGAACTACTTATGGGCAAATGCTGCGAACATAGCCATTCCAACGACACCAGCTCCAATTTTATAATTCGAAGGCGTCTTTGACCATATATCTTTTAATATTTCCACATTCGTTGGCATTAGTTTTATGTAAGATCTCCTCTGTCTGAAACGTAAGAAATAGCTTTCAATTTTGGGAAGTTTTCCATAAGCCCAAAAGTAATTTTCAAAGCCAAGGCTGTACAGACGATGCAATAATAAGCCGAAGGTCGCATCTACGGCAGAAAACTCTGAAGACAGAAGCCATTCTCTTTCTGGATTTGCTAATAATTCCTTTTCAAAGAATTTCAATATAGCTTCGAATCTTTCAAGAACCCTCTGAAAATCAACTCTCGAGTAAACCAACTGCTTACGGCGATCTTGCAAATCGAGTTTTTTCAGCAAATCTGTCTTTCGAAATGACTCAGCTTCACTGGCAGATTTTTTTAAAATTTCGTGAACCTTTTCATTGTTTTCTGCAAGAAGGAAGTTCGGTAAAAACAGGCGGGCATTAAATGAGAATAGGAATACCTACTGAGGCAAGATTTCCGAATTGGTCCGATAAATGGTGGCTTTGGTGTCAATTTAAGGTCATCATGTATAAATGATCCTAGGCTTAGCGCTCCAATTGGTAGCTGGTTTAGGGTCCCCTCGTATAGCAGTTGTTTTGTGTACTCTTTTGATGATGTGTCAGTTGGTATAAGAGATGGATATTTTCCTAGAATAATATTAAATCATGATAAATGGGTTGAGTAATTCGTGTTTAAAGTATTCATGCCTCCTTTGAATTTGCCTTCCAAGTAGTTAATTATATGTTTGGAATCCGGAACAATAAGTGCGCCGTCTTGTAGCACTGGTACATCACCTTTAGGATTTATGTTGAGAAACCAGGATGAGTATTGTTCCCCGTTTGACAGATCCAAGACGTATGGTGTAAAGTCAATATTCTTTTCGTACAGTATAAACAAGATCTAAAATTAATAAAAATTGATATGTAAAATTAGACAAATCTCAAAAAATTTAGTTTTTATAATAGACTAACTTATCATATCTCAGGAAGAAACAACTGTCAGAAGACCCCTTTCTTCCCTTTTGTAACTTGTTGTTGTGGCAACATCTCCTGTGACATTTTCAGTGTTCGTTAATAAAACAACCTATGGCTTTCGCTAGCTAATCTGTCCACCTGTCCGTCAGTCTGTTTGTCCGCTACCATGTTCTACTCCTAAACTATAAGGCTATATGCACGATTTGTACACAAGTCATGTAAAACACTGATTATTGCGGCAGTACAAGCAAGAGTCGCAATAAAATTTGTTTTTTTTTTTTCGTTTATTGGCATGTGATATACATGTATTCTCAACGAGCTGATGGATTTCATCCAGATTTCATCCAAAGAAAAAACAACGTGCATCGTGAAATGAGGAAACTGGTTAGGCCAATCCGGACTCACTACAGAACAGTAGAGAAATGCGAAGCAGTGAGGAGGACAATGGGAAACAGAAACGAACTCTCCTCCCAAAGTACCCAGACGGAGGAAGTAATCCACAGTGCGGTCCTCAGGAGTGGAAAGTGTAGCACTAGCTATCTGTATTTGTTTAATGGTCTGAATATTTGGTCCACCAAACGCTGCTTAACTTATTTTGATAAAATTGTTAACTTTTCAATTTAGGCTACCGGAATGGAATATCTCTAACTAGGATATGCACAATTTGGAAAAGCCTTATACAATATTTGCCTTTTTAGATTTGTGCGTTCGAAATATATGTGTAGTTCGTCGCAAATAAACTGGTCATTTTTGCCTTTTGACACTTGTACGTCCGTTATATATGTGTTGTTTGTTGTAAGTTCTAGCCTGTATAGTATTAGAATCAAAATTTCTTTTGCTTGAAGGATCATCCGGCTTTTGTATTATAACAAAACAACATTTATATGACGTAATGCGAGAGTATGAAGGGAAAGACATTGATGAAAAATTGGGCTATGTTGAAAATTATTTGTTAAGCAAAGCTTCTTGCTTTGCGCAAGGTAGACTTACTGATTTTAAGCTTAAAATTCAACGTATCTTAGTACTTAACTAAACTTAGCATAAACTTAGCATTTTCTACTTGCGTATGCTACTCAGATGAAATTGCATGGGGCTGGGAAAACTGATGCTTCGAAAGTGCTTAAGAAAGTGGTCCAATCTCCTGGAAGATCCAACAAATACAAAGAAGCATTTTCCAACAGTTTGTCATCCAAAAATACAAAATTATCTACTGTGAAAGCTATGTCTACTTTTGTTGAAGCAAAAAAATATTTGATTATACGCAAAGGGAAATAAGCTACATCGAGTCTAAGATCAATGCACTTAACAAAACGCTAATAAAAGACAGAGGCATCGAAGTTAAGCACACGTTGATATTTACCATGGTTGATGGTAAAGTTTGTAATGCAGTAACTAATACAAAGTCAACATTAAAATGTTATATACGTATTTGCAGAGCTACTTCTAAAGATTTTAATGATTTAACCAAATCAAAAGAAGCTAATAGAGACGCATTGAAGTTTGGTTTATCAATTTTGCATCCAAGAATAGTTTTTTTTGAAAGCATTCTTCATCTTGAATACCAGATATGTATTATAAAAGAAAAGAAAGCTGAAATACAGGAGAAGTTCAGGACCAAACTAGGCCTCATTGTGGATGTCCCACCTAGTTTAGGCAATTCGAATGACGGCAATAGTAGTCGAAGATTTTTTAAGGATCCAGAAGAAGTTCCCGAAGTAAGAGATGTTGACGTGCAATTAATTTTAAGATTGAAAGTCATACTAGAAGTACTGTCCAGTGGATTTAGAATAAATAAATCAAAGTTTGCTATATTTGGACACGATATGGCTAAGCTTTATATTGAGCTATACCCATGGCATCCGATGGCTCCAACCATGCACAAAGTTTTTCTGCATGGATTTGAAGTTATCAAAAGTGCTCTTCTACCAATCGGACAGTTATCCGAAGAAGCAGCAATAAGTATCTTCGATTATACCGCTTAAATTTTGCTAGATTTTCAAGGAGGGACTGCAACATGGATTTTCTAAACAGGTTAAATAAAAACAGATGTCAAATCGCAATAATTTGTTATATTACTATTTATAATACATCTCTTATTTTTCCTTAACAGGTTACTTTTGATATCATATCAAGTTTAAGACCTTTGCATATGAAAAAAAAACACTGCTATTCAGGAAAGAGGCCCTTGAAATGCTGGTTTGCGAGCCTCCTGGTTCATTTGTATCATAGATGAAGATATCGTCAGGGCTTTATCATCGAATGAAACCGAAATAGAATCAGATGAAGAATCCTTGGATGAAGAAGAATCTTGGGCAGGATCGTCTGAATAATTTTACATATTTATTACAAGAACACAAAATATAAGAAAAAACACTTTTTTTTTTGCTTTTAGCAAAGATTAAATAGCTCTTAAGCTTTGTAAAAAATTGTTTCAGATATAGAGTTGGTCATTAAAAGAAAAAAATAATGTTGGCTCTTTTTCGATACAAATACCCCTATGTGCGTCGGCAAGTCAACTCGTACTCTCTACGCACCCATTTAACTTTACATTCACGAACCTTTATCTGTGTCACTTTGTTTGACGCCCAGTTTTGCTTAACTCTGCAATCGCGCGCTGTGTTATTGTGCCGATAAACTACCTTCACCCTACATTCATCCGATTCTGTTTAGTTTAGCAATCGCGAACTTTTTTTCACCATGTCCTCCTGCGGATTTATCCTCTGTACCATCACCCCCAACTCCATTGATATGATTGCCTGTAATGGGATCTGTGGAAAAGTTTTTCACCCCATTTGCGTTGGCCTAAGCAGGAATGTCAAGGCTAATCTGCATGAGTACAAGAACCTATTTTGCTTCTTCCGTGATGAGTGCAAAACCATCTCTATGGCGCATATTATGTTGGCCATCAAGTGTAATAATCAACAATTGTATGCACTCACTGAATCAGTCGCTGAGTTTTAATCGGAATTACACCACAACTTGAACAAAACATTAAAACTTCTAATGAACAACTGCGATTCTTTCAATAACGCTCCAGAAAATTGTACATTTGAGTAGAATTCCGCATTAAAATAGATGAAATCCATCCACAGTAATGGAAAAGCTGTGATAACATTCTCACGCGTATAAACTCAACGAATGCCGACCCTGAAGTGATTAAAAATCGAAAAACCCATATTGACAACTCCAAATGCTCCCTTGCCTTCCCAGTTCTCAAGTCTATCCATGGCGAAATGTCACCCATATCTGAGACTCTATTAAAAAAAACTTAACCGTTTCAGGGATGTTGAATCTACGTAAGTTCAAATTATCATTCTTTTATTACAGACTGTTGGAGATATTAGAATAGTATTTACAAATAAAGTTGTAGAAACGAAAAAATAAGTTGTTGGTGGCTTTGAATGACCAAATTTGTATTTTCGAAATAGTAATGGGAATTTTAATGATTACCAATTTTGATAGATGTGTTTCAGTTAATGCATATACCCCTGCTATCTACAAAATAAAATAAAACGAAATCAGAATATATACAACATGGATAAAACCGCAAAGCATTTAGAAAAAAAATAAATAAATATGAAGCTGTTCAAAAAGATGATGGTACTATTGAAATACATTTAACTTTAGATATATTGAGAAGCATTTATTCTTTCTACGTGATGACATGTGTATGTAATCAAAGTGCGAAGTCTGTCAGACGCTGCTGGCTCATAATATATATTTGATACAGCTTTTAGATGCGTGTTTAATATACGAGTACACAAATACTGTAGCATTTTAATACCCCATATTAACATAGGTGTTAAATAAGTTCTCCAAGTTTCATATTTCAGATAGTAAACGAACAAAAACAATTAATCGTTGTCCACTTAGGCGTATATGCAATTGCCTGTATATCATACGAGCACAGATAATAAACTTACATAACATAACATACTGTAAATGAGAGTAGGAGTACCACAAGGATTTGTAAAAGACAGATGCATTCAAACAATTAGGAAATAAATAAACATAATTATTTGTTTCAGCCTCAATCTTATAATACGTACATACCTACATACATATGAATAAAGTAAAGTAAAATAAAGTTAGCCTACAATACCTACAGTACCTACAATCTAAATTTTTTGTACTTTACCTACAAATTCTTAACATCATCGCAGATCGCATTAAAATTATTCCTGATCTTAACCTGCCCTAATTCAATGTACGTATGTAGGTATACATACATATGTAGGTATATTTCTACTCTGTCTGTTCCTCACCGTGCCAAAGTCGCAGGCCAGGACAAAAAATACGAGAATACAAAACAAAACACAAACTCTACGCTGGTGGTGAAAGCTTTTCGCACAGAAAATTTATTTTCCGTTTTTTTTCTTTGCGAAGCACAAAAGCTTTTTGTTTGCCCATCGTTGTTTGCTCATCGCAAAAAAGATCAACATTTGTTTGTATGGGGATGCGACATCTAGATAAGTTTATTATCTGTGATACGAGTATGTACATACACTGTCGGACAAAATAAAGTGCAAAAGCAGTTGACTCATTTTCAAAGTACTGTTAGTTAAAAGCAAAAAGCGTTTATGGCTGAGTTCTTTTGGGCTGACGTCACCTACACATATGTTCACCGTTTTGTAAAAATTAACCGTTAATTACTTTTGTCTATTTAGGTTAAGGTAATTCTGCAGCGGTTGTACCTTAGACGCGACAAAATAAAGTGCATTTTCTACTTTGTATGCGACGCGCTATAATATTGCAAATAGTTTTATAATTTTTCAGAACAGATATTTACTATTGATAAAAAAAATAATAGGTAGAAGCTTTAAATCAAAATTGGAAAATTTTTATTTTCGACTTTGTTTTATTCTTTTAAGACTTTGGTATGAAAATGCTACCACCCGAGGTGAAGAAACTGCTAATTTTGGACCGCCAAAGTGGACTTTCATTTCAAAGACTGACATCAAAATATGGATGGTCAATTTATGGGGTAAGGAAGATCTGCCTTAACTTTGAAAAACAGGGGCAGTTGCTAGTTTCAAGAGCTTTTGCGGAAGGAAGCGGAAGTTCACAGCAACCGAAGACCAACGAATCAAAATTGAGGCCAGGAAAACCCCTTTTCTCCGGCAAGGAGTATTAAAGAAGATTTACAATTAAGTATAAAATAACACCAAGAACAGTGCAAAGGCGACCTCAAGAAAGCGGATTAAACAACTTTTTTTGCGAAGAAAAAGCCTATGCTTCGTACAGTCAACATCCGAAAACGTCTAGCATTCGCAAAAAAGTATTTATTAAAGCCGCAAACATTCTGGCAAAGTATAATTTGGTCCGATGAGTTCAAATTTGAGCTAAAAATACCAAAACCAGAAAGGGAGTTTGGTGCAGACCCTCGGAAAGACTGAGCCAAAGGTGCATACAGAAACCTGTAAAACACGGAGGAGAGTCAGTAATGGTCTGAGGATGTTTCTCCTTTAGCGGTGTTGGAAATCTTGTCAACATCGATACCAAAATGACGGGTCCAACTTACGTGAACATTATTAGGGAAAATTTAGCTTCTTCTGCTTCTAGAATGTCTTTGGAAAGTTATATCTTTCAACAAGATAACGACCCAAAGTATACGAGCAAAGTAGCTAAGCAGTTTTTTACACAAAATAGTGTTGATATATTGGGGTGGCCACCTCAATCCCCAGACCTTAATCCAATTGAGCCACTAGCTATTAAGTTTTTTTCATTTTAAGAGTTGAATTTTGAATATTTGATTTGTTTTTGTTACTTTTTGAAATTTGCACTTCATTTTGTCTTTTTTCATAAATTATCTTTTCTTTTAATATTGGTTTATATATATATATATATATTTTTAGTTGAGTTTTTCAATTATAAATAACAAGATTATAAATTAAAATGAGTTAAAAAATAAACGTAATAACGCTTTAAAAACTAAAAAAATGCTTCTAAGTTTAGTTTTGCACTTTATTTTGTCCGATAATGTACATACATACAGGCATCTACATAAGTAGATATGATCTCGCAAACTACGAAACCGATTTCAATGCAATTTTCAGGAGACTTAGAATCAATAAATAATATGTATGAAGGTTCGTGACATATTTGATAAAACTAATTTGAAAGCTAAACTGTAAGAGGTAAATAAAACACTTTTAGTGTGGAAAAAGTTCTACAAAAAAGTGCGCGAGAACATACTCCCCAAAACAGTAAAAGACGGTTCGACAAAATATGAAAACTAAATTCTGCTTAAAAATATAATCCGCAACTCAAAATTAATCCGCTTTGAGGTAAGATAAAAATAACCTACATATTTAAATCTCGCCAAACGTTTAAATCAAGCGAACGTATCAGTAGGTATCAATTTTCTAATTTTTGTGGCCACTGAGAAATAAATATTTTAAACAACTCAAAGAAAAGAAAAAAAATATTTCTTTCTCTTTTATCCTTCCCGTCATGATTTTCTTTCGTTAAATAAGCCTTTACAAGCGAAGAAAAATTGTTTTCCTATTGTGCCGGAGCAAGTTTTGGTACTGTATTTTTTCAAATTCAGAAAACCTTCGTTAATTTGTTTTCCCCTTGTTCGTAACGAGTGTGGCGCTAATTATTTTTTACGTTTCTTGTCATTACTATAGAGTTCTACATTATATACAAAGGTAATAGCTAATTGAAATGTCGTGTAGTTATTTGTTAGTATGTAATAAAATACAGTGTCCTTGAAATAAGAACTTGTGTATAACTGTCTTTACTGTAGGTATTATGCCGGGAAATAACAAATTTTATAGGTTTATGTGAATGATCTATTTATACACATATTAAGCGGCCATACACATAGCACTTAGTGCTACTATTGAAAAATAAATACAGTAAGTTTGCAACTATGCAAAATAGTCTGGGTCAAATTGCAAAAGGTTTATCCACAATCCTTCTATTTCGTGCCTTTTTTTTCTGACTGTGGGGCTTCACAAAACATTTATTTACATAAAATGCACCATCCGTAATTAAAGCAAATAAGTCTGAAATAAATTCCAAATAAGCAAACGAAAAACAGATTTTTAACTTTAATTTTTAGAGAAGAAATTGAATCATTATTAAACAAGAGTAACTGGAAAACGATGGAAAATAAGTTCCCGCATTCATTTCATTATAATTGTGAAACTAAAACCTATTTATCAATTTATGTAGAATGTGTGAAATGATCACTGACAGAACTAATGATAATAATAAAACGTAAATAAACAATTCAGTTAGAATTATATTAAGAAATAACTATCGTCTGTTGTTGTTGTCGTTGCTTTCATGCAAAAAAAAAAAAAAAAAAAACATTTTCAAAACACATTTCCTTCATGTAATATAGCTTTAATGGCCTAACATTAGACACATTTCGAGAAAACAACCTTTTAATTTACTGTAACGCTTTCTGTTGACTTATACCTATATAATAGCTCTTAATTGAACAATTATTATTGTTTCGCTTTACATACACCTTTTCTTATGGGAATACAGTACAAATGTTGAGCTATCAGTTTGTTATAGCAATAACTAATCTTTTTCGCGTCATCAGGTAACGCTGCAAACTTCGATATGCAATAATAACACAAAGGTAAAGTAGCTTGTGACAAAATAACCCCGAATAGATAACTTATTGCTTCCCAAAATGTTATATTCTTTACAAAAAAACAAAATGAAAAACGTAATTCAGTGAGGAGTTTAAAGCCTTTGTGGTGTGCGGCTTTTCATTGGGTTATTTTTTCAAAATGCATTATGTCGTTGGGTTATTTTTGATGGTTATTTTGTTGCAGATTATTTTTTGATTGGGTTTTACTTTGCCTCTATCTGCGGCTTAGCTTAGTTTATCTCTGGTCTAAATTTTAACTTTCGACATCAAACAGTTCAAGGGGCTTGAGGCTTTACTAGATAGATAGACAACTACATAACTCTCACTATAAGGGTTATGTTTTTACTTTTTTTACCTTGTAAGTACATGAACCAAAAAAACTGTAATTAAGTGCTGACTCTACGAATTGCAAGTCATACATCTTTTTTATAAGTGATCTGTGCTAATCTGCACTTATTCTCCACACTAAAACATATCCAAGAATGTAAGTCGGTTTTGATTTTCTAAAAAAAAAATAAACTGACCGAGTTGTGCGGCATGCTCGTAGCTTTGAGAAATGGTCCATGTGCTGCTTAATTAAAGCAACGCTTTTCCCGCTACATACGAAAGGTAACGCACATATGTATTTCAATAGAAATGAATGTAGACAAAAACTCAAAACTGAAATACTGCCTCTAATATTCGATGTGAATTTGCTACTTATGCTCTGAATCAGCAAGAAGTATTTCCTTGTCTAGGAAAAAATTTTCTATACATATTTTCCGCATAGCCCACAATACAACATTAGACGCTGCATACGTCACTGCGCCTGCAAAGTTCGAAAAATAGAAAAACACAAATTTAAAGGAGATACAAAAATTGAATTTTCAAGCTCTTAAAATATATGGCAAATTAATCCTTAACATCTGTAGACTAGTTATCCATACATTTCATTTTTGATGATGATACGTGCTCAAAAATTCAATTTGTCTTACCTCCTTCAGCGACAATATAAAAAACACTTTTGTAGAATAGTATAATACACACGCTGACCCTGACACTAATTAGGATAAGAGAAAATTCCTCGTTTGATTTTCCCATTTTTTTCGTTTCATAACACTGAAGCGTAGTTAAATACTTTTAAATTTGGTTAGCACTTTCAACATTAGATTGTTTACCAAAGAGAACAAGTTTTTACTGGTGCGAATATTTTTACACCGATTATTAAAAGCACGTCAAATCACATGCAAGCTGAACATTTTTCTAGTAAATTCCAGTGCATTCACTACAATACGTTCGTCCTGCCACAAATTAATGTAAAAAACCACACAATTTACTAATAAAACACTTAAATTATCACGCACGACTAAACAATACTTCTACGAGTAAGATGTTCAATAAATTTACATGCATAGTACATGTAATCGTTTTTGGGAGGAAATTTCAATGCTTCAGTGGATTTAATACCATGTCACATGATAACCGTCATGAGAAAAATTATTTGAATATTAGAAGAACAAACAGAATATACATATCTGTATCTACATATATCCACATACTTTTTGCGAGTAGAAGTTATAAGGATGAAAATACAGAATAAGTCCTTCCGGTAGATTCGGTGCCTTGAACACTTTGCTAGTATCCTCCTCACTCATTGTAGTTTATGTGCACTTCACCAGCAAATCTGTTTAAACACTATGGAGAGTCTATCACATGCGTCGCTTCAGGCCACACGATAATGCTAGATACGTTGACTCAACTGCTATATTGTTTACCGAGATCCATTGGTAAGAGCTCTAACTGCGTTTGCGGCTGCAAATTTCTCACAAAACTCAACTGGAAAGATGACGAATAATCTGATCTCATTGGAGAGTGTAAGAGCTTCGGTTAGAAGTTATTTGCTGTGTTTGATTGGGTTATAATAACTCTATTAGTACGGTGAGCTTGATAGGTGCTGAAAGTGTCATCATTACTTATCCGTATTATCTGTAAGCGTAGAAAAGGGTCATAAATCATTTTTTGGAATTAAAGTAGTCAGAAGCGCTATTTGAGTGGGATTATTTAAAAATATTTTCATTGTATACCTGAGTGAGGGGATTATTATACAGTACGCTTATGCATTTATCTATGTATAAATACATATACATATACCTTCCATATGGTGAGTTTTCTTTAAGTTCACCTCACTTATCTTGATTTAAATTATTCATGAGCAGTTATAGGAAACTTTAGAACAAGTTAGTTGGCGACCTTAAATATCCTTAATTTTAAGAAAATGTACCAAACATTCCTCTTCAGGGTTCTGGTATTTACAAAAATAAAAAAAAAGTAGTAAGTCCATCCATTTGTCAGAGCCTTATAACTTTTGAAATGTTAGACGTAGGAGATTCAAACTTGGACCTGTGTGGAGTTTAATTAAACCGAAGGTAGTTCTAAAGTACTAGGGGCGGCTGATAAGTTCGCGGCCTTAAGTGAAAACAGAGATCCGATTAAAAAATTGTATTTCTCAATATAATCTTCCTCGAGTGAAATGCATATCTCACATCTGGCATACAGTGCCTTAATACGACAGAAAAAATATTTTTTTCTTTGCTGATTTGCGTAACTTTCTCTATTCCAAAAAACAGTCGCCATAAGCTTCGAAGCCGATTTTTCCACCTTCATTTCTTCCGCGGCCTCTCCCCTTTTTCAATCCACTGCATAGACTCTTGTTCGGACTCCGGATCGTATTGGCGAACCGAAGTCTCATCTACAGTTACGATTCGGTTGTAAATTTCGGCGAGATTGTCCCCGGCTAACTCCAAAAAATCTTTGCAGCACTTGAGTCGTCGTAGCTTGTCGAACGGCGTGACCTTTTTCGGTACCCAGCTAGTGCAAAATTTCTCCAATCCGTTCTTTGATGATGTGCAACTCGTCCGCTATCTGACACATTTTTATTCTTCAGTAGGCCAGAACTAATTTTTCAAATTTTCGGACGTTTTCTTCAGTGATCACTGGCACAGGATGCCCTGGTCGGTGGACGTCTTCACAATTCTCTAGCCCTTGTTATAATAAGCGAGTCTATTTTTTGACCATAGTATATGAAGGCCCAGAATCCTGAAATTCGAAAATTTCTTTAGGCTATTTTCCTTTTTTCACGAGGTACTTTATCGCGACGCTGTGCTCAAAATCGAACTTATCAGCCGCCCCTCGTAAAACTTTAGCAAAGTGGAAAAACAAAAATGTTTTGAAGCTTGGGGTAAAAGTCGAAAGAAATATTTATTTTTGCATAAATACAATATGGTTATGAAATGAAAGAAAACGATCCGTTATTTTTAATCATCACTTTTCAAACCAAAGTGGGCGTGACGGTTGCTATTTGTAACCGAAGGTCAAGGATTCTGGTGAAATATTCACAATTAGACTTAATCATCATCGTAAATAGCTTTGTTACAGCAAAATACTTTTTTTTTAAGAAAACGCCCCCATAAGTGGGCGTTGCAATATGGACGAATTACAGAGAATATGGACGTCTACATATTTCGTTAAGGCGATATTCTTCAGTTTCTAATAAAAAATATATATATATGTAAAGATTTAAATGCCGATGATTTAAATTTATGCTCTATAATTATATTTTATTTAACAAATTATGATCTATAATAATGTTAATTTAGAAAAACGATCGAAATAGTGATTTAAAGAAAAACTTGGCAAAACGACTCTATAAGAACGACTAAAACAACTTTTTAACTACTCAAGAGTTAACTACTGCTTCGAACAACTGTGCTCGCTGAGAGCTCGACATCGACTGACTCCTTGGCTTAACGTTAAACTTCCCAAAACCATTGCAGCTTATCTCTCCTTCACACACTTAGGGCAGTTAGCCTGGAATCACCAACACCGCTACCGTACTTTTACATATATAAAAGAGCATTAAAACAAAAGTGGGCGTGTCTGTGGGCGGATTTTAAGACTTCGTACACTTGTACTGCTCCGGGTCCTAAGAAGGTTATATAGTATACCAAATTCCATGACGGAAGGATGGACTGACAAGGGTAGATCGGCACAACTTTGATCGACATTTTTCGCTGTTCCGAACGGACCGGAACATAAGCGAACATGAACAAATTTGTTCGCTTGCATTCTGTTCGTTATGCATATTGAGCATAATTTATGCTCGTCTGAGCATGCGCGAACGCGAACACATTCGTTGATAAGTACAGGAATTTCTACAATTCCACATAAGAAAATATAATATTGTAGCATAATAATAACTACGCCCCCTAAAAATATGACGCAACAAATTCCGAAGTGACTTCATTCTGGCAGAATTTTGGTTCGAACTGTCCTTTCATTCGAGGTTCGTGTCTGGGACGAAGTCTCCACAGCTCATGTCAACGAAAGAGACGAATAATATCAGGGATAAAAGGGAATTATAACTGCAAGAATTATTTCTCTTGTTCCAGTGGTCGAAGAATTTGCTAGAAGTTTCTGGCTATCAGAAACTTCTGCTATATAAGGACAGATGGCGATCAAAAAAGACACAGTTGGTTTAGAACCGTGGCGAAGAGATTGGAAAAGTGATAATGGGCGAAGTTGTAATTTGGTGATAAATTGAAAGTTGAGAGTAAACAAGAAAAAGTAATTAGTTTGGATTTGTGAATTAAGTAATTGAAAAGAGATAAAGTGATTTGAGAGGAAAGAGACCTTGTAAGAAAAGAATTGCGAAGAATAGTGTGAACCTGAATTGTTCTATAGACTCGAAAATAAAGAAATAATTTCACAGAATAATTGTTTTATCTACTCGAGCCGTAGCTTGCATATTACATTGGTGTCAGAAGTGGGATAAAACTTATTCTGTGAATAACTATTTCCGTGGTGTGAAATTGCACAATTAAAAAAAAAAAAAAAACCATTTCTGTGTTGAGTTAATTAGTTGCGCAAAATGGGTAGCAAATTGGGAAAACTAACTATAACTCAACTAAAGGCAGAACTCAGTAAGCGGAACCTCGACACAACTGGGGGAAAAGATGCCCTACTGATTCGTTTGGAAGAAGCAGTAACGCAGGAAGGTGAAAATCCGCATGACGTAGAGTTTGACGTGGGAGAGGAACCAGCAAGTACAGTAGCCGACCCGGATATAACAAGTCTGCTCCTGCAACTTAAGTCAGTCATGGACGAACAAAGGAAAACAATGGAAGACCAAAAGAAGTCTCTGGAACTTAAGCTCGATGACCAAAAGAAAGCAATAGACGACCAAAAGAACTCTCTAGAACTTAAGCTGGACGAACAAAAGAAAGCAATGGACGAACAAAAGAAAGCAATGGACGAACAAAAGAAAGCAATGGACGACCAGAGGAATTCTCTAGAAGTTAAGCTGGACGAACAAAAGAATTCTCTTGATGCTCTGGAAAGCAAACTTGATGAGCAAAACAGGAACTTGGAATCTAAATTCGAAGCGATTGAAGAGAAAATCGAGAAGGTCGAGACGCAACTCGAAAAAGTCGAAACTAGATTCGATGAAAATTTTGAGAAACATGAAACTCAGTTCGGGAAGATAGAGACTCAGTTCGAAAAAGTAGAAAAGCAAGTCGAAAATCTTACTAAGGAACTCAGCAACGTGAAGAGACAGAAAGCACGGGAATATTCCACTGACGGTCTGAGAAGAAAGGAGATGCAGCCTCCTATCTTCGATGGTCAAACATCATGGCCAATTTATAAGAGGCAATTCGAAGCGGCCGCAATGACCAATAGCTGGGACGATGAAGAGAAGTCCATTGCACTCACACTTGCACTGAGGGGTCCAGCTGCGGAGCTCTTGCAGACCATCCCGGAAGATAAACAGCAAAACTACGACTCTCTGGTTCAGGCTATCGAGATGCGGTTTGGGGATGAACACATGCAGCAGGTGTACAGGGTTCAGCTGCGTAGTCGAGTCCAGAAAAGGGGGGAAACGCTCCAACAGTTGCAGGCGGATATAGAGCGACTAGCCCATCTTTCATACCCTAAAGCCGGTGAGGAGCTTATCAACGAAATGGCGGTGGAAGCTTTTATTCAGGCCATAGAGGACAGACAACTGCAAATGGCTGTAAGGATGGCTGAAAAGCGAACACTCCCCGAGGCATTGGCATTCGCTTTGTCAATGAAGGCTGCGGACCAAGCATACCAGGGAATACACCGTGTCAGGGAAATGTCCGTCGTGGAATGCTCATGCCAGAGAACAGCCGTCATGGATGAAGACAGAGCTCGCGGAAGTCAAATCCGTTGCTGGAATTGCAACCAAACCGGACACCTACAACGGCAGTGCAGGAGTGCACCTAGACGAGGAAATTGTTCACATTGCGGAAGTAGGAGAAGCAGAGAGGAAGCATCCTGTCGGTCAGACTTCCCAAAACCAGCAGTCGGGAAATGCGTAAGGACCAACTTCGCGGGGCAGAAGTTGGTTACTGGAATCGAGGCCCCCAGGACCACCATTCAAGTTTCGCAAACCAAACGGGGTAACAAGAGCCTGACAGTGGAGGCACTAATCAACGAGAAGAAGTGCGTAGCCACCATCGACACAGGTGCCACTGCCTCCATTGTAAGAAGAGATATCGTCAAAAGCTCCTGGCTGCACAACACCAACAGCTACTGCCTGAAGACTGCAACAGGGGAAATGGCGAAGGTATTTGGAGAAGT
This sequence comes from Pocota personata, assembly GCA_963082735.1. Lineage (NCBI taxonomy): Eukaryota > Metazoa > Arthropoda > Insecta > Diptera > Syrphidae > Pocota > Pocota personata. The sequence continues at coordinate 66,257,743 of OY720431.1, read as the reverse complement.
TCGTCTTACGATTACTCTGGCAGGACTGACGTTCTCCCATGCGTTTCTGGTGGCAGATATATGCGACGAGTGCATCATCGGAGTAGACTTCATGAAAGCAAATGAAGTAATCTTGGACATCGGGATGCAAGTACTGAGGTATCGAAATGTGGAGATTCCGATGGTGTACGGAAATGAGAATGCCGTAACTCTCAGGACAGTCATCAGCAAAGACGAAGTTTTGCCGCCGTCTTCAGAGACAATCATTTGGACGAAGCTGGAAGGTGATCTTGGGAGCCACCGATTCTACATAGTAGAACCAGACCCAGAGAAGAATTCTCAAGACTACATCGTGGGAAAGACGTTAGTCGAACCAAAGAACACCATGGTTCCAGTGAGGGTTTTGAACGCAAGACCACACACTGTCAAACTAAGGCGAGGGGAGGTGACTGGAAAATGCACGCCGATTACCGCCGTCGCAACAATATCTGAACGTGATGCTCCAAAACTTCTCCCATCACCTTGGACAGCGGAAGCGAGAGAGACGATTCTCCAGTCCAGTGAGCTGAATCAGGAGCAGCGAACTATGGCAGAGAATCTTATCAATGAGTACGCTGATGTATTTGCCTCACAGGACGGAGAATACGGCCGAACACACCTGGTACAACATCGAATAGACACTGGTGATACTAGACCAATTCGTCAGCCTGCTAGGCGCCTTCCATTGGCAAAGCAGACAGAAGTTGCAGAGATGGTGTCGGCAATGGAGAAAGAAGGTCTGATTGAAAGTTCCAAAAGTCCGTGGGCATCACCGGTTGTACTGGTTAAGAAGAAAGATGGCAGCACGCGGTTCTGCGTGGACTATCGGCAGCTCAATTACGTCACCAAGAAAGACAGCTACCCTCTGCCACGGATTGACGACACGCTAGACACACTATCAGGAGCCCGATGGTTTTCCACTCTCGACTTGAAGAGTGGCTACTGGCAGGTACAGATCCATCCAGAAGACCGGGAGAAAACCGCCTTCACCGCAGGAAATGGGCTATGGCAATTCACGGTAATGCCATTCGGGCTGTGCAATGCTCCGGCGACTTTCGAGCGATTGATGGAATGTGTCCTGCAAGGGTTAACATGGAAAACCTGTTTGGTATACTTGGATGATGTCATCGTCGTAGGAAAAACGTTTGCGCAACACCGAGACAATATAAGGGATGTGTTTCAAAGGCTTCGAAGTGCCCACCTGAAGCTCAACCCCAAGAAGTGCGCCCTGTTTAGAGCGGAAGTCAAGTACCTGGGACACATAATTTCAGCGAAAGGAGTGAGAACCGATCCGGAGAAGGTCGAAGCGGTGAAAAACTGGCCAGTCCCCAAAGACAAACACCAACTAAGGAGCTTCCTGGGCCTAGCCACCTACTACAGACGGTTCGTGAAGGATTTTGCCGGGATCGCAAAGAACCTGCACCAGTTGACGGAAAAGGGAAAACAATTCAAATGGTCAATTGAGTGCGAGAAGAGCTTCAAGGCACTTAAACAACGGCTATGCGATGCCCCGATACTGGCTTACCCCACTCCCGGGGGAAACGTTCATTGTGGATGTAGATGCTAGTAATGTCGGGGTAGGAGCCGTACTCTCCCAGGTGCATGACGGCCAAGAGAAGGTGGTTGCGTACTTCAGCAAGGTGCTCTCTAAGCCAGAAAGGAACTACTGCGTGACAAGGCGGGAACTTCTAGCTTTGATCTTGGCTACGAAGCATTTTCACAAATACCTCTACGGGAGGAAGTTCGTTCTTCGCACAGACCATGCAGCCTTAAAATGGCTATTACAGTTCAAGAGTCCTGAGGGTCAGGTCGCAAGATGGATCGAAAGGCTGCAAATCTACGACTACGAAATACAGCATCGTAAAGGAAAACTCCACTCTAATGCGGATGCACTGTCCCGGAGACCATGCAGAACGGATTGTAAACATTGTGCGCGTCAGGAAGAACGGGAGCTGGTTTCCATCCAAAGAATGATAGCCGAACCTATCGCCGGCTGGAGCATAGATGAGATCCGGAACGCTCAGAAGGAAGACCCGGATATCGAGCCGATTCTGGCCTGGAAGGAGAACATGGAGAAACCGGATCATCAGGACATCTCTCACAGAAGCCCGACCTTAAAGGCATATTTTGCGCAGTGGGACTCCCTCCATGTCCAAGAAGGTGTTCTGAGAAGAAAATGGGAATCCTCCGACGGAAAGTCGTTTGTAATGCAGCTTGTCGTACCGCGGACGAGGGTCAAGGAGGTGTTACAGGAAATGCATGGCGGGGCGACCGGAGGCCACTTGGGAGTGAATAAGACGCTAGAAAAGGTACGAGAACGTTTTTATTGGTTAAAAGCGAAGGAAGATATCGAAGACTGGTGCAGAAAATGCGACGTGTGTGCAGCTAGCAAGGGTCCGAGAATCAAAACTCGAGGTAAGATGCACCAATACAACGTGGGAGCACCTTTCGAACGAATCGCCATTGACATCGCAGGGCCCTTTCCGGAAACCGACAATGGTAATCGGTATATCCTCGTAGTGATGGACTACTTCAGTAAGTGGCCGGAAGCGTTTCCGATCCCTAACCAGGAAGCCAGAACCGTGGCGGAGCAGATCGTCTACAATTGGGTTAGCAGATTCGGTGTGCCCTTGGAATTGCATTCTGACCAAGGGCGGAACTTCGAGTCAAGAATCTTCCAAGAGATGTGTCAACTACTCGGAATCAAAAAGACAAGGACAACCCCGCTTCATCCACAGTCGGACGGTATGGTGGAGCGTTTCAATAGGACTTTGGACGAACATCTCTCGAAGGTCGTAGGTGACTACCAACGGGATTGGGACCGGCAGATTCCCTTGTTTTTGATGGCCTATAGAAGTGCCGTGCATAGCACTACTCGACATACGCCGTTCGAAATCTTATTTGGTGGAATAGCTCGTTTACCCAGTGAGGTGAAATTTGGATCTCCTACCAATGAGCCCAGAAATGAAGAAGAGTACGTGGCGGACCTAAGGGAAAGGCTTAGGGACATACACCAAAGGACCAGAAGCCAGATTAAGATGACGAGCGACCGCATGAAGACCAGGTATGATGCCAAGGCAACAACGTCAGGATTCCAGGAAGGAGATCTGGTGTGGCTGTATAATCCCCATCGCCAAAAGGGGAAATCACCTAAATTACAGCGGAACTGGGAAGGTCCCTACAGAATAGTAACCCGCATCAACGATGTTGTCTACCGCATCCAGCGAGGACCGAGGGCCAAAATGAAAGTGGTTCATGTGGACCGACTGAGTCGATACAATGGCCGAAATGAGGATGCACTTGTTCGGGACGAACACGTCTAAGAGGGGGGCAGTGTAGCATAATAATAACTACGCCCCCTAAAAATATGACGCAACAAATTCCGAAGTGACTTTTCATTCTGGCAGAATTTTGGTTCGAACTGTCCTTTCATTCGAGGTTCGTGTCTGGGACGAAGTCTCCACAGCTCATGTCAACGAAAGAGACGAATAATATCAGGGATAAAAGGGAATTATAACTGCAAGAATTATTTCTCTTGTTCCAGTGGTCGAAGAATTTGCTAGAAGTTTCTGGCTATCAGAAACTTCTGCTATATAAGGACAGATGGCGATCAAAAAAAGACAGTAGTTTTTAAACTGTGGCGAAGAGATTGGAAAAGTGATAATGGGCGAAGTTGTAATTTGGTGATAAATTGAAAGTGGAGAGTAAACAAGAAAAAGTAATTAGTTTGGATTTGTGAATTAAGTAATTGAAAGGAGATAAAGTGATTTGAGAGGAAAGAGACCTTGTAAGAAAAGAATTTGCGAAGAATAGTATAGTGTGAACTTGAATTGTTCTATAAACTAGAAAATAAAGAAATAAATTTCACAGAATATCGTTTTATCTACTCGAGCCGTAGCTCGCATATTACAATATGTTTGTCAATTCTATGTAGATTTTTGGTGAAGTTTAACTTTATTCTTTGTTGGTATTGGAATTTTGTAAATTTTATTTTCCATGTTTATTTGGACTTCAGCAAGATAAGAGAAAATGATATACTCGTACGAGTAATTTATGACCGATTGCATTATGTGTTATGAAACCTTTCGTTCAATAACCATACATAATCCAAACACGTTCCTGCAATAAATCAAAACTTGCAATGATGTAAATAAACGACCCTAGCTGTGAAACTCTCAAAAAATCGAGATTTGAAAATATTGTAATATGCAAGCTACGGCTCGAGTAGATAAAACGATATTCTGTGAAATTTATTTCTTTATTTTCTAGTCTATAGAACAATTCAAGTTCACACTATACTATTCTTTGCAAATTCTTTTCTTACAAGGTCTCTTTCCTCTCAAATCCCTTTATCTGCTTTCAATTACTTAATTCACAAATCCAAACTAATTACTTTTTCTTGTTCACTCTCAACTTTCAATTTTTCACCAAATTACAACTTCGCCCATTATCACTTTTCCAATCTCTTCGCCACGGTTCTAAACCAACTGCCCTTTTTGATCGCCATCTGTCCTTATATAGCAGAAGTTTCTGATAGCCAGAAATTTCTAGCAAATTCTTCGACCACTGGAACAAGAAAAATTCTGATGTAATAATTCCAAGATGACAATCATTTCGTGCTGTTATAATTCTCTCTTGTTCTCTTTTATCCGTGATATTATCCGAGCTGTGGTGACTAATTTCAGACACGAACCTCAAATGAAAAGACACTTCGGAATTTGTTGCCTGTTCGAGGGCGTAGTTATTATGCTACATTATGTTACAATATCTATCTAGATTTTTGTGTCAATTTTCTACCAGAAGCAGTGGCAGTGGTTTGCCAAAACGGAGGTCCATCAATTCTTATGTTTTCTTTACCATCTTCTTAACTTGGCGATCTCTACATCAATTCGGTACAAGTTTTAGTAACCTTGCTTTTAATCGAACAAAAATATCTATTGCAAAAAAATTAATAACATTTTGGAAATACATGGCTTACAGTTTCCCAGAATTTCGATATAAACTCGTTTTTATACTTTCATGGTTCTGGTACTTGCAAGAAAACCAAAAGTAGAATGGAATCCCTATAGTGAGAGTCTGTCCGTCTGTCTGTCACTGCCCCACAAATTTTGTAAAAGTGAAAAAGCGAACAAGTTTTGGAAATTATAGTAAAACTATCGAATTAAAAATGTACAGTTCTTCGACTTTAACTGTGCCATGTTTCGAGAAAAATCAAAAATAAAAAACTGCAACAATTTAAAAAAAATCGTCAGTGTGTGCCACCTTTTTTTTTGCTTAGTGGTTAAATGCGCGATCGCTGAGCGGGGGACTCGAGGTTAGAGTCCTGGAAATGACCAACAAGTTTCTCACGGTCTTACCTTTTGCGAACGTCTAACAAACATTCGAGAATTTCACTCTCGAATGTTTGTTAGACGTTCATGCTTTCCAAGCTCTCTCAATCGAAAAAAAAATTCCACTCGGAAACCGCATAAAACTGTAAGTACCTACCATTCGCTTCACACTACACCAACGGCCGCAAGAAGCTAGGCGAGGCCTGTATGGGTTGTTAGCGCCAAAATATTTATTTATTTCATTTATTACAGGAAAACTATTTTGATTTTACGTCAGTTTTCGAAAAACTTATACAAATGTGAGAGATAGTCAAAATGGCATCTACCGTCCGCGGTCTTCTTTTTTCGAGCAGTCGAATATTTATTCGCACTCCCGATAATAAGACGAATTGTTTAATACCCCTTTATAAAAAGCGGTCCAGTCATTTACCCACCAGAAAGTAAAGTATGCGTCCATATTTCAAACAAACCCACGTGAAATACATTCAACTTTTTATGACTTGACTGTTGTTAGTTAAAACAATTAACCTAACAAACAAATTCAGAACGGTACATTTTTATTATTCGCGCACTTATTCAACTTTCAAACTGTGTCTTTTAGTCACAAAAATCCAATTGTGTTCCTCATTCAAAAGCACCTTCTATTTTTACCAACACTCAGCAGAGCCAGAAACTCCGGCAGGTGGCATTATTCGTCGGATGTTTCTTATCCACTTCCAGAACCCTGTGACAAGAGTTTCGTTGAGTTCACCTTACCGACATGGTTGCCATTTGAGGGCGGTTTAGGGTTTGCGTTCACAATCGGTATAACAATTTGTTATTCTGTTGTACTGTTATACTCGTGGGTCTTGCAATAGATATTACACTGCCCCCTCGCGGCCCGAACAAGTTGTTATGCATTGTCGGCATGGTAGCGGCATAGATGATCCACAGTACCAATTTTGCCTGTTAGTCCCCGTTGGATTCTACAGTCAATGCCTTCTGCAAATGCATTATCTACAAGTTGGTCGTTTTCGGGAGCACGGTGAAATTTAGGATCCACAAATGTGTATTAATTTGACTTCATCATTATTTTCACAAACCTGTAATCTACATGGGCTCTGAATTGGCGTCCATCACCTCTTCATTGTTTTTGTCACTGCTCAATCTTTTTGTAATTGTTTACTATACTCATTATTTTCACTTCATCATTACGTTCTACAAACTTGAAGTTCAAAGTGGTGCAGAACATTATAAAAAATGTTGAACGTTATAATGTTTATTTAATTCGCCATATTTGTTTCGTATTGACTCGCACTTGACGATTTTTTCGTTATCTTTATGCAAGTTAAACCAATGCATTTATTGACAAACGTATTAAACAAATTTTGTGAACCACGCCTATTAAAATAGTGTGTTAATTTCTAAAGTTTGTGAAAGCTTAATGGCTTGCTAAGACAGATTTTGCAGTCGGCTGGGTGGATAGAACCCAGTCGGTGAAGTGATCCTGCAGCAACATCCACATCTTAGGGAGGTTTAAAGAATGACCGTAAAATTCATGGCATAGGAGGGCACTAACGTCAACAGCGCCATCGGCGTGGTGAACATCCAAGAACAAGAATAATAAGCAGCGCTTCCACAAACAAAAATAATTCCATAGCAAAAACACAACCAGTGTAGCAAGTCATATTCTTTACTAAAACTTATTACTAAAACTTATTGAAAAGGAATGGCTTTACATACATATGTAGTCAAATTCCTTCCATTAAGATAAACGAAAAAACTTAGTAAACATTGGTCAGACTTTTTTATTGAATTTAAATTTTTAAGTTTGTAAAAAATATCCAAAGCCAATCTATCGCATATCTTACGTCATGAATGGATGTGGATTAATCAACGATCGCGAGAAGTTGTTGACATTTGCTTCATATTAGCCACTTGAAATGGATGGTATTTAAGCGATGATGCTACAGAAGTCAGAGGAAGTGGTTGTTTGGTGCCTCAAACAAATTTGAACAAGCTGTCACTATGGTATGTGCCATTTTCCTTCCAAAAATTTGGGAAGCTAATCACGTTAACTTCAAGGGCTTCAGGCCGATGTCTTCCTCCCTGTTGAAGACTCTGAAATTTCATCACAGCTCTGTGAATTCATCACAGCCTACGTACCTACATGAAAGGTAGATCATACTGCCTTACTCTGGAATAGTGTGTGCATGCGATGGTTACAGCTTAAGTGTGTAATTCCTTCAATAGCATTTATCGATTTTCAGCGGTGCCATCGTTACTCTTAGTAGTCTGTTTAGGATTCAGACCAACATAGGTTTTCGGGATGCGAGTAGGCTTGTAACTCTTGCGTGAACGATAGGAAATTAGGAAACGTGATTAGCAGAAGGTAGGTCAGTAAAGAAACCCCTCAGAACGTCGTACTCTCGAGGTTTTAAATGGTGACAAGAGGTGGCTACAGTGTGACTGCCAACGGTAATAATTTCAGCAAACTTCTTAATTTGTTTCCTGTTGTGGTTGAAAGGAGGGAACAAAGCATTAAAGAAAGAATAAGTCTAAAACCTAGCGAAATCCATGAATTTATTGGTAGTCTGTAGCAAATTAGCAAATGGATTTATTGAAAAAAATGTGGCAGCCTTTATAGTAAATTCTTTTGGAATAATTTATGTTTCTTGTAGTATGTGAGGTTGCGTTGCTTGTCATGTTCCTCACACATGACACTCTAGCATTTTCCGGACCAATTCTATCTTTACATCCCTTCCTTCCAAATTTAAATTCTAAATTCTGTCCAAATAGGGCGTGGTTTTAAAATTCGTTAAATCATTTTTGTTAGCCAACTAACTCGAAAACTTCTAAACGGATTTCAATAAAATTTAGCACATAGACGCGAAATCGAGTAAAAGAGTGTTCACAGCTGGCGAACTGCGAACGAGAGAATAGTCGCCAATTTTGAGACGTCATTCACAACTATTCATTATTCATGGTCGCAGCAATCTTTGAATTTTAGTTGTCATTCGTTTTGTGTTTATAAGCATTAAAGACATACAATAAATATTAAGGAAAACATACAGGACAATCCGTCCAGAACGGATCGTATGACAATATATTATTCCACATTTTCTAACTCACCCAGTGACCGTGACATTGCGAAATTTATATATATTATTTCCCCGATTTTCAAGAAATTTTATCACAAAACTCTTGTTACAACTTTTTCTTAGCAGAAAGTGGGCTCGAAAATTTTGTAACCGAAGTTCACGGAGTCTAATGAGATATTCGCAATAAGACTTAATCATCATCTTAAATAGCTTTGAAAAAGCAATATATGTTTTTTTCTAAAGCAAACGCCCCAAAAAAATGGGCGTGGCTATATGTAATGTGTGTGTGAAATATAAAGAATGCCAATTTCTACATGTTTTACCTTGACAATATTTTTCAGTTTATAGCAAAAATAGCGAGAAAAACTAAATTTTTCAAAAAGTGGTCGTGTCTGTTGGATGACTTCAAAAACTTGTACACTTGTAATGCTTCGAATACTAGAAAGCATATATACCAAATTTCATGTTCCTAGCTTAAAATTTAAGGCCCAATAAGTGGTGACATACCTATGGACGTAGACGGATGGGCGGACATAGCTAGATCGACATAAATTTCGATGGCGCTCACAAAAATATGTATATAATTTTGGGGGTCTGCCGTTATTATTTCTCTATGTATCAAAATTAATATACCCTGGATAGGGTATAAAAACGATCGCTGCTTGCATATTTATGGAAGAAACAATTTTAAAAACACGAAATCATCCACGTACTCGTAGTAACCAAAATTCGGAGGTTAAACTCGAGTGAATGTGGAATGCGTTCTACATTTGTGGATTTTGAATAAATCCACAAATATAGAACAGTTTACAAGAAACATTCGCTTATTCGCGTATAAATAAGCGAATTGTTAATTTCTTCTTTTTGTTTGTATTAGAAAATTAATTAATTGAACTCAGAAAGTACTAAAAATGATTTGATAGCAGTTCGCGCATTCGCAGTTCGCTGAGTTGTGAATACTCCTTTAGTGTGGCGTTTACAACATTATTTTACGGAACAGTAAAAAAGACGAATGTTGTCAAAATATAACGAATATTTTAAATGCAGACGGTAACTTAAATCAAGTTTCAGAATACAAATTTCGTGTCAAAGTGTCATTTTCATGATAGACATTCGGTCGTGCGGATACTTTTCTGAAAGAAAAATGAAAAGTCAATTTTTTTTTAAATCAATCGTCATCCTCATATAAATAAAAAAATTTAAATTGAGAATAAGAAGCTCCATATGGTAACATATCAGTTATTAATAGAACTATGTCATATATTTATATTAATATTACATATATGTGGTCATTTTCAGTTTTAAAAAGGAGTAGTTTTCCGAGAAGCATCCATATAGGAAAACAAAACTTAATTTTCCACCGAAGTTACACATATCCCATTTTAACAATGACCGCTTATTTTCCTCGGTTGACCCCCTAAATTCGTCTAAATTGAACGGACTTATGAAGCGTTTTTTTTTTTTTTAATAATGCGTTTAAAACTGCCTAGTTACCCAACAAAATTTCTTTGATGCGTATAAGCTTTTTAGAGCTTAATTAAAAGCTTTTAAAGATTACTCAACACTTGTTGTACATTGTTTGTTTGTTATCGCCTCGCGCTTGCCGGGAAGAAAATAATTCACCTGTGCGAAATCTTAAAAGTCAGTCGACTAATCCACCTTAGTATTTTACAAAACAAATTCTAGTGAATTACTGTTCATCTGGTAGTTATGTTTGTTATCGCTCGCCGATTATCAAGGGTAAATAGCTCTGGGTTCAAAGTACCTTCGACGTGTTGGTTTTCAGTAGAAGGAAGCGCAGTTAACTATAATACAACAAGTCGAGCGTTTAGCGCGGCTTCAGGTAATATGAAACGACTTCAAGGAAAAGTTGCCATCGTCACGGCATCCACCGATGGGTAAAGCAATTATTATAAATTTCCAAAAGGTTTACCAAATTAGATTTTCTTCTAGCATTGGATTCTCCATTGCTAAACGTTTAGCTGAAGATGGTGCCAATGTCGTGATAAGCAGTCGCAAACAAAGCAATGTTAATTCGGCTGTAGATAAGCTTAAGAAACTAAATTTGAATGTACACGGCCTGAAGTGTCATGTTGGATTGGCCGCAGATAGGAAAATATTATTTGATGAAACCATCAAGAAGTACGGCAAACTTAACATATTAGTGTCGAACGCTGGAATAAATCCAGCCGTAGGTGGCGTACTAGATTGCGAGGAATCTATATGGGATAAAATATTCGAAATTAATGTTAAGGCAGCGTTTTTACTGGCTAAGGAAGCTCTACCCCACCTGAGAAAGTCAGAAGGTTCAAATATTGTGTTTGTTTCATCTATTGCTGGCTTCGATCCACTAGACGTAAGATGAATCTGGTACACGAAACGTTTTCTACCCATTAGCTACTGCTTTTACAGATGTTGGGTGCCTATTCTGTTAGCAAGACAGCACTTATTGGTCTGACCAAAGCAGCTGCCAAGGATTTGGGTCGAGAAGGAATTCGTGTTAATTGCTTAGCTCCGGGTATCATTCGAACCAAATTCTCGAAAGCGGTAAGTTTACGTTCAATCTTTACAATATGCAATTTTGAATTTTATCTAATTTCTTTCAGCTTTATGAAAGTGAATCGGCGTGCAATGAAGTACTATCGAGGGTTCCGTTGGGGCGTCTAGGTGAAGGAGATGAGATGGCCAGCATTGTTTCATTCTTAGTGTCTGATGATGCTAGTTATATCACAGGAGAAGCAATTGTCGCATCCGGTGGTATGACATCAAGATTATAAGAAAACCACTTCTTTGGAAAACGGTAAAGGGTGCATTTAATAAAGGTTTTTTTTTTTTAATAAAATACATATAAAGGAATTTTTATTCAAACAACATTAAACAGAAAACAAAAAGAAAATCTCTTCTAAGTTGATCTTAACTTAGCCAGCTGCGCAGCAATATCCTTCTCCGACGTCTTGTTTACTTCGAGCTCGTGTCCAGCCGATGGAATGTTTGCCATTTTACCTGATATCTCGATGCCTATTTCATCAAGCACCTTGTTGACAACAGCATTGCTCTCGTCTTCGTCACCAGACTCTGTTAGCATGTCATCCAAAGTGTCGTTTATCATTTCATCTGTCATTTCCATCTTCATATTGGCCTGTTGGAAGTTTCGTACATTCTGTGCTATAGCCTCCGGACGCATCACTTTGTTCATATCTCCCATTGTCTTCGCCGTTGTGCTCATAGCATCGGCCATAGCAATATTCGAGCCCATTGTTTTATTCTGGAAACCGATTGATGTGATCTTACTGTTGGCAGCATATGTACGACTCTTTTGCTTACGGATCTCGACCAGTTGCTTTGCTAGGATGCGACAGGCATCATTATTGCCGGTTTGGGCGTTTTTGCGTATCTCCTGTTCGAGCTTCTTCTCTTCTTCCTCCAGTTTACGTCGCTCTCTTTCAATATCACGGCTGGCCTTTCGAAGGCTTCTATCATTTTCACGCTGCTGCTCCTTAACAGTAGGCTTCTTTCCAAATAGGTTATTAAACATTGTCGCTGTGTGCTTAAAATCTATTATTTTTTAAAGGAAAACTTTCTTTTTAAACTTTTTAATACAATTTTTTCATAACGATGATTCACTCAACAATAAACGGAAAATGTCAACAAATGGATAAAAGATGACGGTTCTCTATCAGCTGCCTTTGACAAACGTGAAATCTCGAACAGTAGCTTCAAAAAGTATTAAACCGCTTATGGTATGAGACCATCGCAACTGTGAACAATTTTGAGTGTACACAATTTGCATTCTCGTTTGTCGCGATTTTATTTTTTTTATTCACAAGTATTATTTATGCATCAGTCTGGATAACACTGTTCATATTTTTTAAGCACAAGAAGTGGCTTTACATTAAAATTATGTGACCAATGTCACAAAAATCTTTGCAATAACAAGGGACAAGTTTAGTACAATTTTCATACATTGTCTGGCGTTCAGGACATTTAACATTTAATTTTATTAGATTTTTCTTTTAAATTGAATTTAATTATTTTAAATTGCATATATGTATATGGTTGTGTCAACTATGTAAATAAATATTATAATAACAATACTGTAGTTCAAATTATTATTATTATTTTTTTTTTTTCAAAAAGTTAGATCGATAGGTCTTCGCTTTAGCCGCCGTCTGTTTTACATTTCTTGACCCGATGATTGTTGACCTCGTAGTTGTTGTGAGAGATGAGCCTTGCCCGTTGGCGTTTGCTTACTTGAGTTATTTCTTCCTCAACCGTGCGAGTTTTAAGCTCATTATGTATGTGGTAGTCTGTTATGTACCAGTCCGCATTAAGTTGAGATTCATATGTCCAAATCGGTTTAACAATGGTTTTATATAAAGGATGTCCCAAAATTCACACAAGCTAGCGTGACAGCTGACAGTTCAGAGTTATTAAAAATGGAGTGCTATACAGCGAAGAGTGTTCGTTGAATGGATTATGGAACAACAAGCGGATGTTGATTTTTCAAACAAAATCATCTTCAGCGATGAGGCACAGTTTCATCGTGATAGCTGTGTTAATCGTCAAAATTGTCAAATTTGGGGTTCAGAAAATTGTTGAGAAACAAATGCATCCACAACGTGTTACTGTTTTATGCGTATTTTGGGATGGAGGGACAATCGAACCATTCTGCTTTGAAAATGCGGCTGGTCAGGCAATAACAGTTAATGGTGATCGTTATCGCGACATGATAATCTAGTTTTTTGTGCCTAAATTGCAAGAAATGGATGTGAATGACATGTAGTTACAACAAGACGGTGCTACATGTCGTGCAACCCGAGAAGCAATTCTATTGAATTTAAAGTCATTTGGTCGTGTAATTTCCCGTTTTGGTGATCAGAGTTGTCGGCTCAGATCATGCGATTTAACGCCGTTCAACTTTTTTCTTTGAGGTTTTTTGAAGTCCAAGGTTTATGCCAACAAGCCCCGACTATCCATGCCTTAAAGGAGCTCAATTTGCGCTGTATCAACTGTATCATCGAAATTCAACCACATTTATGCAAAACGGTCATGCGTATGTGCCAGCAAAGCCATGGAGGCCATTTATCCATCAATAAAACATTTATAATTTTTAATTAAAAACCTGTGTTTTGTATCAAAATTATATTTTGCACCCTTTAGTAGTATTTTGTTCTGTTTGGATAACGGCGAGTTATTGCGTAGTAGCCAGTAGAGTTGTCTTTATTCGACGCTTCCATATGTCTATGTACATTCCTAGGTATTTCGCTGCCGCGTTTATGCAGATATCTTTGTTGTTTATCTTCAGGGGTTCGGGTGTGTAATTTGTTTTTGTTGTGAATATAACTGGGACAATTTTACCTTCATTTATTTTTATGCGCCAATTATCAAACCATTTTATTGCATCGTCCCATATTTTTTTATAGTTGGACGATTTCTGTGTGTAGGCATTTGTTAGAGTAGAGCAGTATGGTGCCATCAGCACCATGTTGTTTGTTTAGGAAGAGGAATATTTCTGGTGTATATATTACAGAGTAGTAGTGCTAAAGCGCTGCCTGGTGGAACTCCAGCTCATATAAATGTCGAACGGTTATATAGCTTTTGATTATTAAGTAAAATTGAGTTGGGAGAATGCTTTCAAGCTTTTGCAATAGACCAGAATGCCATACGGTGTAAATGCTTTAGCGACTTCTAGAAATACTCCAAGGCAGAATAACGACTTCTAGAAATACCCCAACATAGTCACTCTATGAATTTGTTGTATCGTACAGTGGTGTTTTTGGAATCCGAACTGGTGGTCCGGTTTTATATTTAGGCTTGTCAATATTTTTTCTATGCGGTCACATAGTAGTCTTTCAAAGATTTTAGACAGAACTGGAAGTAAACTGATTGGTCTATATGATGTTGATCTGGTTGCGTCTTTTCCAGGTTTTAGTATTGGTATTATTTCCACAACTTCCAAACTTTTGGGAAATGTAGTCAATGATTGTTATATACATTTCCAATGTACTGGAGTGCTTTTTTGGGTAATCTGTGTAGTAGTTCTCCAGTAAAAAGGTCATATTGTGGAGACTTTTTATGTTCCTCTCTGTCTGATAGTTTGTTTTAATTCATATATTGTCACCTTTTTTATTGGAACATTAGTAGCGATATTGGGGCTTAGTTGTGGAGCACAAGTGCTGGCGGCATTATTTCAGAAGTGTTGTGCTAAAGTATTCTATAGTTTAGCTTGTTGTTTTCCATAATGAGTAGTTTGTTTCAGAAGTCGGCGTCAGATTTGTTAAGTAGTTTCTTTCATTTTGATAAGTTTATTGCACAATCTAGTTTTTGTTTATCCTTAGGTGCTCTTGTGGTTTGGCATCTTCTTCTTAGCCTTCTTTTTCCTTTGATCTGTTGTTTGATGTACTGTAGAAAATTGCAGCTAAAATTCTTAATTTATTTTCCAATGACTTAAATGCTGCCTTTATTGCCAGAGAAATGTTTCTGTAATAAAAAAGACCAGAAAAGGATGAGTATTGTACTTGTTTTTGGATAATGTCACGTTGCGTTCGCATGTATGTAACATCGAAATAATTTTCTTCCTGACAAATACAACTTTCATTTGTCAGCCTCTACATCAGGGTATCATAAAGAATATTTAAGTCTTTATGGCTAAAATGTTCATATACATCTCTGCTGAAGATGAATTTCTTCTCCAGTGTTGCAATACTTAGAATATTTTTGTTTCTGAAGATACATCTGCAGCCATTTATGTCGATGATAAAAGTGAAGATGGTGATGACTGGAAGAACACGAAAACAGATATCGAAAGTAATTCATATTGGAAGTCGTTGTCAGCTTGTAAGGATTTGTGAAAGTTTCCGTTAAAGGCTGGAGACGAAAAGCCGATGCAAACAACATCTGTCGATCTAACATTCGACAAAGCTAAATGAATAGAATGCTTCTTACCTGACCTGTTTCGATGCTTTCGAAAAGTTGACATTTAACAGTGGAACAGGAACAGTGCTGTCGTCTTTCAATTGTAGTAAATATATATAATTTTTTTAACCAACTTTTTCAAACAGACAGTAGTAAACAATACGTATTCCGTAATAGAGAGAATATGTTTATTAAATATAGTTAAAAATAAAACATCGAGGAATGCAGTGAGCCACTCGTTGACACTTTTTATACTTTAAGGTGGCCCTTGGTCATCTATTAGGTGATGATTAATTCAAGATGTTTATACTCACGTGCCACTCGTACTATGAATTGTTCACCTTATTATGAATTACTTATATTACAAGTGACAGTTTGACAACCAAGTCAGGAAGACTCATGAGGCGCATATCCATTTTGAACAAAATGTTACATTGCATACATCTGAACTTACATTACACACAAGACTTACCAGAAAAGCATGTATCCGTCGATGTGTCACTGTTACTTACTTACGTCAGTATTTCTTTAGCGATCAGTATATTCGGACATGCTTTCATTTTGATTGGTTTTTCTTGCCATTCGCAAATACTTCAAGTGCCGTCCGGCTTTTCTGCTGATCTGCAATTTAATTTCAGGTATCTTTTTTTTCGCAAATAATCTGTTGCTTTTGATGACCTAATCAAATACGTGAAGGATCTGAATAACACCACTGAGTGTTCAAATAACGTATGCAAATCAAAATTTAAATCAATTGATAGGCAACTCGCAGTTTTAATCGAGTTAGCTAGATCCCATTATGCCATTTTGACTGATCTGATCTTAAATCGACATTTTCTTAAATCAAAACAATTCGAAAAAATCCAAGAAGATATCAATTCTCTTCGCTCCGACCTCGAGGTTAATTTCCAAAATTCTACCAATCCATCTACATCTTCTCTCCTCATCCATTACTTGTTGACTTGGCAATCAAAGTTAATGATGTTAGCAATGAACTCAGAGCAACTCGAATAACACGATAATTGGTGACGATATTGCGATTGTTATCCGCAAAATCAATGACATTCCAAACCAAATCCAACCTCAGCCACTATCCACTTACAACACATCTCAACTTGCTGAAATGCTTGAAACTGCTGTTAATGCACCTCCACTAAATCATTCACCTTCTCTAACAGCTCTACCATTATCTACTTCAGCTACTGGACCCACACCCGCTGTTAACCTGCTCACTGCTCCACCTGCCGGATGTGTAACTACACTTGCTGGACCTGTAACTCACATCGAAAATATGACTGCTCTGATCGAACGCTTTGGAACTAGTTGGACTCGTTTTGCATGGAGTGACTGACTAAATAAACTAAGTAACAGTAATGAACAAGCTCATACCATCTTCTTGATTGACGGTGAACCGCGTGAAGCCGATGAATCCTGGATATGCAAAATCTTTCTCCAGACGTTCTCCATCAAATTAATTAGTGTCAGAAAATTTCAATAGGCAAATCAAGAAATTTCAGCGTTTTTAAAATAAACATCCCATCTTAGTACGATTGCTTTTCAAAAACTTTTCCAATGATGCACTCTTCCTGGGCAAGATGACGATAACTAAATTGTAGGAAATTAAATTACACAATAAGTCGAAAAAATCAAGTAATGTTAAACTTAAACTCAAAGTCCGCCTTTCCTAGATTGTGAAAGGACCCCTTTATTAACTTTATTCATAAAAAGGGCTGTCAGAACGAAATATCAAACTACCGACCTATAGCAAGACTGTCGTTCATTCCTAAACTGTTTGAATCCATTGTATACGACACAATGTGCAAAGCAATTTTTTCAGCAAAGCAACATCGTTTTCTACAGGGTAGATCCACAACAACAAACTTAGCCAAATTTATATCTGGTACACTGCTTCACTACAGAATGGTAGAAAAGTTGACGTAGTAACCACCGATTTCAGCAAAGCTTTCGACAAAATCTCTCACCGAATTATGTATCTGAAGCTTAACACCCTCGGTTTCGTACCTTTTCTCAAGGTAGTCATCTGGAAACAATTATATTTCTCTTAACAATAAATGATATTGACAGTATATTAAGAGACTCTGATCTATCCATCTACGCAGATGATATGAACATTTTCAAACAAATCTCATGCCCAAAAACGATCTACACATGGTTTACATTTGGTGCAATAATAACTGTCTTGAGCTGAACGTCAGTAAATGTAAATAAAAAAAAAGAAATATTTTGGCGCTAACACCACAGTAAATGTAAAGCCATTACATATTCCCGTAAATGGATTCCTCTCCCACCTGGAGCTTACTACTTTCACAACGAACCAATCAATCGAGATCCTTCATTATGTGTTTTCGGTATCATCTGCGACTGAGAACTCAATTTCCGTTTTCACATTGACCACACTATATACAAAGACAACTTCACTCTTGGTTTTATCAAACGTTGGTCAAAGGAATCCTCCAAACTCTATGTCACCAAATCCCTTTACATATCCTTTGCAAGGGCCCTCCTAGAGTATGCTGTCAAGTTTTGCCATCCAATGTCGAAATCCATTCCATGAGAATTGAAGCTGTCTAACGTCGGTTCATTTGGTTCGCCTTACGTACAATTTGTCTCCTACAAACCCACAAAAAACGGCTTTGTTCAGTGACTGTAAAAGTAATACATCACAGCACAGAACAGCACAAGTTTGTAAAAACTGTCAGAACAGAAAATTACAGCCTTGCCACACAAAACAGCTTTGATTTTGACACAGTAGGTGCAGCAAATCGGGTGCTGGACTGTGCGGTACGGAGTCATTGAACAAAAAGAAGAACACTTTTGGACGAGATATTTTCTCTTTGAACGCAAAAACCTGTAATTTTTTGTGCTGGACTGTGCAGTACAGAATCACTGAACAAAGCTACTCTTTGTACATCAGCAGTTAACGGGCACAATTGACTCTCCCGGCTTGCTACAAATGATCTCCCTCTACACTAATCCTCATAATCTTATGTCCGTTCCCCTTTTCTGTCTTACATCTCATCGCACTAATTATGGCCATTTTGAACACATCTCATGAATGCTACATATTTTGGACTTCCATCTCAGTACATCAGCTCTCTAAAAAAAACTGCCTCTCCGCCATCCTGCCTCACTAGTTAATAAGCTTTTAGTGTTAATATTAGTTTTAAGGTTTAGATTGCTTAAGTTAATTGCTTGTATTAAGGAAATAAATAAATTTGAATTCAACTTGAAAAACTCAGTAAACGATCAAGTGAGGAACAAAGAGGGCAACATGCCATGTAAAATGCATCGTTTGTGGGGCCACAATGGGCAAACAATGGGACCACAATTAATTGGGTAATACAATTTAATTTTTTTATTTTTTTTGAGTATTTTGAGCCCGAGAAGAGTAAAAATAAAAAAAAAGTTTACTTCCTTTATTTTGTGATAACGTTTGTTTAATAGTCCACACTTACTAGCATTGATTTATAGTTTGTAACATAAAGAAATCATGACGGTAGACCCCTCAAAGTATATACATATATACATATATTTTTGATCAAATATTCTTCCCGTCTATCCGTATGTTACCACTTTTTGGGTAAATTGGCAGTAAATTATAACACTTTTGGAAATCCTCTCACGACTCTGTTATACGAGTAATATACTTATCACTCTTCTTTTCGTTTCGATCTTCTTCTTCTTCTCTGGCTTCACACTTCACTTTACTTCACTGTCGCTTCTTTCAACTGAAGCAGAGTGAATGAAGCACTTCAGCAAATGAAGCATTTTCCCCACCTTTACTTGTGAGTCTGTGGGGTTGCTAGTATGGCTGGAAATTTGAGTTTGCCATTGTCACCAATTCAGTGGGTATTTGATACAAGTCTTTAACTCGGTGCAATTGGAGGCAAACATCACAGGCGTAGTTGAGGTGTTTAAAAAAGATTGTTAGACCACATTGCATTACACCGCTTCCTACTAACAAATAAACGCAACTTTGATATTTCTCGGCAATACCATTTCTTTGGGATCAGGATACAGATATATTTTATACGGCACTCCCAGTACTTTTACATCTCGTCCATAGTCGTCAGCCCTTCTCCTGTTACTAGTATTGCAAGGAGTTAGAGCAAGCAGCTGCAATTTTAGCCTACATTTATGTACATACATATATGTAGGTATAAAGGTTTATACGTGAACGCACACGTATCAATTGCAAATTACCGCGAGAACGTTGCGCCCAAATCGTGTTTTGGGCAGTCAATATAAGAATTGCCCAAACTATCACCACACAGACCCAAATGTATCTGTGTATTTAATTAGCTTTTTATAATTTTTATTTACTTACTTACTTAGGTGATGCTACAGATAGGGGTGAACCTGGGCCTCAAGCATCAAACCTGTCCAGTTAGCCCGGTCCTTAGCTAACTGCCTCCAGTTGCGCACTCCAAGTCGGTTAAGGTCCCCTTCTACTTGTGCGCGCCACCTAAATCAAGGTCTTCCTCTACTGCGTTCTCCCACTGGGTTCGATTTGAAGACTCTATGGGCTGGAGCATTGGCTTTCTTTTGCTCTACATGTCCTAGTCATCTATGCGCAGTTTATTTCGTATAAATAGCGCGTATATTTCGTCGTTGAATGTTCTCCTTCAAAGCCCGTTAACGCAAACAGGACCGAATATCTTACGAAGAATTTTTCTATCAAAACGACCGAGGATATCTTCATCCGCTCTCGACAGTGTCCATGGTTCAGCGCCATAAAGCAGGACTGGGATGATTAAGGTCTTCTATAGAGTCTCTTTAGTTGTTCGGGATATGACCTTATTACTCAATTGCCCTATCAGCCCAAAGAAACATGGATTGGCAAGAGTTATTCTTCGTTTGATTTCCGCTGAGGTGTCATTGTCAGAATTTATAACAGACCCAAGGTAGCCAAAGTCAATTACTACCTCGAAATTATAGTTGCCTACTGTGCCGATGTTGCGTGTCCCTTGTTCTTGACAGCATATATTTGGTTTTAAACTCATTTACCGCTAAACCCATTTTAGCAGCTTTCGTTTCAATACTAGCAAACGCACCAGTGACAGCCCGCTGAGTTCTTCGAATTGTGTCAATATCGTCGGCGTACGCTAGTAGTTGCACAGATTTTTGAAAGATTGTGCCTCCGGTGTTGGCTTGTGAGTTCCACACAATTCTTTCAAGTATGATGTTAAAGAAGTCACATGACAGCGCATAACCTTTTCTAAATGCTTTTTTGACATCGAAGGTCTCGGTGAAGTCGTTACCGACCTTGACGGAACAGCGAGCATTATCCATCGTCATCCTGCACATACGAGTTTGACAGGGATGCGAAAACTAGACATGGCTCTTAAAATCGATGAAAAGGTGGTGGGTATCGATTTGGACTTCTTGGGTTTTCTCCAGCATCTACCGGATTGTGAAAATTTGATCAACTGGGGACTCTCCTGGCCTAACCAACCACACTGAGAGGGGCCAATCAGATTGCTAACGAGGGTTCACGTTCACACAATATGGCAGATAAAATCTTGTACGCGATGTTAAGGAGGCTATCTCTGTAATTGGCGCAGCTGAGGGGGTCTCCTTTCTTGTGGATCGGGCAAACGATGCTGAGATTCCATTCATCAGGGATACACTCGTCTGACCAAATTTTTGAAATGAGTTGGTGTATGTTCTCTACCAAGTCATCTCCAGCTGCTTTGAACAACTCGGCCGGCAGACCATCAGGTTCAGCAGCCTTGTTGTTTCTAAGCTTGCTATCCTCACTTCATTTTGGTCAGATAGACGGAAGTTTTGGCTATCATTGTCTATGTTGAATGGTGCATTCTGCCTGACAGCGGTATGTTGGTCTTCGTCGCAGTTATACAGTCTGCAGAAGATTTTTTCCCATATTCTCAGCACCGACTATGACTCTACTTCGAGGTTTCCTTCTTCATCTCTACAGCTTTCTGTACGGGTGTGATTAGAGTGTTCTTTTTACCTGGTAAAATTTCCGTACATTATTCCTGGAGTATAACATCTCAATATCTTCGATCGCGCGCTTCTCATGCTTTTTTTCTTCTTTTGGAGAAGCCGATGTGTCTTTACTCATAGAGCTCAGGAGCAGCCCTCGTCCTTCTTTGCAGGGCCCCTTTGTATGTTTCTTGCTTGGCAGCATGTGGTTGCCTGCATTCATCGTCAAACCAGGGGTTTCATGGTGGTAGTCGGGGGTGACCCAGCACATCATTTGCGGCATTTCTGATGGCGTGTTGGCAGCGTTGCCACTGGTCTTCGGCACTTGATGCTGGCGGCATGGGAGTTGTGGAGAGATTTCGGAATACGCGTTCGGCGAAGATTATAATTTTTACTTGCTGCTATTAAAGGTTTATACATGAACACATTCGTATTTTTTTTTTTTATAATTTGCGCCAAAGAGGATATGAATACTCTTATACTATTACAGGACACGGGCGTTTATGAAGGAGAGAGAGAAAGAAAGATTTGGTGTAGTGGTTTGAAACTTAAATAGTATTAAGTTTCTGTAAACTCCAAGGGTAGCGTCCAGATAACTAGGGAGCTTGTTTGTTTTGCTTTTGTCGTTGCTCATGATTCACAGTATTTTTTCCGTCCTTCTGATGTCATCATCACAATCAAGTTGCATTTTCAGCCATATGACCACTCTACTGCCAGTGTTATGCCTTTGCAGTAGAGTTGACTTAGCTTTCGCAATTGATCGACTTTTTTATTTATTTCATGTGAAATAAATAGATGATTCTGTACATCAGGATTCGAACCGTGACCCAACAGCGTGACAAGCGATGATGTTACCACTACACCACGGTCACCCGTATTGCGAATTACCACGAGAACGTTACGCCCAAATCGTGTTCTGAGCAGTTAATACAACAATTACCCAAACTATCGCCACACAGACCTAAATGTATCTGTGTATTTAATTAGCTCTTTATAATTTTTACTTGCTGCTAAGGTTATTGTTTTCGTGAAGAACTGAAAAAAAGTTGGTCTCGCAATTATGTCTATCCGTCTGTACCTTTGTTCCTCTGACTACAGCTTAAGCTTAACGGGTTAATGAATTTACTTCAAACTTTACACTTGGGGTCTATGGGGTCACAATTCGAGATGAAGTCGGAAATTTCATTCTAACTTCGAAATTAACAGTACTTTACTTAGGGCCAATTTGGAAGTGCAATTTGTTCCAAAATGGCTCTTACGACTTCTATAAAAATTCATGTTTCAGCTTATAGACAATACTCTCAGTATTTCACTAGTATTGAATAACGGCACTTAACTAATGTGTTAGCGGAATTATATAAATTGTCCATATCGCGGTTACGGCTTAGACGATTTTATTCAAAATTGACATCTAAGTCATTCAAATTTTGTTGTGGTCAGAAAGATTCTTTAGCTTTTTAAATTATTTTTCGAAAATTTAAATTTGTTTGCTTTTTTTGCATAAATTTTAGATCTGAACAACATACGAACGAATATTGGTTTTCTCATTCATAAGATGCACACCGAAAACGTTGAGAACATAAGAAGTATATCGAGCTGTGTAGCATATTAAATAATCACTCTAAATGCTCGGCACAAGGAGGAACACTTCTACCAAGATACTGAACGGGACACAATGGATAACAGATGTCACCTCACCCTTATTACCGGAGATTTCAACACCAAATTCGGCAGACCAGATGACGAAGCAGAGAGAGCAATAGCACATTTTGGCTTGAAAGACAGGAACGAAAGGGGACAGATGTTCATTGACTACCTTCATCAGAACAACATACGAGTATGTATACCAAATGAACAGTTTCCTTATCACAGATCGTAAACAAATAATAACAGACGTTACGACACTGAACAGGTTCGGAACAAGGAAGGGACCACCGAGACGTACGAACCACAATGAAGCTGAACCTAAAAAATGAACGAAGAAAAATGGAAATATTCACAAAATAGAGCAACCCAGACGACACTGTAAAGTTCAAAGAACATATATGTATATTCTAAACTAAACGATCATCAAAGAGATAACATTAAAAGCTTAAATGAAAGAATATCAGAAGCAATAATTTCAGCACAAGATAAACATTGCAAGAGTGCATATAATGGATGTCTAAACGAAAAAATAAGCACATCAATAAAACAATATGTAGAACAAAGAAAAGAAACAAGATACCAATGAAATACAGGCTTTAGAAGAAAATAAAAACATGAAAGTCATGAGGAAAAAACCCTTTCAGAAGGAAGAAACAAAATAATGAAGCTCAAAAATGAAAATGGAGAAGCAATAAATAAAAATGAGATATTGTCCATAACAGAAAACTTCTATAGAAATCTATATACAAGCAACACAGAGGAAATGAGATACGAACTTATAAATATTGGTTCAGAGGAAATGCCGGAAATAGCGAAAGAGAATGCACTAAAGTCCGTAAAAGAGATGAAAAACGGCAAGGCTCCGCGCGGAGACCAAATAGTGGTGGATGCCATCAAAGTTGGCGATGATAGGCTCCACCAAGAAATCACAAAACTTTTTAACCTGCGCTTAGAACAAGGATCAATACCAATCCAATGGAGAAATTCATGTATCAATCTATTTCATAAAAAAGGAGATATCACAAACTTTGAAAACTACAGACCGATTAACCTTCTATCGCACCTCTACAAACTGCTAACAAAAATTCTAACACAAATTAGATTTCTACCAACCCAAATGTTTCTAAAAGCAACATTCCCGTGCACCTAAAAAAATAAAGTATACGACCAATACGTGCTAGGTAACGAGGAAGTACTACGAAGAACAGGAGTTTTTGCACGACAGATAACAGATGGACTAAAAGATTGCTGGAATGGAGACCAAGAGAAGACCTAAGGAGCACAGGAAGACCACCATCGCGATGGAGCGACGTTAACAGAAAAATAACTGGAAATTGGATTCTCGTAGCCCAAAACTCAATCATAAAGCGGCAAACTGCAAGAAAGAAATAATATGTTTAAAGTGCCTGAAGCATCATAAGACAAGTGAATGTAATGAAGAAGCTTTAATAAAATGCATAAACTGTAGACGAGTAAATGAAAGACTTAATTTAGGACTAGACGAAAATCCTACGACATTGAGTAAGATTTGTCCAGTCTATCTAAACAAACTAGAAGTAAGAAAAAAACGAATTGGATATTAGCAATCAAATACCTTAAAAGCCATATACGCAAACATACAAGGACTGACTTTTAATTTTGTGGAGCTAGAAATCTTAGCAAAAACAGACCAGTATGAATTTATCATTCTATCAGAAACACACCTCACTAAAGACATAGAAGAAACAGCAATAAAAATCGATAGATACAATAACATATCATGTTTGCCTTCTTTAACAAGAACTGGCGGAACAACAATATACTATCGAAACAACTGGAAGGTAACCAACATTACTACAAAATCAGTGGAACCATAGATGTGGTTCCTATCATTCACGGTTAAACAGAAGGACTTCGAGATGATATTAGTTGCAATCTATAGATCACCCAGCTACTCGGAAAGAACAAGAAAACACTGGCATTATTCTTGGATTTTAAACGAGCATTTGAGACAATAGACCGCGAAGTACTCCTTAAAAAAATGTATAAGTATGGTATCAGAGGAACAGAGCTAAGATGGTTTCATACATTTCTAACAAATAGGATGCAAAGAACTAAAGTCGGCAATAGTATATCGGATTATGTCGAAGTCGAGTATGGTGTCCCACAGGGATCGATATTAGGTGCAATCCTGTTTATAATATATATAAATAACTTACCAAAAGTATTGAAAAAATGTAAAATTACTATGTATGCAGACGACACATTAATTTATGCCGAGGGAAACTGCGCAGATGAATGTAAAACAATGCTAACGGACGATATTAGAAGCATAACATGGTTTAAAATGAACAAATTAAAACTGAATGAACAAAAAACAAAAATGATGGGTATTAATCTCGATAACGACACTAATATAGTAATCAACGGCATACACATTGAAAATGTACACAATATTAAATATTTAGGAGTGATTATTGACAACCAAATGAATTTTGAAGCACATGTAGACTATATATATAAAAAAATTGGCAAAAAAATTGTTTTTTTTTCAAACATATTAGAAAAAAGATGGACGACATGACGGCTATTATAGTCTACAACAGTATAGTAAAACCGCATTTTGAATACTGTGCCACACTATTCTATATTCGTGTTGTAACCAAGGCTAGATAGAAAGGTTACAGAAACTACAAAATAAAGCGATGAGAAGTATCCTAAGATGTAACCGTTTTACCCCGATTCGATCAATGCTGGACGCGTTAAAGTGGTTAAACGTAAAACAAAGACTGGAGTTAAATACATTAATAGCCGTTTTTAAAATTAAACATGGAAATACTCCAAGGTACCTCACCGATGAGGTCAGGATAGTGAGCGAGGTGCAACCATACCAACTAAGAAATATACATGATCTGAGATTACAACGACAGACATCAGTAGCAGCTCAAAAAACTCTCATATACAAAGGATTCCAACTGTACAACAACCTTCCTAATGAAATAAAAAAATGAATTAAACTATAGAAATTTTAAAAGAAGATGTATAGAACACATTAAAACTAACACATTAACGTAAATGAACACTAATTTGTAATTTGTTTTGTGAAATTTTTTTTTGAACACTATGTTAATTCTTAAATTTTTTAAACTTTATTTTAATTTTGAATTTTTGAAGTACTATAATGCAATATATAGAGTATTATTAATAATAATAAAATATACAAAAAAAAAAAAAAAAACGGAACCGGGCGCAACAGGTTGGTTGATGATGATGTTTTGAAAAGTTAAGATATCGAACGAATAATATAAAAGGTCTAAATAAAAATGCTTATAACAACACTGATTGCAGTTCCCTTCCATATAAATATATCAATATTCCTCAAAAATCCGGATTATGCTAACACCATCATCTTGAAAAAATTGTGGATCAATGAGTATTTTCTCTAATTTTCACAATTATCATAATTTAAAAAAAAATTGCAAACAATGCGATTTTCTACAAGATATCTTCTTTGGTTTTCCCTGATGTATTTTTATTGTTAAGCAAACCGAAATTGGCTTCTTTAAGAGAACAAAAATGCAGATATACATCAATCGGCGACATAATTAGTAACAATTTTTTATTCATATTTTTGCTGCCATTAACTATTTAAACAGCATGTTAAAAGTCCTGACCAATCCGACTTGTGTTTATTCCGTCATCTAGGAACATGATTGACCAAGGTCAAACCGTTCTTCAGTTTTTTAATAGCATCTTAAAGTGTTGGTTTCAGATAAAAAATAAAACTGGCCAAATGGAAAGAACATAATACTTCCTGCCAGATAGCTCTCTCGGTTTTCATTGGTATTGGTTTCGTGAACATATTTGATCTCGAGATATTGATCAGACTTGCTGGTATAGACGAACTCATGAAAAATGGGTCTCTCACTTCTATATGTCCATCTGCCTTATATACATACGACTGCAGCCTAACTGGCTGTACGCTTTTTATATCTACAGTCTGTGATGTTGCTATTCTAATCACAAAATTTACAGTACTTAAAGCCTAATGGCCGATTTAGAAAACAAGAGTGAAATCAGTGGAAAACGCCATCAAAAAATTGTCTGGATATACATATGTATATAGAAGAAAAACTTATGATTCGTTTCAGTTTGAGTGGAATATATAGTTATAAATTGAAAGGACAAATCTGGTTTGAAAAAAAGAAAATAGAATTTATTCCAACTTAAAACCTTGAACTAAACCTATTACCTAGCCGACCATTGTTCTCTTTCGACCGCGAGCGCGCACTTGTTCAAATTTAGACAGCACTGCTTTTTCATCCTTTGCGTATTCCTTTCTATACGATTGCAGCATCTTTTCGAACAATTCCGGCTGTTCACTGTGTGTGCTTAGCAGAGCCCTCTCAAGCACGTACAAGTCAACACTCTTGTCCTCAGTGCTCTGGTCATAGTGGCTCAATCCGAAGTCTATGAGTACCAATTGATAGTCACTAAAATCATCATTCTTGGGATCCACCAGAATATTCGATGTGGTCAAATCACCGTGGATTATATTATTCGCATGGAGTTTTCCAACAATGCTCCCAACTTCCGAGCACAGCTCGTCCAGTTTGGCTGTTGCTTCCTTTTCTGGCTTCGAGGAAACAATTTTGTTTATATACTCTTTGCATGTTATCGCTTTGTCAAAGTATTGCATGTAGATTTTTCTTAAATTGAAGTCCACATGAAGGACTTTCGGTGCTAGGATTCCAGCGGCAAGACATCGAGTGGATGCATTATTTTCAGCTTTTATTCTTTGTTTGGTGATTTGGGAGTCTAAGTCTGGATGACGGTACTTTTTCACGAATCTTTCTTTTATAAGACATTTATCGCCTTTGAATTCACCAATATATAGGCGACCTTCGGCTCCCTGGCTTAAAAATTTATCAATTTCCATGATTAAAGCTCAATTTGACAAAAAAATTTGTAAATAAATACAGCAAGCATGACATTAAAAGAAAGTTGCTGTCAAACAGTTATCGATAACTGACCGCCACATATCATTGCCAGAAGTGCAGTTTTTATCTCCCATAAACGATCGTATTTGTAAACGCATGCTGAGCAAAATATTGTATTACTAAACTCATATTAATGGTAGAGGCGGAAAAATAAAAAAGAAAACTTATGGTTGACCATCCATGCTAATTCTCTAGTTAGAGTGAAATAACTATTCTCTCTCATCCAAAATTGTGTTAATTGCCTACAAAATGACGTCCAAATTCGTTGGCCTACTGGCAGCAAACTTTTCGCTGTTTTAAAAAACACAATATTGCCTCGACTTCGGCTTCGCCTGACGTCTATGAGTTAAACCATAGGAAATCAATGTATTCTATCACAATATCGCTTCCACCTTGACCTCACGTTTTCCATTCATAAAGAAACACGTAATGCTACGTAACGATACTCTAACCCGAGGCAGAAGTTGAAATGAGCTGAACTTTTGCTTGCTTTGACAGATGAGCAGACAAAGAAAAAAAAAAGCAATAAAATGTAAACAAACTAATTTAAAGCGCTCACAAGGCGAATGGTACGTAACGAGACGAAGCCGAGGTCGAGGCGATATTGTGCTTTAGGCATGATTGATCGAGGTAAAATTGTATAGAAATTCGATTTAGGTTGCCACTCTTACCGAATTGAGAGATCGAATTGAAATCGGATCAAAATAATATTGAGCTTTTCACTTACAGTGTATGAGTGGGTGATTGAAGAAGATTTGAAAACTGACTCGAAGCCGGTTTAATTCTATACGATCACAAAATTTGAATCGAAATGCGTCATATATTCGCAGATTGAATGTTTGAATTTTGACAGATGGAAAAATGTAAATGAGGCAGTTAGTTTCATTGCTATTTTACAATGGATTTGTTCTTGTAATTGTGTGTCCCTTAATTCTTTAATTAAAATGAAAGTTAACTTTCTTTTCAGAGACTTAGTGGAAAGCAAGAAAGCCCCATGTGCCATCTCCAAAGGATCGAATATCGACATCAGGGTCCTCAATAGTTCACGTTTCGGTGGGGCTTTTACTTCCGATAGGACATTTTTTTAGGTAAATACATCCTTACCTGGTTCTACCGAAGCCCTAGCACCTTTGAAGCGTTGCTTCTATCATATTATTCAAACTATTCAGAGTTCGTCTCCCACTGCTCACAGTTTCAACATTCCCATATGATGAAACCAGGCTTCGAATGTATGTGCCGGATCTTTTTCAAAACGAACTGCATTCTTCATTGAGAGTTTTGTCCATGTGTTTAACAGATCTAAACTTTACTGCAATGAGTAAATGTACGATAACCCTGAATATGTCGAGGGACCGACTCCCGAAGAAAGTGGCGTTCAAAGCGATTGCAGAGTAAAGAAGTTGGTACAGTGAATGGTTGGATAGGGCCAATGGATGTGGGTCGAACTTAATCTTAACATCGCATATCACAGGAACTGGAAAACCAAGCTTCATCTGTTTATTTTTTTTATTTATAGTCGATTAAACCGCAGACTGCTGCCTACAAACTACTTTCGAGATGAGCATTGTATCTTTGAAGTATCCGTAATATTCAAAATTCGCGGGGAACTCATTTCTTTAAATTACAGCCTCATAGAATAGATTTACCAACTTTATGTAATATGTATAATTTAGCAGAGAGGGAGGACGTTTACCACTTGTGGACAAGTGTTCAGTTTTTGTATTTTTCTTGTAATTATATAAATTCTTCATTTTTACCATTTGAACATCCATTCTGTGATTCTTTAACCGGCCCCGAGATGAAAACGAAAAATCAAAAACAACAGGAATTGGATGAAAAAAAAACAGCTCACGTTTTCATCTTCCAAGATGCTTTTATTATTTCATACATTACTATAAACTAATAAAAATATGTATGTATTATACCCTACTAGAAAAAGAATTATTAGTTTGTTTTTTTCCTTTCGTGTTTTTCTTTTATTAAATACTCTTTTTAAATTCTAAATAATTCATTCTCCAAGCAACTCTTTTAATCATCCTGGGATTGGTACTATCATATTTATTATTAGAGATTAAATGGAACATGATTAAGTTGTGAATGTTTACAAATTAAGAGAAATATAGATTTTATTGTGTTTGTTCGCAAAAATAGAAAATCAAAAAAATCGATAGTGGAAATAAATTCTAAAACTTGAAATAAAAAAAAAATATATATATACTATTGCGGATGATGTGGAAGGTAGTGTGGGGGGGGGAGTGGTTCTTTTAATTGATCTATTTATGTTTTTTTTAAAGAGTTTCATAAAATGTTATTACAAATATTTTACTATGTAAAATAATACGCGCTCAAGTTATTAGTTTATGTTTCTTAATATGAAAACATTTTTTTTTTTGTTGGAATTAGCGACTTTTACGATTTTTTTTTAGAATTTGTTTCTTTTATTTTGTGATTTGTTCTTTTAAATTTCTTTAATTAGCATTATTCGCGATGATTTCCATATTCTTTGTAAACAAATATTTGAATAACTAGAAAATCTCATGTTACGATTGGTCACTGCGTTTCTTAGAAACCGTGCACCTTTAACTGATCAGGTTTTGCCAGGCCGGATTTCGTTAGCCACTGGCAGATGTTTTCTCTTTGATCGCCCTGGAGCTGTAGAACTTCGCCGTATTCTGGATGTTCAATAACAGTGCCGTTGCATGCGAATTCCTAAAATTAAAGCAATTTATAATTTAAAATACCAGCACGAAAAAGATGCCTGGAACAATGGTTGAGAAACTTACCTTCTTACATGCTCGCACAATTTTTTTCAGGTCATATTCCGAAGATAATCCTTGCACTGTGGTTAATGTCTTGCGACCATTTCTTTGCTGAATTCTTATGTGCACAAGACCGTCTTGTACATCATCATCAGCACCCTTGATTGCATCAGCAAAGGGGTCTGTAATAAACAAGACAAAGACAAAAATAATACTAATTAGTATAGTGAGCAATCAAAAAATATAACAACAACCCGTATAGACTGTTTGTTACAGTTAATTTTAAAAAAAAAAAAAAAACAGTGAAAGCAATTTTGCAAAAGGCTGTGTTTCATAGTTTTATTTACTTTTCGATCACAGAACTTTTTTTTTTCATATTGCTCAACTTCTACATACAACGCAATAACAAAAATATTTTCATAAAAAAAATTACGAAATTCAATGCGCACTGCCAAGTGAAGAATCAATGCAAAAGCACTTCAAGTGTTTTGTTATAATAAAGTGAAAATAAAAGCGGAAACGTAACTGTAATAATTATTCAACTTAATATTTTGTTGTAGCCTATATTTTGTATGGCTGCCTGACTTCGTGACTACATTGAATTAACTAAAGACTGACACCACTCTCTACGCCCCAAATTTGATTATTGTTGAGCGGGTATGTCCCGGAAACGACTTTTTTTCTTCACATCTACCCAAAGGTTTTAAATTGGGTTGAGGTCAGGGGCTCGAGCAGGCAAACCGATGCCTGAATTTCGTTCTAAGTTTGGGTCAAACTGTAATCCTTATTGAGTTGCACCGATTTTTAATTTACCATCTTTTTAACCTGGCTCTATCTCCACCATATCTTTATCAATTTCAACAATTCTAATTTTAATCGAATACGAAGTACCAAGTGAACAATATTTTAGAACGTCTTGAAAACCTATGGCTTGTGAACTAAAGATAAACTCGAAACTCAAAAACATAATTTTTTAAGAAGAAATGCATCTTTTTCTATTCCATAGTGTGAAAGGTACTTAAAGGAGCTAAGGTAAACACATAAGACATAAAAGTGAAACATCAAAGTCCCAGGTTGAGGCAGTCACTCTGAAAATTTGACTCTAGAATTTGTGAGGATTTATTTGTATTTCTTATGTACGAGGGTTGGTCAATAAGTCCCTGCAAAAAGAAATAGGGAACACTCTTTTCGGTATAAAAACATTTAATTTTTCAACATAGTCTCATTTTAGCTCTATACACTTCATCCAACGTTTCTCCAATTTGTTGATGCCCTCCACATAATACGATTTCTCGAGCCCCTCAAAATAAGCGTTTGTTTCAGCGATGACCTCTTCATTCGACCCAAATCTCTTACCTCCGAGCCATTTCTTCATGTTTGGAAACAAGAAATAGTCGCAGGGGGGTAAATCTGGGGAATATGCTGGATGAGGGAGGAGTTCGTAGCCTAACTCATGCAATTTAGCCATTGCGACTGCGGACTTGTGCGCCGGTGCGTTGTCCTGATGAAAAAGAACTTTTTCTTCTCCATATGCGGCCGTTTTTGCTTCAAATCGACTTGGAATCGATCTAGCAGCTCTGCGTAATATGCGCCGGTGATCGTTTTACCCTTTTCAAGGTAATCGATGTGAATAACACAGCGCGCATCCCAAAAAACTATCGCCATGACCTTGTTTGCTGACAAACCCGCCTTGGCCTTCTTCGGTTGCGATTCACCAGGAGAAGTCCATTGTTTTGACTGTTCCTTGATTTCTGGTGTATTGTGGTGAATCCAGGTTTCATCCACGGTTACGAAACGGCGCAAAAACTCAGCCGAATTTTTCTGGAACATCGCCAAACACACCTTTGAAGTTGTCAAACGAATGCGTTTGTTGTCGATTGTGAGCAAACGCGGCACCCATCTTGCGGAAAGCTTTTTCATGTCCAAATATTTATGTAAAATCGAAATCACTGAGCCATGTGATAAGTCTGTGGCGTCTTCAAGCTCGCGCACTTTCACTCGCCGATCGCCCATTATCAAACCATGGATTTTGTCGAACATTTCTGGTGTGGTGACCTCAATTGGGCGACCAGAACGTTCGGCGTCACTTGTGCTTGAACGACCGCACCGAAATTGAGTAAACCAGTGGTGAATGGTTCCAATCGATGGTGAAGAGTCCCCATAATATTTGTCAAGCTTTTGTTTGGTTAGCGTGATAGTTTTTTCTCGCAAAAAATAGTGTTTAATGAGCACTCGAAACTCACTTTTTTCTTCTTCTTTTATATAAAATAGCTGCCACAACAAAACTATTTGACAGATCTGTCTGAAAATTTGGGTGAGTTCTTTTGAA
Organism: Pocota personata; assembly: GCA_963082735.1. Lineage (NCBI taxonomy): Eukaryota > Metazoa > Arthropoda > Insecta > Diptera > Syrphidae > Pocota > Pocota personata. The sequence goes on along the minus strand of OY720431.1, from coordinate 66,224,719 downwards.
AGATGATTCTTGACAAAAAAAAAATTAAATTTAAGGTGACGACGCAATTTGTGTTAATTTTCAGGGACTTATTGACCCACCCTCGTATCTTGCAAAGTATAAGTTTTACTTAAAAAACGGTTTAAAAAAAATTGTAGCTCCTTTAGATACGTTTCCCAATCAGGGATCAAAAAAATCAGACATTTTTTTGCGGATTATAAAATGAAAAACATTGTCAACAAATTACGGAAAATTTAGTTTATCTCCGAATTACAAGGAAACTGTACATAATATGATTTCAAAATGTCCTAAAATTTCATCAAATTGGGTATTCGATTAGAAGTACAATTGTTGAAATTATTACAGATTTAATGAAAGTAAAGCCAAGTAAGGTGATAAATAAAACGTAAAAACTGATATAACTCCATAAGGGCAATTGGACGGAATCTTATGACATAGTTTTTCGTCGAACACGCTCAAAAGATATCATCAGTGAAAGTTTTGCTTTCTGTAAAATGATGGCAAATAGTATTCAAAAAGAAAGACGAGAAATGATGGATAGATGTGTTTTGGTGTTATAGAATCGCACTCCTGTATATCGTACGTACCATCTCTAGTTGAAATACAGTTTATATCTAAAAATATTTAATATCTTTATTCCAACCTCTGCTTCTGTTAGACTAAGAACACATGGACCGCACACTACGTACCTATGGCGTACAACTTAAATTTTTAGTGTTTCATAAAAGAATGGTATAAACGGAACACTAATGGATTCAACATGGTGTCTGTCTGTCCATCTGACCGTGTGTCTGTCACACGCTTGAACTTTTCAACAAATTTGAAAAAATTGAGAGTATGTATATTTATGAGTAGGTAAAGCGGAAACTAGTCTTCTGGTTATTGAAAAATATCGAAATACATCAGGTGCAAAGTTACATAAACTTTTAATCGGGTGCAGACGGGACCCGATTTTGACAGACGTATCTACATGTCTGACGTAACCCAAGTTTCATCAATATTCGTTGCGTGGTTCTTAAGTTAGGCGTGGCACAATAGATCTCTCTGGTCGCAGTGCCTACACGCCGTTTGGGCGTGGCCACGCTCCTGTTAAAAAAAAAAAGAGTTAGGCATTTGAGAAAGATGATTCGAAAGTGTTTTAAGCTCCTCCCCATCTTACTCCCACTCTATTTGATTTCGATCAATTTTAAGTGAAACAACTAACATATCAGTCTAAATCCATGTGACAAATTTCATCGAAATCAGTTCATGTTTTTGTGTTAGTCGGCTAAAAAAGATGACGTGAACACTTTTGAAACCCCCACCCCCACATTCTACTCTCACTTGAACCGATTTCGACAGGTTTTGGATGAAATGACGTACGTATAGGATATAGTACATACATGCATACAAATTAAATTTTAGCAAAATGTCATTAATGGTTTCCAAGCGAGCCTTGTGAAGACAAGACAAACATATAGGCAGACTGGGAACAAAAAGTGTTTGCTTGACCTGTCTCTTAAAGAAAATGATAAATAAAGATACAGTTGAAATAACGGTACGGAACACTAACCGCACTATTCATCATCTTCCAACCCATCCCTAATAAAGTGGTCCTTCTGTTCTGAAATGTATGCATATATGCACATCTTTTCATCCAGAGTATACTTCCGCGACTTTTAAGAGATATTATCAGAAAAAGTAGGCGTGGCGTTTTACACGTATAGACGAATAGTAAAGAATGTGAACGTCTATATATTAAAGGTCTGCAATGAATGTCTTGAAACCAGTTCCAAGACATTCATTTTATTTCAAGTAGACTTCATTATTGTACTCACAGCTTGAAAAGTAAAATGAATGAATCATCTGATATGTGAAGTGATTATTATATGAGTATTGTACCCATTTTAAACCAAACACTTAGTGGACTGTACTCATAAAAAACGGGTATTCATAAATTGGGTATTTATAAAAAAAAAAAAAAAGTATACACTACACTGAGTACACTGCTATATGCTAGAAAACAACTAGTCTTTGCAATAGTTTTATTCAGTGCACTCAGTGTACTAAATTTTGTACAGTTAACATTGTACACTATTTGCTCACATCAAGCAAGTTCAAGCACCCAAATTGTGGGAGAGAAAGAAAACAGTGCACTCATTTTGCTATCAGGTGACCGAGTATTGTACAGTAACTGCCTTTTGTGGTGTGGTACTCTTTTTTGCTTTACACTTGTTCAAATTATTGCAATGAATAGTGTACACTGAAGTACTGTATACGTTTAGAGAAAGCAAATGAATGCATTCATGCAGACCCATACTATATATATATGTATTTTGTTAATACTGACATTTATTTTAAAAAAATTGGGCGTTTGCGAGCGAATTTTAAATTTGTTTACACTTGTACTGCCAAAAAGTTTATATAACAAATCATACGGACGGACATGCCTAGATCGACTTAACTTTTTATTGTTGTCCTCTATTTTACAAACTATGTAAACAAACGTATATTCTCTATGGCATAGGGTTTAATCATTCAAATAGCTCCTGGGAGAGTTGCTCGCTATACCAGCCCCGGCCGAGTTTTGAATTGATATGTCTTTTCGGGCAAGTCGCTCACTTCCCAGTACTCAACCAAATATCAATTTCTTGCAGTGAAAATGTTACCATCAAACTGCGATAACTCATGAACAACAAGAGACCGACTTTCTTGGTTTAGTTTTGAACTCAGTACAATGAAACACGAGGTTTGCTCGATGTCCCCAGCACCAGTGCGCCGTGCCCTGGGTAGTGTCGGTGCATTCATTCTAAAACAACCCCAGAAATTTAATTCCACATCGAGCACAAATTTATTGCCCTGAAAGCTGTCATTCTTTGATTTTCACAGAAGCGATTTGGATATATATTTTTGACTATTACATTACATGACTGCATCTCTTTTTTCTTGCCTCGAGAAAATATCTAGGGTGAGTTCAGTGCGCATATTGAACATAGTGCCGCAAGTCAGGGCGTATGTATATAGTGCAGCTCGCAATCCAGTGCGCACCAAGGTGTCCTAGAGCGGTCATCAAACAGATTAAATTATCGTTCTCACTACAATATTCTGTAAAGTTCTATAATGCGAGCTTCCTATACCACACCCATCCTTACTACCGTATCCCAACCTTTTTTTAGACCGGGCACCACGGTTTAACAGACTGTATCCCTCCAATGGTGCACATTGCTGCTAACAGCGAACGAACTGTGTCAATAGGTCAATGAGTTACTTTTATGTACCAATCATGTATGTACAATGAAAATTTAGTCTTCATGTGCTATGACCGCATGGATACATACGTCATAGATTTGTATTTTATTTATGACGTCACAAGACGGAAAAGATTCACGCTGACCCCCGCGGCACATACACAGGTACCTATTTACTTTACCGAAAGAATCTTGCTATCTTTGCAGAAACGAAAGAGCATTACGCCACGTATATCAGTTTCCTTTGTTTCAGAATAAAGATTGTACTTTGTATAGAATAAATGTGACAATTTCCTTTGTAGTGAAAAAAAAAAAAGAGATATTAATCGATGTTAATTGTGACCAACTCGGCAGCCATTTTATTGACAAATCGCAGAATGAGGGAAAGTCAAAAAAAAAGAATACATAGAAGCCACACAATTTATTACTTACCAAATTTGTTTAAATTCTGGATGGACATACGATAAATAAATTAACCACGGCCAAAAAATAAAACTTCGCGAACGGAATTTACTGAAACGATTTCACTTGAACTCGTGTCGAGAGGAGAAAAATATATAAATTTCTTTCTTCTGTTTCTGACAAACACCGTGACGTGAATGATTTTAGATGGCGCTGACAAACAGTATTGCCATTCGGGAAATGTTAAGGGTATTAGATGTACCATTACCCCGTTTAGATGAAGACTTTGTAATGAGTAAACCCAGGTACATGGAAAACAGAGGTATCATTTAGAGAGCGGTTAATGTCAGCGTTCCATACACACCGCTAACGCAAGCGAAAAAAATGTCTGCTAAAAGGGAAATTTCAGATGAAGTTTGTTGGAAAATATTTGCTAAATTACAAAAAAATATGTATGTGTGTTAGAGAGCGAAAGAACAAGAGTTATTTGGCAAAACTTTGCCATTTAACAAATTTCATTACAAGTCTTTAATTAGTACACATATTATATATAAATAAATCTATTTTTTTACATATCCAATCAAAAGTTTTTTAAATCTTAGTAAATTTTGTTAATTTTTTAAATCATTGGGTAAATTATTATAAATATTGTAACATAATGTAGCATAATGCAACAAATTCCGAAGTATCTTTTCATTCTGGCATAATTTTGTTCCGAAGTGTCTGTACACTACATTATGTTACAATATCTAAACTTCTATGAAGAACCATTTGTATTTGTATTTGTATATGTATTTAATTTTTATTCATTCCAACTTAAAACAAATTTCTTAACAATTAATAATTCATAAAATACTTCAATAATAGTGGAAGGAATAATAGTAGTCATTCTGTAACTATTTAAAGTTAGTGTTGAATGACACTTGACTAAAATTTGTACAATTCAAGGAACTGTTGTGGGGTAGTAATCAGTATTACAATAAATAGGGAGAGTATGGAAACTTTAAAATAGGGAAGTATATGAAAACATATATAGAGCAAATGAACTTAAGATTACAATTAAGACACATATCGGAACAACGATTCTATATTAGCATATTCGATAGTAAATAACCAATTTTTTACTTTATTTACAAATGAGTGAAAAAAGTAAGTTCGTCTAACAGCAATCGGTAGTTTATTAAAACAATTAGGCGCAGTAACAGTAAAAAAATGAGAAAATTTGGTTTTATGTGCGATCGGAACATTGACTAATGCTAGGCTATTAACGCGTAAGCTATAAAAACTAGAGTTTCTATTTGGAGTGTTACCACTTTGCTTATAGAATTCCCTGAGAACTTTGAAAACATAAAGATGTCTTAACGGAAGAATTCGCAATTCTCTAAACAGCGGCCAACTATGAGCAAAGCGATTTCTACCACAAATTATTCTAATAAGATATTTTTGAGCTATAAGCAAGGAACCAAAAGTGTTATCATATGATCCACCCCAACTCGTAATACCATATTGTAACTTAGAGTTTGCAAGGCCATAGTATATCATGGTTAATACTTTTTTGGAACAATAAGGTTTTACAAGATACATTTTGCGTGCCACTCGCATCATGTGAGATTTAACTGCTTGCGTGTGAGCTTTCCAACTCAAATTAAAATCAATTATTACCCCCAGATATTTATATTGAGTAACAGATTCAATTTTAAAGCACTTATTTGAGCATTGAATGTTTTCATTAAAATTTTTACACTAACACGTATGCAGAGGTAAACAAAACCTTTCACAGTCATGTGAATGAAAAAATAAGTTGAAATCGGTAAGTTCATTTCCCAACATTTTAAAAGCCATTAATTTAGTTTTCTCGCTGATAATCAGCTTGTGAGATGCAAACCACTGTCTTAATCTTTGTAGATCTTCCTCTATTTTGGTAATGCAATCAAATGGAGTGAATCCTTGATAAGAGAAAGCTATATCATCGGCGAACGCAGTAGGGAAACCGTTAAAGTTCTGATTGAAGAGGGAGTTAATATAAATTAAAAACATAAGTGGACCAAGGACAGAGCCCTGGGGAACACCATTCTTTATTGTAAGGGAACTACTAAAACTTCCATTAATATTAACTACTTGCTTCCTATCTAAAAGATATGTGCGAAACCAATCATGAAGTACTCCCCTGAAACCAGCATTATGCAATTTATCTAGAAGCAAGTTGTGATCCACCATGTCAAACGCTTTCATCATGTCTATGAAAAGAGCCATTGTAGATTTGGAACAATTAAACCCTTGATACAATTGGGTACATAACTTGAGAATAGCGTCTTCTGTGGATTTGCCTGGCCTGAAACCAAACTGATTTTTTGAAAAGAAATTCTGATCATCCAAAAATGAAACCATACGCGATTTTAGTAGCTTCTCAAAGAGTTTAGAAAAGGTCGGAAGCAGAGATATGGGTCTATAATTGCGAACATCTTTGCGATTTCCATTTTTAAATAGAGGTATAATTTCTGAGCATTTCAACGATTGTGGAAAACATCCATTGCTTATGCTATGATTAAATAAGTAGCATAGTATATCACTTATATTAAAGGCAATCTTTTTTAAAAGCACATTTGTAATACCATCACTTGTACTAGAACTTTTATTTTTTAAAGACATTATGAGCTTAAATATTTCTTCAGATGAAACTGTGCTAAAAACAAAGCTATTAACCTGCCAACTTTCACCATACATAGCGGATGAAGTATTACAATTGCAAGTGAAGTTTGATCCTGCAGAAGGCTTTAGCCTCACTGAAATCTCAATAAAATACTCATTAAATTTGTTCGCTATGCTGCCTGAATCAGATAAGATAATGTCATTTACTTCCAAGACATCGATTGATTTAGACTTTATATCTTTTCCTAAAATATTATCTACAATTCTCCACTCTTCTTTAATATTACCTTTAGCATTTTGCATCTTATTGACATAGTAATGATCGCGTGTTTCTATTGCTTCCTTATTTACATCTATGCACAATTTGTCATAGTATTTTTTTAACCTAAGGTTATGTGGATGTTTCTTACATTTTATTGCAATTTTGTTTTTCCTTTTTATTTTCTTTAAGAGATCAGTAGTCATCCAAGGTTTAATGTATTTTTTACTATTTAAATCATGCATAGAAAAAGATGTGCAGTTTTCTATATGGTTTCTTGAGATCGATAAAAATAAGTCATAGGCAACCGAAGGATTACTCTCTGCATAGACTGATTCCCAAAATTCATATCTTAAACAATCATTTTACGAATTTTGTTCCAGAATGAATTATTTACAAGATAAGGGTTAGTAAAGTTACTTGTGCTAAGAGTTACCATATGGTGATCCGTTAATCTGAAATCGTAAACATTCCCACAAAAACAACTCTTATTATTTTTATGTATTCGCGTGAATATATGGTCAATACAACTCTTAGTTGAGTTAGATATGCGAGTTGGTTCATTTATAACACTCTTGAGACCATACGAAGCCATTAAAAACAAGTAGTTCTCGGTGTCTCTGTCCGATTCATTCAAAATATCAATATTTATATCACCTAGGAAATTAAGTTTTTAGCTTTAGTTTCACTCAAAATAGAATTGAACTCAGTTATAAATATACTTTTATTAAATTCATGCAGTCTGTAGATGCACAGTATTGAATAGGTTTCATTTGCATATGCAAGGGACAACTTCACTATATCGGCACTAGGAATATTAATCAATGAACAATCACACATATAACCAGATTTGATATAAACTGCTACACCGCCGGCTGTGTAAGAATCATTGCAATTGCCATAAAGCAAATAACCCGGAATATTATAAAAATCTAACTCATTTTGATGAATCCAAATCTCACTCAAAACAATTACGATAGGCAAATTCGCGAGAGTCTCGATGTGTGCTAACAATATATATGAAAATTTTTTCTTAAACTACGAATATTCTGATGTAAACAAAGGGTTTCAAATTCATCGACATTAGAGGAAGGAGTAGAGGCGATTTGAAAGCATTGGGGAGACGAGATAGAAGTGTTTATACCAACTGAGTTCATATTTTATCTAAATCAGCAATACAATTAATTTTAACTAACTCGTCGCCTTCCTTCATTCGCATATAAACCATCCCATTCCTCGTCCACACATATTTATATCCCTTGGAGACTTTCTTCGATACTGCAGCCTTGTAAAGTTGACGAGTGTGGTAAGATCGGCGCTCATTTACATACATCTCCTGTGGTTCCGTTTGCTCGTTGAGAATCGTTGTTTTCAGTTTTGTTTTGTGTTCATATTTCGCCTTTATAATTCTCTCTTTGCAGTAACGCGAAACTAGTCTCACTTGGAGATATTCATTGTCCTTAAATTCCTGTACTAAGTAACCTAAAATCACTAGCATTACGCAACGCAAAATGTTGTACATCACTGACATAAGATATATACATATATTCATTTAAATAATTAGGTAATATATTGAATTTAATTTTAAACACAAATACGATTACATTATTCAAAATTCTTTGGTTCACACTCATCCAAGATAACTTAAGCAACATTTCTCTTATGGAGTAGATCCATTGCATTAATACAATTCTCATTGCCATATTTTGAAGTTTTTGTAACCTATTAATCATCTGTTTATTACACATAAACAAAATACTTGAGCAATACTCAAAATGTGGTTTTATGATCGTATTATATACTATAATTGTGGTATTTATTGTAATTTTTTTTTGCTTATTCTACCTAAGAAGTATATTTTTTGCTATCGTTTTACATGTATAATTAACATGTGTGTCGCAGAAAGCCCATTGAAATAACTATTCTAGTACAATACAGTAACTTTATTTGTGAACGCAGCCTTACTTCCATTCTTCTTTTACTGACGTTTGTCTAGTCCTCTTTGGCAGTCTCCTTCGATCGAGCTGCCCTTTACTCGTTCATTTGCCATTTTGTCACCGAAGGAAATGGAGTAAAACTGCGGGAAGTTTTCCATATATTATAATATTTTAACATTAATTTGTATCCATTTAAACAGAAATAAACATACATACATACATACGTACGTACAAGCACGTATCACGTTAAATCGCATCCTTTTCCTCAAGCCAAGACATATTTATTTCGCAGTTTTACTTTGTTGCAAAGTCTATTGCGCAGGTTCGTAAACTACGCCGTATTTTGTAACAAAGAAATCTGCAATTTTACCGTTCGCCAACTTTATTGCCAAATGCAACGGACGCCAAGGAGAAGTTCACGCCGCCAAAAATCTGCAAGCCTGCCAGGGCAAGATCACATGGAACTAGGAAATACCAGTACATCCAACGCCGCCACTGCCGCCGCAGAATATGAGGATGCGCCCACCACGAATGTTTCTTCCGCCATCGAAACACAAGGGGGTGCTCTCACGAATGTTGCTCTTGCCGCCGCAACACAAGAGGGTGCTCCCATGAACGTTGCCCTTGCCGCCGCAATGCAAGAGGGTACTTCAGTGACCGCTATCACTGCCGCCGCAGCACGAGATGGTGCGTCCACGATTGATGTCTCTGCCACCACAGCGCAAGCGCAAAATGAAAGCATTTTATGCATAATACAGAAACAAATTGCTGCACTTGAAAGTAACCTAAAAAGCACGCAAATTAGGTTACGAGAAAGTGACCTACAATGCCAGACTCTAAAAATGGCGTTGCAAAATCGGCCACCAGTATCTGTCTCACTCGGATCTGTACCCGGTACTCATGAGACAGCGTCATCAATCCCGCTAGTCACCACTTCAGTAGCACTTTATCCACCTCCTGCCACTGCTTCAGCCAGCCATCAAACAAAGACAGCATGCGTATTTTTACCAATGCAAACCCCATACAGTCACACAAGTATGCAGCCAGCGACGTCAATGCCAGCATTCTATACTACCATGCCGCCAACTAATAACGGATATATGAATGGGACTGTAGTTGGAACGGGATATAATAGCACCGGTGCTCAGCACCATGCTGTTCATGCAGCCACGCCGAATACTACGTTTCCACAGTTGCCGTCTACGAATTTGGCCGATAGCGCAGTACATTTTCAAAGCAATCTGAATCCCACATATTCATCAAGCACCATGGCGCCTCGTAAGGTTCAAGATCTTCCCCCATTTAGTGGAAATCCAGAAGACTGGCCAATGTTTTACACCGCCTACATCCAGTCAACATCTATCTTCAACTATACGAACTTCGAAAACAATCAGCGGTTGCAAAAGAGTCTTACAGCTGAAGCGCGAGAGACTGTGAGATCACTATTAATCCATCCAGACAACGTTGCTCACATAGTGGACCAACTTCGGTTCCGATTTGGACGTCCAGAGCAGCTCATACGCAGCCAACTGAAACAAGTTCGAGAGATACTATCAATTCCTGAAAATGCAGCGGTTCGTATTATTCCGTTTGCCACGAAAACGAAGAACCTTTCTGTGTTCCTACAGTCAGTAAATGGCCAGCAGCATTTAGCGAATACAATGCTATTGGAAGAGCTCGTCTCCAAGCTTCCAACGAGTAGAAAACTGGAGTGGGCCAGGTGCGCTGTCCACATACAGCCGTATCCAACAATTGTGCATTTTAGTGAATGGTTAAGTGACATTGCAAACTTGATATGTACTGTGCAAGATAACGATAGCAGAGAGCCAAAGCGCCACGTGCAAGTTTTGCGTTTCTGGAAGCGCTGGGTGGCCGAATACCTGCCAACTTTAACGCGTCGAACGAAATGGTGCCAAAGGACAAAACCTATAGCGGAAGGAGATCTGGTATTCCTCTGCGACGCGAATGTTCCAGGGAGGCAGTGGTACCGAGGGAAGGTTGAGAGAGTCTACGCAGGTGTTGATGGTGAAGTACGACGAGCCGACGTCCGCACATACAAAGGAATGATGAAACGCCCTACTTCGAAGTTAGCCGTTCTCGACGTAGAGTGTGGTGAATCGGGGACGATCCACGGGGGTGGGGGTGTCGCAGAACGCTCATTGAAATAACTATTCTAGTACAATACAGTAACTTTACTTGTGAACGCAGCCTTACTCCCATTCTTCTTTTACTGACGTTTGTCTAGTCCTCGTTGGCTGTTCCTTCGATCGAGCTGCCTTTTACTCGTTCAGTTGCCATTTTGTCACCGAAGGAAAGGGAGTAAATCTGCGGCAAGTTTGCCATATATTACAATATTTTAACATTAAATTGTATCCATTTAAACAGAAATAAACATACTGTAACATAATAATAACTACGCTCCTACAACTATGCAACCCATTCCGAAGTGTCTTTTCATTCTGGCATAATTTTGTTCCGAAGTGTCTTTTCATTCGAGGCTCGTGTCGCGGAATTAAGAGAGAATTATAACCGCAAGAGATTATTGGCTGCAGCTGTCATCTTGGAATTATTACATCAGAAGTTTCTTGTTCCAGTGGTCGAAGAATTTGCTAGAAGTTTCTGGCTATCAGAAATGCGACTATATAAGGACAGATGGCGATCGAGGCAAGGCAGTTGGTTTTCGAACCGCACGAAGAGATTAGAAAAGTGATAACAGCCGAAGTTGTAATTTTGTGATAAATTGAAAGTTGAGAGTTAACAAGAAGAAGTAATTAGTTTGGATTTGTAAATTAAGTAATTGAAAGGAGATAAAGTGATTTGAGAAGAAAGAGACTTTGTAAGGAAGGAGTTTGCGAAAAATAGTATAGTGTGAACTTGAATTGTTCTATAGACTAGAAAATAAAGAAATAATTTCACAGAATATCGTTGTATCTACTCGAGCCGTAGCTCTCATATTACAATACATACATACGTACGTAAAAGCACGTATCACGTTAAATCGCATCCTTTTCCTCAAGCCAAGACAATGTGCATCGAGATTTAACTTACCATCAATTAAAACACCTAAATATTTGAATTCACTAACTATTTCCACATTCTGATTACTTATACTACCATTTAATATGATGGCTTTAGTTTTATTTACCTTCATTTTTAACATATTTCTGTCAAACCATTCCTGTAAATTCTAAGTCTGTTTTAATTTTATTTCTACACTCATCGATGTTACTACCAGATATAAACAACAACGTACATGTTATCAGCAAACAGCACAATTTTTGAAAAACGAACAGCCTTCTCCATATCATTGACATACACCAAAAAAAGCAGCTCGCCAAGCAAGGATCCCTGGGGGACACCATGAAGTACAGGAACATTGTTCGAAATAATATCGTTAATTTTGGTTCTTTGAGTTCTGTTTTCAAGATATGATTTGAAAAATTTAAGTTCTGTATTACTCACTCCATATATTTTATACAGTTTTTCAATTAAAATTAATTGGTCCACAGTTTCGAGTGCTCATATTAAGTCTAGAAGCACTTTTTTGTCGTGAATGTTAATTTTCCACTTAGTGATCACTAGTTGATTATACACAATCTTTTCAATGATTTTGCTTTCAAGGGTCATCATATTGACAGGTCTAAAATCTTCCACTTTCTTTGAGTTTTTTACTTTTTGAATAGGGACAATAAGGGACTTTTTACAACAACTTGGAAACGTACCACCAATTAAAGATAAATTTACGATTTTAAGTAACAAATCACCACGTAACTCAAAGCCATCCAAATACATTTGAACACAGACTCCATTTGTATCTTTTTGTATTGTTCATTGAATTTAACACCGATTTTAATTCACCTACATTTGTTTCGTTGATTTTAAAGTTTAATTAATAAAAATCAAACACTGAATTTATATATGGCTTTTTTAGAATGCTGTTTCTGATATCCGCAATACTATCTACAAAAAAATTAATTTAAACCATTCGACATTTCGCGACAATTGCTGTATTTTTTGTTGTTGTAAATCCCTTCACTAATATATTTTGTATCTTCTTTTTTGATACCAACTGCTTTAAAGTTCTCCACATAGATTTTTGCTCACTACAAGTTTCAATTTTTTTTTACCAATATACTTGATTTTCGCATTATTTAGTGAGAATTTAAATCTGTTTCCACAAATTTTATAATTATTCCAATCGACTTCAAGTGAGGAAACTTTCGCTATGTCGTATGCACACATTTTGAAAATGATGAAAGCGAAGTCAGTGCTAAAAGAATTCTTCGAAAATGTTAACAAAATCAGAAAGATAGCTAAAGGCGAGCTGATCCTAGAAAAATGATGGTAAGACCGAGAAGTTCATGACCAAAATCCTCCAAAGCGAAGCCAAGGTCAAAACGTTATGCGACTAAGTCATCATACAGTACCACGACCTAGACGAGGTAACAACTGCGGAAGAAATCTACAATGCCATAGCAGAGCAGTTCCCATTGACAGCGAGCATCAGGAGTGATGCAGTTAAATCTATACGGATGACAAGAGGAGGAACGGAAACTGCTCTCATCAATCTCCCTGTGTGTGAAGTGAGCAAGATCAACGCCGAAGGCCACATACGTGTAAGATGGGTCCAATGCAGGATACGAGAGCATCTAACACCAACACAGTGCTACAGGTGCCTCGAGTACCGACATATAGCGAGACAGTGCAAAAGTGAAAATGGCTGCACAGGAACATAATTTATGCGATATGGAGAAATTGTGCACATGGCGAAAAAGTGCACGGCGAAACCAAGGTGTGCCATATGTGACCTAAAATGCAAGAGCGGAAACGACCGCCAAACGACGGGAAGCTTCTGATGCGCAAGGAAGCCAAGAAGTGCATCCAAATAAACCTGAACCACTGCGAAGCCGTCAAGGATCTATTTGCATAGGTTAGGTTAGGTTGAGGTGGCTACCAGCTAAAAGCCAACACATTTATACCAATAATAGGTCCATTGTGATACCACGTTGATTTGGAAAGCGGTCTCTAGCCTACTCATTGAAACATTTGAACATTTTTCTGATGAATCGTAGGAGGTCCCTAACGTCTATTATTTTCCAGATCGTTTAGATCGTAGAAACAGAAGGCCACTAAGTGAAGATTTCTTCTTTGGGAGAGAGCTGGGCAGGTGCAAAGAAGGTGAAGAATAGTCTCCTCCTCGTCCATGCAGATTCTGTAGAAATCATTTGAAAGTACGCCAAGCCTTGTTGCATGCTTGGTTAATAGACAGTGGCTAGTAATGACACCAATTATAGCGCTGATATGGCTGTCTGAAAAATGAGAATATCAGCGGTTGATATCACGTTCTTCTTTAGCCAAGACAAGATTTTCTTATTGCCATTAGAAGTTTTTGTCAAAATTTAGCTTGGGTATGGTGTAGTCAATGTTTTCAGGGAAGAAAGGCGTGGCCATATACTTTGCTGGACCACTGTAAAATAGCTTTACGGCGAATAGCTGAGCTAGCTGCCATTTGCCTACCAAAAACGTCGAGGAGTGTCAAATGAAATAGAGTCTCCATTGCTGCAGAAGGTGTCGTTCGTAGTGCTCCGCTAATACACAGGCAAGTTGATCGTTGGACTTTGCTAATTTCTTTTGATTTATCGCCTTCTCCAAGGCAATCCACGAGACAATTCACCCTAAAAAGGATCGGTCTGATGACCGAGATATAGAGCCAGTGTGTTAATCTGGGTTGTAAGCCCCATTTGTTCCCAATTGCTTTTTTACTCTTTCTTGTATGATAGGTTTCAAGCTTAGTGTTCTATCCAAAATAAGACCCAGATATTTTGCTTCGTTGGAGAAGGTTAAGAGTATTCCATTAAGGGATGGAGGGTCAATGGATGGGATTTTATATTTCCTTGAGAAGAGGACTAGTTCGGTGTTGTGGGGATTCACTCCTAGACCACACCAAGCTGTCCACCTAGATAGCTTATTTAAAGAATTTTGTAAGAGTTCTTTTAAGGTAATGAGGTGTTTAACTGCTATAGCAACCTCCAGGATTAACAATAGTTCATTAACTACCAAGTTCCAAAGAAGTGAGGATAGGACGCCACCTTGTGGGGTTCCCCTACTGACATATCTTCTAACAGATGAACCATCTAGCTTTGAGTTGATAATCCGACTATTAAGCAGTAAATTAATCAACTCGCCAAGTGAGCTATCTACCTTCAGATTTGACAGTGCTTTCGTTATCGCAGATGAATAAACGTTCTTAAAAGCGCCTTCTATATCGAGGAAAGCTACCATTTTGTACACCGAGTACTCGCTCGATTTTATTAACCAACGTATGTAATGCTGTTTCTACTGATTCCACGTAAATGGATATCAATCAGTCATTCTAGTACTTTTTTAGAAGGAATGATAATAGACCTATAGGTCTAAGGTCTTTTGGACTAGCGTGTGAATATTTTACAGCTTTAGGTTTGAAAACCACATTAGGTTCTTTCCATAGTTGCGGAATATGACCATTCTAATACCAGATGAAGACAGCTCTGAAATATGAGAATTAGAGTTGACATTAAATAATGTGAGATGACATTTGTAATTTACCAGGTGTTATGCCATCTGGTCCAGCGGATTTGTATGGTTTGAAGCTATGTAGAGCCCAAAGGAGTTTGTCCTGCGTAATCGGATTCGAGAGGTTGGTATTTTGAGCATTTGACTTGTTATGGTCAATATTGTTGGCAGTTAAGCAGTTACTTGGGAAGTGTGTATCAATTAGTAAATTTAACGTATCTATTTTCAATAAACAGCTGGGCATTGAAGTATTTGTCGAGAGGATTTTCCTCAGCCTAGATACCTCATAAGATTCTTCTATTTTGCCACAAAAGATTTACGTTTGGCTTTCCTCATTTTTTTTATGTCTTTTTATGGATTCTTTGTACGAGTACCAGTTGAAAAGCTTCCTACAATCCTGAGTGGTCCTAGATCTGAGATCCACCAGTGTGGTTTTTTCTTACCACTAACCTTAACCAAAGGACAAGAGGAAGACATCGGTTTATTGAGGGCCAAAGTAAAGTCCTTAACAATACAATCAAGCTTTTGATGATTCCTCGGGGACTTTAGAGTATCAGAGGTAACCAATTTCTTTAAAGTTTCCCTGTATTTGAGCGAATTAGTTTTTGGCTTTAAGGATCATCATCAAGACTAAATTGAAGATATCGGTGGTAAGAAAAAGAGTGTTCACTAGATACCTTTCAGTTATTGATCATTTCATTAATATTGTCGGAGACAAGGGTTATATCTATAACCTCCTGTCGGTTTCTAGTTATAAATGTGGGTTCGTTACCGATGTTGCACAAAATGAGGTTAGTTTTTAGAATATAGTCAAAAAGCAGCTCACCCCTTTCGTTCATGACAGAGCTACCCCAAGTGGAGTGGTGAGCGTTAGGATCACAACCAACTAGGAGTCCAATTTTGCATCTTACCATATTGGGTCCAGGAAGAGGGTCTATGATGTCATGGGAGTAGGAGCAGTTATTTGTTTCTAGTAACCTTGCGGATATATCCCGACCACTGTAATTAGGAAGTTAAATTACCATAATGCTATAATACTTTTTACCAATATGCACGATCTGGGTTTACCTTTATCCTTGACATATAGCGAAAAATATCCAGGAATCTTGAGTCCACAAACCAGGTTGTTAACAACCCAAGGTTCTTGGACCAAGACAATATCTTCTCTATCCTTTGAGAGATGGAGAAGAAGGCCGGCCGAAACCTTTTTTGAGGTTAATCTGAACTAACTGGAGCATTGTTGCTACAATCAGGCAGAGAAACCTCCACCACAGTGTTGTTTAAGCCTTCCGAGTCTGAAAACAAACCAAGAAGGTCATCCTTACTCAAAAGTGCTTTATCTACATTGTCGTTCATCTGCACGTCTGATACCGAACTGTCATTGACTAAAGATGGTTGTATGGTTGAGAGTCATCATCTTCCAAGGAAGGGAAGGAAAATTATGCCCCAGGGTCTTTGTTTCCTATGGTGGGGTCTAAAGGATGGGGAGGCTCTTTGTCTACCTCCAACTTGTCCTTATTATATACCTTTAGAGTAATAGCATTGAACCCATAGCTTATCACACCTTCGGTCTTTGCCAGAGGAGCAGAAGATTCCTTATTGAACACAATTAGCGTGCATCTATAAAGGACTTTCTGCTCCTCCAGCTTAGCGACTTTCCAGTTGTGAGTCGGAAGCAATAGATTGCTAATTTGAAGCATCTGGAAAATTTCATCCATGTTGGAGGGATCGGCTGGGATCCAGCTGCGAGTTCTCGGTCTGCATGGGAATATCCTCCGTTGAAAAACCTCCCCTAATTTGCCAATTGCTAGCTTATAGAGATCACAAGATCTCTTATCAGCACAAGCCATCAGTTTGACATGGCCTTGATGCCAACCGCTGTCACGACAATTGGGAGGCGGGCCGGGATTCTCTTTCATAATTTCAAGAAAGCATGTCGCAAGTTTGGCTGGGATCATCCTCCATATAACTGGAGCGAATGTACCATCAATGTCATTCTTATTTATGACCGCCAGTACGAACCTGTTTTTAAGAACTTCGCTGTAGGACTTAGACGTAGCGTTAGAGGGCCTGGAGGACGTGCTTGTGTTGTGCACCTTAGTATTTTAGAATCCGACCCGGATTCCTCTAACGATCTCTGTCGCTTTGACATGGAGTCTGTTAGTCTCACAGTGTTCAGTACTGATGATCAGCTTAGGAGCGACATGTCGTGAATCGGAGCTACAACCAGATCCCGACGAGTCCTTATTAGACTGTAAGGTTCCTGTTCTAGACTCCGTGCAGCTTTTGGCAGCAGATGAAGTATGTGAATCCACAATCCTCTTGCTAGCCAATATCTTTGGAGTATTACCGGTAGACAGCTTAATTAAAATTAAAGGAGAACCGGTCTCAACTACGTCTATTTTTATTTTTTTTTTTGTTATTTTTGATTTGTCTGCTTGCATAAACGTTAAAAGAACAAAAAGCCAAATCTAATCTTTATCTGCAAACAACACAAAACCCCAAGCGACAGTGGAAGATGGGTAGAAGATGGGACCAACAAGGCAGCAATATGGACATGCGGAAGCTACACATTCAATCGCAGCTACAAACTACAAAGATTCCAGGCAGCGGCAGAACATAGTATACGCCAAAATAAAAGGAATGCATTTCCTCCACCGAGCATGAGTATGGCGGGATTAGAGGAATGTCACCAACTATCGTCGCCGGAGACTTTAACGCATGAGGGACGAGTGGAATAGCACCATGACAAATAGAACGGGTCAGGAACAGGTTTTGGAAAACTATTCTTTGGATCTACACCTCACAGTTTTCCTTAGTTACGTCAGAGTTGTGTCTTTTTGTGTTTCTATGTTGTAGTGATGAGGGAATTTAAGGTTGATTTTACCAACATTCGTGGGCTTCGAAGGAATTTCTTCGATATGTACGCCCACGCCTATTCCCATAAACCAGCTGTTCTGGCACTAAGCGAAACACAGGTAGTGGAAGAATCTTCCGATTTGAAACTGCCTGGATATAACTTAGTGTCATTATTCTTTCCCCACCGTGGCCTCGCCATTTATGTCCGTAGTGATATTGCTTACCAAGTTCCACCACAGTATGGCCACTGTTCCAACCCGGAATTTAATTTCAAATGGCTAAAATTCACCGTCCGTAAGCAAATAATTCACTACTGCTTTATTTACAGAAGCCCTAGTGCGGACAGCAACTCAACTTTTGATGAATTTTATGCGTTGTCCGATTCCATCACTCCAATTGTCTCCTTGTATCCTCATACTGAAATCATCATTGCGGGCGATTTCAATATACACAATTCGGATTGGCTTCAACATTCTGGCCAGACAACACCCGAAGGAAGGTATGTTGAACTTTTTGCTGAGATAAACAATTTGACTCAGCTTGTAAACGAGCCTACACGTATACCCGACATTGAAAGTCATTCCACCAACACTTTGGACTTGTTCCTTACTTCTCACTCTGATAAATACACCATTGATGTTCTAGCGCCTCTAGGTCAGTCTGACCACAATATCGTATCAGCTAAATTCTCGTACTCTGACCGCACAGTTAAAGAAAAAACTCCTAAAAGAAAAGTATGGCAATACGAGAAAGCCAACTGGAGCGGCCTCAATAGCTTCTTTAGGAGTTTTAACTAGTCGCTTCCCTTCGCTCATTTACAATGACATTCCAGCTGTCAGCTTCTTAGACAAAACCAATCTGCTTGCTGCTCACTTTGCAGCGAAGTCCACGCTGCCAGATAATGCTTTGTCTCCACCTGTATTTGAGAGCGTCAAATTTTCCATGGGACAAGTCCACTTTCGCACTCGTACAGTTGCAGGAGTACTCAAAGGTCTTAACATACATAAACCCTCTGGTCCAGATGAGGTGTCCAGAGAGGTGTTTTTCTACGCTGGCAAAACCTCTGCGTAAGCTTTTCTGTCTATCCTACTTTTCAGGGCTCTTTCCGAGTAGATGGAAAACACCATTTGTCCAGCCCGTCCCTAAAAAAAGGCGAATCTTCTTCCCCGTCCAATTACCGACCCATTGCACTTACGTCCCTTCTTTCCAAGGTCATGGAAACGCTGATAAATCGTCAGCTTATGAAATATCTCGATTCACGAAAACTTCTTAATAACCGGCAGTATGGTTTTCGTAGCAACAGGTCCACTGGTGATTTGATGGTATATCTCACCGAGAAGTGGAACCAATCTCTCTATCACTTCAGCGAAACTAAGATGGTTGCGCTTGATATTTCAAAGGCATTTGACAGAGTTTGGCATCAGGCTCTTTTGTCGAAAATGCTTGCATATGGCTTCGATGAGTCTCTTCTTCAATGGATTAGAAATTACCTTTCGGGGCATTCAATACAAGTTGTTTTGGATGGCTTCAAGTCTGGAATTCACCAAATAAATGCTGGTGTCCCCCAAGGCTTTGTTTTGTTTACGACTCTCTTTCTTATTTTTATAAATGATCTCTTGTCTGCAACTTCTAATCCAATCCATTCTTTCGCTGATGACACTACCCTCGGTTTTCATATTCGTTCCCTAATTCACGTCCTTTAATATTAAATTCCGACCTGGACAGCATAATTAAATGGGGTTCAACCAACAGAGTGGAATTTAATGCTTCCAAAACACAATGCTGTCTTCTGTCTCTCAAGCGAAGCCAAAACCCTCAACCATTGTCCAAGGATGGTACTTGCATCATTGAAACCGAAAGACTTGCCATTCTCGGTATGTGTATTAATAACCATCTTCGATGGAATGATTATATATTTGAGGTCGCCAAAAATGCTGCAAAATGTCTAGGATTCCTTAAACGGTGCAAGAAATCTGGCCTCAATTTATAAGGCATTCATCCGCCCTAAGCTGGAATATAACGCCCATATCTGGTCTGGTGCACCCAAGACCGTTCTGCACATTCTTGATAGGGTACAGAACCGCGCGTTAAAACTTATAGGCGATAGAGACGTTGTGAATTCTATTCATTCACTAGAACATCGGAGAAATGTCTCCTGTCTCTCCCTGTTTTATCGTTGTTTTCATAAAAAAATGCTCCAGCGAAATAGCCAGTTGCATTCCTCCCCTTCAAAATTTCACCCGCAATACGCGTCATGCTTCGAATGCACATCAGTTTACCCTAAACCCAAACTTCGGTCGTACTGTCAAATATAGGGATTCATTTATAACCCGAACAACACGAATGTGGAATAATCTACCAGGCTCTGTATTTCCCCATCACTACAACCTTCAAACATTCAAAGCCAACGTGCATAGGTTCCTCCTCTGTTCCTCTTCCCCCTTTTCCCTGACGCCCGTGCCCTGAAACAGTTTAAGGGTATTCATATCCCCTTTGGCGCGCGCAGATTATAAAAAAAAAATAAAAAACCCTGTTAATCCAAATAGCCTGAACACCAACCAACCAATCGGTTCATTACGAAGAGGTGAACATCAACTATCCGATGAATAATGTCATTTGCCGAAGTTTATGGATCTGAGTGTGTGTTAAATATTTATGAGCTGCTATTTGATGAAGGACACAGTTTACTGTTGGTGAATTAAAGATACAGTGCGCAAATTTAATCGAAAAAGTAGAAGAAAAAGGTGAGTTATTGTGAATAAAGAGACTATAAATATTGAAGTAGAGAAATGAAGAGAGATATAGTATGTAAATAAACGGCATTTGTTACGAAAGTGTTGTGTAAAGACAGTGAATTTGTAAAACGATTAAGAATTAAGAGAATCGAAATGATTCAGTTTTATTTTTCTAGCCCGAGCTCAGTTATTGCAATATATTTGTTGACACCAATCTCCACCGTTCCCCGTAAAGTTCCAAGTTCCGTTTTTTAGTAAACGCTATTTGCAGGTCTAAATATATTGTAACATAAAGTAGCATAATAACTACGCCCTCAAACAGGCAACACATTCCGAAGCGTCTTTTCATTCGAGGTTCGTGTACGGATTATGTCTAAGACGACGTTGCAGAATTAAGAGAGAATTATAACCGCAAGAGAATTATAACCGCAAGAGATTATTGGCTGCAGCTGTCATCTTGGAATTATTACATCAGAATTTTCTTGTTCCAGTGGTCGAAGAATTTGCTAGAAGTTTCTGGCTATCAGAAATGCGACTATATAAGGACAGATGGCGATCGAGGCAAGGCAGTTGGTTTTCGAACCGCACGAAGAGATTGGAAAAGTGATAACAGCCGAAGTTGTAATTTTGTGATAAATTGAAAGTTGAGAGTTAACAAGAAGAAGTAATTAGTTTGGATTTATGAATTAAGTAATTGAAATGAGATAAAGTGATTTGAGAAGAAAGAGACCTTGTAAGGAAGGAGTTTGCGAAGAATAGTATAATGTGAACTTGAATTGTTCCATAGACTAGAAAATAAAGAAATAATCTCACAGAATGTCGTTTTATCTACTCGAGCCGTAGCTCGCATATTACAATATGTATCATACATCAAATCTATGTGGTTTAGAAGAATTTCTTTTAGGTAACATTTTTTCGGGATACATATAATTAATTTTTTGTTTAGACCTTCGACGTCATCATCTACCAATCATTTCAATTAACTGTAATTTTACCGTTAACATAGTTTCCAAAGGAGCTGTTCTTTACTGGAATTTGTTTGTTGCGTTTATAATTCTTCTTCCACTTCCACCATATAAAAAAATTGCTTACAATTTATATCGGGAATTTTTTTGGATTTTGAAATCATTGTATAATAAAATGATCGTTTAGGGTCCCCCCAAAACCAACGCGATATCGCGAGATTGGGAGCGTTAGCGATTTCTAGGCACGCCCAGAGACTGCGACTAGATATGCAAGCATGCAGACGCATGCGTCAGTTCGTCGAGCCGAACGACAGCGTCTTTTTTAAGTTCGCTGCATGCACAGTTTTTTAGCTTCTAGCTGGTTTGTGCATCGGGTTTATATTGCGCTTTCTGAACAGGTATACTCAATTTTTTCACAACTATCTTTAACACTGTTTATGTAAGGTAAAATTTCCCTGAGTTTTCGGATACAGATGGACTAGACTTTCTTCGGTGACTGAAGTGTAATGTTGTTTGGGTTCTCAAGACGTGATACGAGCACTGCTGTCAATCAACTTTGGATGAATAAATGTCTTACATATTGTATATCTTAAGTAAGAAATACACGAAACAATCGTTGTATGCGACCATTGTATAATGTGTGTCCACCCAACCGACGGCTGTACCGATATTGTACGGTCGCATGCTCTTGAGTATACAACGTGTGTTGCATGCGAAACATTGTATGGAAATTGTATAAAGTATTCTGGTTGTATTTAAATTGCATTCATATTGTATAGTGTGTGTACTATATACAACGGCTGTACCGATATTGTACCAACCTAGGTCGGTACAACGGCTGTACAACGATTGTATCGTGTATTCCCTGCTTTACATTTTCCTCTAGTGCCAACAACAAACGGACTTCTTCTTCATCCGAAAAGGAGTACATAGTAAATATTGGTTAGACCACTTTTACACGCGGAAACTCGAAATGAAAGACACTTCTCTATTCTCTTTTGGTGTCGTGTGTTACTTTTAGACGTCGAAATTCTATCGATTAAGATTTTTTATATTTTTGTTTCTCGCTTCATTCGTATTTTACTGTTTCTCTGCTTCATCCTTTTTTTTTCTCAGCGTCGAGTGCGTATCGTTTAATTTCTATACTACCACGATGCTGAGAAAAAATGGATGCAGCAAATGAAAACAATTACGAACGAGACAAAAGAAAAGACACGAGTCTTTTAGATTCTTCTACCCGGCCGACACGGACTACCACCTCCACTTCTCACCTCCCTTTCCTAAAAATTTTGTGTTTTTCGAGTCTCCGCGTGTAAAAGTGCTCTTACCTGCATTAGCAAATTGCGACTAAAATTAATTCAATAGAGTCTTTCGAGTAGGCTCGCTGAAAAGTTTTGTATTTACTCGTACCAGGTATTTCTTTTCCATACCCTTTTCTCAAAACAATTTCAAACATCAGCTTTTTCGCTTCAATTTAATTGTTGCGGGCAATAAAACACTGGCCAAATATTTGTGGAAACTTTAGTCGAGATACATATTTTGCTTTCAATTTTACTCAAAGTACGTATCGAAAAGCAAAATCTGAAGCAAAAATTGTGTTTCGAATTTTGCCAGAACATGATCTGTATGAAAATGTTGCTTTTCTCAAACAGCGTACTAGGCTTTAAAAACAAAAATGTTAAATAATTATATGTATGTACATACACTGACTCAAAAAATTGTTCGTACACCTCCCACGTAGAACTTTATTTCTTTATAACTTTTGAAGTATTTGTTTCATTGAAATGAAAGAAACACGAAATGAAAACAAATTTATGTAGGAAACGAAATATTTTTTTTTTTTATTTTTAAATATTAAGTAAGAGTTTACTTCAAATCTTAAATAAATTAAAATCACTTTATTCTTTTAACTCAAAAAATTGTCCGTACACTTGTTTTAATACGCTATAATTCGTTAAAAAAAAGAATCTAATATGGCGTGTGGTAACCCTTGGCTTCGATAACTTCACGCAATCTATTTTCCATAGAAAGCGCCAATTCGACCGTACACTCTGGGGCTATTCCTTGCCAAACCTCTTTTAATCCATTTTCCTTGTTTCTTATTGTCCTTTCTCTTAGTTTTCGTTCCATATGAGACCATGGCCATTTTCGAAAACGTCATTTGATCGTCATTTTGATCGTCAATTTGATCGTCATTGCAGCAGTTAAGGTTTGCGAACGTCAAACTGCAAACGTTTTTTGCTACCATTGATCTGTGTCGCCTGCATGATTTTTTTTTTTTACAATCGCATTTGACGTTTTCAAACAGCAAAATGGAGCCCTTAACAAAATTTATTGAGAAAATTTCCAATATTCCAATAATGATGGAGTTCTATAAACATAATATTTAGTTAAAAGAAATAAAATAATCGATTTTATTCAACCGATTCAGTCATTTTTCTTATTGCGCACACTGAATTATCGAACATGCTGCAAATGCAGTGCGATTTATAATGTTGTTTTCGAATAAACGACTTATGCAGCTTACGTTTAAGAACATTATGAAAACGCAATTTGATGCAGATGGCGTTTTCGAAAATGGCCCATAAGTGCTCAATAGGGTTAAGATGGGGTGGATGGGGAAATATAAACTTTGACTCGTATGAGAATATAACGCGTTTCCAAAATTCAGGCGGCTTACTTATGCACTCTTTTGCGTATTGCAACCTTTTGAGTAAATTTCTGTTTTATAGATAAGGCTTATTTCGCGGTGCCTTAGCCATATATTCCTTCGAATGTAAGAAATTTCTCACTGTTTGTGGATTCACTTCAATATTGTGTGAGTGTTGCGCCTATATCTGTTGCACTCACCTTAGGATTTTGTTTGACTATTCGCAGTATCTTACGCTGAACCTGTGGGGTAGCCAACTTTATTTTCCGTCCCCTGCCACTTGCGATTTCTGTTGATCCTGTTTCCTTGTATTTGTTTATTATATGTTGAACTGAGGAATGTGTTTTGTCAACAATGTCTACAATATCACGTAAACTTTTTTTTTTTTTTTCCACAGATTTATAATGAAATCCTTAACGTCCTTAGGGATTCCTTTCCGCAATTTCTGCTCCATTGTTAACCACCAAATTAAATAAAATGACCGCTAGTAGCAAAGTCTAAATATTCAGTGACACACAAAATGAGAAATTGTAAAGAAATCATTAACATAACGGTAGTTCTCTTTTACTTTGAACGGTGTACGGATAATTTTTTGAGCCTGATAAGAAAAGTGTTTTTTTTTTTTTTATTTCTTACTGTATGTTTTTAAATTTTTTTCGAAGACAATTCTTAAACTTTAGTAAATTTCTTTTTATTTGATAGCATTTTTATGTAAATCCTGTAGTTGGTTTAAAAAATATTGTAACATCACCTAAAAGGATGCTACAATAATGTAGAATAATAACTACGCTCCTCCAGCCCATTCCAAAGTGTCTTTTCATTCGGGGTTCGTGTCTGTGGTTAGTCTCCACAGTTCGGATAATATCACGGATAAGAGAAAATCATAACTGCACGAAATGATTGTCATCTTGGAATTATTACATCAGAATTTTCTTGTTCCAGTGGTCGAAGAATTTGCTAGAAGTTTCTGGCTATCAGAAACTTCTGCTATATAAGGCCAGATGGCGATCGAAAGGGGGCAGTTGTTTTAAAACCGTGGCGAAGAGATTAGAAAAGTGATAATGGGCGAAGTTGTAATTTTGTGATAAATTGAAAATTGAGAGTTAACAAGAAGAAGTAATTAGTTTGGATTTGTGAATTAAGTAATTGAAATGAGATAAAGTGATTTGAGAGGAAAGAGACCTTGTAAGAAAAGAATTTGCGAAGAATAGTATAGTGTGAACTTGAATTGTTCTATAGACTAGAAAATAAAGAAATAAATTTCACAGAATGTCGTTTTATCTACTCGAGCCGTAGCTCGCATATTAAAATATTGACGAACAACTTTTGTGTCATATAGTGTACGGACAATTTGTTGAGTTAGTGTATATAAAATTTGAGACTTTTTAAGCAGACTACATTTCCTTATGTGACTTTACATTCTTGGAAATCCTTCTCCCCTATCGTCACAAATCATCACACAAATCTGAAACCGCTCCCCGTTCTGAACGTGATGTAATTTAGGCACAACCCTTTTTTCTGTTCGTAAAGAATATTATTTGTATAGAATGGTACGCAGCTCACATTTTACAAGATTTTCATCCATAAAAATGATATACACATTTTTAAAATTAGTAGACAATGATCTAAAACAACAAGTAAAATGCCAACCCAAATCCTGCCCTGATGCTATCATAAAATACGAAGCTTCGGTGCAAGTCAACTGGAAAAAATTCTTTTCACTGCTAGATCTATCCTAAAGTAGAACGAAATTTAAATGTGTCCCTAAAAATTTCCATAGAGAAACCAATGTCGCACAAATATTTGTCCATTTATTCACTCCAACGATGCTGCTTGCTTCTAAAACAAATTTCCCCAAGACGCAAAAGTACGCCAAAATATGTAAACTAATTTATTACTTACTGAAATGGACATTTATTTTTATTACACTTACATATTTAGTAAGTGGAAATAAATAACACGCATTGATATTATACAATAAATTAAGATATAAAAAACATAAAACTAAAAAAATCGTCATTTTGAATAATCCCATTAGCACGCTACTCTTAAAACGAAGAACTAAACAGTAAGCGAACACAAGTTGGACAAACAAAAACTTATTATTCATAATGTAGAAGCGCCAATAAACTTAATTTGCTTTAAATAAACCAGTGCCAGCGATAGAGTCCTTTTGTCACTCTCAATGATGTCGCAAAAATCATCATCAAACACTGAGTCAAATATACCAAAGTTAACGAAATACATTCAAAAAATATAAGTATCAGTTTATGGCAGGAAAAAGGAGATTCTACAGAGTACACTGCTAGCATCTAAACACAGAAGGTAAATTAAAACAAAAATCTATTCATTTAGAATTAAAGAAATAAAAAAAGGACGAATCCTGTGTTCGAACAAACAAATGTCGTTAAGAGGGAGAAAAAATAACACCTCGTCTGCATACAATTAGAGATTAAACTGTATATAAACAAAATCACATTAAATGCATTTGTTGTAGCGCTTATTTATTTATCGCTGTCAATATGCCCTCTTGCCTTATTGTTGTGGTTCGCTTTTTAGATCCTCGATAGCTGCTGCAGCAGATTGCACGGCCATATTGCCTCAATTCGCTCCTTGATCAGCTGAAACGGATACGAGATCCAATTAAGTACAGTTTGTGCAACGATTCCCATTGGTTCGGGGTACTGGTGAGTCAGCAATGCTAGCAGTGCTGTGAATGAGCACAAACCAGCCGTAAAGAGTATGAAGAATGGCAGTTCTTTCTTGGGATACACTGACACCTCGTGGAACGATGGCAAAAGTTCGCGATCGGCACACTCTGTGCATGTGGGATACGGATAGAATAGGTGACCACGCTCCAGCGGATATGGCAACATTCGAAACGTTCCCTCCCAAGTGCAATGCAGAAGATTGAGCGCACCTTCGACATTTTTCCAATGCTTGAGATGGAAGAACGCATAAGCGAGTGCCTCTGAATCACCGCGTTTTAATATGTGTTCTGGCGGAAGAATGAGTGGTTTAGTCTCCAGCAGATACTTCGGAACATGTGGATTGAATTCCACAGCTCTGTGGATAGCTTCGACGGCACTCATTTCGGCCGGGCTTAGCCCACGTTTCGATGCAATGTCCGGCGAAAATTTATCGGCCACAGCTCTGGCCTTAAGGAGCGCTGCTGTGTAACAAATTGCCGCCGACTTTGGCAACGAAATGTCGTCGTATTTGGCTAGCACCGCCTGACAGTCCGCGTACGCTTGCATTTCTAGTAGAGTTTCGATTAGGTTCTCGTGGATGTTTAGCACATTCATGATCGATGGAATCTCCTTAGTGAGATCGCGAAACATCTTTGCTGCCTCCTTCAGTTTACCAAGTTTTCGGGAACACATTGCCAAGCGGCGCTTGATATAGATCAGAACATTTGTATCGCGACGGTGCATTCCCTCGGCTACGGCACCCTGATGTTGTGTCGCTTGGGACTTGCGATAATTTGTTTCGGCAACTTTGAGAGCCGTTTTGAGTATCTTTTCTGCTTCTAGGATTGTAGTGGCTTCCTCCTCAGCCAGAAGAATATATGCTGGCGCACATTCTGTGTTAATTTCCAATGCATTGTGTGCAGCTTTTATTCGAACGACAGGATTTCGTTCCCGCCAAGCTGTTTGCATTATCTCGTATTCAGCTTTACCGGCATCACCTGAAAAAGGAAATAAATTATAGTTAAAGGGGAGTTCAATTTGTGGCTGATTGTAGTTTCATATAATTTGGCTTGAGCATCAAATACTGTAGTTTAATGCAGTTTTACTACTACAACTTTAGAAGAAATCCTAACGTTGATGGTAGCAGATTGCAACTGTTTTTCTCTTTTCCCTGATACGAGTACTTCACAATAGTCAGTGACGCGATGCGAAGTTCAGTATTATTATTTTTTCGTTGATAATTTGAACTTCTGCGTATGGTTTTGCATCTATTAGTGTTTATTTTAATATTCCTGTCTTGGCAAAATGTTTTAACATTGTTGACTTTGCATTGGAGGTCATTTTGTCCCCACACAAAATGACGCCCTCAGCGAATCACCCACATCCCTCATAATTCGTGGAACATAAAATGTTTAACAGTTTCGGTGCTGTAAGTTTACCCTACCGAAAACCATTGGCGATATTCAAAACCAGCGATACGAATGATAGACGCCTTAAAAACTTTTTTTTTGATTCCAGTACCTTGGCAATTTTCAATTTTATGACCCCAACTTCAAAAATTGCCTCTTGACTTCTAATGATAATATACGAAATCCAGCAGCGCTAAAAGAAAAATACATTTTATTTAAGTGGAAACTTGTACCAGCGTACATAATCTAGACATGAGAACTGCCAGAACACTGGTGGGACAAAAGACCATTAGCGGCAGTACAAATTGAGGCCGACTTCAAGCAGGGGTTCTGTCATCCGTAATGTAGAGCTAAGTAGAAAGCGAACTCCTCGATATACTAACAAAAAATACTTAAAATTTAATACTTAAAAATTATCCTTGAAGCAAACTTCACTGGAATAAATACGCGGAGGAAATAATTGGAGAAAGTCATTCGAATGCTCATGGTTTTGCAAAAGACTTAACGGGTAAAACCCAGGAATGTAGCCCCATCACCCAACGCTGGAAATACACTCTATGATGAGACCTATTACCAGCTATGGCACGCTGTCTTGAGGCAAGAGAACTAAGCTCAACACGGCGGAAAAAAACATGGAAAAAGGGCGGAGATTGGTTTGCATATGCATGTTAGGGGTCATGTCCTACAGCGGTTATGAAGGTAATGCACGAACTTACACCTACAAATCGTAATTGAGCGAGTTGCTAAAGAAACAATCATCAGAATCACAAAAGATAGAGTGAAGGAAAGATGAATAGAGGAGCCGAGGACCGAGACTTTCAACAAAATCCTCTGCTTTAAATCCCCAGAGAGAAATGATCAAGAAATACCTACAGTTTGGTCAAAACCTTCAGAACGAAACTTAGTACTAAAAATGAATGGAGCAAGTAATTCACAGTGTAGTAGTAATTTTTTTTAATGCAAAAGAAGAAATCAATTGTTACAAAATTTGCAATAAGCATTGGCTTCTACCGTCAGCCGAAAGAGAAAGTTTCAATAGTTATGATTTCATTTAAACTGATTGACAAATTGTATTAAAAAGCTTCGTTTATAATTTTTTACCGGTATGTTAGAGCAGATTTCAAAAAATTGTACAGAATGGTCCAGTTTTATGCATTTAAAAAGCGAATGAGAGAGTGTTTTTTCCTAAGTTGTGTCTTCTAATTGAGCTCAGTATAGGGCAGGTTCCAATAAAATGCAGTACGTCTTCTCTAGTTTCATGATTACACAGCGTACAATTATCACTTCTATGAAATCTATGTGGCATGTAGTTCAAGTATAACATTTCACCTCTCGCTTTGAATATTGTTGAAATTACATCTACTCCGTGCCGGTCATGAAAGTAGTTTTTTTCCCCAAGATCGTGATGAAGGATTTTATGTGTTTCTTGCTTGACTTTGTTGGGCTTGTATTCTAAATATCTTCCGCATTTCTCGAGGCCGCTCCATTGACATGATTTCCGTTCAGGGGGACATTATGCTCACGGTTCAGCCTTGCCCATTCACCAAAGAAATGAAGGTTCCGAGTTTTAAGATGCATAACAATTTTATGGGGGAGACGATGACTTGGTTGTGATATTATTTTCGAAATGTATTGAAAGTGTAATCTAAATGTAAATATATACAGTGGTGGTAGTCCAGTTTCTAAGTGCAGCATGTATATCGGTGGATTTTCTGGTAGTCAGAACATTTTCTTAAAGAAGTAACTTAGAAGTTTTTCAACCTCTTCAAATTCCCCACACTTGTGCCGCGTAACACATTATTGATCTCATGATTGCTTCGACAATTTTATACTTTGTACTCGGCGCAATATTCTTTTTGCTTAAGACACCTTTCCAGCTGCAATTTATTGCGCGTTTCGATTCCCTTAGCTTATCCTGGAGGTGCTTTTTAAACGATAATTGGGGGGTAACCAGAACTCCGAGGTACTTGTATTCTTTGACTTTCTTTAGTTCCTCATTTTGCCATGTCCATTTTTCATTCCTTGCGTATCGACCCCATCCGTTCAGAAAAATCTTAATTTTAGATATGCTGGTATTGAGTTGCAGATTCCATATGTGACAGTATTGTTGAAGCTTGTTAATCATGATTTGCATCATGTCTGGACTTTCCATAAGTATAACGATATCGTCACAGCGTAGAGTAACAGCTTTATTGATAAGCCCACGAAAGGTATTCCTCCCGGTAGAAATTCGACAAGATCGTCCAAAAAGATTGAGAACAGGAAGATGCTCAAGAGGCATCCTTGCTATACACCTGATTTCAATTGGAACCAGTCGGCTAAGATGTTGTCTTCATACATTTGCTGTAACACTCTTAGCATTTTGTTACTTAGCTTGAAAAATAGTGCTTTTCTCTCGATGGAATCATAGGCTGCATTAAAATCGACAAAAAAGGCATATAGTTTTCTACTCTTGTCCAAATACGTTTGGGCTAGACTTGTAAGATATACAACTGTGTTGTTAACTGTGGAATAGTCCTTACGGAAACCATTTTGAAGCTCGCTAAGTAGTTCATTTTCTCGAGTCCAGTTTGTTAGGCAATTCTATTCATAATGTATACCAGGGATACTCAAACGGTCGATCGCGGCAGTAAGTTTACATCCTTCCCATAAATAATAAAAAAAATTTGCCGCATCGACAGATATAATTTAATTTAAACTAATAAATTTACCAAAGGAGAGAAAGATATATGTATATACAGTGCTGGCACGCTAATTAGCACACCCTATCATACAAAGTTATGATAAGATAAAACGAATGTTAAAGTAAAACAATTTAATAAGGATCTTCAATGTTTGCTTTTATTGATATTAATACTTAATTAATTTATAAAAAAAAAATTTTAAAAAAACAATAAAAAAAAAATAAAAAAATATGTGTTTTCGTAACACGCCAGAGTCTCGTCAAAGACATCTGAAAATATAAAAAAATAAATAATAACAAGTTAAAATTAAAATTAACTTATGTAAACTTACCTAGTACTTAGTTGGGTACCCTTTTTGGGTAATTCCGGCGGCACATCGTTTATTCAAGGAGCACGTGAGGCGTGCGCACTCTTCCTTTGGTATCTTAAACCATTCTTGATGGATTGTGTCCCATAACTCCTTCACATTTCTCAGTTTTAAAGCCATGACACGTCTCTTAATAATAGCCCACAAATTTTCGATTGGGCTTAGGTCTGGGCTCTGAGGGGGCCAATCCATTACCGATATTTGGTGTTCTTCAAACCACTCTTTTACAGACCTGGCCTTATGGAAAGGCGCATTGTCCTGCTGGAAAATAGCTTCCCGGTACAATGATAGCGGTAAACTCTCAAGATATGGTATGAGGTGGTTCGACAACATAGTCTTATATGCTAGAGCATCTAATTTACCTTTTATAAGGACTAGAGGTCCAACACCATGAGAGCTAAAACAACCCCATACCATTACGCTTCCTCCACCAAACTTTACCGTCTTTTTGGTGTACTTGGGATCTAGTTGCTTGTTTGGAGGTCGTCGTACAAAAGTTCTTCCATCAGAACCACAGATATTAAATTTGGATTCATCGCTCCATATCACTGAATTCCATAAAGATGAAGGAGAATCCAAATGGCCTCTTGCGAATGCAATTCGCTTCTTCCTATTACCATCTGTTACCTTCGGTTTCTTAGGACTCTGGCATCCTCGAAGGTTGTTCTCCAAAAGCCGTTGTCGCACCGTCCTAGCCGCGATGTTTACACCATATTCTTGCTCCATACGCGCTCTAATTTCAGAAGAAGTGGCAAAAGGATCTCTAAGAGCATGTCGGGCTATAATGGAATCCTCTCTTTTCGTTGTTTTTCTAGGTCTGCATTTTCTTTTATCCGCAAATGTTCCATGGGTTTCATAATGCTTCAAAGCGTTTTGCACTTTTTTTCGCGAACAATCTATGTTCCGTGCAATTTTGCTGACGTTTTACTCCTTCTGGAATATCAGCCATATTAACCTCCTCTCCTCCGGCGTAGAACTCTTGTTTAATCCCATAACTATTTCTAAATGCACTTAAACACTTCAAAATAATACTTTATAACTCACCACAACAATAGGATGAATGAAAAATAACGGCTTTAAATGAAACGCAATTTTTTGTTTGAGTGTGCTAATTAAAATGCCAATGCGAAAGGCACTCTATTTTAAAAATAAAAAAAATATAAAGCAAAGCCTACTGAAATTTCAAAATTTGAACATTTCAAAATGTGATTAGAGATTATTAAATATGTAATATGGACATATAATAATTTATAAATTATGTTGAATTATGAAATAAGGCACAAGTTTATTCTTTTATGGGGGTGTGCTAATTAGCGTGCCAGCACTGTATTTTGGCACTAACAGCCCAATATAGGGCCTGGCCTAGTTTCTCGCAGCCAATCGTGCTGTGCGCCTCACGAATGGTTGGGACCTACAGTTTTATGCCGTTTCTGAAGGTAAATTTTTTTCGATTGAGAGCTTTTTCATGACAATTTACTCTCGAATGTTTGTCAGTCGTTCCGAGAGGTGGGACCGTGAGAAAACTTCTTATTTATATTTTTTTATTTTTGTGTTTTCTTGGATTCGAACCTTGAACCTATCGCTCAGTGATCGCGCACTTAACCACGGCTCCCACAAGGAGGTGGCATTAAGAAGGTAGTTTCTAAGTGTAAATTTGCTGCACTGAAAATCGAAGGAGCTTGTACCGCTGGTCATGCGAAGCATTCTAGACATAGTTTCTGTACTGCCATAGTTGGTGCGGTGAAAGTTAAGGTGGAGGAGGAGAGATTGCGAGGGAAATGCAAAGTAGATATTTTTAGATTAGATAGACTTTTTATTAACTTCATACAATTTACAAACAGAGTATACATAGTCGTTTATGGTATCGCTTAAGGCCGTCCACCAGATTGACAATTTAGCTATCATAAAGTACACAGTTAGCTAATAGTGCCTTTAGTTATGGTTTCTACTTGTGATCAAAAATCGCCTTTCAAAATACGCGCTCTGTAGCTGGATGCAGCTGTAGCGTAATTGTATAAAACTAACCACCCATGACTACCGTTCAATACGTTAATAACCTCATCTAGGTCCAGCGAAATTAATCCAAAGTATCTCATGCAAAATTCTCTTAAAATAGGACATCTTCCGATGAAATTTCTTTAACGTTGCATAGGTCACATAAAATTGGAAGATCGGGTCTATGTGGAATAAAATACAGATTTGTTTGTTACCCTCTAAGTATAAATATAGTGCTTATCATATACAGAGAATACGAGGGTGGGTCAATAAGTCCCTGAAAAATGAAATAAGGAACACTCTTTTCGGTATAAAAACATTTTATTTTTCAACATAGTCTCCTTTTAGCTCTATACACTTCATCCGTTTCTCCAATTTTTTGATGCCCTCCAAATAATACGATTTCTCGAGCCCCTCAAAATAAGCGTTTGTTCCTCTTCATTCGACCCAAATCTCTTACCTCCGAGCCATTTCTTTATGTTTGGAAACAAGTTTTACCCTTTTCAAGGTAATCGATGTGAATAACACCGCGCGCATCCCAAAAAACTGTCGCCATGACCTTGTTTGCTGACAAACCCGCCTTGGCCTTCTTCGGCTTCGATTCACCAGGAGAAGTCCATTGTTTTGACTGTTCCTTGGTTTCTGGTGTGTTGTGGTGAATCCAGGTTTCATCCACGGTTACGAAAAGGCGCAAAAACTCAGCCGAATTTTTCTGGAACACCTTTTTGTCAAACGAATGCGTTTGTTGTCGATTATGAGCAAACGCGGGACCCATCTTGCGGAAAGCTTTTTCATGTCCAAATATTTATGTAAAATCGAAATCACTGAGCCATGTGATAAGCCTGTGGCCTCTTCAAGCTCCCGCACTTTCATTCCCCCATCGTCCATTATCAAACCATGGATTTTGTCGACCATTTCTGGTGTGGTGACCTCTATTGGGCGACCAAAACGTTCGGCGTCACTTGTGCTTGAACGACCGCACCGAAATTGAGTAAACCAGTGGTGAATGGTTCCAATATTTGTCAAGCTTTTTTTTGGTTTGCGGGATAGTTTTTTCTCGCAAAAAATAGTGTTTAATGAGCACACGAAACCCACTTTTTTCCATTTTAACGAAAATGCTAGTAGACGTTTATATAAAATGGCTGCCACAACAAAACTATTTGACAGATCTGTCTGAAAATTTGGGTGCGTTCTTTTGAAAGATGATTCTTGACAAAAAAAAAAAAAATTGAATTTAAGGTGACGACAAAATTTGTGTTAATTTTCAGGGACTTATTGACCCACCCTCGTAGATTACATTGTTGGTTGTGCCGGATGCAGGAGGTGTTATTGATGGAATTGTTTCCGATACAGGTTGTGAAGGGGTTTTGTTGTTATTGCTGTTGGAGGTTGTTGGAATGGGAGTGACTATAGTGCTAATGCTTTGTGGAGGTTTGGGAAGGTTTGTGCTATTACAAGGTGATTTGGTTAAATTAGCGCTAGCTACATTTGCAAAAGAGTTTTGATTGAAGTTTGACTGAATGGGGTTTTGTCCTTTGTACAAACGTCTGGCGTCACCGATGGTACGCTTTTTCTGTTTTAATTTTTAATATTTCCTTCATTTGAATATATTTAGGACAATCTTTAGAATC
Source organism: Pocota personata (assembly GCA_963082735.1). Classification (NCBI taxonomy): domain Eukaryota; kingdom Metazoa; phylum Arthropoda; class Insecta; order Diptera; family Syrphidae; genus Pocota; species Pocota personata. The sequence goes on along the minus strand of OY720431.1, from coordinate 66,189,708 downwards.
AGATGGGTGGAGGGCGAGGCAATTGCCACACATTTGTCTGGTACAAGCAGAATCCGTATGTAGTGGTAAGTTGCATATGTTGCATACTTGAGTCGGGTTTGTGCATTTTTTTTGTATGGCCTAGAATTTGGCAGTTCCGACACCGCATAGGATTTGGGAAGTATTTAGACACTTTGGCCTTGTACCAACCTATTTCTACTGGAATGAATCGAAGGTAAAGAGCATCAATCCACTTGGTTTGGGGTTGGAATCGACAGTTTTAGTAAACTTGTTACCTCTGTTACGATCTGGGATTTCATGTCGGATACGATCTCTGATTCGGGCACATTTATGAGACATGGTGCGTATACTATGCCTTTAGAAGCGTTAAGCTGATTATGCAATGTGAGTACAACAGGGCATAACCCCGAAAGATTTTTTAGACACGAATTTATCTGCAACTTTTTGATTTTTGGTCAGAATAAGGATTTTCCCATCTCTAAGTCGGGAAATTTGTTCGTATTCAGTGATTATCGCGTCTATGGCTTTGCTGAGGGCAAAGATGCTTATTGATGTAAGTGGTTGATTTGCACTTTCAGGGGAAATGACGATGAATCGTGAATTTTTAGAGAGGGTTTTACTTGGGAGTAAAGGGAAATCATCGAATGGCATATTAGTTTTCTGTTTTTTTTTCACTTGAGACTATCGAGACTTCAGAGAATCCGTCAAATCGGTTTCCAGGTTTCATTTTTGGCCCTGGGGCCATGTGGTATTGAAGAAAAAACACTACACACGCGATGGATTAGCGGTTTGTACTCAATGTGTGCGAGAAAGGGAGAGAGAAAAGTTGTTTGTTTTGAATTAAACGGGAAATAGGGAGATTAGAACAAAGCGCGACGAGAGCAGCTGAGTTGACTATAGGTCCGTATGGTACGAAAGCTTGTCGGTGACTGTTCGCCAAATTAGGTCACGCATCAGCTACTATTACTACCATTAAAGACTGGCCTCAGGGAGGCGTCCTATAACCTCTACTATGATCAACTCCTCAACGACCTAAACAACTCCGGATATACAACTAAAAGCTGTGCAGATAACCTAGTCATAATAATCAGAGGCGCACATGAAATTACTATGACTGCCCTCATACAGAATGCCCCAGATAAAGTGTGGGAATGGTGTCAACTTGAGGGGCTCAATGTCAAACATAATAAATCGATCATCCCCTTCACAAGAAAAAGATTAATTAATCTCTCAAATTTAATGTTAAATAACACTCAAATCCCTTTTTCCAAGGAAGTCAAATACTTGGGAATCACGCTTGACCTTAGACTAAATTGGAACAAACACCAAGATAATACTATCAAGAAAGCCACATCCATACTATGGGCTTGCTCAAAACTTTTTGGAAGGAAATGGGGACTAAGACCAATAATGGTGCACTACCTTATATTAGTACTTCTGTACTTGTATCAATATCTAAATGGAACGCAACACAAGTCAAGAAATTAATTGATTTTTCAAAACATTATCGAGCTGATGAATTTTTGTCTCTTCGGAAAAAATGTGCATCAGATCTCTGTCAGAACATATTCTATGCGAAAGCCCAGCCGTGGCTCGCAGTAGACTCAGACTACTCGGAAGGAGATTCATGTACCCCTCCGAAATCCAAAACTTACCTGCAAATAGCATACTCAGGTTCCTTCAGGAACTGAATCTTTTGCAGGATCAAAATCCTATGTAATAAACCACAGGCGTAATGGAATAACACAAAAGATATCTTTTGGTCGAAGTGTTAGTAGGCTAAATGTCTCCATCCATAATCTAATCAAACTGTCATGAATTATCCATTTTCTTGTATAGAGCAGAAAAATCTGCTTCTAAAATAGCGAATACCTTCAATGTGGACTTGTTTTTTTTATGGAGCGCAATAGATAACAAATTTTGATCTTGTTTTATCGGAAGAAAAATATTCATGCTTAAGACACCCTTTTGTTCACAGGTTTTTTTTGGTTCAACTTATTTTTGTTCATCTAATGTTCCATAATCTAGAAACTGAGGCAAACAAAGTGGGGCTCAAAATAAACACGTCCAAAACAAAAGCCCTCAGCACTTCCAACACTAACATTGCCGGACAGGAAGTCGAAAAAGTTGACAAGTTTCTATATTTAGGAAGTGTGGTCTCGGCTAACCGCGGTGGCGCCCAACTGGACGTATGCAGTAGAATCGGGAAGGCTAAAGCTGCGTTCGGTATGCTATCCACAATCTGGAAAAGTAATGTTATCAGCTTAAGAACCAAGCTGCGACTGTTCCGTTCTAACGTAGAATCGGTACTGCTGTATGGGTGCAGTACCTGGAAGGTGGACACCATTAACACACGCAGGCTGCAATTCTTCGTGAATAAATGTTTAAGAATCATCTTGAGGATTTTTTGGCCGAACCGGATCTCCAACGATCAGCTTTATAAAAGAACGGGCCAAGAACCTATAAACATTACTATACGAAGGAGAAAGTGGTAGTAGATTGGACACACCCTACGGCGTGAAGACAACTCCATTGCGAAATACGCCATGCAGTGGAATCCGCTCACCCAAGCAGGCAGAATAGCGGAACACCATAGGCAAACATGGCGCAGAACAGTTGAGGAAGAATCGAGCTCTATAGGAAAGAGTTGGAGGCAACTCAAACGCGTTGCAGAAGTACGAACAAGATGGCGCGCAGGCGTGGTTGACGCCCCATGCCCCCCGAGGGGATAAAGGACCTAAGTAAGTAAGTTATTTGTGTGAGTCTACGTTTTCCGAAATGAAAATAATAAAATCAAAAAATCGTAATCACGTCACCGATGAACATCTGACATTATCGTTGCGTTTGGCAATTAGTAGTTACATGCCGTCGTATGAAAAGTCCTCAGATGACATGCAGTGACATGCATCGACATCCAAAAATTAACTACCTATACGTAGAGTGGCGGCAAAATAAATAGCATACCCAGGTTCCTTTTTTCTAACTCGAAATTTTTGTATTTATATAGCGCAAAAATAAATTTAACTTGCGAAATAAAATTCAATTTCACATTTCATTTACCTTTATAAACAAACAAAATCAAAAAAAGGATTCTTAGGTTCAATTTTCGGATGACAAAATAAATAGCACACTTTACGAAAGTTCTTTAAATTTAGAAGAATAATAAAGAAAATACAAAAATAGGTATACAGGGGTCGAATTACGGCATCAGTTATCGAGCAACACGTGACTGATAAATATTGATTTGGCATGACCGCTTAAGAGATCGAGTATCGAGTATCGAAATTTGACATTTTGTCATCAGTGATGGTGTATTTATTTATGCGATATGGTTTCTGCTGACGAACTGAGGTGCATTTGGGAGGAAATATGTAAGAATATCTTCGTTTACTGTTATTTTTGCTTTTTTTTTAAATTTATTGTTTAAAATTTATTTAAAATTAGCCCTCTGCAAAAGGGGGTTTTTAACAAATTGTATGAGCTTCTCCATTATAAATAAGCATGCATTCTTATTTACCCTGAATCTTTTAATAAAACTGCAATCAAAAGTATATGTTGCGAAAGATATTTTCAGAAAATTATAGTTTTATATACGTACGCAGGGTCTTGTAAAAAGAAGGGATCGCTTTTATATCTTAAACATCTTCACTCAATACACTCATAGCGATCATCCTCTGAATCAGAAGATGAAAAATGAAGTAAATATCCCATTTATAATTGAAGACGATAAATACAAAACTTTTCCTCACACAAAAATAAATACTTTTGACATTTGTCAGCCATCTCAATTCAATGTAGTAGAATGTACTAGTACAATTTTCAAATTGCACTCGATACGTGACCATTTTTATATGATCATCCCAATGCAGTTACTCAATCACTCGATAGCATATAGATTTCACTCACTCGTTAACTGATATCGTAATTCGACCCCAGATATTAATTCATGTCATCAATATTTAGTCGGGTAGTCTTTACTTTAAATGACTTCAGTACCAGTCTAGTTACAAATATTGATACAATTTTTATTGCACTCATTTTAAATAAAGTATTAGTTGCTTTTATGTTTCTTTGTCGCAGAAAAGATTTTTGTTTTTAGTCGTTTACAATCATGGAATGGGGTGACATCGAAAATCGTGTCGTTGTGCTCGGGTTATACAAGTTTAATAGGGCAAAAAGGTGATATCTTTCGACCGCTTGAAATCACTCGCTGTTTTGTTTATCGTACTATTAAATTATTCGAGGATACTGGTGGAGTACGCGACCGTCAAAGATCCGGCCGTCCACACACTGTGAGGACTCCGGGAGCAATCAAAGCCGTGCAGGCTCTGAGAAAGCAGAAGATCTTGTTGCGGGAAATGAACATTTCGCAAACATCCATATATCGCATCATCAAAGAAGACTTGGGAGTTAGTGCCTACAAAAGACTCACAGAACACCTGCTAACAGTCGCATTGATGCAAAAACGTAAGCAAAAATCAAAAGCTCTCTTAAGGTGTTATAAAAAAAGAAAAAAAAAAAAGAAGCTTCAGAACTTATTCCAAGGGTTGAAAGAGGCCACCACCCCAGAAATGTAATGGTATGGTGGGGAGCTACGATGGCATAACAAACCTCCATTTTTGTGAAAAAGGAGTCAAGACTTCGGCGAAAGTTTACTAAACCACTGTTTTGGAAGACGTCGTTAAGCCTCTAAGCTGAACAATGTTCGCAAACAAGCACTGGACATTCCAACAAGATTCTGCTCAGCCCACAAGGCGAAAACCACTCAAGAGTGACTAAAAAAAATGTACCCGACTTCATATCACCGGATGATTGGCCAGCTGGTAGTCCGGACTTCAACCTTTTGGATTACAAGTTGTGGTCCGTTTTAGAGGCCTGCTCTACTCATCACCGAAATACTGAGTCTTTGAAGCAAGCCCTTGTCGACAACTTTCCGATGAATAAGGTCCGTAATGCGATTAATGATTGACCAGTGCGTCTCAGGTCGTGTTTTAAGGCAAATGGCGGCCATTTCGAATGAAGTCTTCCATAACTTGTAGCTAGGGATTTGACAAATAAAAAGTATAAATTTGTTTTTAAAAATATCAGCGCGTTCTCATTTGGCATAAGTTTTTCTTTGTATCAGTATTTATAACTAGACTAGGTAGACAAGTGGCACATTGATGATACCAGGGCCTGACATCGTTCTACCGGTATTGCACCCCAAGTGCGCTGAATTTCCACCCAAAGTTGATCCAAATTGTTGGCTGCAGATCTGTCGATTGTTTTGTCTATATCGCTCCACAAGTTCCCAATCAGATTGATATGCGGGGACTGGCCAAGCCAACTTAAAACGTTAATTTTCTGACTCAACCACTGCTTAAGAAATTTAGCTGTATGCTTCGGGTCATTGTGTTGCTGAGATTTCAATTTCAGTGGTATTTCCTCTTCAGCATAGGGAAGCATAATGCTGTTCAAAATGCCATTAATTGGTCAATATTTTATTTGTTTCATAATGCCCTCAATCTGATAAATTGGGCCAACACCACGCGAAGAAATACAACCCCATACAAGGACGTTGTCTCGTTGCAGTTTTTATGGTATATTTAAAATTGAATTCTTATTTATCTCGCGCCTTACATATTGTTTCGCATCTGATCTGAACCGATTAAATTTCGATTCATCGGTCCACATAATATTTTACCACCAGTTGAAATCCTTACGAGTATTGTTCAAAGTGCGCCATATTTTAAAGTGAAGTCTCTTAGGAGCACTGTTCGATAATTCCGTACAATATCGACAGGTGGCGGTGCCGGCCGTAAATTGACGTTTATTTCAAGTGGTAACATTCTTCAAACCATGACATACAAAATATTAGACAGATATGTCATTTAGCTTGTGTTTGACAGTCATTGGAAGCAGACAACTTCACATATTTATATTAGTGATAAAATATTATTTGAAGAAGAAAACAGCCGCGGCAACTAAAGCAAAGTTGGATAAACATTACGGGGCCTCTCCATCGTCGCTTGAAATGAGTTAAAAATGGTTCCGAAATTTCCGATGCGGTGATATGAGCACAAAGGATGCTGAGCGTCCTGGACGTCCAATTGAGGTAACCACACTAGAAGTAGTCGATAAAATTCATGGTATGGTTATGGACGATCGGAGAATTAATGTGCGTGAGATTGTTGAGGCTGTAGACATCTCAAATGATCGGGTGCACAACATTTTGAAAAATTATTTGGATATGAGAAAGCAGTCGGCGCGATGGGTGCCGCGATTGCTCACTTTGCTGTTTCACCACGAAAATGACCCGGCTCACACCTCCTCCATCGCAACAATGAAATTGAACGAATTGCGCTACGCATTGCTCCCCCATCCACCCGCTCGTAAATGTTTCCGCTCCATATAGCTATGTATAGCTGGAGGTTGCTACAGCATATTACTTTTTCAGTTTGCTGAAAGCTGCTCGAGCTTGTTCGTTTCTGCACTTTATTTTTTGAAAAGAATATGCTTTGCGGTGAAACTATAGGCCAAGTTATTTGGTTTTGCAAACACGGTCGATGATGGTGTTGCCATTGAGCTCTGCATTTAGAATGTGTTGTATGGACACTACCATGAATTTTGTTTTTAATGTGTTAATTACTTGCTCGGTCTATTTTGTTCATCATAGCATTTAATTTTCTCTCATTTTTTGCAATGATAACATAGTCTGCAGGCACATACCTTAGATCGGTGATTCTGATTCCGTTAACAGCAATTCATCATAGTCCAACGCTTCATTGAAAATCAATTTTGAGTATATGTTGAACATGAGGGGTGATAAAATGAAACCCTGCCATAAAACCATGTCTACATCGGTAGTAAATATACAATTCGTTTGGCTTTAGTGTATTTGTGAGTTATAGGATTTGTAGTAAATAGGCCAAAAGACAAAATATGTACAACACACAAAATATTTATACAGTTCTAATTTATAAATGTGAATGTCTAATATTTGGGTCACTATGAGGGTAAGGTGAAAAGTTCTCGGCCTGACGCAGAAATGGCGTTCCAATCAGCAAACATTTATGTTTCCTGCCTTGGTGCACTTCTCATTAGTTCGTATGACAAGTTTCAACTTGTTCTCTCAAGTCTTGCGTGTTTTTCGTTAAAATGGATAAACTTAAATATCATGCGGTGATAAAATTCATTGTTTTGGATGCGTTAACCCCTAAGGAAATTGATCCAAAGTTGACAAAAGTTTACGGGGACTCTGCTCCTTCCATGTTAACCGTTAAAAAGTGGGCAGCTGAATTTAAACGTGGTCGCACGTTCCTCGAAGATGACCCACGTGAAGGACGGCCAAAAACCGCAACCACACCCGAAACTATCGAAAAAGTGTATGATATCGTGTTGGAGTGAAGATGAGTGAGATAGCTGAGGCTGTGTGTATATCGGAAGAGAGGGTGCGAAACATCTTGCACAAAAACTTAGGGATGCGAAAGCTCTGCGCAAGATGGGTGCCGCATTTGCTGAATGCCGATCAAAAGCAAATGCGCAAACCATTTTCGCGGCAATCTTTGGACCGATTCAATAGGGATCCGACCGATTTTGTGCGGCGATTTGTCACCATGGATGGGACATGGGTGCACAACTACACGCCAGAAACGAAACAGCAGTCGAAGCAGATCGTATATGCCGGAAAGATCATGGCCAGTTAATTGATTACCTTGAGAAAGGCAGAACAATTACAGGCGAATATTACTCCAACCTTCTTGACCAGCTGGATGTCAAAATTCGCGAGAAGAGGCCTGGCTTGAAGAAGAAAAAAATCATCTTTCACCAGGACAATGCACCTGTACACAATTGTGCGTTGGCGATGGGAAAACTGCGGGATTTGGGGTACGATTTGCTCGGCCATCCTCCATATTCACCAGATTTGGCACCCTCAGACTTCCATCTGTTCACAAACTTGAAGAAATTTGTTTCTGGGAAGGTCTTCGCATCCAATGCAGAAGTTGAGAAGGCCGTAGATGAATATTTTCACAGCCTTCCAGACTCTCATGCCCTCGTATTTCTACACATGCACATTATGTGCATATATGTACGTTCAAGATCTGTTCATGATACCCACTGATCGCAAAAACAAAAGTCTACATGTCCACCCAAAATATTTTCATCTCCCATTCCAGTCGCATTTATATTATTTAAGATTTCTTTTCTTTTCAGAAAAGAATCCGATCACCAGAAGAAAAACAAAGGATATCACGAATATAAAAGCTAGTTTAATAAATAAAATAACTAACAACAAAAAACAAGAAGGATCAAGCAGTATCGGAAGAAGGGCAGAAAACAATCGGGAGAGCGCTAAACAACAACGATCACGAGCTAATCCAACACTTTTCAAAACTCAACAAGGAGGATACCACGCTATTAGATAAGACACAAACAAGACTAAAGAGTATAAGACAACGAACAAAGCTAGTTAAAAGTAAAACAAAAAAGTATTGAATTCAAAAATTCAACTAAAAATAAATTCGTACAGCAAGTATTAGAAGGCAACTCTCTTCGGTAATGAAAAGAAAAATAAAAATAAAATTATTCCACAGTAAAATCATCATGCATAATCAAACAAATCAAATGGCCCTCAGTCCAGACCTTAATGGTCAGAGGGTACTAAGAATCCCCGGTGGGTATTTTGAAATGCGAACATGGATTGCTCGAAACCTTTATCAAGAAGGCAAAATAGTAGACATTATAAAAAGAAATAAAAAGATTAGAAACAGACATTATGGGAGTTGCAGACGTGCAATGGAAAGGAAGTTGAGTGATAATAAAAGACGGTCACGAATTTTACTACTCATGCTCGAATACAACCCAAAATAGATATTTTTATTTTTTTTTGTTGCCGAGAGGGTGAAAATCTTCTAAAGACACCATAAAGCCCGACTACGCGTGCTTATGATAGTGTGAGATTTTTACTCACTAAAAACACCACTCTTCAAGATTAATACTACACTAAGCGGGCGCTTATCCAGCAGTTTTATTTTCGCTTACGAGACTCGTAATTTTTGGAAAAAGATGTTCGTATGTAATTTAAAAAAGAATATTGCTTTAGGCAGGTTAAATTCCAATGAAAGTTCCTGCGGTTTTCACGACCGACATACACTATGACGCGAAGTCAAAAGGTTTTGTCTTTTGCAGACGACGAATTGAATTGTTCGCGTCAAGCAGTTGAATGGCGGTACGGTTACAATGGCCGTGAACACGATCTTTGTGTTTACGAACAAATTTTGTTATCTTTTCGACGACGCTGGGAATTTCCTGGTCCCGTACGTACGTACCACGGTGCGCTAACGATCGTTCTAAGAACTTTATTTTCAAAAGTTTGTAAGATCTTTCTATTGCTTTTCCTGGTACAACCCCATAGTTGTAGACTATACGGCCACACTGGCTTTAGCACTTGCTTATAGATAAGCAGTTTGTTATGTAGGCTCAACTTCGAATGTTTTCCGAGTAGCCAGTACATTTGTCGGTATTTGTTTTCGAGCTCGTCGCGTTTCTTTTTTACGTGCGATTTCCATTTAAGATATTTTGCTTCGTTCGCGTACGGTATTTGAGCCGAGTTTAAATATACAGGTAATCTATCCACTTTTTTGTAGGTAAAGTTAACGTGAGTAGATTTGCTTTCGTTCAGCACAATACGCCAAGAATTCGTCCAAGCGTGGACTTTATTAATAGCATGTTGCACCTTTTCAGTTGCTGCTTCAATTTTATCACCCGTTGTCAATATCGTCGTATAGTCCGCAAACGTGGCGACGACGCAGTTTCTTGTCTGCGGGAAATCACGCGTGTAGAGTACATATAGAAGCGGGCCAAGGACACTTCCTTGTGGGACTCCGGCCGCAATCTCCTTGAAATCAGAGTAATCATTTCCGTGTTTAACACGAAAAAGTCTTTCGGTGAGGTACGATCGTAAGATTAGAAAGAGTTGCCGTGGCAGTAGTCGTTGCAATTTATACTCCAAGCCTTCGTGCCAAACCTCGGCAGCTTGTGAGACGTCAAGAAATACACCACAACAAATCTTTTTTTCTTCGAGAGTTTTCTCAATCACGTCAGTTATTTTGTGGACTTGGTCGATTGTAGAATGTTTGATTCTAGATCCAAACTGATGGTCAGGAATCAGACGTCTTTCGTCGACTACGGGTTGTAGTCGTTTAGAAAGTAGTTTTTTGAATATTTTAGAGATAACCGGCAATAGGGAAATAGGCCGATATGATTCCTTCTCATTCAGAGGTTTGCCTGGTTTCGGGACCATTATAATCTCGGCGACTTTCTATTGTCTCGGAATGTAGAGCAATCTGAATGAACCGTTAATCAAATTCAGCAGTTTGATAAGAGCTTCGGCAATAAATTGACCACCTGCGCCGTTATCAAGTCGTAACCTGGTGCTTTTTTCGTCTTTAGATTTTTGATCACTTCCCTCAGTTCAATCAATGCAACTTTTTTTACTTTAAAGTTGTCAGACGTCGTGACTGGGAAGTCGGGCGTTATCAAAGGGCCGTCAAATGGCTTAAACGTTTCTTCTAAGTGCAAAGCAAAAAGTTCTGCCTTTTCTTTGTCGCTCTTGGTCCAAGTTCTATCATTTTTCCGAATTGGTGGCGCTTGCATTTGAGGTTTCCGGATGTCTCTTTCAGCGGAGAGATTTTTAAGGTAGGTCACTATCTTATTGCTTTTAAATTCCCGAATACTATATCTACCTTGCGGTGCACGAGTGATTTGCCTTTGGATTGCTTCTACGAAACGTTCAACTTCGTCCTGCAGTTCACAAGGTGTTTTAAGTGATATATTAAGGCGATATTTCTTTCGCAATCATTTATAAAACCCTTCCAGTTTGTTCTATTACTAGTAAGTCTTGGGGGTCCTTCTTTCTTGATCAACGCTTCACCAAGTAATAAAATTACCGGAGAGTGGTCAGGAGAGAGATCAAAACTTCCATCGACTGTAATAAACCTCTCGTAAATACCTTTTGAAACGAAAAAATCGATAAGATCGGGAATTTTTTCTGAGTCAGTTGGCCAATAGGTGGGTTTTCCTGTCAAAAAAAAAAAAAAAAAACAACAACCGAATTCATTTACCACTTCGTAGAGAATTTTTCCTTTAGATGATGTACATCTAGAACCCCATAAGGTGTGCTTCGCGTTAATATCTCCACCAATAAGAAAATTTGAACCAAGAATAGATATGGCGTTGGATTAGTTATATCAGAAAAAAATAAAAAAATCAGTAATAGGAGTCGTTAATCCATTAGAGAGAGTAATGTTTATGCAACTTAAAGCAGAGAGTATAATATTGAACATACTTCAAGTGTATGTGCCAACAAACGATTGTGAAGAAGTGGTTATCGATGAATTTTACAACCAACTGGAACAAACAATCAAACTAACTACAAAGAAAGAGATTACGTTTATGCTAGGCGACTTCAATGCTAAAGTGGAGAAAGGAAGGATTGAAGATGTTTTAGGAGACCATGGGCTAGGAGCTAAAAACGAGAGAAGCCAAAGCCTAATACAATTCTGTCAATTACATGGATTAACAATAATGAATACCTGGTTCAAGCTCCCAGCAAGAAGGTTATATACCTGGACATATCCAGAATACATCATCGTCAACAAAAGGTTTCTTTTTTTTTAAATATACTAAACCACTTAGGACTAGGTCCTTTAAGGTTATAAACCCAGTGATGAAGATAAAGGTATAGAGGAGAACTAAAGATTGGAGGGGGAAGCATAGAGAGTGAGGTGACAGGTTATACGTTTCAGGAAATATTGAGGAAGGCAAGTTATTCCACATTCGTGTTGAGTGATTAAAAAACTATCTTCTTAATTTCACGGTGCGCTCGAAAGCAGGCTTTAGTTAGGATATAAGGATGTGCGGAAGATGCCGCACGGGTAACGCGATTAAACTGACGGATAGGCGGGACATAACTATATATCGAACACTTGTGAAGGAAGTACCGGTGTTCGAGCGAGGGAATAAGATTGCAGATATACTGATCACCGATCAATCATGATGTAGCTTGGCGCTGAACACGATCGAGCAAACTCAAGCATGTGGACGGAGCTCTCGCCCAAAGTCTCGGATGAATATAAACTTTATAGATCATAGCCAAGTCTGTGGGAATGAAAAATCGTTTGCATCTTTTGAGGAATCCAGGGCATCCTGCACCAGCTTTAGCAGCATCTCTGATCTGCTGATTCCAGCGAAGGTCTGGGCTAACATTCATGCCTAGCATTGACAAACCATTAGAATCCTCAACATCAGTTCCTTTCATTTTGAGTTTGGCTATGTTAGTATGATAGAGACAGCACTGGATTTTTGACGCATTGAACTCAACTTGGTTTTTTACACCCCAATTGATGATTGCATCAATGTCAGAGTTCAGTTCGGTTGACATTCGCTGACGCTCGGATTCGACAACTTGGGGCCCTTGTCGTGGAGTCGATAATGTATTAGCGAAGTCAAGAGTGCTATCATCCGCGAAGGAATGAATCTGATTGCAAGTAATAGAGAGAAGGTCGTTGATAAATAATAGAAACAGGGTCGGAGAGAGGACTGAGCCCTGGGGTACACCAGCATTAGTTGAGAAGGGGGTGGAAGTAAATCCATCTAATACAACCTGTATTGATCGATTACTTAAAAAGCTCGCATTCCATTGTGAAAAGATGCTATTAACACCATAAGATTGAAGTTTTATTATAAGAGCGCTTTGCCATACTCTATCGAAAGCTTTGGATATACCAAGGGCAACTACTCTGCATTCATTTCATTTCTCAGACAGGCATACCATTATGTCTCCTGTGGAATGCTGTTGCCGAAAACCATACTGTCGGTCATTGAGGAGATGGTTTTTTTTTTCGAGATAACTCATAAGATAGAAATTGACAATGCTTTCTGTTGTAATTAACTTTTAAGGTGGAAACCCATTGCTACACTTTCCATAACCTTGGAAAGCACTGATGTTAATGAAATGGGTCGGTAGTTAGAAGGGGAGGTTTTATTGTCCTTTTAGGGAATTGGCTGGATGTGCGCAAGTTTTCACCTATCCGGAAAAATGCCTATAGAGTATGATAGATGGAATAGCTTACGTAGGGGTTTGGCCGGGGTAGAAGAACACCTCTTCAAAACAAGGGGAGAGATCCCATATGGACCTGAAGATTTATTACAATTGAGATCTTTAAGGACTCATGCTACTGAACGGGTTCGCAAATATATTTAGCCTAACGAATAGTTAACTCGATTCAGTACAGGTGGAGAGAGAGAACTGTCAGGTAAGGTGGAATTCGCTGCGAATAGTGCAGCTAGCAGATTTGCTTTCTCCTTAGAGTCCGTGATATTCTTATTATTATGATCAAGCGCTGGGATGGACGATGTTGCGGATCCTTTTATTCTTTTTACAAAAGACCAAAAGGATTTACTGCCCTTTGGACATTCCAGTATTTTGTTCCTAACTTTCTGGTCTCGTGTAAATTTAGCACGTCTTAGAATGCTGTTGCAGTCATTCCTAGCCCGTTTGAAGAGATTTCGGTTTTCCTCAGTAGGTGTTTGACGTCATAACGCGAAAGCCTCTTCCTTTCGGACAGCAACCACACATGTCGGATTAAACCACTGTTCTTGTTTTGGTTTGAAACTACTCGTACGATAAATTTCATCAATTCTGGGAGCTTTGTAAGGAGCAAACGATAAAACGAAAATTGTGTGATCGTCAATGATTTTGTCGAAGGCATCAGTCTCTATTCTTTCTGGTATAACTATAGATTATTTTGTATCCCTGTTTCTGCACAACCAGAAAAAAGACATTTTAGGAAAGTTTCCAGCGTGTTCTCATAAGAGTCTGTTCAGCTACCATCATAGTTCTTAATAGAACACATCTGTAGAGGAGCCCTGGCAAGGACCCTTCTTAGGCTTATAGATTAAAATGTTTATTTATTAAGTGACAAAACAAATTTAAATTAAATCTATTCAGCTGCCAATGATTTTGAGTTATTTCAAACTGTTAAAACTATGATTGGATAACAGCAGAAATTCAATTAATGAATTAATGGAAGAGAAAAGGCAGAATAAACCAAACCACACTAGATACAAAGAGCTAAACAGGCGATCAAGAACAAAATCAGAGAAACCAAAATGAATACCTACGCCAACAGTGTAGAGAACTGGAGAGATTCCACAGAATGCATGATAGCTTCAATCTTAATAAGAAAGTTAAGGAGATCTTGGGTACTGAAAAAAAATGCTGGTTGGCTTGTTGAAAGATAAGGATGGTAAGATTCTTTGGAGCACGAGAGAAAAAAAGAAAGCGTAACAAATTTTGATTTCAACCTTTCATCTGGAATTTTGCCATATCTGTAAATAGCGTTGAAGAACTTCACTAATAGTTGTATGGTTTCTTCGTCGAACAGTCTGAGAAGTTCATTCGGTATTCCATCAGAACCTGCCGCTTTTCGGTTTTTTGATTCTTTCAGCGCTTTTTCTACTTTTATTTCTGGTCCTTTGGGTCCATTATAGAGTCCTAGTTGGTCTTTTCCGTCCCAAAAAAGTTCCTCGATGTATGATTTCCAGTGTTCTAATATTTCCCTCGTATTTAACAAAAATAATACTTCCTTGTTTTTCACCGTTTTGTGTTCTTTTACTTTTTTATGAAGATTGAAAATATTGTGCTTCTTGTCATGTCGCATTGTTGTTGCAGGTAACGATTTTGACCTCTCTGATTTGGTTCTAGATCAATCTATCTAATTCTTTGTATTTACTTTGTTTTGTTTTCTCTTCTTTGATCCATTAAAGACACAATTTCGCTTGTGATCTATTCTTTTTCGGTTGATGTTGTTGATTCCCACTGCTGATGTATTTTTTGCTTGTCTCTATTATAATTCTTCTTATATCTGGCCATGTTGAATTGATATTTTCTTCAGCTATTCGGTTTGAGTTTAAGTGATTAACGTTTTCATTCATCTCTCTCCTAAGATTATTTTGTATTTCTTGATTAATCCGTTAAGCTGGTTTATTTTTAGTTTTTTTTTTCTGTTTGAAACTCTGTTGAGTTCATTTTTACATTGATTTTCGCTACAAGAGGTTGCGTTAATAAATATTCGTGGTTTAGGAAGCAACTTCTTTTCCGTTGCTACTCATTTGATCCAGCACAAGCCAGCGATAATGGCTCTATGTGAAACCCAGCTGAGCAATGACACTGATCCTAGTGAATTTCCTATAGCGGGTTATACACTGGTGCCATTATTTGTGCCGCATAGATGTATCGTGCTCTATGTGAATAAAGAAGTGAGCTTTCAAGTGCAGCCCCAATACGGTAGCTCAGACGACCCATTCTTTCAATTCTTCTGGGTCAAATTTACCATCGGAAAGTATGTTATTCACTTCTGCCTCATGTATAAAAGCCTGAACTCGGAAAAAGAATTGACATTTAACCACCTCGACCAAATTTCTGAGTCGATAACTAGCATTCTCTCCCGCAATCCCACAACTAAAATCGTTGTTACGGGAGATTTTAATGTCCACAATGCTAATTGGCTTCGCCACTCTAGTCCAACAACACCTGAAAGTCGTTACACCGAGATCTTTTCTGAATTGAACAGCTTAATTCAATTTGTTGACAAGCCGACACGCATTTCTGACGTTGACAGTCAGACATGTTCCTAACATCTCATCCAGTTAAATATTCGGTTGAAGTTTCCGCCTCACTTGGTAGGTCGGATCATTGTCTGGTGTCAGCTAAATTCTCATACTCAAATCTGCATTCGGGTAACAAGAAATTTCCTGGGAGAGCAATTTGGCAATACGAGAATGCCGATTGGAGCGGTTTAAATTCGTATTCAAGGCTTTTAACTGGTCTCTATGTTTCCTCGATAGAGACGTTAATGCTGCCGCTGACACGGTTACAGACCTCATTCTACTTGGAATGCGCTCCTTTATTCCAAGTAAATCAGTTACTCGTATAACGTTACAAGAATCAGGGGAGAGCATTTAACTACCTGAGCACTGAGGCAAGTAAATACGGCTGTATGTAGAAGGATTGAGCAGGTGCTTAGTACTTGCGTAATAAACTCGACATTAGGGGATGTGAATAGCAGAAAGAGAATCAACTGATGTACCCCAAGGTGGAGTCCTGTCGCCACCGATATGGCTTCTAGTAGTCTATGAGATTATATTATAAAACTTTTAGAAACGAATGGTTAAAACATTACGGCGCATGGTGATGATATTGCCATATTGGTATACGATAAATTTCTTCTCGTACGACTAAATTATGGCCTGCTATTACTGAATAAATGGGTAAAAGGGCTGGAAGCAAACCGAACGAAAACCGAATTAGTGTTTTTTCACTAGGAGAAGGTCAATACCAACATACAAATATCCTCGTATGAATGGAGTTGATCTGATTCGCAAGAAAACCGCAAATTAGCTCGGCGTAATATTAGGTTCCAAACTAAAATGGGAAAAAATATACAGGAAAGTTACAATCCGTCCAGAACAGATCATTTGATACTCTATTCCCCATCTTCTCACTCACCTCTAATAAAGTGAGAGTAGCCTTGCCAAATTTTTAAAAGAGATGCATGATATCTTTCTATACAGAGGATATTTCCGCTAAAACTGCATTAAGACTATGTTAGACAAAACTGAATGAGATATTAACAATCAACACGGTGACCTTGGCCAAACATATTAGACAAGCAATATTCCTTACTCCTATAAGTTTTTTTTTTTCCTGTGTTATGAAATTACCCAACGAGGTGAGATTGGCGGGTTTTGCAATTTTAGGCACATTCTTCAGTACGCGATCAGTAAACAATTGTTAATTGAGGTAATTTTGCATTCTTTTGTCGTGATTTTAGAGTTTATTCTTTTACTTTACAGAAATTACCAAAACTGTGAAATGTCACATTTAAAAATTATTTTTTTTATGAAAAAGGCAAGAACCAAAGCGAAACTGCTAAAGAAGTGAATTTTTCGCGTTGTTCCGTACAAAATGCTATAAAACAATTTTGGATTGGATCACACATGAATCGTAAAAGAACAGGCAAAAAAACATTACCACACAACGGAAGGACCCGATTTTAATACGATCTTCTTTAAAAAAAAGAAAAAAACGGAAAAAAACGTTATTGGAGCCGGCTGCTGCTGTAAGCCAGAAAAAAACAAAAACTCGCCCCTGGAGTGGGACAAAAAATACCAACATATCAGTGAGGAAGATTGGTGACTGTCATGTTTGAGGCACTTCAACTGTTAACACCAACAGTTTTATCCAATTTCGATGTCTGGTTTTTTTAAATACCGAAAATAATAGCAGCAGTAATTAAAGCCAAAGATGGCCACAACAAATATTACTTTTTAATTATAATATTCATAACGTAACTGTATACTTTCATTATTTCTTTTTGAAGATATGACGATTTTCAATGTGTGCCTAATACCTTTGGCCAAGGCTGTATGTGTGTCTTTGGAAACGAAAAGGCGAATGAACTGGCTAGAAGCGGGTCAGGTTTGATTTCGTTATAGGCTCTAATCGAGGCTAGTATACCGCTCAGCACACTATACAGGAAAATAGAAATAGAAGGTTAATAAGGTTGTTATCAATTACATATATGCGCTACAGCTAGATAGTTTTATCCGGTTTTCGATAAGATTAGTCTAATGAAGTTCTTAGTCGAAAGGTAGCAGTAACTTCTTCTCTTAACAAACTCCTAAAATTTATTCATTTATATGGGTAGTTTAACTAGCTAGGTTGTTAAAATATTAGGTTCTCAGTGAGCCGCTGACATTCTCTGTGAACAAAGGCACCCATTTACCTAACTTTAAGCTTTAATTCGTCTTTGTAAAAAAGAGTAAGAAGCCGAAACAACTTTTCATATGGTCAAATGGAAATTCTTTTCAAGCTCCCGGTAACTGGTACATACATACATACATATGTAGGTGTCCGGTGATTGTTGTAAATGTGCCGATAACTAGTTTATTTATATAAACAAATCTACAGGGTATTCCAATTGAAGTGCAACATAGAAAAATACTCTGAAAGTACTGAATATTTTTAATAAATTTTTTTTTTAAATGTCGGCAACAAATTCTCTTGACAATACAATCACTCAATTTTCAATATGGCCACCTTTATATAGGATCACAGGGTCCAATCTGTCGGCGAACGCATTGTATGAGTCTCAAATGACACACTGCGGAATTTTGTTCCACTTGCCGACTACTGTCCGTTCCAAGGTTTCAACGCTTTCGCATTTTTTGTTGCTGACATTGATCTCCAAAATGCCCCATATGGCGAAGTCCATTGGATTGAGTTCGGGCGAGAACGAAGGTCAATCTGTTGTCCAAATGAAGTCGTTGGAACGTTTTCTCGAAGCCAAATCTGAGTTGTCTCGGTTTTGTGATTGGGTTCAGAGTCCTGCTAGAAAATCCATAGGCTTTTTTTAAATGTTTGGCTGTCCATGGTTTTACACAACTTCTTGATAAACCGCGTTGTTAATTTTCGCTCCCGGCGGCTTATGAACGAGCGGTGTACGTTTGGTTGGTTGGTTTGAGAGGGTGAGCTTATGCTCTTCACTTAGGCCTCCATTGGGCCCGTTGTGTTCCCCTCATCTGCGTAACTGTAAGGAATAGTGATGTGTTTTGGGAATTATGTATTGAGAGGATTTAGGTCTAGGGATCATGGGTAGTATCAACTATATCGTATAGTGATCGGGGAATCGTAGTGTTCGTCTGGCGAACTCCAGTATATCCCCGATTCCTTTCTTATTGAGGTGTGTACAATAATATCGGGAATCCTTGGAGACCCCAGAATTTTCAAGGGCAGTGACAGAGGAAGTCTTCTTTATCTTCCTCCTCCTCTTCACAGTTGGCACAGATTGCTGTATCAGCTATGTCGAGTCTGAACGAATGTTTGTTGAGATTGATGTGCCCTGTTAAAAGTCCCACCATCAATCTCAATTGTGTTCTGCTTGAGTTAAGAGCTCTTTTTGCTGTGTTGTTACTCGGTTTGGTTATTACAGATCTAGCCACTTTGCACGTGTCTAGATTCGTCCAGTAGTTACTGAACTCCTGTCGTATCTTATCATTGATTATTGTTTTAATAGTTGTCAGAGGAACCCCTATTATACTATCCGGGTTCAGTTCTGTATTGCCTGCTCCTTTCCTTGCTAGTTCGTCTGCCTTTTCGTTACCCGGTACACCCTCGTGCCCCGGTACCCATGTGAGACGGACTCTATTGCGTCTGGCAAGTAAGTTCAATTTAGTTTTGCACTTTCTTACTAGTCGTGATTTCGACATGGGGTTTGTGATCGCGCTAATTGCTGCTTTGCTGTTCGAGCTGATGTCAATTTGCCTTTCTTCGCTGGTGTCTTCTGCGAGTATTTCGGTTGCCTTCATAATTGCACAGACTTCTGCTTGGTACACCGATACAAATGGTTCTAGGTGAATAGCAAGTTCAATCGGTGGGTTAGCACTGAAGATGCCAGCCCCTGATTCCCCTGATATGTTAGAGCCATCTGTATAAACCGATATCCCATTGTAGTTTCTTGTCGTTCTTTCATACGTCCAATATTCTCTTGCGGGAAAAATTATTTCGAAGTTGTTGGAGAACGTGTACGATTTCCCAACAACATCACTGGGGCAATCGATGAGTGGTGTCATTACTCTTATCATTTCGGTGATTTTTCGATGTCCCGTATTTGCACCACCGGTGAAATGGCCGATAGTTCTAAGCCGTGAGGCTGAAATGCCGGCAATCTTCTTCGCTTCGAGGTGCACTGGTAGAATGTTAAGAATCGCTTTCATGGCCGCGGTTGGTGTTGAGGATTGTGCTCCTGTAATACCCAGGCAGACCATACGCTGCACCTTAGTTAGCAAGTCTCTTGCATACTTTTTGCTCATCACTGGCCACCATACAACTACACCGTAGAAGATGATGGGTTTTATTACGCATTCGTATATCCAGTGGACCTGTTTCGGTTTCAAGCCCCGTGACTTCCCGATGGCCCTCCTGCATATCCATGTTCTTTCGCGGTGTACGTTTACTCTTGTTTACTACGGCCCAAACCATCAAGGACGCTTGTTTTTGAAGACTAAATTCCTGCAATTGTCAACCAAACTATATCGTTTTGTTTGTTTACGAATTGCTGCACAGTGAACACCTTCTCATCAGTGAACACGCGATTTTTCAAATCGCCGCGAACGAGCCGCTACTTCAACACTTTCGACCTTTGAAGCCAAATTACTTTCTGAGCAACCTTTCGTATTTTGAAAGGCTTAACGATTAGCTTATTCTGTAAGCGATGCATGACACCAACCTCTCTTGCAACCGCGTTTCCGCTGCGGCGTGGAGTTCGCGCCAATTTGCTTCTCAATTCCTCACCTTCTTCACGTTCATCATGGTTCGGTAGACGAAGATACTATTAATGTTTATATGCCGCAACTCACGAACTATCGCCGAAGTAAATTTCTTTCACAAATAAAGTGCGATCACTGAATCACGTTTCGTTTACAAGTCCATAGCATCGGTTGGTGTTGTTTAATAAACACTGAAGAGTCTGACGTTGGTTACACTTCAATTGAAATCTCCTGAACTCTAATTACAAAAAAAAAAAAACAAGTTCTTTCTAGTGATATAGAATATTCATAAATATCAACAATAAATCATTTTGTTACTGTAAATGTTTGTAATGTGTAATGTAAAGCCTTTGACGTGTAATGTTTTTTTATTTGTAAAAAAAGGGAAGGAATTTCCAAATCCCGTAGACTAGATTTTCGGTGAATTGTACTACAAAGCAGAAACCGCTTTTCGGTGGTGGTTGTAGAAACTTAGACTTTGTTCGTTTTTCTTTTATGCTTGGTTGGCTCTAGGTTGCTGTTCTCCGTTCGGGTACAAGCAAACACACTACCCACCCGCTTTTACCCTTTTCCTTTCCTTTCAAAATAATATGTAACATACCTTCACACGTAAAAAATGTTTGATGATCTTGTGCACTCAAATTCATATCATAGTAGGTCAAGGGCTCCTTATTTGTTGTCCAATAGAACCTCTGGTATTCAGCTCCACGAAATAGATTCAATGGATTCCGCCAAACTTTGCACTCTGGCATTTGCTGTCCACCGTTGGTGCCACTTGTCTCCGACTGATTATCGCTGCCATTAATCCACGGACTAATGTGGTTAATCGAAACTTGTTCTGAAATTATTTCCAATGGGTAATCTCACATATAAACCAGCTAGCGGGGACCAAAATGCATTCCGACAATTACCTATAAAAGAAGTTCCGTACTTGCGAAAGTACCACCATTCAAATATAAGAATGAGTCCAGAAATCAGGCTAGAAGTGCCGGTGAGTGCAACATAAAATTTCGGAGTCAGTGTACTAAGAAACATAGACGAATCCCACATCTTTCTTCTTATTTCACTTGGGGGTGAATTCTATTGTTGCGCATCTATGAAGCGAAATAATTCTATTGCACAATTTGAATTGAACGAAAAGTTATTAAGTTTTCTTTATTCAATATCTGAGCGTTAAATTTAGTAAAATAGATCCTGGTTCTGTAGAAAATAACTCGCATCGAAATATCGCAAAGAAGTTTGACTTTCTTTGACAGCAAAAGTTTCGGTGTGAAGTTGCAGAGAATTGCAAAATTGAGCAAAAATTTCATTTGAGCTATTTGGTTGAGGTAACGTTACACTCTTGGAACAGACAATTTTTTTTTCTTTGGTTTTTGCTATCAGAATAAACCCTCTAAGGATTTACCTCAGACAGTCGGCAAAGTAACATGGTGGATGCTGTAGTTATTCCGTCTTTTAAAATTAGTGTATATTTTAGTGCATTTTTTTAAGTGAAAGTAAAAGCCAAAAAAAAGTGTAAAAAGTGTTTTCATCAATCAGAATGAAGAAGAAAATGTGCCCAAACGATTGGAAAAATTCCGAAATCCAATATTTTCTCAAATATAAATGATACGATGAATAAACAATATGTCAGTTTGAAATTCCAACGCACATAATTCAACGCAGTTTACACATTGCACACATTTAAAAATTTCTTCAATCGTTTACAGACTCTGTTTGAATTTCATCAATCACAGTCACCAACCTTTCTGTATGTCAAAATGGGGGCAAATGTGTGCTCAGTTATGACGTTATTCATAGAGGAACAGAGGAGGAGCCTGTACACGTTGGCTTTGAATGTTTGAAGGATGTAGTGATGGAGAAATACAGAGCCTGGTAGATCACTCCACATTCGTGTCATTCGGCTTATAAACGAATGCCTATATTTGACAGTAAGTCCGAAGTTGGGTTTAAGTTTGAACTGATGTGCATTCGAAGCATGACGCATATTGCGGGCGAAGTTTTGAAGAAATGATTGATCTCCTGTAAAGAACTTTGGTCCTAAGTTCCAAATTCGATTTTGCTCCCCAAATGCTAACATATTAGCAACGCCATTTTTTGGTGGTGAAATCATTGAAATATGTTGAAATCGAAGTGATAGCAACATAACATTCATGTGTTTTGTTACTTTATTTCAATAGTTATGTATTTCTTAGATTTATATTTCCATAAACCGGCACGACTGGAGTTTAGCTGCCAGACGATTTTTTTTTGTTGAATGGATTCGATGAATGTTATTACGCTGATTTCAAAACTGTAATAAAAAAAGTCGGACTTCCTCTCAAAAAAAAAAATTAAAAAATTCGTCTGGGAGCTAAACTTTGAAAATGCAGTTAGTTTTATGCCGTTTTTAAGTGCATTTTTTCGTTCATGATAACTTGGGTAAAAATACACCGATTTCGACAACTCTTCTTGCGTAGTGAGGACTGGAGCGCTGTTATTTCTGGTCTCAATCGGAATAATGGTTTTGAAACTACAGTTAGTTTTACGTAATTTTGACATGCTTTCACGTTCACTATAACTTCTACAAAACTGATATGAAATATGACTGTCGACCCATTGATTTTAATGTCAATTGAGCTAGCAGTTTCGAAAGTACAGTTAATTTTGTTAAATTTCTCCATTTCGTTCATGGTAAATTATGCAAAAATGCACCGATTTAAATAATTATTTTCAATAGCTGAAGTTATGCTCGAGGTACTATATTAATTTGGTGCTAATCGAAAAGAAGGTTTTTGAAAATACAGTTAAGTTTGTGAAATTTCACCATGTTTTGCTTTCTTTCACGATAACTTGTGCAAAAATGCAAAGATTTGAACTAATCCGAGTAGTGGTTTTAAATAAATATGCGATTTTGTATTATACTAGTGTTTATTCAATCTTGCCTTGGGTTTGTTCACGATCACTTCTGTCAAAAAAAAAAAAAAATAATAATAATCTATTTGTAGGTTGTATTAGGTGCGCAACTAAGTTGATGGCTCCAGCAGTAAGTGCTGGTCGATTTTGACATATCCAAAACGTCATGAACCCAGTTTAGACATATGGTAAATAAACTGTTTGGACACATTAGTGATTTTGTTTGGGCGTCATATACTTTTGGTTGTGTGAAAATGTCTGATTGTGTGCCAAATAATCGTCATTTGCTTGAAGTGTTGATTTTCTTCTTTCATTCGAAGAAAACGGCGCTTGAAGCGCATCGAGAGCTCCAAAAAGTTTACGGAGATGCTGCTCTAAGTGAAAAAACGTGCAGTGATTGGTTCCGTCGCTTCAAAGACGGTGATTTCGATGTTGAAGACAGTCCGCGTGAAGAAAGGCCAAAATCCTTCGAAGACGCTGAATTGGAGGCAATGCTCGATGAGGATCCGTGCGAAAAGCAAGAATAGCTTGCTTCAGTATTAGGAGTTACCCGTCAAGGCATTTCCGAGCAATTGCATGCGTTTGGAATGATTCAAAAACAAGGAACTTGGGTTCCTTATGATTTGAAACCAAGGGACGTTGAGCGTCGATTTTTCGCCTGTGAACAACTGCTCCAGCGGCAAAAAAGGAAGGGTTTTCTTCATCGCATCATGACGGGTGATAAAAATGGATTCATTACAGCAATCCAGAGGAAAGAAAGTCATGAGGAATACCCGGTCATGCTTCTACGTCGTAGGCTCGGCCGAATATTCACGCTGCGAAGATTATGCTGTGTATTTGGTGGGACGAAGTCGGTGTCATTTATTATGGACTGTTGAAACCCAACGAAACCATCACTGAGGAACGGTATAAACTTCAATTGATGAGATTGAGCCAAGCACTGCGCGAAAAATTGCCACAATACGAGCAGAGGCACGAAAAAGTGATTCTACAGCATGACAACGCTCGGTCACATGTTGCCAAACCCGTTAAAACCTACCTGGAAAC
This sequence comes from Pocota personata, assembly GCA_963082735.1. Taxonomy (NCBI): domain Eukaryota; kingdom Metazoa; phylum Arthropoda; class Insecta; order Diptera; family Syrphidae; genus Pocota; species Pocota personata. Next base: position 66,165,396 of record OY720431.1, on the reverse strand, counting down.
GCTCAAATGGGAAGTCCTACCCCACCCGCCATATTCCCCAGATATTGCGCCATACGAATATTACTTGTTCCGTTCGATGGCCATGGTCTTACGATCAGCAGTTCCGCTCATATGAAGACATCAAAAAATGGCTTGATTCGTGGATAGCCTCAAAAGATGAACTCTTTTACCGTAACGGTATTCGAGCTCTGCCAGAAAGATGGGAAAAAGTTGTAGCTAGCGATGGGCAATACTTTGAATGACTCATTTGTAACCATTTTTTCACAATAAGGTTGCATTTTCATCAAGAATGCACCTAATAGAATATAAAGATGACCTAAAATCCGTGATATAACAAAATGGTTAATCCCGCTTAACTCACTGATCGCGATTATAAAATCGACCTCTCACCTCTGAGACACATGTAGTTGTGTAATACTGGGAAAATGTTTGTGGACATTTGAGTTTGCGAAATTGTCTTAAACAGGAAAAAAATAAATAATTTATCTAAAATAAAAAGTTTAAAGCTTTGTAGAAAAAACTATATAGTCCCCATATTACAAATCAAATTGTATGTTCCTACTAGAAGACTTGCACGACTCTAAAAGAGCTTATTGTGAGTTTTCTATTAATCTAAGATATATTTATATACATACTTAGCTGACCCGGCGAACTTCGTTCCGCCTAAAATTTATTAAAATATGTCCCTTTCGTAAGTCGAGCCTCTCTATTGAAAGAATGAAACTCTTTTGAAATTAAATTGAATTCAAAACATTTTATTTACAGTGAAATGGATTTCACACATTTCAAGTCACTGCAACGCTTTGTGATGCGTGCGTAAATAAGCAATGCCGACGGCTTTCTGATACGCGAAATTCGAGATTAAGGCCACACTTCCAACGATTGTCCTTGCGATTTGTTAATTACCATGGCGAATGCGAGTCGAACGGGAAACTGAATGCGCTTAAACTCGAACGGCAAGACGGTCGGTATCATCGGAAATCTTGGAATGAGAACTTTCTCGCCTTTGAACTTGCCTTTGATTATGGTGGTTTGGTTGACGTTGTTCTTGAGTTTCTTCACCGTCAACCTAATTCCACTGCACAGTTTCGGTTGGTTCAGATTGCGCAGCATTATGATGACAGAACCGTTGGACCTTTGTCCTTAAAATTACGTCACCTTTGTTTTTAAATGGAAAGAAAATAATGATTGGCACAAATGTATGCTCCCTCGTTTATAGTATCATTAAAGTCGTTTTGTGTTTTAAGGGGGATGCTAGTGGATAAGTTAGTGTATATATATTGACGAAAAGTATCCCAGTAAGTTTTAGAATTGTACAGTTTAGCAGATTTTGTTATCCTCTCGAGGTGAGTATTATAGGAGAATGGTCTGATGAAAGATCGAAGGAAGATTTAATTTTTATGCTGTTTATATTGATATTTTTGACGATGCCAAAGTCAATGAGATAGGGCTTTTTGGTCCTATCTGTGGGCCAGTAGGTGGGTTCCCCGGTACTAATGTGCTTACAATTGTTTGCATTGATTGCGTCCAGTAGGTTAATACCTTTTTTGGTTATTAGTCTTGAGCCCGAGTCTGTGTGCTTAGCGTTGAAGTCACCTGCCACAAAGAATCGACTTCCTAGGAATTTGAGGTAGTAGTCATGATTTTGTGTTTTGAAGGGCAGTAAATTGAGGATATTATCAAGGATCCATATGTTTTCCTTTAGTTGTACCGATGTTGATTGTATATAATCAGTTTGAAAGCCGCTTAGTTCAGTACATTTGTGTGTTTGTTAATTGTAATTGCTGATCCCCCATGCCCAGTTCCATCTGGGTGATTTGTATTGTAAATGTCATAGCCAGGGAAATTGATGTGCTTTTTTGCAGTTAGGTTTGTTTTAGAAATTAGCATGATGTCAATTTGGTTGTCTGTTAAGTATTGCCTTAGTTCCAGGTAGTGCTGGTGGATGTAAGATTAATTGTTTCATCATTTCTTTTAATTCTTTTATGTCAGTTCCGTATCTATATTTTGTGTTTGTGGTGGTAGCAGATATTCTACGGGTTTTTGTGGGGAGTTTGTTTATTTTGTTTGGTTATTGATGGTAGTTGTGACTGCGAGTTTTGTTTTGGTGGCAATTTTTTTTTTTATAATTTGCACGTGTTAAAGGGAATATGAATACCCTTATACTAATTTTTTTTTTTAGAACACGTGCGTTTTTATGGAAAGGGGAAGAGACAGAGAGAAAGATAGAGTGGTGTAGTTTGAAACTCAGGTGGTATTAAGTTTCTAAAAACTCCAAGGGTGTCTGTCCAGATAACTGGGGAGTATTTTGTTTGTTTTCGCTATTATTGTCGTTGCTTATGATTCACAGTATTTTTTTTCCGTCCTCCTGTTGTCATCATCACGATCAAGTTGCATTTTAGGCATATGACCACCCTATTGCCATTGTTATGCCTTCACAGTAGAGTTGACTTAGCTTTCGCAAGTGATCGACTTTTTTATTTATTTCATGCGAAATAAATAGATGATTCTTGACATCAGGATTCGAACCGTAATCAACAGCGTGACAAGCGATGATGTTACCACTACACCACGGCTACCCTCCAAATTGTGTGCAACAGCGTCAGCATAACTTGTGATAGTTATCAGTGTCACGTGACCTTCGTTTCCGCTTGATGAAGCTTGAATGTCTGCATTTGTATTTTCTCTTTGTCATAAAGGGGAGGAAACGTTGAATTTTGAGGGTTTTGTAAACCTCGTATCCTTTATAGCAGCGGTGTGATTGCCTCCACAAAGTGCACATTTAGCGTTATTGTCTTGTTTTGTCAGTTGGCAGTCGATTGTCTTGTGTTTCCCTGCACACTTAACGCAAACTGGGTCCATTGTGCAGAAGTTTTTGTGTGTCCATATCTTTGGCAGTTAGTGCATTGAGATATTACTTTCTTGTAGTCTCAAAGGATATTTTACAGTTGAGTAGGCTCGTAATGCTGTATATATTTTTATTGTTGTTACTGTTTTCTAGCTCGACTGAGAAGAGGGAAGTGGTTTTTTGGTACCTATTTGTTGCATGTTATGTATGTGAAGTACTTTATGTCCAAGCTCTTCAATTCCTTGTTTGATATCGTTTGGCTCGGTTGATGGGTGCATGCTTCTCAAAATTACTTTAAAACCTCTCTCTTCTTTCGGTTTATATGTGAAGTATTTTGTTCCTTTTTGTTTTAACATTTTCACGATTTTTGTGTAGAAAGCAGATCGGCTCTAACTTGTTTCTTCAACAGGACTTTTAATTCATATTTCATTTTGCTTCCTCGTCAAGAGCCTTTGTTAGTGTTTTAATGCACTCGACTTCTTGAACGTAGATTGGTGGAGGTTTGGTTTTCGGGTGGGTTCGAATTTTTTCCCATTAATTTTTTTGGGATTTTTATTTTATAAGTAAGAACGAAGTTAGGTTGATCGGCCTAAAATCATTCGTGGAACATAAGAGAATCTATTAAGGTAAAAAGGAAGGGAAGATTAACAAACGACGTGTTCCTATTACATGACAACGCACCGCTTCACAATACTCAAATTGCCGTGGCTACTATAAAGACATGTGGCTTCCAGGAATTAGCTCATCCGTCTTACAGTCCTGACCTGGCACCTACTGATTATTACCTGTTCCTAAATTTGAGGAAAGACTTACGTGGAAATCATTTTGATGATGATGAGCAGCTGTAAACGAATATTTGTAAGGCTGACTCGAGAATTAATAGGATGAAGGCTTAGAAAAATTAATCTATAGATTCAAGAAGTCCATTCATGTCCAAGATTATATTGAAAAGCAAAAAGTATAAAATTGAAATATTTCCATCTCTTTCTGTCGCATTCCGGGAAATTAAAAAATTGCACTCGTAAATATTTTTTTTGAAAAATTTAAAGCTTCTCTAATAATAATCCAAACACAGTTTATAAGTTTTGCAATTTTTTTCCAAGATTTTTTATTTCAGTAGTAATATTTTTTTTCTTTGATTACTTCTCTAATTTACATACTGCTATACTCGTTTGTTCTTAACTCTTGCGATCATATGCACAACATCAAGTTACTCCATATGCGTACATATACGGAGGCATTCCTTTTAACAAAACCAAAAAAAATAAAAAGAGAACTTAATTCGAAAATAATAATTATTGCAAATGGTTGCATTAAAACCAAGACGATAAATTTATTTGTTTTTAACCAGTCAACGGATGTTAATTTTAGTCTCGTCTCCTCTTCTGTCTTTGTTGCTCTTCCTGAAATAGCAAAATGTAAAGATTTTCATTTCAATCATTGATTCTTTCTTGATTTTTTTTTTCTTTTGTTCAGAAAATATATTATCTAGGAAATAGTTTCCAACAGTTCTTTTGTCTACAAATTAGTGAAGTGACTAGTAAACAAGAATCCAAGGGACTACCCACATGAAATTACCTTTTGCGTGAGAATAATCAGGAGTCGCCTAAACATGCTGATGACATCGAAGAATAGATCGAGTGAATGTTGAATGCAGTCCTTGCTACCCATGCGACATTTTTCAATAATCATTTGTGTATCGTAGAGAACGAATGCGGCCATCACGAATAATCCCACATAGAGATGAACCTAAAGGATACAGATTCGTAGACGGATTTTTAACGGGAATAAACATTGCTCCACATACCTGTGAGATAGCGTGTGACTTCATGAACATATTAAAAATGCTCATCAAGGCCATAGTGTTCAAAGTACTGGCCAGTAGACCACCAAGAAATATGTATTTTCCTTGTTCAGCTAATAGTGCAGCAAGCGATAGGGTCAAAAACACGACAACTGTTCCACTGAGAGCCGTCACAATAAGAGCCGGATTTAAGTGCACAACATATTGGAGGAAAGGTCCCAGAGTTTGTCCCGAAAAAAATCCAAAGCTAAGCAACATTGCCAAACGAGGGTAAAAGTTCTTTCCATTGTCTTTGATAAAGTGTAGGCACAAAACTAAAACGAATGATCCCAAAGCTCCTACAATGCCAGTGTCAAGAATTCCGGTCAAAAATGTTATCGCTCCGAAAAATGATGCAGCTGTGGTTCCGCCAAGGCATAAATACACTTTCATTAAGTGATAACGAACCTCCGGCTCACTATAAAAAGAAAATAATTACAGTTTCATTAAATTATAAATAAGGGGACATTTTGTTTATATGTTATCATATCATACATTTTTCAAGTCCTTTACAAATTCAATTAATATTGTACCTTCAAGGATGCTTAATCAAGATTACGCATAAAACTATTAATTAAAAAAAAAAACAATATAATCAACCGCAAGATTTTCAGTGAAAAGAACAAAACTTTCGGTTGGTGTGGTCAACATAATGTCGTGGGTAAGTTGCTCTCGCCAGGTGCGACAGAGAAAATAGGAAGTGAAAACAAGACAAGCGTGTTATGGATCGACCGATTTTACGCATCCGGACGTATAATGGGCGACGAATTAGGGATCTATCTGCATGTGAAATATCCATACCCAGAAAAGACCGCATCCAGGTTACACAACATGCAAATTCGATGTTGATTGGCCCAAACAAGCTCCAGAATCCCTTAAAACCACCAACATTCACGAAGTCTTTTAAAAAACGCAAGACTGGGTCACGCGCACTCGCTCAATATGTGCTGTTTGTTCATCATCATATTTCCTTTAACCCCAGGTGGGGAGGCATAGGGCGGCAACAAATCTCTTCCATCTTTCTCGGTCTGCATCTAGATACTTCAGCTGTGACCACGTTTTCCCCTGGGTCGCTGATTCTGCTAATACTGTTGATCTCCACGTTGTTCTTCATCTTCTAACCCGCCGTGCAGTGTATGACTAATCCAGTGCCATTTTCGCTGCCTTATCTCGACATTCAACAGCTTCTGACTCATTTCATGACATAATCTGGACTGGATATTAAAGGCGGCGCCAGCTTTATTTATTCTGCTCTTAACGTCTAGATCTGTTCCGTTCAGATGATACAAAACTATCCAGGTAGTTAAACTGTTCGACTTCCTCAATTAGCATTTTCCGCAAGACCCTTCAAACTTCGTCTTACTGCCACGTCTCACACAGCGAGTCGGCTGTAATTCCACCTTTCGTTGAGCTTTATTTTTATCTTCAACGATCTACGACGCGCGATTTTATCCCAGGTATCTCTAGCTCTAGATTGTCTGGGCACAGTTTCGGATCCACCTTCCTTAAATACGCTTTTTATTTCGCCCCATATCGCATCAATGGATGGATCTTCAATTTCATTTAGGGACGATGCTCTGTTGAGGGTATGTTTGGGTTACTAAAAGCCGATTGAGCCGATTTGCACGACTGTAATTAGGCGCTTTCCACCTGCAGATAGTTCTGAAAGATACGCTGTTCAGTCTGAATCCAGAGAGCAGTATTTTCACGTCGAGTAACGTAAAATGGGAGCCATTGCGTTTCATGGAGGAAAATATTTATTCTATATCTCCTTGTCTCCCGGAGAATAGGGCACCTGCCAACAAAGTGTAAAACGTCTTCCCTCTATGCCATGGTGCATAATCTACAAAGTATAGGTAGATCATCCCTTTGTGGTATATAATTCAACTTTAAGAGTTCTCCACATAGCTTCAGCACCGACGCTATTTCATCAATACTGTGCTCATTACGAAAATAGTTATTTTGTTGCAAATTGTCGGCTATAAATCCTCTATGTCGCGACCCTGACGGTTCTTCTACAAATCTTCCTCTGGCCTGTTCATTCACACATGCGATGAGCTGGTAGAGTTTGAGCTTCCAGTCCATTGCATTTTCAAGATTTAGCTATATCGGACATCCAGTAGCTAGCTCTATCCATTCTTTGTAGCCTGTTTCCAGCATGAGCATATAATTTGGTATGCTAGGCGGAAGATGAAATGCTCTCTTGAGATAGTATCGAAGTAGCTTTTTCACTGCCTCATACTGCTTGTCTCCTCAAACGTGTGCCACGTATAAAAGAATAGATTCCGATAGATACGGCTTCACATACTTTATACTTGCTACTATGCGCAATGTTCTTGTTCATGAGGCATTTTCTCCAGGCTGCATTGATGACCGTTTTTGACTTCGCTAGTTTTTCCTTACAATGTCTTTCCATATTAAGGCTTCTGGTAAGATACACTCGGAGGTATTTATACTCCTGTACAACTGCAATCGTTTCTCCGTTGTCATTTCTCGTTTGAACAGTTTCTGCCTCCTTCGCCGTTGAATATCATTATTGCGACTGGAATTAATCACCAGATTCCACATTTTGCAGTAGTCATATAACCGATTGATCATAAGCTGCATAGATTCAGGCAAGTAAGCCAACAGCACTATATCGTCCGCAAAAATGAGGTCTTTAATCAACATTAGGAATACTACCGTTAACTTTTTTTCCAGAACACACTACAAAACGCAATAAATATCACGCATAAAATCGTATTTCTGTCATAGCCTTGCATAAGTGCGGAAAAAATGCTACTCAGATCTTTTTTTTTAAACTGTTAAAATTTGAAAAAATATATTTTCACAATTTTCCAAAATTTAGCACCTTGCATATATTAAATATTATTTAAATATTAATTTTGAACAAAATCGATCGAGCCACTGCCGAGAAATAGCCATCTTTTAAGAACCAGTTAATATGTAAAGTACCGTTATGCATATGTATGTACGAGTGAGTACGTACTTTTTGGCAAAAACCTGATACGTCACTCGATAACATAAATCCACCATAACTCAAATATCAATTACTAAAGTACCGTCATTTTAGGGTGGTTAGAATGAAAATTCAGATTTCGCTTCGAACTGTGAACCCACCGATTGCATATTTGAAGTTTGAAGAAAATCTTTTCAGCCGTTTGGGTTACAGTCGATGGAACAGGCAGACAAACAGAATTAACAGATCCACTTTTTTGAGATTCTCTGTTATACAGTACCTTGCAAAAGTATAACCGCACCCTGCAAAAGGCCTTTTCCAGGAAACTCTAAACGGATACAGGCCCTTTATTATTTTTTTATTTTATGGCATCAATTAACAATTTTCATTCAGTTTTTATTGTGATTTTATCAAATAAGAACGCCGCGTGGTACGCATTTAACGGAAGTAGAAAAGGGAAAAATTCTGGCTTTTCGAGAGGATGGTTTGGGTTTTAGAGCAATCGCGAAGAAAATATCAAGGTCGGACCGTGTCATTCGAAATTTTTTACAAGACCTGGAGTCTTATGGCACAGCAATCCGACCTGGGCGTCCACAGAAGCTTACAAGTCGCGATCAAAGGCGAATAATAAAGGCTTCGTCCAATTCGGTGCGTTCATTGTCGGAAATTCGGAGTGAATTAGATTTAGATATTTCGGTTTCGACGGTTTCGTGTAGTATAAAACGCAGCGGATTAATCGTCCGAAGCAAAATGGTGCCTGCTCTATGTCTAACAGCAGACCACAAGGAAAAGGGAGTGGAATTCGCTCGTAACAACATGGATCGTAATTGGAAAACCGTAAGTAACATTGTTTTCATTTCCTCTTTTTGTTTTCAATTTGAAATGTCTTAATCTAACACAATATATTTTTTTTAAAGATTATTTTTAGTGACGAAAAGAAGTTTAATCTTGATGGACCAGTCGGCTTTAATGTATATTTTTTTATTTTTTATAATTTGCACGTGTTAAAGGGGATATGAATACCCTTATACTAATTTTTAGAACACGTGGGTTTTTTTTTTTTTTTTTTCTGGAAAGAGGAAGAGACAGAGAGAAAGAAAGATTGGTGTAGTGGGTTTGAAACTTAGGTGGTATTAAGTTTCTGTAAACTCCAAGGGTGGCTGTCCAGATAACTGGGGAGTATTTTGTTTGATTTCGCTATTATTGTCGTTACTTATGATTCACAGTATTTTTCTCCGTCCTCCTGATGTCATCATCACAATCAAGTTGCATTTTAGCCATATGACCACCCTATTGCCATTGTTATGCCTTCACAGTAGAGTTGACTTAGCTTTCGCAAGTGATCGACTTTTTTATTTATTTCATGCGAAATAAATAGATGATTCTTGACATCAGGATTCGAACCGTGAATCAACAGCGTGACAAGCGATGATGTTACCACTACACCACGGCCACGGCTTTAATGTATATTGGCACGATTTACGGAAGAAACCAAGGTTGTATGGTATGGGGGGCTTACTGCGCTCGCGGTAAGGTTTCACTTGCCTTTACCTCCACAAAAATGTTTAGTACAGCTTACACCTAGCTACTCGAAGAGAACTTGGCACCATATTTAAGGCGATATCGGCGATTTCCTCGTGTTTTTCAACAAGATAATGCAGCGATTCACGTTAGTCGTCGAAATTTGAAATGGTTTCAAGCCCAAAACATCAATTTGATGAAGTGGCCGGCACGTTCTCCGGATTGTAATGCGATAGAAAATCTTTAGGGAATAATTACACGCCGATTTTATGCTCCTAATTCGCGAACGTTGCTGAGCTCTGAGCATCAATTATGGATGCATGGAACTCCTTAGAGGATTCCATACTAATAAAACTAATTGAGAGTATAGAATTTATAGAATTTTTAGTATCATTGAAAAAAGGGGTAATAAAATCCCACACTAATATTTGTAAAAACAGTTAACCAAAATAAAAAAAAAAAGTAGAAAAATGTAATGCGATTATTCCTGCAAGCTAGACAAAACAGTTTTTTATTGCTGGAAATCCCAAAAGATGTTAATTGATGCCATAAAATAAAAAAATAGTAAAGGGCCTGTATCCGTTTAGAGTTTCCTGGAAAAGGCCTTTTACCGTGTGCTGTTATACTTTTGCAAAGCACTGTATTAATGTTAAATTTGATTTAAATCTCGAGATCGAAAATTTTCAGGAAACCAATACTTGCCTTAGGTGCAAGTAAAATAATCAGGATAAGCATCAATCGGCGACAAAAATAATAATTATTATCGAATAATAGAGTTTTAACTAATCCCCCTTGTGGGTAAGTTCACCATTTTTAAAAATAAAAAAGGCAGGCCTGGGTGCGCTTTTGTCCAATTTCTTGGCAATACTTCTGCAAACACAATTTTCTCGTATGATAATATGAATCAGTATACTCATTTTTATAGATTTGTTGATTTTTATTTTGAAATAAAAAAAAATTACGAAATGACATCATGATATGTTCACTTTTGTTTAAAGGTTAAACAACCGTAAAAGATAACGATCTTGTGACCTCGCTAATCTTAGCAGGTAGATATGAGTATGTGTGTATAGATAGACAAATGAAAATGCCCAGCATAATTTGGTGATGAATACGACAAATAATCGTAAATAGTGCGCAATGTGTGTGCCCTTCGAATGATTTTTTATGTTTTCGAAAGATAATCAAAGATTATTTCTTATTATTGTATGAGTAATCTATATATATAAAAATGAATTGGTATGGGTTAGAACCCGCATAACTCGGCTGAACATCATACGATTTGCATGGGGATTCGTATTCAACGAGGTAAACACACTACGGAGCCGGAAATTGGAAATTTCGGCGGGAAAAGTCGGAAAATCCTGAAAACCCAAAATCACATTCTTTCAGCGGTGGATGGTGGCGATATCTGAAAATTCTATTTTGTATGGGAAAGAGAAAATATTGATTCTAAGGAATGACAAACACCACAGAATTGACAATCGGCTAATTTTGTCCCTCACTAAAATGGGATCACCAACAGATGGCGTTACGCTCTCAGACTCACGTTTGACAGTTGAGTAGTATATTCGATCTTTCCACATTGACGATTGATACGAAGCGGTTGTGTCTCGATATAGTGCGCAAATTATTGCTGTTTTTTCGCTTTTAAATCGATGAAAGTATTTCTTTCTGTGATCAACGAAGTGAATAAAGGTATTTACTCAGTGACCAAGTGAAATTCAATGGATTGGTATTGAATTTTCGTGTTTAATGTAATTGTTTGACGATTGTGACATTTTTCATTCACGACTTTTCTGTGTTAGTGTAATAATGCCGCCGATAAGACAATCAAATATTGGAGCTCGCAATAAAAATACGAGACGGGTGTCCATCGAATGCACTAATTTTGTGGGACAAATACAAGGACGACATGGCTGACCATATTTTGCATCGAGATCGAAGAACGACATCGAATTCCGAACTTCAAATTAACGATGAGATTCGCAACGAGACGCTGATATTGATCGAAGACATGTGTCTGCTCATGTGCGGCAGTCTGTTGAGTAAATTGGGAATGCCAGCCCCCAATCGCTCGATAAACGATGCATTTAATCGAGAATTGCAGCACTAGCTTTCGATCGAGATGCTCTGACAGAAACAGTTCGCACAAATGTCCCACTACTGAATCCTCAGCAAAAGAACGTGGTTGACGATGGAAACGGCGGCATATTTTTTCTGGATGCGCCTGGTGGAACATCGACATCGCGCGATATTAGCTGCGAAGAAAAAGGGCGTCGATGATATGAATTTCATTATTCAAAATCAAATCGCAGCCACACTGCATTCGTTCAAATCGGTTAATCGCGTAACTAATGATGACGAAGCAACAAACTATCCAATTGAATTTTTGAATTCGTTGGATGTGCCCGGTCTACCACCGCACAATTTGCAACTCAAAGTCGGCTCTGTCATCATAATGCTGCGCAATCTGAACCAACCAAAACTGTGCAATGGAATTAGGTTGACGGTGAAGAAACTCATGAACAACGTCAACCAAGCCACCATAATCAAAGGCAAGTTCAAAGGCGAGAAAGTTCTCATTCCAAGAATTCCGATGATACCGACCGTCTTGCCGTTCGAGTTTAAGCGCATTCAGTTTCCCGTTCGACTCGCATTCGCCATGACAATCAATTTTTCGCACGGACAATTGTATGTGTTTGTCGGAAAGTCGTCGGCATTGTTTATTTACGCACCGGACAACAAAAATAACAACGTTGCTTATCACAAAGCGTTGCAGTGACCTGAAATGTGTGAAATCCATTTTCCGTGTAAATAAAATGCATTGAATTCAATTTAATTCCAAAAGAGTTTCATTCTTTCAATAGAGAGGCTCGACTTTCGAACGGGACATTTATAATTTAATAAATTTTAGGCGGAACGAAGTTCGCCGGGTCAGCTAGTTTGAAATAAATTTAAATAGGAAACATTTATTCTTAAAAATTTAAGTTCAAATTCTTTTTTTTTTTTTGCGCAAGTACTTAGGTCACCTTGCGCGAAATAGTGGATATGGAATCACAACAAATTCTACCTCGTAGCCATAGAAAACACTTAAAATATTGAGACCTTGATGTAGCTATGCAAAAACAAACTCACAATTAAGTTCTAACGGAACCCTGTATTTGCGTGCTTGACGGATTTTTTTGGTGTAGTGGTTGGAAAAACTTAGATTTTAATAGTTCCTCTTTTATGGTCAAGTGGCTGTGGTTGCTGTTCCCCGCTCGGGCTCGAACCTGCATAGGTCGGACCACAAGCAAACACAAAACCCACTACACCGTGTCCACCTGCTAGACATAGTCTTAAGTGGTGCAGAATATTTATTAAAAAAAAAAACTGCAAATTCGTTTGTATTACATGTACTTTTGGTTTTGTATTATAGGCATCTGATGACACACTTTAATAGAAAGTCGTAGACTCTACGAGATATATAAATATGAATTATAACGGGTGGGCCATCTGCTGTTTTTTTTTTTTAAATTACATGTTATTTGGACACTGACAGCTCTTTCGCGCTCAAAAAAATTACAGAAATATGAGGGCATTGATGAATAGGCGACAATTAGTAATGCGAGACTGATCGACTGCCGCCACAGTACCCCCGCCTAGTGGACTACGCCAAGTGGTTCGCGATAACGCTCAGGTGGCCTTGTTATACGCCCTGACCGAGCTACCCTAATTTGTGGTGTAGCGTTTTAAACAATTGCACCTACTGCCTGCTCCTTGCGTCGTCTTGCTGAAACCTTTAGATCGTCCAAGTTAATTTCCTCACTTTCTGGCCAAAAAAAAATATCGGTTATCATGCCTCTGCAGCGCTCTCTGTTAATCGTAACGTTGCTGCCATCTTCATCTTCGAAGAAAAATGTGCCAATAATGTCGCCATTCACATGCTTGAGGATGCATCCGCTTCTCCACGACTACGTGTGGGTTTCCGAGCCCCAAATACGTCAATTTTGCTAGTTTTTATGCGCCTCATCCGAATTTTTTTTTAACAAAATCGACGTTAATTTCGAGATGCTTGAAAGCCCAAAGAGAGAAGCGATAACGAAGCGGGTGGTCATTTTGTCAGTTGGGCCTTGTAGGGGAATAATCCGATGTCTTTATGCATAATTCTCCTCAAGCTAGTGCGACTAATGTTCAGTTGCTGAGATCTGTGTCAAGGTTCTCGGGTTTAGGCGCACACTTTCGGCAACAGCAGCAATATTCTCCGCTGAGTGCGATGGACGAACACGAGGATAACTTGTGTTATCAATTAGCAACCCAATCTCAAGAACTTTCTTCACAGTAGGCACGGTTGGTACATTATTCCGACCGAAATTTATTTTCGCACTGTTTCGGCAACACAGCACTCACTTTGGAAATAGGTTTCTAATATTTTCCAACGTTGTTCAAGCGTAAATCATTTCACACCGCGGAAATATGAAACTGTATTTCCAATTGTGAGAAAAATATCGTAGCAGACGCCCTTTCCAGGCGGAACGAGTTGAGCTTAGCTGAATCGACGGACTTTAAACAAATCTCTTTAGATCAGGAGTCTGATGAGGAACTCGAGAAGCTGAAGAAATCTGATAGCGTATTAGAATTTAAATCTTTTCCGGTCTTTGGGGCAGACAAATTTGGTGCGACGTCTCAACGGGTAATGCAAGGCCTTATATTCCTTCAAATTTCAGGAGAACAGTTTTCGATTAGGTACACAACACTTATCACCCACGCATAAAAGCGACAGTTAAAGAGGTTTGTAAGAGATATGTCTGGAAGTCGATCAGAAAGGACGTGCGTCAATGGGGAAGGAACTGCGTAGCATGCCAAAAGTCCAAGGTTTCTAAGCATGTGAAAAATCCTATCGGTACATTTAAGGATATACAGCACCGTTTTGGATCCCAAGGTTTGTGGCCCCGGTGATAATGACTGACCATTTGACACATTTTCAGCATCCGAAAGAGGGTTCCTACTACCGCATACAATCCACAGGCGAACGGTCTTCTCGAACGGTTCCACAGAACGCTATTTTTTTGCTTAAGTATGGAACTTTTCTGGGACTTCTTGCAGGAAGACCTGCTTCCTTTAATCTATTTCTTATTGTACGACTGGTCACTGGTGCGTTTAACTCATTTTTCAGTTCTATGGAAGAAAACGGCTTATTCTTGCACAGTCGTATTAGCAGTTTACCAAATCGCGGAGTTGTTTGTCGTTTTCTGCCTCTGGTTTTTATTTTGGGACTTGAATGGATAGTTGTGAATACTTTTTTTTGAACACTTTATGACCTGAGCTATTTCATCCATTGTTTTGCGGTCTTCTCTTAACTTCTTTATCAAATCACGCTCAGAACTGGAGCAATGGACTCCACGACCCATTTTAAAAAAAATTTCGATTTCAATGATTAATTTGTTCTTCTAAATAACACTAAAACACAAGACCCACTAGTTTACGACTATTTCAATTAAAACAAGACCGTTCTTTACTCCAGAATCGCTGATGCGGACTATGGTAATCGTTTGTTTCTATTATTTTTTCCAGGCAAAATAACCCTCTCGGTCGCTTTTTTTACTGTTAGGCGAAAACAAAAAGCTGATAGCATTCGAGTATAGAAATATTTTCGGAGAAAGACTAAATTGTATCCAGTTATTGATTGTTGAGCATTATGTAAACATTTGTTTCTATTATTTTTCCACCACTGTATATGTACATATTCGTTTCTAGTTTTATGTGCGAATTTTCGTTTCGCATGAACTGTGTACTAGAGGTCTGCAATGAATGTCTTGAAACCAGTTCCAAGACATTCGTTTTATTTCAAGTACACTTCATTATTGTACTCACAGCTTGAAAAGTAAAATGAATGAATCATCTAATATATGAAGTGATTACTATATGAGTACTGCACCCATTTTAAACCAAACACTTAGTGCAGTGTACTCATACAAAATGGGTACTCATAAATTGGGTATTCATAAAAAAAAGTGTACACTAAACTGAGTACACATCGTTTTACTCAGTGCACTCAGCGTACTCAGTGTATTCTTTGCAGTTAATATTGTAAACTATTTGCTCACATCAAGCAAGTTCAAGCACCCAAAGTGTGGGAGAGAAACAAAACACTGCACTCATTTTGCTATCAGGTGACCGAGTATTGTACAGCAACTGTCTTTTGTGGTGTGGTACTCTTTTTTGCTGTACACTTGTTCGAATTATTGCAATGAATAGAGTACACTGAAGTAGTGTACACGTGTAGAGAGAGCAAATGAATACATTCATGCAGACCTCTACTGTGTACTAGGCTTTACAATTTTACTAGTGTCGAATACCGAGAATTCATTAAATAAAAAGAAAATAAATTTAAAAGGGAGATGTAGCGACCTTTGAATATTTGTCTAATTTATTCTTGAAAAATTAATTTTTCTAAGATGGATGGGCCGACGTCTTTGCTCAAATTTAATGTGTCTTACGTTAGAAGTATGTTATTTGAAGTCGTGTAAAGTATTTCAAAAGAAGTTTACTTATTTTTTTCGGTTTTGACAAAAGTATCTGGAACGATTTTGATTTAACATCAGAGCTAGGTTAGACATATCCTATCTCAAACCCTAATTTTGCACTCCTAACATACATATAAATGGATCAAATTATTATAAAAAATAAAAGAACTTTTAGTACGCATTGTATTTCTCGACCAATCAAAACCATTACACGAGATTCCTTCGTTTTACTACGAACAAGTCTCTGAACAACCGAAAATACACCGAAATACATACATATGTACATATTTATATGTGCATTGCTCCAACTTTTTTATTTGCTCAATATCCTCCCTTCTTCTCAATAAATTTAACACCAATTGGTATTAAAAATATTTTATGAGGTCTGACTGATCAAAATAAATTAATTTTGAGGTTAAACTAGAGCGAATGTTTTATTCGCCAGAATGTGGAAAAAGTTCTACATTTGTGAATTGTGAATAACGTTTGACAATTCACAAATTCTCCAAAAAAATAAGCAAATTATTAATTTCTTCGAAGAAACTAAATAAATAAATTTAGTTTTTTTTGTATTAAAAAATAAATAAATTTAACTGTTCTTTTTAAAATTCAGAATTTGCAATTTTGTGTGTACAGTGAAACTTCTCTATAACGGACACTCGCGGGACCATCAAGATTGTCCGTTATGTAGGGGTGTCCGTTCTCGGGAGGTAACGTATTTTACCATATTAATGGAAATTAACGAATAATGTTTAAATTTTGGAAAAGAACAATTAATTTATTTTTTACTTAAGTATTAGTTTGTACATGTAATATATATTTTCATATCTACATACAAACATATGTACATTTTTATAAAGAAACAAAAAACAATTTTATGCAGTTCAATAATGGAATGTAGGGATAGTATTTATTTATTCATTTCTTTTGGAAAAACGAAGTTATTAATTTTTGTTTTTTTATTTTGGATTTCACCATCTCAAGCTCGTGGTTAACTAACTATCAATTCGTTTAACATTTCAAATCCCGTTTCATCTCCTTTCGCTAATAGAACTCGCGAACACGTGTGAGTTCTGAATAGTTTTGTATCGCTGTAATCTTCAACTCACCATCCAGTTCATTGTCATCGCTGTCTTCATAGTCTTCATGGGATGTAGAGCTTGCTGGAGGACAAATTGTTTTAAAAATGTCCACAACATCTTCTGTGGAACATTCTGTTGCCAAATTTTCGTCGATGCAGAAATAATCTTTATTTGTGTCTATTGGTGAAACTATTATGAGCTCATTCAGTTCTATTTCAATTTCATTTTCTGTGGCAAGATGTTCACCTGGTGGAAATCCAGATTTTTTAAAACAATTTTGTATTGTTGTTGAAGTGACTGATTCCCACGATTTATTAACCCACGTTACAGCTTTTAATACGTCAATTTGTTTTGCTAAATCTTGGGCACATTTAACGCTATCTTCTCCCAAATTCGCAATAAGATGTCGTAAGGCGAACTGGCGATAAAAGATCTTGAAATTTTGTAGTATTCCTTGATCCATCGGCTGAGAAGTTGACGTTATGTTTGGAGGAAAAAAAATCAACCTAACGTTTTCCAGTTCAATGTGAGCATGGGAAGTAGCATTGTCGAGAAACAATAAAATGTTCCTTCCTCGAAGTTTCATATTTCGGTCTAGGTGCTCCAACCATTCTGTTATAATGGGTGTTGTCATCCACGCCTTTTGATTTGCTCTCCAACCTACTTTCAAAGATTCAGAGAGAATACCTTTAAAGAATCTAGGCTTCATAGCTTTCCCGATGATGAGTGGCTTTATTTTTTCACCACACATACTTGCACATAACAGCACTGTCAGCCGTTCTTTAGCAATTTTACCCCTGAACAAGTCTCTCCTTTGTAGCAAAGTGTTTTGTCCCGTAATGCCCGATAAAATAGGCCAGTTTCGTCGGCATTAAAAATGTCTTTCTCTTCGTAGCCTTCAATTAGTTGACCAAGTTTTGATTGCCACTCACTTACGGTTTCAACATCAACAGAAGCATTGACAGGTCGAAATACACGAATAGCTCTATCTTCATGCCGGGGACAAGAGGAATTGTCCGTAAATAGAGGTGTAGGGGTGCCCGTAAAGAGAAGTTTCACTGTATAAAAGTACTAACAATGGTTTGGTCGCAGTTCTTTGGGCTGTGAATAATCCTTAACTGTCAGAACACAATGGTGCAGTGTGAAGTTGTCTGTGAGTTGAAATACGTACAAAATCAATGACGCGAACAGAATGATAAACCTGAAGCGGTAGAAGGAATGTCAACTTCGGGTTCAGTGTTCTCTGTAAGCGGCAACGCAATATAAGTTTGATGTTGTGGCGTTAAATTAATTTTGATTTTTGACTGCGACTCAGATGCACATTCTGATCAGCCCTTAAAGAGCAAAGAGCAGTTGTCACCTTC
This sequence comes from Pocota personata, assembly GCA_963082735.1. Taxonomy (NCBI): domain Eukaryota; kingdom Metazoa; phylum Arthropoda; class Insecta; order Diptera; family Syrphidae; genus Pocota; species Pocota personata. Next base: position 66,147,270 of record OY720431.1, on the reverse strand, counting down.
AATGGAAAGTCATTGAACTGTATACCCATTTAATTTTTGTTTTTGTTTTCCATGAAAACTTTTTCTTAACTAGAGATAACCTTCATAAAGAAACACGCCTTATGTCGACATACACTCCGGGACAAAATGATAACACCACCACAAATTCTTAAGAAAAAAAAAGTGTGCGTATGTATTTAGACCGCACTGTCCTTAATATTCTTGTTTTGAGGGAAAAACGAAAACTGGGTGGGACAAAATGATAAGACAGGTCGATTTTTAAATTAAATACTAGGTACATGAAAATTTTAATATTTTATTTTATTAATAATCTGTACAGCTTCTTTATTTTCTAAAACTTCTAACTTTCGCTTAGGCATACTTTTAAACAATTATTTAACATATTTTTCATCCATCTTGTCCCATTCTGTATTAATTGAATCTTTTAATTCTGCAATATTGTTCCCACAAGCTCTTCCACACATATTCTCAATTATATTCAAGTCAATTCTTGCTGGCCAATTAAGAAGGGAAATGTTTTTTGTCTTAAAGTACTCCTTGACTTGGCGGAAAGTATGGATTGCCACATTATACTGTTGAAAAATTAAGTATTTCTCCCAATTTGTTCGTTAATAAGTTCAATATATCTGGTGCTGGTAATTCTGCCATGGAGAAATTTTATTTCGGTCCTCCCGTTTGTCAATTCCAGCCCAAAGAGTTACAGAACCTCCTCCCATTTGACGGCGAGTTAAAATTGAAAATTATAAAAATAGTAACCCCCGCCATCAGGTCCATCTAAATTGAGTCTTTTTTCATCTGTGAATATGACTTTTCTCCACTTTTTCTTCCAATGTCAATGGATTCAAGTAAACTCTAAACGGCAACTTTAGTGAGCTTCATTTAAAGATGGCTGCCGAAGCAAATGTGGCCTTTGGAGATGTTCGCATTGTTGCAAAACTCTCTTCATGTTGGTTTTAATTCCCGCTTTAAATGCGATTAGACGAGCAATTAAAGAAGAATTTGGAGCTTTCCGCAAAATTGCACGTTTTTCTCTTGTAATTAATGCTGGTGGTCTTCCAGGAGACTTTCTTTTGCCATAATTTTCGGGACCGTTGATTAAATTTGTCACTACTGTTCGACTTCTATTCACTGAATTTGACAATTTTTGCGCCTTCACTCCTAAATTTCAAAATTGTTTGTATTGTCCATTATTTAAAAGAAATTTTATCAAATTTAACACCAAATGATGAGATAAAATAAGAGCACAACTATTTTCACCAATGTTTACTTAAATACCTCCTTCCTGAATGAAGTATCGACACAATATAATCAACTTTTTGTCCCATCTAGTCTACTCCAAGAAATATTAGTTTACGCCAAATCTTAAATCTTGATAAATCTCGGTCTAGAGAAAATAATTGCAGCTCATGTGTATCGCTCTTATTTGGAAAAAAAAAAAAAAAAAAAAAACTACTATTTTTTATTAGGTTACTACTTTCAAAATTAAACAAACAACAGCATTGATAGCAAATACACAACCGAATATAACAGCCCACCATTAAGTAATTTCCACTACGTAATGTGCATAACTAATTTCGCTTCTAATTAACCGAAGTGAACATTAATTCTGTCGAATATTCGTAAACAAAATACAGACTTGGTAACCCCGTGTGATCTATAATTATCGAGGAAAGGCCACGTCAGATGCATTTAAATTAATAAGAATAAACCAAAACATACATATGTGAGTAAGTGATGAAACCACTCAGCCAGCAGTGTTATTAAAAAGAGAAGAATGCTCGAGAAGGAGAAAATGCAAATCAAATTAGTTCAATTAATCTACACTATTACACTTTGTATGATTGAAATTGCACCTTATTGGAATGTCGCTCCCTTCCCCGCCTTCTTCAAATAAGTTTTAATGATTAGAAACAAAAGAAATTAATTATACATAATCCACTTTGTTCATTAACAAATACTTACAATTTACGTCCTAAACTTTGTGAAAATCGGTGAAAGGATGAGGTTGACATTTTTGCTGCAAAATTTTCGCTGTGTATATGGGTAAATGTTTCTGAACTAATTTTCAGACTTTTTCTTTTTTTTTTCCTCGCCAAAATGTAATTTCCAAATAAATCAAACTAAATAAAATATTTTTTTTCTAGTATTTATCTTGAGATGTTTTAATTTTTCCACAGGTCTCTTTTTTCAATAGCTCACTTGCAAAGTTTTCTTTTTGAAATGATTTGGACTTGAATTCAAGTACGAGGTACAGATGTGGTGTGATAAGGCAATGAATGGTGAAATAGTAGAGGGGAGTTTTACTGTTTACAAAAATGGGAAAACACACGTCAGTTCATGCAATAAAAGGTGTATACCATATGCGATGTTTTCTATGTTTATGCAAGTTTACATCACGTTGGCTTTCGGTGGTACACACATACGATGACCTGCAGCGCGATTTAGCTAGCACGAATAGACTTAGCTCTCCGTAAACGTCAAATCTACTCTCTTGAATATTTTAGTGAGAAATCCGTGGAAATTCAACATTAAATAAAATTGTAATTATGTTATTGAAAATGTAGTGGAAGACTGTTATGTGTTGCAAAAAACATAATGTCCGATTCACAATGCAGCGTGATAGCGAGACGAGAGCGAGACGAGTCTAGCGCGAGTTGTCAAAAAAAGGTTTCGATCTATGCAAATATATGAAATAATACACAATGATGCGAGACTCGTTCTATCGCAACGCATACTTTTCAGAAAATTGAAAAACTCTCGCGACGAGATTGCCTGTCAGCAGGCTGATGGGACTTTGTTATGTAGCCAGAAAGAGAAAGATAGTGTGTTGCCGTTGTTGCTTTTTCAATTTAACACATAGATAATACAGGCTCGCTGTCAAAAGTATCGCCTTCATTGTGAACTGGGAAACGATTTTATGACGACGACGATTTCTCGCCTCGCTCTAGTCTCGCTCTCACGCTACATTGTGAATCGGGCATAACATATATTTGAGGGTGGCCGTGGTGTAGTGGTAACATCATCGCTTGTCACGCTGTTGGTTCACGGTTCGATTCCTGATGTCAATAATTATCTATTTATTTCGCATGAAATAAATAATGGCTAAAATGCAACTTGATCCTGATGATGACATCAGGAGGACGGAAAAAAATACTGTGAATCATGAGCAACGACAAAAGCAAAAACAAACAAGCTCCCAAGTTATCTGGACAGCCACCCTTGGAGTTCACTGAAACTAAATACCAACTGAGTTTCAAACCAACTACACCAATCTGTCTTTCTATCTGTCTCTTCCCTTTCCTCAAAAACGCCCGTGTCCTAAAAATTAGTATAAGGGTATTTATAACCCCTTTCACACGTGCAAATTATAAAAAAAAAATATACTCGTTGTTACTCAACGACATAAAGGAATATTTACACGTAACCTACGTTTTTTAAGACAATCGGCGGAAAAATATTTCCATAAATCTGAATAAATGCCGAGCTTCTAGATATGTGGATAATTTCGAGAAGTGTTAAAATGACTTATAGAAAACACGCAAAGGATACAATTTCCACAAGTGACTAAAGGATGAAATATAGAAGAATGTACAGCAGAAAATTATGTTTTTTTTTTTACAAACTAAGTTTTTGTATCGTAATTTGGACACTCCAACAAATTTGTTGAATTGCTTATATTTCAAGCTAAAATAAATTTTTCATGACTGATAAGGATATTTTCGAAACTTAGAGTACTAGCTCGGACCCCATGAAATTGCAAAATAGCTTTTTAGAATTGAGAGTGGAGAGTAGCACTCACAATTTGGGGAGTGGGAGTGCCACTCTCCAAATAGCTAAATCGTGCTGATGAGAACGATAAAAGGATAGAAATTAATGATAGCCGTGTTACGCGACCACTTTCCAATATGCCACAAACTATTATTAACAATTTTATAAACAATTAAATTTTTCCATCGTACCACTGAAATTAACAAATATTTGAAGGTATGAGCAAAAATATTTTACTTTTGTTGTATTTTTAGCTTAATTACATTATTTTTTATGTTAAATTTGAAGAATAAATAGCAAAAATCTAGTAAAAATTATGCAATTTATGCTGATAGTCAAATATTTTACTTTTACTTTATTTTCTGGTTAATTACATTATTTTTTATGTTAAATTGAAGAATAAATAGCAAATATCTAGTAAAAATTATGCTAAAAACATTCGTAGCAAAATTATATTATGAGCACCTAATGCAGTGGTAGTGAAAAAAAAATGATAGGCACCTGGAAGTATGTATTGATTTTTTGGGATTTTCAAATGCAGAAAGTAAAACAAAAGAAAATCGTCAAACATAATTTTAACCAGCGCTTGGCTCGTCGCTTCGCTAGTTGTCAGAACTTAAAACTCCAGTTTCACATTTTCTGGTACTCAAAGCATTTGCCCTTGAGTGAAAACTAGGTAATATTGCATCCTGGAGTATTTAAAGTTTGGGATGGGTGACCGTCTTTGCTTGTGGTCAGGACCTAAAACTCCAGTTTTACATTTTCGGGCAATCATAGCAACTGCCCTTAAGAGAAAACTTGGTAATTTGGAGGAGAGATAATTTTGAGCAGTTGTTAAAAGTGTACTGTATGTTTATGGCGACTTCAATAAATAATTAAAACTGTATTTGATATTTTTCCAAAAAAAACAATGCATACTATCACCTTTTTCACTATTACTTCATACAGATACATATGTAGGTGCTCATAATGTCATTTTGCTACGAATTGTTTTAGCATCATTTGTGCAAAATTTGTACTGCTTTTTCTTATGTTTGAGCTATTTTAACATAAAAAGTAATGCAATTAAGCAGAACGTAAAGTAAAATAGTAACTTATTCATTGGTATGACGGAAAACTTAAATTGTTTTTAAAATTGACAATTTCACATTAAAAAACATAAACTTAAACTTTGTTTGGATGTTAGCGTATTGAAAAGCACAGGCAAATTTGGCATGAGGGACAACGAAAAAATTAACTGGCTATACGCTTTCAGTAATTTTTGTAATTATCCACAGTTGTCGGTCGCTAACTAAGTATAGCAGATTTCGACATTATGAGCAACAGGTGACACAAAAAAGTATTTAACTCGTAAATGTAATGCAGACCAGAAGAAAGCATAATTTTATATTCAGGTCATGCATCGATTCGTTATTATCCTATGCCTAAATCTTGACGTTTAGGTGAAATAGAAATTAAACTTTTTTTGCGAAATTTACCTATGTTAATTGACATAAAACATATACAATTTATTGCAATATTATAGCATTACAAATGCTTAGAAAATCATTTTTATCGGCAAACAAAGAAAACAATATCAGTTTATGAATTCAGATATTACAGTATGAAACATTTCAATTAATTGCACTGTTTTGCAGCCATTCACATATGTTCCGTTTTAACCACTAGCTCTACTGTGTAAATACTCAAACTTCATTTAGCGATTCTATTGGAAACAAAAACAATGCAAATTCGAAAACAATTAACAAAATGTAATAAAGGATTGAGTTAAAAACTGAAATAAAATATAGCTAGTTATAAAAACAAAGAAACGGATATATGTTTTAATTTGAATTCGTTTTACTTCAAATTTAAAAATGCCGTATAGCGTAAATCATTTAAGTTTAGGGGCGACATATGGTAAGAGATAAACAAAAATAATTGTATTTCTAAAATATAGCGATAATTTCTGTGCGATTTTTCTATTTCCCGTTATAAAAAACTTTAGCTAGGTGTCATTTTGGAATATCTCGCAGGAAGGTATGAGAATGACATTTCGCTAGCAGTCCATAATATTGTAAAAACATCTGTGGATTGAATCAAAATAGCATGAACATCAACCAACCAATCGGTTCATTAGCAGAGGGTTCTGAATTGGATAACAACTATCCGAATATATTATTGCAATTTGACGAAGCTTCTGGATCTGCTGAGTGTGGGCATGAATACGAGGTGCTTTCAATGGACCATTCTACACTGGTATTCTTGGTATCGTCAAAAGTGGAGATTTGCTCTTGCCTTTCATACGTTTTCCCAAAAAAAAAACCTGTTCAACAACTGAATACTAGTTTGGAATGGCCCAATAAATGATATTCATTATTGCAAAGACAGTTTATTTGTAAAACGATAAAGAATTAAGAGAACCGAAGTGTAATTAATTATTACAACCGAAAGAAAATTTGTGGATTGTTAAATGAAAAGTTTAATTACATAACGAACAGTTTTGTCTTTCAAATTCCAGCTCCGATGCATTAATGCCAGAAGTGAGATAACACTGATTTTATGTGTTTGGTGTCAAAAAATAAAACATTGAGTGGGGCAAACGAATTGTGAGTGAACAAAATGGATCGAAAAGCGACTTAATGATTCGATTTCAGGATGCCATAACATAGGATGGCGGAGATCCTGATACGATTTTGATCAACGTCGAAGCCCACTTAAGTACATATTCTCACATGACTAATATGAATCAATCAATCTGCATTAATGCAAAAGATAAAAACATTAGCCAAATATGCGCTCATAACGTGATCAAATATAGCTTTTATGAGCTCCTCAACAGGACTTACGAAAAATGTCCACTTTATGATGTCGAAATCGTGCTTGGCGATTTTAGAGCAAAAAATGGGAAGGGGGTCTAACTCAATATTCCTAAGAGGACCTGGCCCTCTATGCATGGCACTCCTCTAGTATTTTGAATGTTCGCACCTCCGAGCAGCTAACATTGACTCGGATCACTATCTTGTTGCTGTCAAGATACATATGTACTTATGCGGATATCCCAAATGCCACAAAACCAAAGAAGTACTGTGAGATATTTAACATGAAACAGCTACAATCGCATAAGACTACTGAGCCTTCGCCTATCGAGTGTCCCTGAACTTCCTAAAAATTCTAATGCCACCAACGTTAAGCGCAGATAAGCAATGACGTCATTATCAGCAAACCATCAAGAACTTTGATGTGCTGGATTTCTCGCCTTCACCACAAAGAAACCACTGGTTTGCTAAAAAATGCCGGCAAGCGCACATAGCAAAGCAAGAGGCTTATAATGCAATAGGGGGACGAGATAAGATTACGACATCTACAAGCACAAAATAAGGGAAGAAAGGATGTGAAAAATGAGAAATCGTGTCAATGAAGAGGTGTTATAGCAGGAATGATGTTCGAAACTTTTACGAGAAACCAAAAAGTGCATGCCAAGGCTACAAAGCCCGAACATCGCCTGAGATGGCTTGGACATGTAAAGCGAATGCACATCAAATGAGGGACGACGCGGTAAAAGAAGACCTAACCAAAGGAGGTGCACACAGTGGAAAAGGACCCCAACCAACTTCGTGTGACAAAACTGAAAGCGGCTAGTACAGGGTTGAGCTGGCTGGAAATGCTTGTTGGTTGATGCACAGGTTGACCCCGGACTGAAGCGCCATCTACACTAAAGTAAAGTAATTTTTAATGTTTAACGGCTAACATCGCAACTAAAACTCTCTGGTAAAGGCTATCGAGATGCGATTTGGGAACGACCATGTGTAGTAAGTATACACAAAAAGGAAACACTCGCCGAAGCCTTGGCATTCGCTCTGAAAATGGAGGCTGCCAAGTATCCTAGGGAATTCACCGTCTCAGATATGTCACGAATACTCCTGCCACAAAATGGACTTGGAAAACCCAATCAAGGCTCATGGAAGACCCTGCAACAGAACAGGCCATCTGCAGCCACAGCGCAAAAATTCACTCTGACGCAGCAACTGTCCACATTGCGGAAGAAGGAGGCAAACGAAGCAGCATCCGGCAGGAATAACATTCATCCCGCTGGTCTGGCTTCGCAAAACCAACAGTCGGGAAATGCAACCGGCGCACCCAAGATCACCACCCTAGTCCCCCAAAACTAACGGTGCAATAAGAGCTTAACAGTGGTAGTATTTATCGCCAATAACAAGTTCGTTGTTGCCATCGACAACGGCGCCACAGCTGCCATCGTATGAAGAGAACTCGTCCGGAACAACACCAACTGCTACTATCCGAAGACAACAACAGGGGAATTGGGAAAGGTACATATATGAGGAAGTTCATTCTGCCAAGAATTGATGACTCATTGGACACAATTTCATTAGCCCACTGTTTTTCCACCCTCGATTTGAACAGCGGCTGTGGGCAGATTAAGATCTATCCAAAAGACCGAGGGAAAACTGCAATTTGGACTTTGCAATTACAAGGCGACTTTTGAGAGTTTAGTGAAAAGTGTTCTGCATGGATTGACTTGGAAAACATCATCGGAAAAAAACGAAGCAGGGAAAAACTGGCCAGTTTATAAAAATAAACACCGGTCGTGGAGCTCCCTGGGACTTATAATATACTACAGACGATTTCTGGAGGACTTTGCTGGAATCACAAAGAGCTTGCATCAACTAACGGAAAAGTGAGTGCGAGAAGAGCTTTAAAGATCTTAACTGATAACTTTGCGAAGCCCCAATACTAGCCTACCTCACTCTCAGCAAAACATGGATACAGATTCTAGTAATGTTGGAATTGAAGCTGTCCTTTTCCAGTTACATGATGATTAAAACAAAGTAATAGCCTACTTCAGCAAAGTGCTCTCCAAACCAGAAACGAACTATTATGTGCGCAAATAGGTTCTCGCTGTTTTTTGATGAAAATGCCACTCTATTGTGAAAAAATGGTTACAAATGAATCATTCAAAGAATTGCCCATCGCTAGTTACAACTTTTTCCAATCTTTCTGGCAGCGCTCGAATACCGTTACGGTAAAAGTGTTATCCTTTGAGGCTATCCACGAATCAAGCCATTTTTTGATGTATTCATATGAGCGGAACTGCTGATGCCATCGAACGGAACAAGTAATAATCACATTTTTTTTTTATAATTCGCGCGCCAAAAGGAATATGAATACCTTTATACTGTTACAGGCACGGGCTTTTAAGGAAAAGGGGAAGATGAAAGGGGATGGCGCAATATCTGGGGAATATGGCGGGTGGGGTAGGACTTCCCATTTGAGTGTTTCCAGGTAGGTTTTAACGGGTTTGGCAACGTGAGCCCGAGCGTTGTCATGCTGTAGAATCACTTTTCGGGCCTCTGCTCGTATTGTGGACATTTTTCGCGCAGTGCTCAGCTCAATCGCATTAATTGAAGTCCATACCGTTCCCCAGTGATGGTTTCGTTGGGTTTCAACAGCATAATAAATGACACCGACCTGTTCCCACCAAATACACAGCATAATTTTCGCAGCGTGAATATTAGGCCGAGCCGACGACGTAGAAGCATCACCGGGCAGTCCTATGACTGTCATTCCTTTGGGTTGCTGTAATGAATCCATTTTTCATCACCCGTCACGATGCGATGAAGAAAACCCTTCCTTTTTTGCCGCTGGAGCAGTTGTTCACAGGCGAAAAAACGACGCTCAATGTCCCTTGGTTTCAAATTATAAGGAACCGAAGTTCCTTGTTTTTGAATCATTCCAAACGCATGCAATTGCTCGGAAATGCCTTGACGGGTAACTCCTAATGCTGAAGCAAGCTGTTCTTGCGTTTGGCATGAATCCTCATCGAGCAATGCCTCCAATTCAGCGTCTTCGATGGATTTTGGCCTTCCTTCACGTGGACGGTCGTCAACATAGAAATCACCGTCTTTGAAGCGACGGAATCAATCGCGTCACTTAGAGCAGCATCTCCGTAAACCTTTTGGAGCTCTCGATGCGCTTCAACCTCCGTTTTCTTCGAATGAAAGAAGAAAATCAACACTTCCCCCAAATGACGATTATTTGGCACAAAATCAGACATTTTCACGCAACCAAAAGTATATGACGCCAAAACAAAATCACTAATGTGTCAAAACAGTTTGTTTACCATATGTCTAAGCTGGGTTCATGACGTTTTGGATATGTCAAAATCGACCAGCACTTACTGCTGGAGCCGTCTATTGACAAACAGCGAGAACTTAGTTGCGCACCTAATACTAGCTAACCAGGCGAGAACTGTTTGTTCTGATTCGGTCAACAAAATACTTCCTACGATGTACTGCATCGTAAAGGAAAACTCCGTTCTAGTGTATGCGACAGGAAGAGAAGGACCTTATTCCCATCCGAAGGGTAAGTACTGAACCTATCACCGGCTAAAGAGGACACTCGGACATCGAAACAATACTGCATGGAGGGAGCACATAGAGAAACCAAACAGCCAGGACAACTCTGAAAGGCATACTGGGCACAGTGAGAAAAAATAAATCATAATGTCGTGGTCGAAAGTGTGGGACGTACTACAGAAAATGCTGATGGAGTATCCGGAGTCTATTCGGGTGCAAGCACGACATTGGAAAAAGTATAGAAACGATTTGGTTGGCTCAGTGCAAGGCAAGTACAACGTAGGCCCATGTCCAGAAACTGTCACGTCCTAGTTGTCTGGACTACTTAAGCAAGTCGCCTGAAGTATTTGTCATCCCTAACCAGGAAGCCAAGACCATAGTGGAGCAGTTTGAGTTTGAAATTTCCAGTCAAATACATTCTAAGTATGCCAACCACTCGGAATAAAGAAAACTTATGAAGCAGAGGATGCCCTCAGATGGAGTAGTCTTCTTTTGGACAGGGCTGGACAGGTACAAAGGAAATTGAGGATCGTTTCTTCCTCCTCTTTGCAGCTCCTGCAGAAGTCGTTCGAAAACAGGCCTAACCTTTAAGCGTGTAGATCAATAGGACAGTGTCCGAGGACACGTTCTATCAAAACCAATCTGTTAGAGCATTTTTGATCTAGAGTTTCTCATCTATGGTTGTTTTCGCTGATTGCATACAGCATGAGTAAGTGTTTCAATGTAACGAGTTTCTACATGTACCTAAATTTTACCTTTCCGGAAAAATACTGAGGGTGCTGCCTTTACATCTAATGCTGCGGAGGGAGTGGTTCTTACTGCACCGCTGGTGCACATGCATGCCGATCTTTGCACTTTATAAATTGAGATCTGTGCACTAAAAAATTGAGATTTATATTTATTCTCAAGGATCGTTCACCATACGATCACGCCATACATTAATATGTGCCTGACAATGGACACGTACAGCCATAGTATGGTACGGGGTTGCACACTCCTACCAATGGCCTTTTTACAGGAGAAGAGCTACACTAACTTTTTAAACGTGGTTCTGATAAATTTTCTTTCCGGGTTAGTTTTCTATCGAAAATAAAACCCAGAAATTAAGGATAAAATATTTTGCTTTATTAGTGAAGGTGAGACTGATACCATTAATAGTTGGGAGTCTATAAGAGAAAATTTATATTTCCAAGTGAAGAAAACCAGTTCATTTTTATTGGAATTTACTCCCAACCCACAACTTATAGCCCATTTGGAATGCAGGGGAAGAACATGTTGAAGAAGTTCTCTTACGACTATTTAGGTACTTTCCCGAGACAGTAATCAATTTGCATTCCTTCTTTTCCAGGTCGAGCAGTAGCTTGTTAACCATCAGATTCCAGATACACGTCTTCAAGTCGAAGCCCCGTCCAGTCTTGTGTTAATAATCCTACCTGTAAGTAATTGATTGATTAGCACTCCAAGCGAAGTTTCGGCGTTCACAGCTCATTGATGCTCAGTGATCTTTCAATGGAGCGCACTAGCAAATGTAAGGCCTTCTCAACTGACAAGCCTTTGCAGTACGCATGTTGATTGGTTGGTTGGTTTAAGAGGGTGCGCTTATGCTCTTCACTTAGGCCTCCATTAGGCCCGTTGTGTTACCCTCGTCCATGGAACTGTGGGGAATAGTGCTGTATTTTGGGAATTATGCGTTGAGAGGATTTAGGTATTGGGATCATGGGGAGTGTCAACGGGAAACTATATCGTATAATGATCGGGGAATCGTAGTGTTCGTCTGGCGAACTCCAATATATCCAGTACGCAGTACGCATGTTAGGATGCCGATAGCATAGCGTGGTGGCCCAAGGTGATCCACTTGCAGCGCAAGGAATAAAAACTTATAGGACGGAGACCCTTTGGATGGCTTCTACCTTGGTCCAGTTTGGGTATATGGACAAGATTTAAATAACCCATCATGATAATTTTTACTGGATTGCAGCGGGTATTATACCAACAGGTCCTGGCAACTTGAATGGTTTGAAGCTACGTATGGCCCAAATGAGCTTTTCAGTAGTTAGAATGTTTAAGGGGTTGCTACACGATGGTGAGGCAGTATTCTCAATCGATGCGTTGCAACTTCTGAGCTACCAGGAAAATGAGTTTTCAGAAAGCCTATGGTTTCCTTGATGGAGGACCTCCAATGGCCATCTGGTTTTAACAGGTAGCTGTGTAATGAAGGATTCGTAGAATGGATTTTCCGCAGCCAACAAGCGTCTAAGGATTACTCTATGTTACCACAGAAGAGTCTCCAGGATAATCGCTGCTCTTTAATCAATAATTTTTTATAGAAATTGATACTTAACTCCTAAGACTTTAAAACCGTGTAGCCCCAAAAGCTTTCCCAATCCACTTAACAAAAAGAGCTCGAAACTGGTTGTTTGCTGCATTCAATTCAGTCTTCATTTCTATCTACGCTAAAAGGCGTGCGGACCATTAGGACCATTAGGAGTGCTCCGTGAGGACACCGATGACGGTGCTGATCTGCGATCGTTTTAGCAAAACCAATCTATCAGAGCGTTTTTATCTCGCTTGGGTCAGATTTGTCTACAGACTCTGCAAGTAGTAAGAGTCTCCAATCTGTGATTGGCATTTTGGATTGCATCATGAATAAATGTTTACACGTAGCGAGAGGCATACCAAAATTTTGCCTTTCCGGCATAATTCTGTGAGTTGTGCCTTTTCTAGCAAGCTCGTCAGTCTTGCAGTTACCCGGTATGTCTTTGTGGCTTGGCATCCAGCATAGGCGAATATTGAATTGCTCCGTCATCTCCGTAGGAGACGAGCGGTAATCTTGAGCAGCGTTTGAAGTCAGTAAGCATGACACCAGGGACTTTATTTCCGCTTGGCTATCCGTGAAAATGCTAATATCCTGAACAGATACTACATTACACTTCACCCAGGACAGGGCTCCCTTTATCGTCATTATTTCCGACTGATAATAGGCAGAGATACGATGACTATTCTTTAAGAAATGTTTCCAGGACGAATAATCTCAAAAAATGGAGACAGTGGTTGGCCGGCTCAATCTCTAGACTTCTTCTTATGTGGTTATCTGAAAGGAAAGGTTTACGAGAACAATCCTCTAACTCTTGCAGACCTTAAAAGGAACATTAATGGAAAATTCCATCAAAAGATTAGAGTTTTGCGAAAACAAAAATGGAGTTCAGCTAAAGGATATTAATTTTTATTCTTAACATCATAAAAAAATAGCAAAGATTAAACTTCAATATTCTTCTAGTTTTGTTAAAATTCGTTAATCAAATGAAAGATTATTCGAATTTATAATGCACTTAATATTTCTGGGCCACCCTGTAGTTTTTTTTTTTTTTTTTTATAATTTGCACGCGCCAAATGGGATATGCATACCATTAAATTATTTCAGGGCACGGGCGTTTGTAGAAATTGAGAGAGATAGAGAAAGAAAGATTGGTGTAGTGGGTTTGAAACTTAGGTGGTATTAAGTTTCAGTAAACTCCAAGGGTGGTTGTCCAGATAACTGGGGAGCATGTTTGTTTTTGCTTATTGTCGTTGCTCATGATTCACAGTATTTTTTTCCCACCACCTGATGTCATCATCACGATCAAGTTGCATTTAAGCCATATGACCACTCTACTGCCAGTGTTATGCCTTCGCAGTAAAGTTGACTAAGCTTTCGCAATTGATCAACTTTTTTATTTATTTCAGACGAAATAAATAGATGATTGTTGAGATCAGGATTTGAACCGTGAACCAAGAGCGTGACAAGCGTTGATGTTACCACTACACCACGGCCACCCTTTACACTCGTTGAATATATTGTTCGACCCGCGAATGGTAATGGGGCTCCCAAACAAGGTTCGACTCAATATACGACAGGTCGTACGTTTCTATGTACATTCGACTTGCCGAATTCGAATTGGGGTGAGTGACTCGAAAAGTGATTCGACTTAGAATAGAGGTGATTTTTTGTGATAGTTTCACGTAAATACGGAATATTGGTCCAACTGCAAATCATTTATTAGTTAAAAGTTTTATTTTTAAAATAAGTTTTAGTTGATAGTTTCAAATATTTGTTTTGCACTTGTTTCCATGTCACGGTTTTTTGTTTTCGCGCGGATATGAATACACTTATATTTTTTCAGAGCACGGACGTTTGTGAAAGGGGGAAAGAGGAACAGAGGAGATGTCTGTGCACGTTGGCTTTAAATGTTTGAAGGTTGTAGTGATAGGGAAATACAGAGCCTGGTAGATCAATCCACATTCATTTCGTTCGACTTATAAACGAATCCCTATATTTAACAGTACGACCGAAGTTGAATTTAAGGGTTAACTGATGAGCATTCGAAGCATGTCGCGTATTGCGGGCGAAATTTTGAAGGGGAGGAATGCAACTGGCTATTTCGCTGGAGCATTTTTTATAAAATAAAAAAGCGATAAAATAGGGAAAGTCACGAGACATTTCTGCGATGTTCGAGTGAATTTATGGAGTTCACAATGTCTCTATCAACTATTACGCGTGTTGCTGTACCGTGTCTAGAATGTGCAAAACGGTCTTGGGTGCACCAGACCAAATATGGGTGTTATGTTCCAGCTTTGGGATATATAATGGAATGCCTGATAAATTGAGGCCAGATCAGACGGGGTAAAATATTTCTTACACCGTTTAAGGAATAATAGATATTTTGCAGCATTTCTGGCGATCTCGAATATGTGATCGTTCCATCGAAGATGGTTATACATACCGAGAATAGCAAGTCTTTCGGTTTCAGTGACGTAAGTACCATTCATGGATAGTGGTTGAGGTTTCTGGTTTCGCTTGAGAGACAAAAGATAACATCGTGTCTTTGAAGTAATTAATTTCACACTGTTGGTTGGACCTCATTTGATTATGCTGTCCAGGTTGGAATTTAATGTGTTTAACATACATTGCCGTTCCTTTTCTACGGCTAGGACGTGAATTAGGGAATGAATATGAAAAACTGAGGGAACTGTCATCAGCGAATGGAATGGATTGGGGTAGAGGTTGCAGACAAGAGAACATTTATAAAAATAAGGAAGAGAGTCGTAGACAAAGCAGAGCCTTGGGGAACACCAGCATTTATATGGTGAATTCCATACTTGAAGCCGTCCGAAACAACCTGTATTGAACGTACCACGCACTTTTCTACAAAAGAGCCTGATGCCAAACTCTGTCAAATGTGACTTTGAAATGTCAGGTGTAACCTTCTTAGTTTTGCCGAAGTGATGAAGAGATTTGTTCCACTTCGCCGTGAGATATGCCATCAAATCATCATTGGACCTGTTGCTACGAAAACCATACTGCCGGTCATTGAAGAGTTTTCGTGAATCGAAAGTCTATAGAAAATTTAAATAAATTATAAATGCGCTGCTTCTATTCCGTCTTGTTTTTTAACATTCAAAAATATATTTATAAAAACTTTTAACAGAATGTTACAATTACGTAGTGTTCCAAAAAATGTTACAACAAACAATATTAATAGTACTACTTACCAGTATTATAAAAGTAGAAGTAATTTTTAAACAGTTATACTTTTTTAATCTTTTCACAAGCTTCTTATTCTTTGTACTCATAAGTTTTTTTTTTCTTTCTTTTTAATGTGTAGAAGGCATTCATTTATTTTCTAAGGGTTTACATCGCCATATTGAAATTAAAACAATACGTCTTTATATAAAAATTATGAAAACGAAAAACAAAAAATCATTTCAACTCTCCCGATTCTTGTATGTAAGTACATAATTAGGAAGGAAGAAAGCATTTCGTCATCCTATGGAAAACAATTTAAACAGGTTATTATTTTAGTCTAAACTTTACGATATTGTAAACACATTTAGTTTTTTTAAGTTTAAGTAGAACTGAATTAGGTACACAATTACACTTTTTATACAGCAGTCTAAAGATTTCCATTCTGGGAATATTTTTAACACTCATAATACATATGTATACATATATAATAAAAAGAAAAAAAATCGACTAAATTTGTTTCACATTTCTATTTCTCCAGAGTTTTGTGCTTTCGTTAATGTTGAAAACCAAAAGGCAGTGCGGTCACAATGATAACGTACCTACATTGTACTCTGATGCATGATTCATTTATTGCCTTCATCTTAAATTAATCCAATTAAAAATTAAGTGTGTGCACTTTATTATAAACGATAACTCTGTATAGAGTTATTAGTGTTCTATTGATGAACTTTATTTACACTAACAAGAATATAACGAAAATGCAAGAGAATATAACAACATAACCAGAACACTGCATTAATATAATTATACAAATTCCATAAACAAATTTTCTACTCCAAGTGTTTAGACCTTTGAACATCGATTCTTCCTGCAGCAGTTTCACATTCTAATTCTTTTGAAATTCAATTCAAATTATTTGAAAAAATTTCACACATGTAAAAATATTGACGCTTATCCCTCCTTGTATTGTCAATAATGGAAAAATTGTTGGTTTAAATTATTTTAATAATTAAAAATCGCTGGCTGTTACTCTTCGATTTTCGTATATTCACCCTTATTTGCGAGATCGAAGTGACAGTCACCTCAGTTTATTTTAAGCCTGGGGTCGGATCACCGTTCCCGTGTCAAGTAATTTGCATTATGGTGTTGGTAGAACTACTACCAACATAGATGACATGACATTTCGAGTCATCCGTTCACGTATGCGGCAATTCGGCCCTCGTCTCGTACGTGAAAATTTATGCGAAATTATACGGCAGGCAGCAATCAAGACACTGGACAGTGAGACCATAAGATCGTATAAATATCAAACATTGAATAAACTGTGTAATATTCGCGTAGTCAATCTCTGTTGGGTTTCCGGACATAGTGAATAGAAGATGAACTGGCAATGATAGGATCAGCATTGGGTACAGAACATACTCATGTACTAATAAATATTTCGATTGAAGTAGTGAAAAGGAATATAAACCTAAGGGCGCTAACTTCATGACCAGAATTGAATGAAGGTAGAACCAGAAACTTTTCGTTCTATGTGAATAACGTCGTTATAGTTCTACTGATATGACATTGCCCTATCGACTCAATGACCAATAGGTTAGGTACAAACTCCTTAGACTACTGCAGGAGCTGTCACGATGAGGAAGAAATAGAGACCATCAAACACTTGCTGTGCGACTGCCCAAATCTTCAAAACCGCCGCTTTTATCATATGAGGAACAGACTGTTTATGGCTGGTTCGAGTTAGCCAACTAGCAACAGTATTAAGTGTGGTACTACAATTCAAGGCGAATCACTCTGTGCTCAGTTCATCAAGTCAGAGACTGTACAAAACATATCCTTTTAGGGAATTGAGTTAAGTATTTTCAGTTGTCCTATGAGATTGCATAGTCTATACTTATATTCTAGTTGCAGTCTAAAAGCACATCTGATAAACGTCTCTTGGTGAAAGATACTAGAACGGTCTTACAAGGATTGATGTTAGCCTTCCTTCATATAGAAGGCGCTTTCAATATTCAAACTTCGAAAATTAGAGATATTAATCTCTAGGCTAAGTCACTGGATTAACGAGATTATTACCTTAATAGTGGTTTCACACTGTGGAGAAATACCCCTCACCTTAGAAAAGAAAGGATATAAGGTTATAGCTTATGCTAACGACATTGCTACAGCAATCAGTGGTAAACACCATTCGACTCCAAAGGATCTAATGGAATCAGCTCTGTCAAAACTGTCTAAGTGGGCAGACAGATGTGGTCTTAGTGTTAACTCAGCGAAAACAGAACTAGTGCTATTAAAAAAAGAGGCATAGAATTCCGGAGATCACACCATCAAAAATGAGGGGAACTCAGCTCAGCTTCTCTGACCAATCCATATACATATGTGCACCCATGCAAGACAAACGTTCCAAAAGCATAAACTGCTACGTATTTGCAAATATGTATATGTAGGTACCCTGATCGGGATTGGCAATCACGGTCAATGACTTTTGTTGCAGCCGAGGAGAAGGATATCACCTATTATGCAGCTGCTCAGCGCTATCCTCAGCAAGAAATCAAATTCTGGATGAATACTTCGTCGAACAACTTAGATATTACCGAATCGGATGTCAATACAATTTAGAAATTAATCCAGAAATCAAAATGGTTTCAAGGGTAATCACCAGCTCATGTGGTAACACAATGAAATTCATTTGGTCTAAGTGAAATCTACCGATTACGGGGGACGATCACCTAACCTAACCTGACAAGGATTGATGAAGATTCGTTCTCCGCTGCACCTTTCTAAAACATGATTTAAAGAGCGTTGCATGACGTTGGGGATGATCAAGGCATGCTTTCCACTAGCAACAATCGCTAGGTCATCAGCATAACCGATAGCGATGAACTTTAAACTTTAGAGTTCTATTAGTAGACTATCGACCACTAAAAACCACAATAAAGGAGAGAGTACACCCCCTTGGGGGCATCATTTGACTGCAGTTACCGACACTTGTCCAAGTGAAGAAGTAATTATTTGATTTTCCATCGTTTTGAGGATAAATGATGTTAGACTAATAGCTCTATAATGTTTAGGGAGCTCAGTATGCCTACCACCCAGTTTCGGGATAAATATATTACATTTACCGCCTTCCAAGTCAATGGGATATATCCCCAGTTACAGCTTGCACTAAATAAAGCAACTAGTACACGCAGTATCAAATCTAGTAATTTGTGTAGAAGTACCGAGAGATACTAGCTCTCCCAGGAGCTTTGAATCGTGCATTCAACCTTATCCGAACTAAACACTATGCCTGATAAACTTTGGCTCTACTAGCTACATTTTGGCTTAGCGAATATGTAGCAGAGGACAGAGATGAGCTATAATAATAGTTCTTCTTTGCCGAGGCTGACGATACTTTGTCGAAGGCAAAATTGTTGATTCTGGCTTCGTATAGTTATCATGTACTAGTATATAAAAAATATCGGTATGGAGAACCTTACATGACTTCCTTCACCCCTATTGCAGAATACGCCGGAATGAATGATTTCCGAAATTCGAAAAACGGAATCGTTAAATCCGCTGACTGAAGTGTATCATTACAAAATCATTTTGCAAAGCAGTTTTTTGATATGCAGTTTTATGGAATTTACAATAAAGTCACAAACGCATGCATTACGGTCTTCTTTATGTTCTACAACCTACAAAAGGATTCTTCCAAATCTGTTAATTCTGACAAAACCACTAACCGGATTAACATCAGAATCAACATGTCTTTAGTTCCAGTTTAAAACGCAAACAAAACATGTTGGGCTTTATATTCTATAGTCCTACTTCATTCAAATCGGTTCATTTTCGCATAAGTTAGGTGGTAATGGCACATATAGACATACGCATAGCCGCCACGCGGAAAAGAACTTTTTTTTAACATTTTGAGTATAGTTGTTCGAATCCTTACAACATGGAAGTAAAAACAAATACTGGGCACAAGTTTCAAGTTAGTCTAAGTACACTATACGTTCGCTAACCATACAAATTAGCTTACCGTCTAATTACGAAATATACATAGGAAATAATGAATTTTGATTTAATCAGCGTTTCATAGATAAAAAAAGAAACAATCAGAGATATTAAATGCACTGTCTAGATGTGCAGTCTAACTAATGTTCAACAGCAGAGACAGTATACAAATACAGCTATGGCCAAAATAATAGCAACACTTACTACTTTTCTTTAGTATTGTACGTATCGGTACTCTTTTGTTGGATTCTAGGAAAGCAACGCACTAAAATGTTACGGTAAACTTGCTGTCAACACATTATTGGGAAAAAGCATGGAAAAAAGAAGAATACACGATCGGCAGCAATTACTCTGTGACAAGGCACTGTATTAGTTGGTCAAAAAAATAGCAACACGCAAATTTAAATTTAAAAGGAACTAAAACTAGGAAATAAATTGGTAGGATTTAGCAATTAGATAGTGCACTGATAATTTAATGCCATTTTAGATGATTGTTCTGCATTTAGCAAACAGTATTATGGGCAGAGGAAAGCATTGCTCGGAAGCTAAGCGAGAAACCAGTTTGGCTCTAAGCAATCAAGGCCAATCGTTCCGATGTATCGCAAAATCACTCGGATGTTTCCCAATAATGGCTCGTCAAAAATGTCCACCAAAGACAAAACAATGCTAATAAGGAAAGTCAAAGCAAACCTTTTCATGTCGTTCAGAGATTTAAAATGCGAAGCAGGACTTGAAGTGAGTGCTAGGGCAATTCGCCGAACTCTGGTGGATGCGAAGTTATACGCTCGAGCTCAGAGAAAAGTGCTACTGCTGAAAATAATACACATCCAGAAACGCATTGCCTTTTGCCAAACTCTACCACGTGCCACACGATCCCCTTCAGGCAGCAAAGTAGTGGAGAAAAGTGCTTTGGAGCGATGAAACTAAGATTAACCCTCTCTGGAATTGATGCAATCACTTTGTTTGTCGCCCAGTGGGTGAAGAATGCAATCCAAGGTACACAAAACCCACTGTGAAGCATGCAGGTGGTAGTGTAATGATATGGGGTTGTTTTTCTTGGTCGGCCGTAGGTCCGGTTTACCTCATCGAAGGCATAATGGCCAAAAAAAAGTATGTAGACATACAACAGAATGTCATGCTTCCATGGACCGAAGAAAATATGGCGCTAAAATGGCGCTTTCAGCAAGAAAAGGACCCCAAGCATTCGACAAAGCTTACAAAACTCTGGTTTGAGCAAAATAGTGTCGATGTTTGCAGTGGCTTTCTCAATCTCTGGACTTAAATCCGATTAAGAACCTCTGGAGCCAGCTGAAGATCGAAGTTAATAAACATCACTCCTTAAACAAGCAAAATTTTTGGAGAAACGCTCAGGAAGTTTGGGCTTCAATGCCTTTGGATAAATGTAGCAAATTAGTCGATTCTATGAAGAACAGAGTCGCTCTGTTATTAAAACAAGGGAAAGGAGCAAAATACAGTATCTGAACGTTTTTCTCTGTTATTACTTGGTGTTGCTATTTTTTTATCCAGCCAATTACGCTATCTAAAGCACAATAGTTAAGGCTGATAAAATATACTTTCAACTATACAACTAATTGTACCTAAGATACTCGTATGTTGTAAACATATTTGTCAGTAAGTTGAAACAAAAAAAATTTCAAAAATCCCAATGAAATAGGGGTTATCTTTACCACTGATGAAAAATAATAAGTGTTGCTATTATTTTGGCCATAGCTGTAACTAATTACCAAGCTTGCAATTGTTAAAACCATATAATTACAGAGCACTGTTTAAAGTCTCGCCAAAGGCTCCAAAACGTCTGATTAGCGTCTGTAATGGGTAGTTCTTTAAGTGAAATTGGATTACTAAATATTAAGCGTTTGTATAGAGCAGACATATCAAATTTTATTTAAATTTAAGCCGATATTTTTAAAAATTCCTAAAAATAATTACGATATTATACATGTATATATTATATGTATGTATATATTAGAAATAAATAATGAAAATAAATTAATAAGTATTTAACGCTATGCCTCTAACAAGGCCTGGCCTAGTTTCTGGAAGCCATTTGTGCTGTGCGACACACGAATGGACGGCACCTACAGTTTATGCTGTTTTCGATTAGACACTTTTTTACCGATTGAGGGAAGCTTGGATTTTTCGGTGAGGTAGACCATGAACCTTAAGTCTTCCACTCAGTCATGACGCAGATGACCCATATATACATAATTAATAAGGCTGCATTTAAAAATGCATTCTTCAACTCGTAAACACCGACATATTCGACCATAGTCGCATTTTGTTATTACAAAGTCATGCTTTATGAGCGCACTCATGTTTAACGTTTAACAAGACTAGCATTCCATTCCACTTTTTCATAAAGTTTGGTGTAGATTTTGTTATTTGTACATAATTGAATACATAATGGTATAATGATAGGTTAATACTTTATAACTGTATAAATTAATAACTAAAAAAAATACAGTTGAGCACTCCCTAATTGATTATTGAATATTTATTTGTTAAATTTCCAATGTGCTATCCGTTTGGCGGTTTTGGTAGTCAAGAATCAGATCAGGTGAATGATTTTCGTTCGTGCTTAATTTTATTTCTTGAAATATGTACATACACTGCCGTCCATGAGTCAAATGAACAAAATTCTTTCAAATTCTGTTAGGGTCGGCATTATTACATCTCAAAACATGTAAAGGGTTTTAAGAAAAGAGGAGCGGAATTAAGACATAAACCGATGTAGGGAGTAATAAAACAAAAGTGAAATTGAATGTTTTGGCATAATAACCTTGCATAAAGAAGGACATACAGTGCGTGCTATTCCAGATAAGCTTAAAATATCGAATAATCGACAGTGCACGATACCATGTATCGCTTTAAAGAATCACAGACTCTTATTATTGAGACCCGGAAGACTCAAATTAACATCAAAACAGGAGGACCAGGCTAAAGCAAGAGGGATCGACGGCTTACAGCTCCAGAAATCTGTGCAGAGTTCAACCGCTCGCACTCAAAGCAGATACCAGTAACGACAAAAAGGGGTTTAGCTGCTGCAGGCCTTCACAGTAGAATAGCAGTTCCTTTGCTACGACCTCAAAACAAAGTCAATCGAAGAGTCCAAATTTGAAGTTTTTGGACAAAAAGGAGAGTTTACGTTCGGCGGTATGTTGAAGAAAAAATATTTCCCAGCTGTGTGGTCCCAACAATCAAGTATGGCGATGGTTCAATCATGGTCTGGGAATTTTCCTCTTCCTCCGGTGTTGGACACCTCATCAGTATCGATGGAATCATGAATAAGGGGAAGTACAGGCAACACACCTTACCATCGGATAAGATAATGATCCGAAACATTCTTCCAAGCTTTCCCGAGGATACGTGGACCAAGAAGAACAAGAAACACTGGAAAATATAAAATGGCCTACCCAATCACCCGATCTCAACCCAATAGAGCTGCTTTGGGACAAAGAGGTTCGAAGACAGTGTCCAACATCGAAAGACGAACTTTGGGAGATCTAAAAGTAGCCTGGAGATCAATAACATTGGAAACTATTAAGAAGCTGTTCGATAGAATGTCTAGACTGCCAAAGTGGTGCAAGTACGAGATGGATTTCTGGATGAAAAATAAGTTTAACTCTATTTTATTGCCCAAGTCTTTTTATTTATTAGGTTCAATATTGATGAAGCTATGTACAATAAATTTTGATTATTAAAATGAAAAAGACAAACAGTTTTATATCAATTTCTCTGACAGAATGTATTGTCCGGAAACTTATGGACGGCAGTATATGTACTTGCAACTCCGATAATAATTTTCTGTTTTCTCTGTTACATTTATCATTTATCGCGGAATAAAAACTCCAATAAGTTTGAACTCAAAACACGACACATCGTACGACTCTGCATTTGACTTGCAGAATTGGGGTGAATGTTTGTAAATGAGTAACAGATTTTGAGACCTTTTAAACATTTCAGTTTCAGTAACACTGTTATCATGGTGTATTTTAGACCTCATATCTGATATCGATACACGCACTGAATTTTACCTCAATTCTATGAGAATATTAAGACTTGAAAGTACGGATACTGCATAAATATTTTGGAACTTAAGCACCCGGCTTTTGTCACTTACGGAGGTGTGATTCTATAAAACGATAACACTTTCAAAAGACATTACTAGTGATAGTTAACGGTAGTTAACTATCATTTTGCTATTTATATCATTTTGCTTGTCTCTTTTTGCATGCGATTTGCGTTTATCAATTTACAGAAAGCAAAACTATCACTGGTGATATTCTTTGAGTCTGTTGTAATTTTATAAAATCCCACTCCAGTACAGTACACGTTCACTAATCCGAATTAAGTACAGTTATACATCGATTTACGTCGCCAAAAATGTAAGGAAAGTACCTCTATTTACGTCAGAATTACCTCGATTTACGTCATATTTTGAATTGAATTTTTTGAACGTTATTTTTTTTTTTTTCATTTTAGTATGCTGGGCATTTTAGCTCAGAAATTAAATACAGATGTACATACAGTGCTGGCATGCTAATTAGCACACCCTCATAAAAGAATAAACTTGTGCCTTATTTCATAATACAACATAATTTATAAATTATTATATGTCCATATTACATATTTAACAATCTCTAATCACATTTTGAAATGTTCAAATTTTGAAATTTCAGTAGGCTTTGCTTTATATTTTTTTTATTTTTAAAATAGAGTGCCTTTCGCATTGGCATTTTAATTAGCACACTCAAACAAAAAATTGCGTTTCATTTAAAGCCGTTATTTTTCATTCATCCTATTGTTGTGGTGAGTTATAAAGTATTATTTTGAAGTGTTTAAGTGCATTTAGAAATAGTTATGGGATTAAACAAGAGTTCTACGCCGGAGGAGAGGAGGTTAATATGGCTGATATTCCAGAAGGAGCAAAACGTCAGCAAAATTGCACGGAACATAGATTGTTCGCGAAAAAAAGTGCAAAACGCTTTGAAGCATTATGAAACCCATGGAACATTTGCGGATAAAAGAAAATGCAGACCTAGAAAAACAACGAAAAGAGAGGATTCCATTATAGCCCGACATGCACTTAGAGATCCTTTTGCCACTTCTTCTGAAATTAGAGCGCGTATGGAGCAAGAATATGGTGTAAACATCGCGGCTAGGACGGTGCGACAACGGCTTTTGGAGAACAACCTTCGAGGATGCCAGAGTCCTAAGAAACCGAAGGTAACAGATGGTAATAGGAAGAAGCGAATTGCATTCACAAGAGGCCATTTGGATTCTCCTTCATCTTTATGGAATTCAGTGATATGGAGCGATGAATCCAAATTTAATATCTGTGGTTCTGATGGAAGAACTTTTGTACGACGACCTCCAAACAAGCAACTAGATCCCAAGTACACCAAAAAGACGGTAAAGTTTGGTGGAGGAAGCGTAATGGTATGGGGTTGTTTTAGCTCTCATGGTGTTGGACCTCTAGTCCTTATAAAAGGTAAATTAGATGCTCTAGCATATAAGACTATGTTGTCGAACCACCTCATACCATATCTTGAGAGTTTACCGCTATCATTGTACCGGGAAGCTATTTTCCAGCAGGACAATGCGCCTTTCCATAAGGCCAGGTCTGTAAAAGAGTGGTTTGAAGAACACCAAATATCGGTAATGGATTGGCCCCCTCAGAGCCCAGACCTAAGCCCAATCGAAAATTTGTGGGCTATTATTAAGAGACGTGTCATGGCTTTAAAACCGAGAAATGTGAAGGAGTTATGGGACACAATCCATCAAGAATGGTTTAAGATACCAAAGGAAGAGTGCGCACGCCTCACGTGCTCCTTGAATAAACGATGTGCCGCCGGAATTACCCAAAAAGGGTACCCAACTAAGTACTAGGTAAGTTTACATAAGTTAATTTTAATTTTAACTTGTTATTATTTATTTTTTTATATTTTCAGATGTCTTTGACGAGACTCTGGCGTGTTACGAAAACACATATTTTTTTATTTTTTATTTTTTTATTTTTTTTTATGGTTTTTTTTAAATTTTTTTTTATAAATTAATTAAGTATTAATATCAATAAAAGCAAACATTGAAGATCCTTATTAAATTGTTTTACTTTAACATTCGTTTTATCTTATCATAACTTTGTATGATAGGGTGTGCTAATTAGCGTGCCAGCACTGTATCTACTCGTCATATTTTTTTAGTTATCACAGTTTGTTCAGAGTACTAGCGCATATAATTAAAATCCGTAAGTTTTATTTTTAAAACTGTGTAAAGGTTTGAACATATATTTTGGTAAACCGTTTTGGTGCGTATGCATATAAAGTCAATATTTCATATTTAATGTAAGTAATGTTAAAGGTTAATTCATGTCTGGATAAACAGTTCAAATATGAACACAAAAAGACCATCTGCTGAGCAATCTAAAGGTTCTGACAAAAAACCTCGAAATGTTTTGGAAATAAAATTAAAGTTGCAAATTTTAGAACGTCTAGAGGAAGCTCGATCTCTCAAACTTCCTCCATCGACTGTGCGTTGTCTAAAAGCCAACAAAGAAAAGTTACACACTTGCGCTGAAACATGAGTGTCTACGAGAGATGCAACTATAACCAAACGTAGACCTCCTGTAATGGAAAGAATAGAAAAGCTTTTATATACCTGGATACAAGACTTAAACCAGAAGAAAATTCCGGTTACAACGCTTATAATTCAGCAGAGCTTGTTTAATACAGTAAAAGATCATGGAGAGGGTATTGATTTCAACGCTAGCCGGGGATAATTTGACAAATTTAAGAAGAGGTACATGCTTCACAATGTCAAGTTGAGCGGAGAAGCTGCAAGCGCCGATAATGAAGCAGCAGAAAACTTTAAAAAAATTCAATGACATTGTTGAAGCAGGTGGTTACAGTCCTCAGCAGGTGTTCAATGTGCATGAAACTGGCTAATATTGGCAACGATTACCAAGCCATAGATACAACACCCGGCTTCAAAACTGAAAAAGAAATGCTCACACTACTTTTAGGAGGAAATGCTTTTGGAGATTTCAAATTAAAACCTCTATTTATCTACAATTCTGAAAATCCAAGAGCCTTCCTTGAAAAATGTATCAAAATCTATCCTTCCGGTTATCTGGAAATCAAATAAAAAAGCGTGGGTAAGTGCAGCACTTTTCACTGAATGGTTTAAAGCAGAGTTTTGCCCAGCTGTTAAGAAATACTGCAGTGAAAATAATTTACCGTACAAAGTACTATTGCTTCTCGATAATGCGCCTGGCCATCCTTCGACCCTCCATGGTATTGACGAAAATGTAAAAATCGTATTTTTACCGTCAAATACGACGTCGTTGATACAACCTTTGGACCAAGGAGCTATAGCTTCATTTAAAGCTTACTAGCTTCGAAGAATATTTTCGCACATTATAGAAGAAAAAATTTGGCCCGAGTGTATACCTGCATTGCTTGATCATTAAAAGGAATCTTCGATTGTTTCAGAAGTTCTAAATTTAGCCAGGCAGATTGGTTTTTCCGAAGTGGATGAAGAGGACATAAGTAGATTTAATTAATATTCAAGAAGAACCTCTTACTGATGAGGAACTCATTCGAATTTTAAAAAGCTCAGAAGAAGACATCGTACCTGAAAGTTCGGAAAAAGATAAATTCTCTACGAAAGAAATGTCATCCTTTTTTCACCATATAGAGTAGAGGAGGCCTTAAACATCGGCTAAGTTGATAGTTGATAGTCATTTTTGATTATCAACTACTCCTTACTCTGTGTAAAATGATCAAAAAATGTATCCTTAGACTTGGCAACCCAGTTCAAATTTGAATGTCAAGGCTTAGAAAATGTCAAAAAAAAATCGTTATTAATTTTTCGTATTGTGTTTGTGAGGAACTTTTAAAAATAAACAAAGTGTAAGTACATAAAATTGATTATATTATATTGTTTATAATTGGAATTTAGTTTATTCGTTCTTTTTGAAGGAGTCAAGCCAATAAATGTGAAATGGGAATGCTCACTAAATACATGGAAGAACACCCAGATCTCGCCAAGTCATATAACGGCATGTCTAGCGTTGGAAGAGCTGTCCAAAAACAACAATGGGAAAAATTAACAAACATCCTTAACGCGAATGGCCAACCAAGAAAGTCCGTTGCAGAGTGGAAAAGGGTAGGTACTATTTATTTTTCAATAATGAATAGGTATGAACAGTTCGGAAATATGTAACAAGAAGGAAACTCGCGCAAAACAAAGCGTCCTTGATGAAGACTGGTGGTGGGCCCGTCGATTTAAAAGCAATAGACGCCACGGACGAAGCAATTTCCGCGGCATGCGGTTTGGAAGCGTCCGTGCATGGAGTTCAAGGTGCACATGCATTTGCTAGTTTTGCAAAAGTTAGGTACTTATTTTAGCAAAGTTTATATTATTGTTAATTATTGTAATTATTAATCGTTCCATTACTTAGAAACCAATTTAGAGGAAGAACTAAATTCAATGTTCAATACTTTAATTGAAGATGTAGTGGACGATACCACAAAGTAAAGATGTGGTAATTCCAAACCACCACCAACCAAGAAGATTGGCGAAGAAGAAATATTTAAGAAACAAATCGGGTTGCAGGAACTATTTTTTGCCAAGCAAGTTGAGCCTTAATTGTAATAAAGGACGCAATAAGGGAGTTTGTTAAAAACTTAAAAAACACACCAAATAGCAAACGAAAATGACTGAAATATTTGAAAATGACACCTAAATAGCTACCACACGAAAACGACAGTTCGAAAATGACTATCAACTTGATAATCAACTTACGCAGAGCAAATTTTGATTATCAATATTCAATAATCACCTTAGCCGATTCCACCCCAGGATAAAAGTGAACTGGTTTCGTTTAAAAAGCACCGTTGTATAAAGAAAAGAAACTTAACTGAACAAATTATTTTAAACCATCAGCATCAACATCTACAACTACTCACACTCAGCAAGAACAAATAGCACTGATCCTTTCATAAAGCGATGAAGATTTACTTTAAAATTATATACATACATATGTATGTTTATGATTCAAACACACATTTTCAAATACATTTTCTTATCATAAATGTACATAGGTTATGCATATAAATACTTTTGTAATTATTCCATAGAATTAAAAAATGTAAGTTTCAGAAAGTATATACGTTATGTACGCGTGAATATTACCTTAAATATTAATTTTTGTTAATAGCTTTTAATTAATTTTTTATTAACAATATTCAAAAATAAATCAAAAAAAAGCTAAGTATTTTCTACTGTTTCAATTTAGGCCAGGAGTGATGGAACCAATTAGCGACGTAAATAGAGGTATTCCTGTACTCCTATTCTCTATTCCCTTTCGAATGTCAAAATTATTCGAAAGAGCTTTCCGATTCTAGTTTGATTTGGCATTATCTATGTCTTTCTTACATTCGAAAACGCTTCTAAAGATCTTCTGACAACATTCGAATTTTATTGCTAGTCTCGCGCTTTCTAATGCCATTGACAAAACATCGCGAAGAGTTTTAATTGATTGTATTATATTAATTCATGGCTTAGATGTCAACGTGAATTTTCACGTTCGCACCCCTATTGCGATTGTCAATTATCAATTGGTATTTGGTATTTATCAACAAATTCCTTTAATCGGTATTGTGATTGTCAACTATCAATGGATTGTTGATCCAGTGTCAATTTCTATTAATTTTTGATTGTGAATACTAAAATCGGTATTGCGAGTGTCAATTGTCATTGACTTTTCTGTCATTTTGCAACTGTTTCTTCTTTCAACTGCAAATAACTAGTTGTTGAAAAGAAAAGAAATTTGATAATTGAGATATAACACGGGATTGCAATAAAATATACGGTTTTCTGTATAAAGTTTATAATTTATTTAACTGATTTGATAATTTTTCAGAGGGCTAAAATAGTTAGCAACAAAAGAATAAATGAGCCGGCTAGTTGAGCTGATGGAGCAAAACTTAGACGTTGCCAAGGGATTGTGCTCCAAAACAGTGTCGCAAAAAAATGGATTGATATTGCAACAGGCCTGAACATCCTAGGCCCACCGTCGCGTGAATTGCACAAATGGCAAAGTTGCTTCCTTCTTGCTAATTCCAAAAACGTATATATTCCCCAGAACTCATACTTATTAAAATAGAATTTGATTTTAATTTTCAAACAAAATATCAAAAGCAAACCCAATTTTCAAAACAAATGTCAAGAAAGCGTATTTTATTCACAACAGTCAATTTCATTCACAATGCTGACAACCTTTATCAACTGAGTTACACAATACAAAAGTATCAATTGATTGAAACTTTTTATCAACTATCAATTGGTTGTTGATTGACAACCGCAATAGGGGTGTCGGTCTGCAAAAAATAAGAGAAAAGATCTTTAGTAAATGTCCTTTTTTCACTTGCAACCAACAAACAAAATGGAAAAACATCTCATTGGTAGTGCAAAGCATATACACACACAAATAAATACCGATGGGACGGCCCGGCCTGTAGTATGTAGATCACTTTCTTGTTGCGTGTATATCACAAACTAAATGTGTTATAAAATGAGTCTCAAAAATTGACAATAAAGTAAGACTTTTAATAGTTTCACTAAAAAACTTTTAAGTTTTCATTAGCTTTTAATTGAATTTTCTTATCTGAACCACCAACAGTGAACTATAGTTTCCAACCAGCTAAGTAGTTGAAGAGCAGTTATAAATGCTTAAACATTTCGGGGGGGATATCTATATTAATATTTGAAAAGATATGAAACAACAAAACTAAAATACACACTCAAATTAAATATGTATAGACTTAATACTCTGGTACATACATATATACGAGTATGTATGTAGGTACAATCACCACTATTATAGAATCCACCAGGGGGAATGATTCACAAAACTAGAAGATCGCTAAAGTGTAACAAGAGAAAGTGAATCGAACGAGCGACAGAAATTTCCGATCCGCCGTACTAAGGTCGATACACTTCAACAGATTTAACGTATTCGACTTTCATAAATCATTCCCCCTCGGCAGATTCTATCATATAATAGAGGTGTATATTTAAACCATTCTTAATTCCTTAAATTAATTCACCGGATACGTATTGAGGGAAAAATACTTAAAAACTTAACATACTGGGGTAACGGATAAATTTTGAAATCTGTGTCCACAAAGAATAAGAGCATAACTATATTCTTTACCATTTTGCAGAGGATGAGCAATTTTTCTCTGCATATAATTTTCGTCACATTTGTCACACAAGAGAGAAACATTCTTCTTCTTCTCCTTACGGCGAAGTTATGATCCGGAGTAGAAGGATCACAACCCTCCCTCTTCACTGCATCCCTACTGGTCCGCCTGTGGGGTTTGCCACAAGAGAGAAACATTGCAAAATAAAATAAATAAAACATGACTAAAGAAACGCAAATTGATTTGAAAAGCGCATGTAGAAGCGCTTGCTTAAGAATGAAAATAACGTAGGTACATATGTATATGTATAAATGACGTATCTAATGTATACATTTTTATTAGGGTGCTTCTTAAAATCTTTTGAAAAAAATGCCAGAGTACTGTATTTATTTTTTAATTTGATCAAGTTTTAGAGGTCGCTACCACGTGTAAAATACTAATTTTCTAATAAAATATTTATTCTTATTACTTAGTACGCGAACATATGGAAATTGTGCTAACAGAATTGTCAGAATGGGCAGAGACCAATGGGCGGCTTATCGTAAACCCAGGGAAGACGGAACTGGTACTGTTCACAAGAAGATATAAAGTACCGAAATGAAATCCGCCAAAGCTGAAAGGCTCGCGACTAAGCCTCTCCACCGAGGACAAGTACTTGGGGCTAATATTCGACTCCAAACTATACTGGAAACGGAAGAAGGAATGAAAAAAGCTCTCAATGAATTTTACGCATGCATGTCTTTGGAAAAAAAAATCGAGCCAGCAATCACACATTGTACACTGGTTGTATATAACGATTGTGAGATCCACTATAACCTACGGTTCAGTTGTATGGTGTGGGAGAGGACAAACACAAAGTCATACCTACAAATTCTGAACAATGAATAGTCTGCCTAGGCATAACAGGTGCACTAAAATCCACACCACAATCCGGTCTGGAAACACTACTGCACTTCCAACCTCTAGAGTGTTACATAAAGAACGTTGCAGCCAAAGGAGCTCTCGACTGAAAAAGAACAACATGCGCGAATACTGGATATCTTTAATCAAGCAGGACTTATGCCCTACATAGATTACGACAACCCCAGTATGACTTCAATAAGAACTTCACGGTCTCTTTACCCTATAGACAGGAATGAAATAAGTCTAACACTAACATGGAAGGTAAAGCCATCTTCGCAGACGGCTCGAAGACGAAGATAGGAACGAGAGTAGAAGTTTTGTCAGAGGCACTGAGTATTAACAAGTCATACAGACTAACCGACCATGGATATAAACATCTGTGTGGACAGCCAAGCAGCACTTAAAGCGCTGAACTCCAATCTCCTAAACTCAAATGTCTAAAGGACTGCCTAACGGCACTTGTAGCTATAAATCAGCACACAATCTGACTCTGCTGGGTCCCTGGACACACAGAAATAGAACGGAACGAAACGGCAGACAGACCGGGCAAGGACGGCTCTCGCATGGATATACTGCTTGCAGACAGCAGGTTCTACCGGCCTTCAATGCAACTAAGAACATATAGACAGCATCATCATAAATATGACTGTGGAACAATGGCAGCGCATTGGTAGCTGTGTAATAACCCGCAGCCCTCAACCAACGCAAAAAGATAAGTCCCTATTGTCTTTCAATAGAAATCAAATCCGGATACTGACTAGGTATCTTCACTAACGACAATGACTTCTGTAGAAGTTGTAGGGACGAAGAAGAAATAGAATCAGTAGAACACCTCCTATGCCACTGTTCGGCTCTCCACGACGCTCAGGCGCAAAATTATTCGATAGCCTGGAAGATCTGGCAAAGTTACCTCTAACTGACCTTAAGAACTTCATTAACAGATCCAAATGTTTTTGTTAGTCACATGTCATCCATGTACTTTAAGGGTGATCGCAATGGGCCAACTGGCCTCACGAGTTTACGAAATTACACATGCTGTATACATCCATCCTATCCTAACCTAACCCAGTATGCAAACAACTGCTGACTATTCAATATAATAAAAGAAATTATTTTTGCGGATGAGTACTTGAGCCTCCCATTTCACTTCGCCAACCTACACATTTCATATACTCGCAGCAGGTAACGCAATGTTGTGAGAGTGAATGCAAGTCGATTTTGTTCGTACCGCACTCTGGTTAAGTCGCTGTTAAATTCATTATGGCATCTAGTAGTGGCACAGCAATATCAACTAGAAATAAAACAAACAGCTGATGAGGAATGTGGTCCTTCAAAATTTAATGTAAATAGTTTTTCTATTCGTCGCCAGAAGATGAAGTATCGACAGACCGCATTTGCATAGGGATAGTCCCTGGAGAAGGAGTATCATTCAGAGCTCCTACTGGCCTACACCGTGCTAAGTCAATGGATAAAATTATATTTGTATATTGCCTGCAATTTTTTCTATTTAGGAAAATCGGCATGAAGAAGATCCTTCATCATATGTGGTACTTCTCGGAGCTTGCAGCATTCGCTTTAAATTAAACGACAAATAGTAGTCACATTAAATAATGAAAAAAAAAAAAACGTTCGATGTCAATCTAATATTCGAAAAGGATATC
Organism: Pocota personata; assembly: GCA_963082735.1. Classification (NCBI taxonomy): domain Eukaryota; kingdom Metazoa; phylum Arthropoda; class Insecta; order Diptera; family Syrphidae; genus Pocota; species Pocota personata. The sequence goes on along the minus strand of OY720431.1, from coordinate 66,113,852 downwards.
GAAGGTTTTGGATCCAAAAACAAATTAAGATTTTCTAATTTGGTATTTCATCAGAGTTTTTGAAGAATGAGGTTGAAATTTGGCATGAATACAGTTGGTTGTACGGGTATCATGAATGATATTGCTGATTTAGGTGTAACCTTAATTGAAGAGTAGAACAAATTAATTGGTGAACAAGGATTCACCGCTGTTAGTTAAGCAATACAGATTCCAATTGTTATCCTAATTTGTTTAATAATTAAAATCCGTTATGAAAAGGCCAGTTAAGTCATTTACATATGAAGAAATAGTGCATAATTATATACATGTAAGCTCCTTAAATTAAGAAGAATAACGTGAACATTATTCTTGAGTTTTTAATAAAATTTGCCAAATTTCGAGAACCGGTAGCGACCACTAAATGTAAATTTTAAAATTATTTAAAAAAATGTTTTACAGATCATGGAACTTCATCGGAAGTTGCTGCCCGTAAATTTGAAAAACAATTTTTTGTTTCGACCAAATAAGAACCACCTTAATATGTACCTAGTCTAGTCATAAATATTGATACAATTTGTATTGCAACCATTTTAAATAAAGTATTAGTTGCACTCTTTTCATGTTAACCGTTGCTTTTATGCTTTTTGGTCGCGGAAAACATTTTTGTTTTTAGTCGTTTACAATCATGGAATGGGGTGTCATAGAAGATCGTGTCGTTGTGATGGGCTTATACAAGTGTAATATGGCAAAAGGTGATATCTATAAATTATTCGAAGATACTGGTGGAGTACGTGACCGTCAAAGATTCAGCAGTCCACGCACAGTGAGGACTCCGGGAGCCATCAAAGCCGTGCAGGGTCGAATCGAACGCACACCACTGAGAAAGCAGATCTTGTCGCAGGAAATGAACATTTCGCAAAAATCCATGTCTTGCATAATCAAAGAAGACTTGGGACTTAGTGCCCACAAAAGACACACTGGTCACCTGCTGATAGTCGCATTGAAGCAAAAACGTAAACAAAAATCAAAAGCTCTCTTAAGGCGGTACGCTAAAAATGCTCACAGACAAATTCTGTTCACCGACGAGAAAATTTTGACCGTCGAAGAAACTTTTAATAAACAAAATGATCAAGTGTATGCTCGGCCGTGGTGTAGTGTTAACATCATTGCTTGTCACGCTGTTGGTTCACGGTTCGAATCCTGATAAATAAAAAAGTCGATCACTTGCGAAAATTATGTCAACTCTACTGTAAAGACATAACATTGGCAGTAGGGTGGTAATATGGCTAAAATGCAACTTGATCGTGATATCAGGAGGACGGAAAAAATACTGTGAATCATAAGCAACGACAATAATAGCGAAAACAAACAAAATACTCCCCAGTTATCTGGACAGCCACCCTTGGAGTTTACAGAAACTTAATAACACATGAGTTTCAAATTACACCACTCTGTCTTTCTCTTTCCACAAAAAAGCACGTGTTCTAAAAATTAGTATAAGGGTATACATATCCCCTTTAATACGTGCAAATTATAAAAAAAGAAAAAAGAAAAAAAAAAAAAAAGAAAAAAAGAAGCTTCAGAACTTATTCCAAGGATTGAAAGAGGCCACCACCCCAGAAATGTAATGGTATGGTGGGGAGCTACGATGGCATAACAAACCTCGATTTTTGTGAAAAAGGAGTCAAGATTTCGACGAAAGTTTACTAAACCACTGATTTGGAAGACGTCGTTAAGCCTCTAAGCTGAACAATGTTCGCAAACGAGCACTGGACATTCCAACAAGATTCTGCTCCAGCCCACAAGGCGAAAACCACTCAAGAGTGACTAAAAAAAAATGTACCCGACTTCATATCACCGGATGATTGGCCAGCTGGTAGTCCGGACTTCAACCCTTTGGATTACAAGTTGTGATCCGTTCTTAGAGGGAATGGTCTGCTCTACTCATCACCGAAATATTGAGTCTTTGAAGCGAGCCCTTGTCCGCGCTGTCGACAACTTTCCGATGAATGAGGTCCGTAATGCGATTGCTGTAGCTAGAGATTTGACAAATAAAAAGTATAAATTTGTTTTTAAAAATATCAGCGCATTTTCATTTGGCATAAGTTTTTCTTTGTATCATTATTTATGACTAGACTAGGTATAAATAACGCTAGTATAATATGAATCCTCGTTTTGGAGTGCTGATGTATAACGGTACGTGCAAAACATTATACTCTCATTCTTTGTAGCTTAGGAGCCGTTACATGCAATTAAATGATAAACTTAGAGAAGATCAAGATTACACAAATACGAAAGTTTGCCAAAATGTGATAACAGAAAAATAGCTGGTAGTCAGATCATTAGGCAATGTATTCCTTGCAAATAGAGAACTTAGAAAATACATATGATACAATTTACAATGGGTCCGATGGGGGCCCGGTACTCTCATCACCCTCTCTAATCAAGAGCGATTTACAAGACCGAGTATACATTGTACTAGTTAGAGTAGTTAATATTAAATCTAAAATTTAGTCAAAATTGCACAGAATTAGAAATAATTTATTACTTAAAGTGGCATGCTTTTATGTACATTTAGGTTAAAATAAGAGTTACTCTCAAGAATTTAGAAAGTTAGTTGTGATAGAATATTTAAAGAAAGTCAATCAGAGCTACAACTATTCCCGCCATTTCGCGATGTCGATGCCAGCTCTAAAAAAAAATGACTGCAACGATTTGGTAAAAACTAATTTCGTATCGGAAAACGATGATAGTCGCCTAGAGGGCATTAAATCATTTTCTGTGAAATTTGTGGAATTGGTTGAAGCATTTTACTTTCAGAACATAGGTTGTACTTTAGTTTCAACTAAATTAAATCGTTACCACTTCATTTGATTTGATCAAGGCCTAATAAATTGTTTTCATTGCCCGGTAGTATTTCGTAAATATTAGTTTTCTTATAATAAAATTAGTATATTTATATTTGCTCTTGATTGTGAGATTTTATTGCGTCTTGATACGGCTGTTGGGATCATACCTTTCCTTTTTTTAATATAAAGCGAGGGATCTATTTGTGAACTCGAGTCTAATGACAGGACAATTGTGAATTGTTATTTGTGAACTCGAATGAGAGCTTCTCAAATGAGATAAGTTTTTCAGTAAATAAATTGTGGAATTTTCGTTCAAGTATGACGACACTAAACCATAAGAAATCAACGTGTCACAATGTCGCTTCCACCTCGACCTCACGTTCTCCATTCGTAAAGAAAAAAACGTAATGCTACGTAACGACACTCTAACTCGAGGCAAAAGTTGAGATGAACTGAACTTTTGCTTACTTTGACAGAAAATTTAAACAAACTAATTCGACCGGCATTTGAGAAAGCAGTGTTGCTAGTGTTGTTCTCAAAAAAGTGACAGCTGTTGTCTTTTCAGAAATGTCATTTGAAAGCGCTCAATATAACGCTGGTATATAACGAGACGAAGACGAGGTCGAGGCGATATTGTGTGTTAGGTATTATGGTTGCCATTCTTTTTGAACTCTACTACATATTGGTTTAACATTTCGCTCACAATTCTTATTTGAAAATAAATTTTCGTCACTGCGCCTGCAAAGTTCGACGAACAGAAAAACACTAACTTTAAAGAGGTCAAAGAAAATGCATTTTTTAAGCGGGAGACTCAAGGTTCGAGGGGGCGGGTTTCCATTATGCGCACTGAGCAACATTTTTTTTTTCTGGCTTAAAAAACATAAATATAATATTTTTTTCTTGAGGAAATGAAAAATTTTGTTCGCATGTTTTTCATTTGATTATAGTTGAGAACAGTGTTGCCAGTTTAAGTGAAAATCACCTGGCGCTTTAAACGAAGTTACATAGTTGAATAAGTGTATACCAAAAACTGTCAGGCCTGTAAGAAAGTCTGGTGTATTTAAAGTACATATGGCAATACCTATACTTTCCAGAAATCACTTAGCACAAACGTTATGCGAAGTGAACGCGTCCATTTGTGCAGTTTGTATGCATGCACTTTTCTGTGAAAATTGAAAACTTTAAAAGTAAAAACAAAAATAGAAAAAAAAGTTTCCGCAGACAAATTCTTTTACAGTACATCTAGAATAAGTCAATTTAAAAAAAAAAAAATTTGCTTAGCGCGCATAATGGAAACCTCATCCCAGGACTATATCCATAACCCAGTTATGGAGAGAAAGGAGAGGGTATAGGGAAGAGTTAACGATTGGACAGTCTTCTTCTTCTTCTTCTTCTTCTTCTTACGGCGAAGTTATGATCCGGAGTAAAAGGATCACAACCCTCCCACTTTACTGCATCCCTACTGGTCCGCCTGTGGGGTTTGCCGTAATTTCTTCAAGCTCGTAGCTGCAACCTTTCATACTTCCAAGGTTCCAACTCGCGACTCTTAGGTTACGCCTAAGCCGTTGCATTATTTTGCTATCTCCCGGAAACTGAATAGCTTTGACCCGAGCATTTCTGCTCGTCCCAGGATCACAGCCATGCGTAGCATTGGTAGTGCCTGGCGAGGTAGTGCTTTTCTTTTCCATAGGGTTTAGGGTTTAAGCGTTTTTTTGGTTTTGACACGTGCATGCTCCTGATTTTTTGATTTATGTTTGATCTTACTTTTACAGCACCGGTGATCTCCAGTCGTGTCAACCCACGGATTCGCATGCACACTTGCGGGACAGTTTTAATTAAGATGATATATGTATCGCTAGGCTCACCTGGATATTTTAAAAATTGCCTAGATGTGATTTTCCCCTTAGTCGCCTTCTACGACAAGCGCATCTACATTCGTTTTGAATGGTTAAAGATCTTCTGAACTTCACTGTGCGCCCGATGGCAGGCTTTAGAATAGAAGGGTGTGCGGAAGATGCCGAACGTGTATTACAATTGAACCAATTGAACGGACGGACTGGCGCGACAGAACTTTACTACACAGACTAAATGTATCAAAATGTAGTAAGATCTGAAAAAATTGCTTTTAAAAAGTTTTCTAAAATAGTCAGCAACAAGTACTACAGTGAGCTCAAGGAAAAAACAATTTGCGAATGCAAGAAAGTGCAGCATCGCAAATGGAGGTATCCCAAAAATATTTAATTCCAAAATCGATAATAAGCCATTTGATTCAGTTTTATAACTCCGATAATTCTGTCAAAACGATTCACCGAGGTGGCAACATACCGGGAAGTAAAATCTTTAATAAGGACGATTAAAAGTAATCCCTTCGTGTCATCGAGTCAAATGAAATAAACTTAGATGCGAGCGGCAGGACGATTTGTCGTAGAACTGTTGATGGTGTTCTTTCACCATTCAGGGTAGTAAAGAAGTCATTTATTTCGCCCAAGAACAGAAAGGCAAGATTGAAATTTGCAACTGACCACATCAATGGAAAACTATACATTTTCCTAGGAATCTAAATGCAACTTAAAGGGATCGGATGGATTTCGTTGTGTACGCCGGCCAATCAAGCTCTTGAACCTCAATATTCGAAGGGGACGGTTTAATATGGAGGAGGGAACATCATAGTTTGGGGATACTTCTCTGGAAAGAGTTGGTCCGATTCATAAAATAGAAGAATTATATAGTCAGTGAGGGTGGCCGTGGTGTAGTGGTAACATCATCGCTCACGGTTCGAGTCCTGATGTCAATAGTCATCTATTTATTTCGCATGAAATAAATAAAAAGTCGATCAATTGCGAAAGCTTATGTTAACTCTACTGCGAAGGCATAACACTGGCAGTAGGGCGGTCATATGGCTAAAATGCAACTTGATCGTGATGATGACATCAGGAGGACGGAAAAAAAATACTGTGAATCATGAGCAACGACAAAAAGCAAAAACAAACAAGCTCCCCAGTTATCTGGACAGCCACCCTTGGAGTTCACTGAAACTTAATACCAGCTGTGTTTCAAACCAACTACACCAATCTGTCTTTCTCTCTGTCTCTTTCCCTTCCCTCAAAACGCCCGTGTCCTAAAATTAGTATAAGGGTATTCATAACCCCTTTCACACGTGCAAATTATAAAAAAAAAAAAAATAGTCTTGTGTAAAAAATTAAAACCATTAGGAAAATTTGATGAAATCATGACTTTTGAATCTTCCACTTTTGTTATTTAATTTTTTATAAATAGAAAAATTGACTTATTATATACGTTCTGCTCTATTAATTAAATAACTTTTTTCAACTTAAGCAGAAGCACTTCATTCAGAAATAAATAAAAATAAGAGTACGCGCCTGTGTAATATATTAACACCACAATATATCAATAAAAAATAATAAAAAAAGAACCATATCAACCCTGTTGAAGGCAATTAAAAGTACCGTTGCACTTTTTGTGTATAACAGAGTCTGATACTTTGATAATAATCAGTTCACCTTTGACATGCATTAGTGAGTAGTCATAAGTTTATTCATTTCAATTGGAAACACGAAAGTGATTTCAAAAACAATAAGATGGGAAGGAAATCTATTGACAAAATAACTTTATGGCAGGTAAATCAAATAAAATAAATCAGCATTGAAGAATTTTAGAGATTTTCCTTATCTGTAGATTATTGCTCTCCAACTGATTAAGAGAACGATCAGTGGCGGAACAATAGCGAATAAGTAAAAGTGGCGGAAAAGGAAATAGCACATCCATAGACAACCTTATTATCAATTATATAACTTTCTTCAAACTTAAACTAAAATAATTTTGTTGATGTCACTGTGCATATCGAACATAACTGCGTGTATAACGGGTATTTTTAACTCCACGTGTCTTCATTTGAGTAAGTGAAGTCAGTGAAACAGCTGGAAAAACAAATAGCACTTTTGCGTTTTTGTGTTAAAAAATTGATTTCCAACAATTATATATTGTAAGTTTAAATTTATTTTATGTATTAAAACATATCTAAGTAGTTTCGTATTAGTATAATAATGGGAAAGGGAATTCACTGCTCCGTTGAAAAAAGGATGGCAATCTTCAACATGTTCGAAAGTGGAAGGCCTATTTTGCAAATTGCTGAGGGTTTGAAGTGTTTATAATCCTTTATAATGGTTTGTAATGCTTTAAAACATATTAAAAATCACAAGACACGTGAGAACCTCCCAAGAAAAAAACTGCCAGAAAAACAACAAAAGCCATGGACAGGGCAATGGTAACGGCAATTTGAAGAGACCCATTTAAGACGTCAACTGACATAAGGAACCAAATTCAAGATAAATATGGTGTTAATATAACGTCAAAACTTGTCCGCTACCGCCTAACAGAGGCAGGGCTTCATGGATGCATTGCAAGGAGAAAGCCACTTGTTTCAGCCAAGAACTTAAGCAAACGTTTTGTGTTTGCCAAAGAGCATCTAAATAAACCTGTTCAGTTTTGGAAAAACGTCTTTTGGAGCGACGAATCCAAGTTCAGTAGACTTGGATCGGATGGCTAAGTGTACGTCGTCGCCCAAAAGGTCAAGACATTAATCCAAAATACACGATGAAAACGGTCAAACACGGTGGCGGGAACGTAATGGTTTGGGCAGCATTTTCGTGGCATGGTGTTGGTCCTATAGTTACAGTATCTGGCAGGATGAATCAACATCAGTACAAAGGTATATTGTAGAATCATATGGAACCTTATGCTTCCGAAAATCTGCCCTTGGCCTGGAGGTTTGACCATGATAATGGCCCGAAGTACACAGCCAAAACCGTGCAAGCTTGGTTTCGGGATAACAGAATTCAAGTTTTAAGTTGGCCGCCGAAGAGTCCGGATTTGAATCCAATTGAAAACCTGTGGAATGATGTGGACAAGGCTATCAAAACAAAAATAATTGAAATCGTGGACGATTTATGGACATCCATCCAGGAAGCTTGGTATTCCATACCACAAACACACTGCCAAAGGCTTGTGGAAAGTTTGCCAAGGAGACTTGCTGCTGTCTTAGATAACAACGGATATCCCACTAAATATTAAAGGTAAAAAATATGAATAGATAGAAAAAATATCAAAAATTTTCTAATTTTTTCGTGTTAATTCTTTGCAGTGCTATTTCTTTTTCCACTTACTTTTCAACCTTTTTGGAGTTTTTTTTATTTTTGTGTTGCGTTTTATGAAATTACGTTAAAAATTGTTATTGTATTATGTACTTAAGCTAATAATGAAAACATTGAATAAGTATTTATAAACGTATTCGTGTTTTTTTCTTATATTACAATACATTATTACAAGGTTTGTAGGTAAAGTGCTATCTCTTTTTCAGCCACTGTATACGGTACTGTTTCAAATAGAGCCAATTCAGGTCGAAAAAACAAAACTAGCAGTGAAATATCACCATCTCACATACGCAGAATTCTCTGCGAAGAAAATTTACGGGCTAGATCTGCAACCAAAAAGTGTTTGCTAACAAAAAGGCATGCCAAAGAAAGGTTGTTATGGTGTAAAATACGAAAAAATTGGACAACAGAAAATTGGAAAAAAGTTTTATTTTCTGACGAAAACTCTTTTCAACTTTTTCCGAATGGTCAAATTCAAATCCGACGACTTCCCTCGGAGCAGTACCTTCCGTCATGTATTCAACGACATCAACAAGGTGGTGGAGGAAAAGTCACTGTATGGGGTGGTATTTCGTGGTCTCGTCTCACAAATTTAGAAATTACCTCAGGCACAATTGATCAAGATTCTTATATGGACATTTTGCAAAGAAATATGCTACCCTTTCTTGAAGACGAAATGCCTCTAATAGGATCTTTATTCCAACAAGATAATCCACTTCCCCACACCGCTAGAAGAACTATAGCATTTCTTAATGAAAATAATGGCCTGCCTGCCTGCTGTCCTGACTTTGTTTGGAAGATGTTGGGAGATAGAAAATGCTACCAACGAATATCATTGATTTGAAAAGAACATTAATACAGGAGTGGGACAAAATTCCAATCGAAGCGATACACAATTTAGTGGCTTCCCTTCATCGAAGAGTCAATGATTGTATTCGGACCTAGGGTTATTATTTTAAAGGCTAAAGAGGTCTTATTATTTTACACTGGAGTATATTTTTGTTTTTATTTATTTCCAAATAAAGTGTTTCTGCTTAAATTGAAAAAAAGTTATTAAATTAATAAAGAAGAAACTAAGTATTATTTGTTTCCCAATCTGAAAAGCTTTATAAAAGCTATAAAAGTCAAAAATCATGATTTCATAAAATTTTATTAGTGGTCTTAATTTTTTACACACGACTGTATTATAATTACAAGGACATTCTTGAGAATATAATGCTGTCACATGCTGAAAGAGGAATTGCTTCTGAAATGGATATTTCAACAAAATATTGAAATAAAGACGCTGATTTTTTTTGTTTTTTTTTTTAAATTGATCGGCATGTTTACAGTATTATTTGTTTACGTTATGTTTTGGTTATAAAGAAATGTATTTGCTTTTTATATTTGTGTTTTTGAGCACAATTACTACTTTTAAGAAAAAGATAGCAAAATATATTTTAATTTAAGCAGTTTTACCCATCAATTTTGCGTTTGTTTTTAAGTTGCTTTAGTTATGGCCAACACTGTATGTATGTACAGAGCTGGTCAAAAAAATAGGTGTGAGGAATTTTTTTTTATAAACTCCAATTTTTTAATATTAATAAAATTAAAGTAATTGTGCATCAGTTATTCTATGCATCAGTTATTCTTTGCTGACGATGGAGCTATCATAAGCGAAGATCAAATGGCCTTGCAACGAGCACTTGATGTATGGGTGGATGTTTTGGAGGGAAATGGGTACCGTATTAGTTCGAAAAAGACAGAGTATCTGTGCTGCCCGTTCTCTGATCCACACCGGCCTATTCCAGACAATTACTTGAATGGAAAAGTGCTTCCCAAGTGTGAAAAGTTCAAATATCTGGGATCTATGATCAAAGCGAAGCAACTTGTGATGATGACATCAACCATCGCGTAAGCGTAGGGTGGATGAAGTGGCGGGAAAACTCCGCTATCTTCTGTGATCGAAAAATGCCCCCTAAGCTTAAAGGAAGACTCTACACCGCAGTTGTACGTCCGGCGCTCACATACGGTTCACAATGCTGGACAATGTACAAAAAGTATGAGGGCAAATTAACGGCAGCTGAGATGAAGATGCTTCGCATGACAACAGGAGTAACGCAGATTGATAGAATAAGACGTTCAAAGATTCGAGGAAGCCTTTATGTAAAAGACCCCATCACAAGCAAGATAGAGCACGACCGGCTCAGTTGGTATTGTCATGTTCAAAGGAGAGATCCTTCGAACCCCGTCAAAAAGGCAATATCAATCAACGTTCCTACGCAATCGCGCAAAAAAGGCAGACCAGAAAACAACTGGATCACACAAATGCAAAAACACCAACATTTGATTGGCCTCAGTGATCCGAAACCGGGAAGTCTGCCGGTACTTTCTGAGGTCAAACCGGCAAACCCCACAAGCGGACCAGTAGGAATGCAGTAAAGTGGGAAGGTTGTGATCCTTCTACTTCGGATCATAACTTCGCCGTAAGAAGAAGAATAAGATTAAAGTAATTTAACAAATTTTGTAAACTAAATGGTTTTAAAATAAAGAAATAAAAAAATTAAGCTGCAAAAACTGGCGATGCTAATTTTCGCGCTTGGCCAAAAAATAGATGTGTCGTCCTAAAATATGAATAAATTATGGTTTCTTGCCAATTTATCGTTTGCCTTACGCTAATAACCTGAGTATCTTCCATTATTATACAAAACTTTTTGGATTCGGCGTGGCATTGAGTTTATAAATTTTTGGCATGTTGCCAAAAGTATGGAATGCCACACTTTTTGAACTGCTTCCCACAATTTGTCCCCGTTTGTAAAATACTGATCCTGGGGTTTGACTGGGCTATGGAATGGTACACACTTTTTGATTACGGGGAGACCCGCCGTATGTTATGGATTATTATTCTGTTTTCTGTTGAAAGTGCCATCGGAGGGGCGTATTTTCCTCGGCAAATGAAAGCACGACATTTCTCAAATTTTCCCTACTCGTAGGGCTGACACTATACCAAAAGCAGGACCCATACCATGATATTTCCCCCTACGTATTTGAGGGTTTTCTTTGTATACCGAGCGTGCTTATCTTTTCCTTTTGGTCTCGCCTAACATTTCAGCCAGAATACGAGAACAAATTTATTTTCATCGAAAATTCGAATTCTGTAGTCTTCTTCGGATTGTGCGTGCACTTATTTCGTTGCCAATTTGTTCTGTTATAGTCCTTGACGAGCCAAAAGGATTTCATTTCGCTAAAAGCAAAACGTTATTTTGGGACTTCCTCTATTTTCGCGAATTTTTCTTGGCTTAAGGGCATTTGTGATGAAGTTTTTGGGCCTCCAATATAAATTTATAGGTTTTACCCTCATCTTTAAGTCGTAAAACCAACCTTCTTTCTTCCGCTGAGCAGTGGGCTTTTCGTCCCATATTAAAAGGCTACTAAAAAAAAAAAAACACAACTAAAAGATAATAAAATGGTTAAAAAGAAATGACCCCAAAAGTAAATGCCGTCTAAGAAACAATATTTGCACAAATTGCGATATTATTTTAAGCACACCTATTTTTAAGACCAACTTTCAGAATACACACAATTTTATTGCAACACAAATAAATGAACCGCTCAACAGTACACGCCAAATTTGCAATAAGCTTGACGTCATTGTAACGGGAACAGCAGTTGTTTGCAGGAAATGTCATTTTGTTGCAATTTTTGATGGCAAAACATCTGTTATTTAGCAACAAAAACAGAGTGACTAACAGAAAAGGGCACATACCTATTTTTTTGGAACAGCTGTGTATGTACATGTGTAGCATGTATTTAAAAAATGTTCTTAACTATTACTTTCTGATTGTAATTTTTAAAAATTTTAGGTAAATGTCATGGATTTGAATCAAAAGTTAAAATTATAATTTGTATTTTTTTAAAATCAAAAATAACGATCAGACCATAATTATATTATACAGTGATGTGAAAAATAATAGGGACACTTCTACGACACTGTTTCAAAAGCGTCCAATTTCTGTGATAGTTGAGCGAAACAAAGAAAATTAGCGGAAACTTAAGCTTTACTGTTTGCACAAAAAAGTACAGTTGTCTACACCCAAATATTCTGTTTGCCTTCCAAATTGTGTCATCAGTTTGCGGATAGCGGTTGGTCTCGGCTGTGAAAAATAATAAGGACACCCCTTTATTTCCTGTGTAAATCAAACATTTTTTGTCTTTAGCTTTACTTTTGTTAACCTAATAGGTAAGATAAGAGTTTAATTTTACAAAGCAAAATAAAATGTGTGAATTTATTACAAATTAGTGATAAAAAATGGGTCGAGCACAGCACTGTAGCGATGAGATGAGGAAACAAATAAAAAATTTGCATCAAAACGGTTTTTCTTATCGGAAGATTGCCCACATTGTTGGGTGTTGGAAAACAAAAGTTGAGAATGCAATCAATTGGCAATCTAAGGCAGAAACACGTGGAAGAAAGCCAAAAATGTCTGCCTCTCTCAAAAAAATGATATTTCGTTATGTAAAAAAGGAACCTTTTGCTTAATCCAGCGCATTGAAAAAGGAATTTAGCCTGGACGTTGACACTTCTACTATACGGAAGATGCTTATAGCCAACCATTTAAATGCAAGAAGCGCAAGAAAGGTTCCGCTTCTGTCGAAAAAGAATGTTGCCAAAAGGTTGCTTTTTGCAGAGGAACATATCAGCTGGCCTGAATCGCGATGGCCCAATATTTTGTGGTCGGATGAGACTAAAATCAATTTATTTAATTCTGATCGCTACAGCTCACTAGAGCGGAGACCACCCAATACGGCACATAACGACAAATACACCATCAAGACCGTAAAACATGGTGGGGGTTGCATCATGGAATGGGGTTGTTTCTCCTACCATGGTGTAGGTCCCATTCATAGAATCGAGGGCACTATGACAGCGCCGTCCTACGTCGGTATACTAAATACCACTATGCTACCCTACGCCGAAGACAATATGTCTCTTCGATGGGTGTTCCAACAGGATAATGATCCTAAACACTCATCGAAGCGTGCAAAAGAGTGGTTCTCGGACAACGATGTCAATGTCTTAAGCTGGCCTTCTCAATCGCCTGACTTAAATTCCATTGCATAGCGTTAAGGGATATGAAACCGTCAAATAATAATGATTTGTGGACATCTGAGAAGGCTGCGTGGGTAGCTATTCCACCTAGTACTTGCCAAAAACTAGTGGATTCGATGCCACGACGTTGCTTGGCCGTTATCAAGAACAAAGGCTATTCAACGAAATACTAAAGTACATGTTTGATCAAACATTTCATTAATTATATTTTAACATTCATTTTCTATTGTTTTAGTTTACGTCTGGAGTTATTTCATGAAGAATTGACAGCTGTCCTTATTTTTTTTCACAGGCTATTTCGAAGAAAATCAAAGTTTTTTTTTTTTTTTTTTTTACTTTAAGCACAAATGTTGAAATTGAAATCAACTAATACTAAATTAAAGCTTATCATGAATTTCACGAGGTTCTTAGTTTTTTTGTTTTTTTCAAATATGGTATTGGCTGTCCTTATTATTTTGTACATCACTGTATATAGATCATGATTTATATTTTTTTGGATCAGAAATAAAAATTGATGGCACCCAACATCACGAATTGATTTTTATCATTGATTCCTAATAATAAAAACCATAATCCATGAACTATTAACCATAAATCATTTTATTTTTACTTTTAATTTTTTAAAAATAAAAACCGTGAATATTATTAATTTTTATAACAAAAAATCACAAAATAATTATTACAATTGGATTTTTTCCGTACAAATCGTTGCCGCCCCTGGTTTTTTCACATACCTATTTAATAACAGTGTGAGAGTGAAAGACTTCTCATGTTAAGGGCGCCACTTTCGAGTTCAGAAATAGGTTTATTTTACTTGAGTTCACAAACAGGTCAACCCCACAGGCGGCCCAATAGGCATGCAGTAAAGTGGGAGGGTTGTGATCCTCCTACTCAGGATCATAACCTCGCCGTAAGGAAAAGAAAAGAGTTCACAAACAGGCCCCACGTGTACTTTCTATTGGGTCAATAACTTAATTCGTGCGGTTTGCTAAGAGATGGCGTAACTTGTATTATTCCATTGGAACATGCGTTGGAAAGCTACTGTCATTGTACGTCATTTCAGTATATGTCATTCATTTGAAGGGTAAACAACAATAATTTTTTTTCACTCAAATATGTCGAACTTTGTGCCTGAAAAAGTGTTTTTGCGGGGAGTTCTTCTTCATTACTTTAATATGAAGAAAACTGCTGCCGAAAGTCATCGTATTTTGGTGGAAGTTTATGGTGAACATGCGCTAGCTGAGCGAACATGCCAAAAGTGGTTTCCACGATTTAAAAGTGGTGATTTTGGCTTGGAAGACGATGAACGTCCTGGGCAGCCAAAAAAGTTTGAAGATGAAGAACTGGAAGCATTACTCTATGAAGATTGTTGCCAAACACAAGAAGAGCTCGCAGAATCTTTGGGTGTCACTCAAGCAGCCATTTCAAAGCGTTTAAAAGCAGCTGGATATATTCAAAAGCAAGGAAATTGGGTTCCACATGAACTCAAGCCGAGAGACGTCGAAAGGCGGTTTTGCATGTCCGAAATGATGCTGGAACACCACAAAAGGAAGTCATTTTTGCATCGGATTGTTACTGGTGATGAAAAATGGATCCATTACAACCCCAAGCGCAAAAAATCATATGTGAAACTCGGCCAGGCCAATCAGCCAAATCAACGGCAAAGCCGAATATCCATGGCGCGAAGGTAATGCTCTGTATTTGGTGGGATCAGAAGGGTGTGCTGTATTATGAGCTGCTAAAACCGGGTGAAACCATCAATGGACAACGCTACCGAACACAATTAATCCGTTTGAAGAGAGCAGTAGCCGAAAAACGCCCGGAATATGCGACCAGACACGAGGCAATAAATTTCCATCATGACAACGCTCGGCCCCGCGTTGCTATTCCGGTTAAGAACTATTTGGAAAACAGTGGATGGGAAGTTTTACCCCACCCGCCTTATAGCCCAGACATTGCCCCTTCTGACTACCATTTGTTCCGGTCGATGCAGAACGCCCTCACTGAAATACGGTTCACATCAGAGCAGAATATCAAAAATTGGCTTGATTCATTCTTGGCTGCCAAGCCGGCGCAGTTCTTTTGGGATGGGATCCACAAATTGCCAGAAAGATGGGAAAAAGTCATAGCTTCAGATGGGCAATACTTAAATAATACTACTGTACATGTTATTCTTAAAAAAACTCTCAAATTTTTACAAAAAAAACCGCACGAATTAAGTTATAAACCCAATATATTTTTACAAATACAAGCGTACTGCAATTTGATTTTAAAACAATGGTAAGGTAAGCAGCAGCTAACGGATATTAGAGACTGAAACGAAATGTTATAAACATTTGTTTAAGTCAGGTCTCACACTTGCAACAACCATAATAATGTATATATTTCAGGTTAAAGATTTTCTCAAAATATTCCTCGCATTCATTCGAATTCGGCCAAAAGTCTTAAACATATTCATGCCCGCCCTAATGCAATATTATGTTAATCTGCTTAATGATCTAAAGATAACACCTAATGGATACATAGACAGAATAGTAGACATAGTAAATACTGTCTGGAAGAATGTTATTCTAAAATATTACACCCTGCTTAGATTAAGTAAACGATAATAAGATATAAAATATTAATATATTGTTTATCACAGTATTATCACAGGCAATTTACAACTAATAGTAATTTCAATAGTTCTAACAATCAGATAATCGCATATTTGTACTTCCACCGCGCGAATACCACGGCTAATAAACATTTAAAATTTTAACGAATAACGAATCGGCCTGGTGCGCAAATATGCGCAAAATCTGATTCAAGTGGAATAACAATATTCTCGCAATAGCAACAAACAAAAAATAAGTTTCTTTTTTTTTTTTCACAGACTTTCTGTTTGTTGAAAGAGATCATCATGTATACAAAAATCCATAAAATAAATATAAATTACAAAATTAAATAAATTAATAAATAATTATTACTAAATATTACATGTTTGTTCGTTTGTGATCAACAGTGATCTTTTTTTTTTTTTTTTTTCATTTCCTCCTTAAAAACAAAACAAACAAATAAATATAAAAAAAAAAAAAAAAAAAAAAAAAAAAAAAAACAATACATATGGAAATAGATAGTAAAAAGAATGGAATGAGTTTTGTGTACACAAATATACAGAATATGAAATAATACAGGGCGAAGATTTTAGCTGAAAGAACAACAATTTGTTTCTCAGAAATGAGCGAGAAAAAAATGAGATATTCAGTAATTCTAGAATACCAACGAATTGTACATACATATTGGGTTCAGACTTTTGTTCTTTGTTTAAAAACTATGTCAATATAGAAAATGGTTTGTAATATTAGTTTATAGTACATACAAAAGGGTGGTTTCGATTCGTACAAATGCAAAGGCAGTATGTGTGATCAGTACACTCTTTTAACATAAAATTTAAAAAATATAAACAAAATAAGATGTAAAAGTAAAGAAGAAATTATTTTCACAAATAAGACAATACAATGCTTTTTTGTTTTTGTTTTTTTCTTTTGTTGGAATAAACATTTTAATATATATTTTATTTTAAGAAATTCAATACATTCTTCTTATGTGGTGTTGATGATGGTGTTCGAGTCACTCTATTGCTCAGATTGATGTGATTTGTGAGCTGCCCGGCTGCAATTATTGATTGTTGTTTGTATGGAGTACCCATTTTGTTGGGTAGCGCTTTTTTTCAATTTCTTTCAGGATTGACTTGTAGCTGGTTGAAGAACTCCGAGATTTTTGAAGAATGCAGCCACATTGAGACATAATTTTTAGAACTATATTTGATATAATAACTCCCTATGGTACACACTTTTAGCCATTGCTACTGGTTGAGCATTGGTCTTTTGTTCACTTTTAAAAAATCTTAATAGGGTTCCATTGAAAAAAAAAAAAAAAAAAAGAAGTAAAATCGGAAAATTAATGTTTGATGTTGATGTGTTCATGTTTTGTTAAGTGAAGTACTCATTTAAGCTTTGTGAGCTTAATGACGAGAACGATGCTCCTCCCGACGGTCACGCTCACGTTCACGGTCACGATCGCGATCACGATCACGTTCACGATCACGGTCACGATCTCTGTCACGATCCGAAGATCGGTACCTCTCTTCATAGTAGCTGCGTTTAGATGGAGGATCACTGACTGCCTCTACTACTGCTTCCGGCGACTTTCGTGGTCTTGCTGATCTGCTAGAACTAGAAATTAATTTCGTGCGTTCAAGTAAACAACAGTTGAACTGAAATATCAGTCAATAAAATTAGTTACAACGTACCTATCATCTCTGTAGTGATCTGCAGCTGCACGCTCACGTTCTCGGCTCCTCGATCGCTCGCGATAGCTACTAAAATAAAACATATATTTCAGTTAAAAAAAAAAAACTTATACATCATAAAGCTTAAGGACATACGCGGCTTCACGGTCCCTTTCTCTTTCTCTCTCCCTCGACCGTTCCCGGTAGCGTGAAGATGATCTTTCTCGCCTGGGTCTTGATCTATGGGTACGTTCCCTGGAACGCGAGCGTTCTCTTCGATTGTAGCTCTTTGTTTCGATGCCATGGAGAGTGTCCTGTAGAGAACTAATCAAGATCTTACAACGTTCATCATGAGCCACTTTTGATTGCTTAATAAGCGATATAGCAGTGACCAGAGTTTCAATCGCACTGGAATACTCGCCTGCAGCAGCATCTGAAACCGCTCTGGAATAGAAAAGTTAAAAAGATTCAATATAGAGTTTGATTATAGATAAAACAAAAGAATAACAAACCTTGCAATGGCTGAACTACTAACGGTTCTGTTTCTTCCCATAATCTCCTCGAACTCTACTTCACTCAATTGTGGAACAATTGCCTGTTCTGGGAAGGGTCCCGCTGGTTTGGCTTGTGGACCTGGCCATGGACCTCTAGGAGTTCCTTGTTGAGCAAAGTGCGGAGGGCCTTGGTGTGGCATTGCCATTCCTGGTTGTGGTCCTGGTGGACCATGTGGTCCTCCCATTGGAGGCCCTCCGGCATGTTGTGGTGGTCCACCGCCTTGATTAAAGAATGCTGGATTAACATGTGGTGCTGGTCCACCATGCGGTGGACCCCCGGGCCCTCCCATTTGTGGTGGTGGAGGACCACGTGGTGGCCCTTGCATATGGGGTGGACCCTGTGGAGGTCCAGGTGGCCCTTGTGGCGGAAAACCGCCGTGCATGGGTGGTCTACTCCAGTCTGGTCTAGGTCCACGTGGTGGCATGCCACCAGGAGGTCCCTGGAACTATATGGAAAACAAATTTGTTTAAAACGGTCGTATTAATTCGATTCAAAAAGAATCAGCGGCGTAGTGCAGCCAATGATAATTTGCACTAAAAGGCTAACTTCAGCTTCATCAGCCTCATAATGTCCTCGCTTCTACAAATAAATATGACGCTAAGATCGTCCTTTATCAAGGTGATTTTTACGCAAAGAAACTGACTTATACAAAAGGAACTTGTTGACACCCAGATCTTGATATTTACAACGGGACCTGGCGGTCTACTGGTATGTAAATGAAGGACTCACCCGAGGTCTTTTGTTGTGAGTATGGACATAAGTTTTGCACGGTTACGGTCTTTGTGTAAATTACATACATGAATATACAATAATCAATATTACTTTTATAGCTAAATTTAGTCTATGTATGCATTGCAAATACTTGAATGTATGTCAAATATCCTTTAATTTCGTATCTTTAACTTGTTAATGGCGATTGTGAGTTAGTCCACTTTTCTTCTCTTAAATAGATTAGAATGCGATAAATAGTATATCCAGTGAAAACGACTAACGGCTGCAATCGCAATAGACTGCAAGAGCCTTTGATGATCGAGTGCCCCGTAATCTTTTGATAGGTATGTCTTATATTGCTAGCATTAAAGTGCAGACGATCAATGGCAACGCAGCCAGCAAGCTATTAAGCATAACGAACCCCCTGCTTCGACACACATCAAAACAAGAGGAATGCAAGTGTTATGATTTTGAGTAATTGAAGAAGTGGTTAAACGTTGGACGAGGATACTCGTAAAACAAATTGTATGCTGTCAACAAGACAGTTTGCGTGTCTAACGCTCTCGGTCTCAGCTATTAACAGAACAGAATAGATGATCAATCATATTACAAGGTCATGTGACGCATTCAGGTCACGAAGAAAAACTACCAATGGATATACATTTATTTACTGATGAGAGTGAGAAAATCTCACAGTTGCGTTCCGAATGACGTCGTGTAAGAAGATTGTACTAACGCTTCAGAGGTAGTAATACTTTCACGGAACTCCAACAGCAATACAAATCAGCGCGTAGAAAAAAAAAATAATAATAGCAATCATGAACATCAAGCGCAGGAGTTTCAATGAATTGTGCAACGAAGTAATGAAGAAACTGGATAGCTTTCGGTCAATAGCTCCCATCTGTCCAAAATTGATGAAAAACATCGTCAGCGGGCTGTTTCCAAGACAACAAGAAACCACCACCGGTAGGTAAAAGAAATAGTCGCAACCACTGACAGAAGGTAAAAAAAACACTTGAGCTAGATGGCATACCCAACATAACCGGACATGTTTGCGAATATGTATAGCTCATGTCTGTTTGAAGGAGTGTTGCCAGAATGATGAAAGAAGTAAACACTAGTATTAATCCCCTCCCCAAAGGAAGCAATGCCCCTGGGGATGTCGTTTCGCACACTCTGTATGTTGGATGCAACTGGAAACGTCCTGGAACGTATTATCACCAACAGGTTGGAAGCAGACATTAAAAACGCAGTATTGGCAGAACACCAATACGGTTTTAAAAGGTCAACAGACAGATGTAATGCGAGTGGTCATTGACACAGCGAAAAATGCCATAGAAGGCAGAAGATGGAGCGTTGGTGCTAAACGGTAGTGTACTGTACGTAACACCGTTGGACGTCTGAAATAGATTTAACTCCGGGAACTGGAAGTACATCTTGGAAGTCCTTCGAAATATGAGGGTACCAACATACATCATGAAGATAGTAATGGATTTATGCGGACAAAGGGTCCTGATATATGACACAGATGATGGTCCCAAGGAGAATATCGTCACAGGATAGATGCCACAGGGTTGAGTGTTGGGTCCACTTCAATGGAATGTTATGTATGATGGGATACTCAATCAATGTATACCAGAAGAAGCTAAGCTGGTCGCCAAGCTAATAAGAAGTAGTCGAAATAAGAAACGACGCAATCGGGATTGTTCAACGCTGGCTTCAATCCATGGGTTTGGAACTGGCAGAGCATAAAACGGAAACGATGCTAGTCACTTGCAGACAGAAGACGGAAATAATTACTTTTACGATAGGGGGCACAAGATTACATCGAAGCAAAGCATCAAATACCCAGGTGCCATGAATGACACCTCACTTCATGGTCTGGAATAATGCAATCATACGTATCATGCCAAATCATGGAGGATCGAGATACAGTCGAAGTCGGTTTTAGGCAATAGCATATCTGTTGTGCTCTACGGACCACTAATATGACCTGAAGCCATGAAAGTTAGGTCGGATACACGTAAAATTGAATAATATCAAAAAGTGTAATCTGGTAATCTGTTAATTGCAGGATTACTTCCAATTGACATATTGGGCGAGCAGTTTCAAAAATTATATAAAATAAGGAACCAGGTAAAGGCCAATGGACCTATCGTCTCATACCGTTTATTGAGATATGTACAGGCGGCAAGAACGGTACTAAGTGGATATAGATGCTTTCGCGCGTATCTCCACAGATTTAAGCATGGTAACTCTCCCTATTGTCCGTATTGCATCCAGATTCAGGAAGATCTGGAGCATGTGTTTTTTCACTGTCCGCGGTTCTGAGGAATGAGCTTGGGAAATTACCAACCTCGGAGAACATAGTAGAATATATGACCAAACCACAGGAGACATGGTATGTTGTGAATAATTGTACAAAACAAATTACGACATTTGAAACGAAAAAGGGGACATCTCACGGGGATTGTTTTCCTAGATTCCACTTTGAATTTATTTTCGTAGTCGGGTTATTGGGTGTTAAATTTTATTTAAGTTGTTTCGTTTTTGTTCCATTAAAGTAAATTAATTAGTTTCTTCTTTATGCACTTCATGCGTCATCTAGCGACCATTCAGATCATTCTCATCTCATTTCGACACTTCCCAGATTTCATCGAATACATCTGTTCTTGTTTCATTGAAATCTGTTTCAGTAGTTTTTGGAGATGGTAATAAAAAAAAAAAAACATACATACGATAGCGTTAACGTGAAATAAAAAAAGTTATGTTATTCAAGTTTTAATAGCGAACAAATATTGACCCTTGAATATTTAAATAAAAATCGGGCTTGGGGTATGCAATTGATAAAGTTCTTCTCCTCGCGCAATTACCTGAAAATGGCTCGAAGTCAAACTGAACATTTTTACAAATATGATACTGTTGCAATGCAACATAAACTTCATTGTTCATTCATCGGACCAGAGGATTCAGAATGTAAAATCGGTTTAAATGCTGCCGGGAAATTAAAAGGCCGTCAGAAAATTGCATCGCCAAAAAAATAGATGCCGACAGTGCGAAAGCCAAATGTGTGTGTGAATAATAATAATACGAAGGTGGGTCAATAAGTCCCTGAAAATTAACACAAATTGTGTCGTCACCTTTATTTAATTTAATTTTTTTTGTCAAGAATCATCTTTCAAAAGAACGCACCCAAATTTCCAGACAGATCTGTCAAATAGTTTTGTTGTGGCAGCCATTTTATATAAACGCCTGCATACTAGCATTTTCGTTAAAATGGAAAAAAGTGAATTTCGAGTGCTCATTAAACACTATTCTTTGCGAGAAAAAACTATCACTCTTCACCATCAATTGGAACCATTCACCAGTGGTTTACTTAATTCGGTGCGGTCATTCAAGCACAAATGACACCGAACTTTCTGGTCGCACAATTGAGGTCGCCACACCAGAAATGGTCGACAAAATCCATGGTTTAATAATGGACGATCGGCGAGCGAAAGTGCGTGAGCTTGAAGAGGCCACAGGCTTATCACATGGCTCAGTGATTTCGATTTTACATAAATATTTGGACATGAAAAAGCTTTCCGCAAGATGGGTGCCGCGTTTGCTCATAATCGACAACAAAAGCATTCGTTTGACAACTTCAAAGGTGAGTTTGGCGATGTTCCAGAAAAATTTGGATGAGTTTTTGCACCGTTTCATATCCGTGGATGAAACTTGGATTCACCACAAGGCACCAGAAACCAAGGAACAATCAAAACAATGGACTTCCCCTGATGAATCGAAGCCAAAGAAGGCCAAGGCGGGTTTGTCAGCAAACAAGGTCATGGCGACAGTTTTTTGGGATGCGCGCGGTGTTATTCAGATCGATTACCTTGAAAAGGGTAAAACGATCATCGGCGCATATTACGCAGAGCTGCTGGGCCGATTCCAAGCCGATTTGATGCAAAAAAAGGCCGCATTTGGAGAAGAAAAGTTATTTTTCACCAGGATAACGCACCAGCGCACAAGTCCGCAGTCGCAATGGCAACATTGCACGAGTTAGGCTACGAACTGCTCCCTCATCCAGCATATTCCCCAGATTTATCCCCCTGCGACTATTTCTTGTTTCCAAACATGAAGAAATGGCTCGGAGGTAAGAGATTTGGGTCGAATGAAGAGGTCATCGCTGAAACAAACGCTTATTTTGAGGGGCTCGAGAAATCGTATTATTTGGAGGGCATCAACAAATTGGAGAAACGTTGTATAGAGCTAAAAGGAGACTGTTGAAAAATAAAATGTTTTTATACCGAAAAGAGTGTTCCTTATTTCATTTTTCAGGGACTTATTGACCCACCCTCGTAATAATAATATTTTGGCGCTAACAGCCCAATGCAGGGCCTGGCCTAGCTTCTCGCAGCCACTCGTGCTGTGCGCCTAAGAATGGTTGGGATCTACAGTTTTATGCCGTTTCCGAAGGGCAATTTTTTCGATTGAGAGAAGCTTCTCATGACAGTTTCACTTTCGGATGTTTGTCAGACGTTCGCTAGAGGTGCCACCGTGAGAAAACTTTTATTTTTTATTTTTGTGTTTTCTTGGATTCAAACCTTGGACCTCTCGCTCAGTGATCACGTACTTAACCACTGAGCCACGGCGCCCACAATGTGCGTGTGAAGCAAGGCGAAAAAGGCATATACACAAAAATGCTATGTTTTTGCCTATGGCACTTTCCACTACCAGCCGCGTACAGCGAATCGATGATTCGTCCATGTTGCTTCCCACTACCACCCACGTACAGCGAATCAACTTCTCTGCAACAGAAAGTCTTTTCTTTTGCATTCCACTTGGCAGTGTCGGGAATACTTTAGATTTTTTTGAGGTTCAGTCGCGCCGGTTTTTTTTTTTTTGTTTTATCTTGTGGATATTTCTAGTCCTGAAGGTTGGCTAGTTTATCTCGCGAAACACATAAAAAAGAAATAATTATTAAAGACTTGGAAAATAAGTTTTTTAACTTAAACCAACAAATAAGCAAACAAAAAATGGTGACTACTTTTTTTTAATTTCAAACCCCGTCTAATAAAAAGGGAGGTACATGTTCTTCTTTCTAAGGTAACACTTGGTAAATTATGCGAACATAAATTTAATATTAACACCTTTAATATGTGAAAAAGCGTTGGTACTTAATGCTATATTTTCCGAAGTTCAAAGCCAATGCGCGGGCTTTTACAAAAAAAAATTGAATCTACGGCACATTTGAAAATATAAAGTTCCTCTTATAGACCCTCCAATGGCACCAGTCCCAGCTTCACTGACAAAACAAATTACTTGGGTCTTATTTTGGATAGGAAACTAAACTGGAAAGTCAATTTATCAGAGTGGGTTAGAAGAGCAAGTGTAGCTCCATTTGTAGGAACTGGGATATGCAACCGTTTAATTGCTGCCGGGAAATTACCACACTAAGGCTGTACGTGTCCGTTGTCAGGTCCATACTGATGTATGGCTTGATCGTATGGTGGCGCTTGAAAATACCGTGATTCGTAATATCATAGAGAAAGTGCAAAGATCCGCATGCATGTGCATCAGATGTACACTAAGAACCACTCCCTCCACAGCATTAGATGCAACATCTCATAGGTTGCCCACAGAATTTTTCGGCAAACAGATGGCCACCAGTGCTGCCATGTTTCAAATCTCATCAATGTAGTGGCCAACTTCCTGGCCATTCATCGATTCTTGATCTGCAATTTTTTACATACAAGAACACTGACTACACCTTACTGAAAATCAGATTTAATTGTAACTTCCGGGCACCAAATCCCACCTGTACTGGGTAAGAAAACATTGAACGGTGGCGGTCCAGTTTACTTTAAAACAGGTGGTTCCAAAATTGGGTTGGGTGGTAGTATTTTCAACAAAAAAAACTCAATTTCAAATAATGGCGATTAAGGTCCTTAAGTCCTGTCCTGGCTGAAATTTAATGTAATATCTGTTTAGGATATTAGCATTTTTACGGATAGCAAAACGGCAATAAAGTCTCTGGTTTTGTGATCATTTACTTCAAAGACCGCTCAAGATTACCGCTCGTTTCTCACGAAGATGGCGGAACAATTCAGCATTCTGATTCCGGGAAACTTCAAAACTGACGAGTTCGCCAGAAAAGGCACCACCCTCAAGTATTCTGCCGCTACATGCAAACACTTACTCTAGCTGTACGTAATCAACAAAGCCAACCGAAAATTGAAGACTCTCACTACGTGCCAAGTCTCTAGATAGATTAGATAGACGATAGAGACATTGTGAATTCCATTCATTCACTAGAACATCGGAGAAATGTCTCCTGTCTCTCCCTGTTTTATCGTTTTTTTTTATAAAAAATGTTCCAGCGAAATGGCTAGTTGCATTCCTCCCCTTCAAAATTTCACCCGCAATACGCAACATGCTTCGAATGCACATCAGTTTACCCTAAAGCCAAACTTCGGTCGTACTGTCCAATATAGGGATTCATTTATAAGCCGAACAAGACGAATGTGGAATGATCTACCAGGCTCTGTATTTCCCCATCACTACAACCTTCAAACATTCAAAGCCAATGTGCACAGGCTCCTCCTCTGTTCTTCTTCCCCCTTTTCCCTAACGCCCGTGCCCTGAAACAGTTTAAAGGTATTCATATCCCCTTCGGAGGGCGCAGATTATAAAAAAAAAAAAAAAAAAGATAGATCTTGCCGAAGCTAGATCAAAAACAGTCTAATAGATTGGTTTTGCTAAAACGATCGCAGATCAGAATCGTCATAGGTGTCCTCACAGGACACTGTCCTTTGGTTTACATGCTAAAAAGCTAGACCTCTTTTCAAACTACTTCTGCAAGAGCTGCAGGGACGAAGAGGATTAGAAAGAGCTTCTATTTCCCTTGTACCTGTCCTGCCCTATCCAAAAGAAAACTGCTCCATCTGGAGCTTTTTCTCTTCGACAACTTCGGCATCAGAAGCAGCCTCTGCTTCGTAAGAAGCTCCGGCTGGTTCAATTAGCTTTTTATATAGTTACAATAGCGAAGGATCCCGTGGTATCACAATCCTCCTTTGGTCTAAGTGTGTCTGTACACAGGTGCAGATAGCCATCCTAACCTAACTTAACCTATTGCACACATTTTAATAACCACCCTAGTGTTCATCCGAATAAAAATTAGGAACTTCATTTTTCAAACATAAATTTGTTTCAAAAAATTTTAAAAATTTTAAATTATTTTAGAAGTCTGGAGTTTGGCTGAAAGTTGCGTATCGAAAATTCCTTAGAAGGACGACGTGCGGCGATTGAATCAACGGTGGGGGCAACAATTGGAAATCTATATTCAATCTTTTTATCTTCGAAAATACCATCGGAAAAACAGCTTGCACGACAACATATCAGGAAACGGGGTCAGGCTAATCGACTTTGCGGCTGAGCGAAACATCACTGTATTTAACACACGATTCATAAGGGGACCTGATGCTCTCTAGATGATCTAACTATCAACCAAATTGATCACGTCGTGATTGATGCAAGGCACTCTTCCAGTATTCTTCATGTTCCCACCTTCCCAGCAGCTAACATTGACGCTACTTCGTTGCTGCCAAGGTACGTTAAACGGTTACAATCGCAAGAGACTGCCTGAACCTTCTCCGATCGACTGGCCCTGCAACACTGCATAGAGTTACAAAAGAAGCTTACGACATCTAAAAGCAGGAAAGAAGAAGGAATAGTGAACAACGCGGGATCGAGACAACAGAGAGAAGTTATAGCAGGAATGATGTTCGAAAGTTTTACCAGAAAGTAGATCATGTCAAGGCTAAAAAGCCCAAACAGTGAAGAAGGAAATCTAGTAGTGTAGTAACAGTCGGTGCTGAGAATTTGGAAAGATCACTTCTGCAGATTGTTAAACGGCGGTGACGACCAACATTTCGCTATCAAATAGAATGCTCCATTCGACCCGGACTATGATGATCAACAATTCCGCCCACCCGACCAAAGGGAAATCAAAATAGTAATATCTAAGCTTAAATCTAACAAGATTGCTGGTGAAAGTATGCCCGACGAATGGAACCTCAGCAGCGTTTGCCCGATCTTGAAGAAAACCCTCTGAACTGCGCCAACAACAGAGGTATTAGTCCTCTCTTATTTACCATAGATTCGTCAACAATCTGATTAGTCTGTATCAGTACGGTTTTAGGCCAGGAAATCCACCACAGATCAAATATTCATATTGCGGTAGATCGTGGAAAAAAAACCCAGGAACTCTAAATCGATACTCACCATCGTCTACAGAGACAAGCTATATAGAGCCATGTCTAGTTTTGGCATTCATGCCATGCACGCTGCTCAATTAAGGTCGGGAACAACACCACTGAGGTTTTTGATGTCAGAATTGGACTACGAGAAGGCGCTGTCATCCGATTTCTTTAACATCATACAATTGTACAAAATTCTCAAAGTTAAAATCAGGGGTACAATCTTTCAAAAGCCTGTACAACTTCTTCCGTATGCCGACGACATTGACATAATTGGAAGAACGCAGAATTAAAACTGAAGCGGCCGAAATGGGCTTAACGGTTAACGAAGGCAAAATAAAATATATACTGGTATCAAAAAAGGACACTCAACATCGGTGATTTGGCAGAACGTCACAAGAGACGTCTACTATTTTGAGGTAGTTGAGGACTTTGTCTAACTAGGTTCTGCTGTAAATTTAAACAATGAGAGCAGCGCAGAGATCAAGCGCAGAATTACTATTGTCAACCGCTGTTTCTTTAGACTAAGAAGGCAATTGAGTAGTAAAGCCCTCTCCCGAACAACTGAGGTCACTTTATATAAGACTCTCATCATCTCAGTCCTGCTTTACGAAGGGTCAACAACGGAAAGTTTCCGAATCCATCCCAGAGAAAATGCGGTAAAGGAAGACTTCACCTTGTCGCACACAAGTGGAAAAGGACCTCCATCCGATCGTGTGCGACACTGGAGGCGACTAACACAAGTTTGAGCCGGCTAGAGACGCTTGCTGGTTGATGTCCACCCCGGACTATAGCCATTTAAACTGAAGTAAGCATTCACGGGGAATCCCCGTTATTATTTTCATGGATATGAAAACAAAAAAATCACGCTACCGAGTTATTAAAAGTTCACGCTGTAAGAAGATCAATGTTAAAAAATTGCAGTTAATGCTACCACCACTCTACTGTTATACAGATATTACACGATGTAATAATGAATTAAGGCATTAATAAACTGTCTAATGCAGCGACGCTAATAATAGCTCCGTTTTGAATATTGAACTGATCAGGTTCAGATCAATTTGCAATACGCAAGCAATTAACAACAAAAGAACCAATCACTCAGCCGGTTCAAAGTAATGCGAACCTGATCAATTCTAAGCCTGACTAATAAATGGTAGCATTTAGCAAATTGGCAGATGTCGTTAATATTTTTATTTACAAATCTAAAGATAGGGTGGAATTTTCTTAAAATTTCCCGTGAAGAAAATAAAATGCGTGTGAAAAATAAATTAGAATACTTTTTTTCTTCTTTCCAACGATTTTATTAAAGGCATTTCCTATTTCTAAATTGAAGTTGCTAAACATTGGAAAACGATGCTGCCAAATTCGAATCAAAACGTTTTTTTTTTTTTACTTTCGGACGAGGGTATATCAAAAAGTAATCGACTGTGTTCTCGTTATAGGAGCCGAAAGGTAATGGTACACACTTGTTTGTAGCTTATTTAAAAAGCCAATTTATTGCAGAATGAAAAATGTTCGTCTCGAAATTCGAATAAACATCAATCACCAATCAGGAAGACAATGTCAATCAATGTGGACATGTGTCTTAAAGTTCAAGAAATGTTAGACGAGGACCGACGAGTTTCTATCACGGAAATAGCCAGTAGCTTAGACATTTCTTGTGGATGAGTCGATGAAACTGACTATTGCATGCCGAACACATGGTACAAACAATTGAAGTTTCCGTTTTACTTTTTTAACAAGATTCAAGTGAATCCAGAAAACTCTTCTCATCTTTAACTTTAAGCTGCACTTCAGAATAAACGACATGAAAAGCTCCAACAGCGTGTCTTATTCCATCACGATAAAGCCCCGTGCATTTTTCGAGGTATTCTCGAGATTTTTTAAGGAAATTTCTATATGCTTATGTCAGTTTTCAAGCTTCATAATGAAAAATATATGTCATCTTAATATGTTAGCTAGTCGTTGAAATTAATATGTACATCTAAATAAAATAAATCTAATTGTGCTGGCAAATTTTGTCCCTCCACCTCATAGCCCAGAATTGACTCCGTGCGATTATTTTTTTTTATTTACAAATCTAAAATAGGATATCAAAGCAAAAAGATGGGAATCGGATCCTGAATAGACATTTTTTGGTTTTCCTAAAGAATGCTGCTTTTAATAGAAAAGGTCTAGAGAAGTTGTAACACCGGATGCAGTTGTCTGGGTGTACACGGGTAACAGGAGTTGGGGCTGGGTATATGGAAAAATGTAATTCCGAATTCCAAGTCGAAATATTTGCCATAGAAGTATGCATCAGAGAAAATATAAACAAATCTATAACCAACAAGAACATTTATATCTTATCAGATAGGTTCCGATGTATGACTGGGCAGTCACCAAGGCAGAGGAATCTTAGAAAAACATCTCCTCTTTCCTGCTTCTGATTAAGGAAGCGTGCCTGGTGGCACTCGAAGAAGCCGACCATAAAATGCATTTTGGCATAAGGCATCCCAAAATCAAGGTTTTCCGCCCCTCTGGTCCTGACGATGAGACAGGCGAAATTG
Organism: Pocota personata; assembly: GCA_963082735.1. NCBI lineage: Eukaryota > Metazoa > Arthropoda > Insecta > Diptera > Syrphidae > Pocota > Pocota personata. Next base: position 66,084,433 of record OY720431.1, on the reverse strand, counting down.
ATGGCACCGACAAGATGTTGGAGGACATGGTTGTCGACGCCATTACCAACTCCACCATTCCGAATGTTGAAGATCGTACAGATTAATCTGCGCCACTCGAAGAGTCCGTCAGATAATCTGCGTGTTTTCTTAGGGGAGGAAGACATCGATATTTGCCTTATTCAGGAGCCCTGGCTGAAAGGTTCAGTCGTTAAAGGGCTGAAGGACAACCGGTACAACATCTTCTACAATACCATTAACCAGGTTAGTAATAAACCTAGGACCTGCATATAAATATACTTCTATGTCCTAATTTTAGCTCTGCCGATTTAACTGTAGTTAAATTGAAGGTTGCAACTGACACTCTTTTTATTTCCTCAGCTTATATGGATCGAGACAGTCCATCACCGCCTGAGGAGGTACGACAGCTGACATCAGCGATCGCGGAGAAAAATGGTAAATTGATTTTAGGCTGCGATGCGAATGCCAGACATACGCTATGGGCCAGCTCGGAAATCAACAAACGCGGTGAGTCTTTATTCGATTTCCTTGTGATGTCCAACATTTCTGTCTGTAATGTGTGTAACAAACCAACTTTTGTCTTTCCGAGTTCGGATAATTTCAGAGGTTGGGAGGAAGTCTTGGACATTACACTCAAGACCAATATTGACAACCTTAGAGTAACTAATTGGCGGGTATCCGATCGTCCAACTTTGTCTGATCACAAATGGATAATCTTTAATGTTAGCCTCGAGGTCAAGGCACCTAAGCCATTTAGAAACCCTAAGAGAATTGACTGGTGCAAATTTGGTCAGGTTATCAAATCTAAACTTCACAGAACACCCGGCGCGAAAATCGAATCAGTCAAGGAACTTGACGATAAGATCATAACCCCAGAAAAAGCCATGGGTACGGCTTTTAAGGTTTCGTGCCCTATTAAATGCAGTAAAAAAAATTTCCCTCATAGTGGAACGAAGATCTCTCTAATCTTAGGAAGATTACCAGAGAAATCTTCAATGTCTGCTATCGACACAAGCTTTGGCAACCATATAAGGCTTGCCTAAAAGAATATAAGAAATCCATTAAAAGGGCCAAGTCTCTGGCTTGGATGGACTATTGTCAGTCCATTGAAACCATTAAGGACTCTACCAGACTGAGTAAGATCCTATCCAAAGAACACTCCAGTCCGTCCTTTATCAAAAGGCCGGATGGGACTTGGACGGATTCCTATAGCGAGTCTCTGGAGCTTTTAATGCAAACTCACTTTCCAGGGTGCAAAAATGAGTTTACTCACTCAAATTGTCCACAAGATGTGCAATCCTCATCTTGGAATGACATTAAGACAACAATTACAGAGGTTAATACCTCTTGGGCCATTTCCAGCTTCTCTCCCTATAAATCGGCTGGACTTGACGACATACTCCCGGTAATGTTGCAAAAAAAACACTGGATCAGGTGGTCCCTTGGCTAGTTCCGATCTATAGAAGCTGTATTCTTCTAAACCACGTCCCCCTGAGTTGGAGGCGTGTTCGTGTTGTGTTTATCCCGAAAGCGGGGAAGCGGGGGCATGAATCTGCAAAGGATTTCAGACCCATCAGCTTGTCATCTTTCCTCCTTAAGACGTTGGAACGTATATTAGATACGCGCATCCGTAATACAATAGATACATCCCTTCTATCAAAATCTCAGCATGCATACACTAAGGGGCGATCGACTGAGACGGCGCTCCATGAAGTTGTGCGTACGATAGAAAAGACAATACACTATAAACAATTTACTCTTGCAACCTTTTTAGATGTTGAAGGTGCTTTCAATAACGTTAGTACTGAATCGATTCAGGAAGCTCTGTCCCAACTGGGTGTAGGGGAGTTTATTAGCAAGTGAATAGTGACTATGCTAAAAACCAGAATCATTCAATCGACACTCGGTAATAGTGCTTCCACCATATCCGTTGTAAGGGGAACTCCTCAGGGTGGGGTTAACTCTCCTCTTCTTTGGCTTATGGTAATCAACAAAATTCTGTGTAGGCTTGGCCGAGACGGAGTCAAGGTTGTCGCGTATGCGGATGATGTGGTAGTGTTAGTATCGGGGATGTTTCCTTCTGTGATCACTGAGATTATGGAATGTGCCTTGGATAAGATTAGCACATGGGCCACTGGATGTGGGCTTTGCGTCAATCCGAGCAAAACTGAACTGATGCTCTTTACCACAAAAACCAAAATACCGGCTTTCACGCCTCCACGGCTTAATAAACAATTACTCTCGTTATCATCTAGTGCTAAGTACCTAGGTGTGGTACTCAACCATAAATTAAGCTGGAAGCTTAACATTGAACAGCGAGTAAAGAAAGCCTGTGTGGCTTTTTATGCTTGTAGCAAAACATTCGGTAAGAAATGGGGACTCCGTCCGAAGATGGTCTTTTGGATGTATACTGCGGTGGTGCGCCCTATTCTTTACTATGGATCGCTAGTTTGGTGGTTTGGGCATTACTTTTAATGCACATTGTCGTAGCTCCAATATGGCCAACAAGCCTGAAACAATCCTTCACTTCCTTTGTAAGTGTCCGGCCCTTAGTAGGGTCAGACACCGTATACTTGGCAGACACCTTTTCGATAATATTAGTGAGTTGAGGAAACATCATCAGTTTCCTCAATGCCACGGGGTGGTTTTAAATAATCTTTTCTCTCCTTTCCCACAAGTCCAACGTCAGTTTGTACAACAATTTAGGTCACTTGAGTTGTGGTATTAAAACGGCGCCTCTGCGCTGATTATGTTTCAGCATAGCATACATAGCATATCAGATAGCAAAGCCACAACTGGCTAAAATAAGAAGCGCATCATTACCGGATGGAAACTGAAGGTAACACACAAGCCAAAATATATACCCCACTGACATGTTGACATACCATAACAGGGACATCCTGTATATAAAACAACTAAAGGAGAAAAATTCACTTAGTAAAGAAAGGTGTTCCTAGTTCTATTGCTGTGGACAAATACGAGGGTGGATTGAAAAGTCCGCGGACTGACCAAGAAAACAAACTCGGAAGTTTACAAATTATACTTTTCTTTCTGATCTCTAAAGCCTTTAAACCAGTTTTGAAAAACCTCTATTTTGACTCTTCATTTGTTAAAAATCTCTGTCCTCCCAAATGCTTTTATTTAGATTAGGGGCAGATGAGCCAATCAAGCCAAATCAAGGAAGATGCGGCAGTAATTTAAACCCAAAGTTGCCGATTTCAACCAAATAGCAACAAAACTTTTTTCTTTAACATTACTATGTAGACGCTTTTTCCTTCGTTCATATTGCAGCCAAAACAAAAGACCGCAGTAGTAATAGGAGCCTCGACAATGTAATCAACCGCGATGATTCACTTTGAGTCCCAAAATACCGATGTTATTACCTTATCCGCCCATAATATAACTTTAGCTTTCAGAAAATACGAAATGCCGCCAATCTCAACTATCTCCCTTATCTTGAATCTGCAGTCTCCCATGATCAGATAACAAATGTTTTCGATGTTCTCCTCTGTAGTTGAGGTTAATGGTCTCCCACAGCGTGGGTCGTCTTCAACGCTGTTTAGTCCACGTTTGAACTTGGCTACTCATTTTTTAATTGTTTTTTGTTGCCACTATATGGATCTGCTTCCAAAATTCATAGTCAGTCTTATAATGTTGGGAAATAAAATTTAAAATTTAAACTATTTCGATGGTAGGCCATGAACTGTTCAATCCACTCTCGTACATATCCAGTTTCCTTAATATTATTTTAATTAAAATTCCTAACACTTAATTTTCTTTAAATGTTGATTTATCTTTGTACTCGTATCTACAATTTTCTAAATTTATCTCTGCAAGTTAATTCTAACACAGCTCACTTTGACATTTCCAACTCCTGTGAGTATGCAATTTTAATAAGTCAGTTTTGAGGTTTGCGTACATGCTAATCCAACGAATAGTGTAATGGCCATTAAATATGAAAGTGGATCGAATCTGGATAGTCCGGGAATAGTAAAATAGGCCTATTTCGAAAGGACTAAAATATTAAGAACATCAGTTAACTATAAAGTTAAAATATCACGTGTTGGACGACGCAAAATCACGACTTTAACTGAAGATGAAAATATGGAGATAACCATTGAACGTAACAGACGCATTAACCTATAAATCATTTCAATCGTCAAACGTAGACTTCAAAGAAACAGAAATTCATGGGAGGTAGCTGCAAAAAGCCATTGTTGCGAGTCAGCAGAAGAACACACATCTAATCAGTGATTGGTGCCTTCCTTGAAACATGATGGAGGTTCTGTTATTATCTTGAGCTGTTTTGGAGAAGATACAGTCGGCAATACTTCCAGAGGAACAGAGTCGGGAAATTCTCGAAAATCAAATGTTGCTATCTTGCGCATTTTTGGACAACCAATTTATATTTCAGCACTACAATGATCCCAAGCACTCTTCAAAGCTCTGCAGGCAATACTTGGCCAAATTATCAGCTCAAAGGCATTTGGCTTTTAACTCCAATTGAGCTGTTGTGGGATGAACTGGACTGAAACAAAAAAAAGTTTGACACACTTCCGCAGAACACTTACGAAATATTTTGCAAGCAAAAGGCGACAAATTTTCACAGAAACCCTTTTGAAATTATTAAAAATAATTCCAAAACTTTGTGAAGCAGTAATAATTAAATTGCACATCTGGGTCGCATATACTTGAACCATATGTATGTTACTCATTTGAAAATCACTCAGATTTGAAATTTAAGCAATTAAGTTGTTTTAGTTTCAATTAAAAAGCGAAAAATAATATTATGCCAATTTTGCCAAACTTGCTATTTCTAATATTGTTTAGATATTGATTTTAAAGAATACTGACGGGGAAATAGTACATTTTTTAAAACCAGTCAATATGTGAAGTATGTACAGTCACTGGCAAAATTATTTACACAATGAATACTTACACCATATCATTTCAATAAAGTTCTACAGCTTTTGAAAAATTCAATATTTCACTTATGTTTTTGTTTATTATTAATCTCTTAAAACAAAATCAAATTTCTAACAGTAAAGGTTAAAAGCATGGAAAAGAAAATGGCAAAATTATTGTTACACCAATAAACACCGGCAAAATTATTTGCCCAAGTGCAATTAACTTCTGCTTACACTTCTGAAAGCCGAAAATGAAAATTATTTTTTACACTGAACACAATGGTTTTGTTGACATAGTATTACCTAATAAGTTGTGTTTCCTCCTTTTGCCGCAATAACTTCTGCGAGGCGTCTTGGCATTGAGTCTATCAAATGTTGGATTTGCTCTCCCGGGATGGTACTCCACGCAGTTATAAAATCTTTCCATGCTTCATCTGCAGATCTTCCAATGTTTTGTGGAATTTTGGATTTCACAAGATGCCAAACATTTTCTATGACATTTAAGTCAGGGCTTTGCATTATCATGTTGAAGGATGAAATCGCTCCCGATGAATATTGAGCCTGCCACCAGTGCAACATCATTTAGTATCTCTAAATAATGTGACTGTTTCATATGGTCAGAGCAACGCACAAGTGGTCCCACACCAGAATATGATATGCATCCCCATATCATAATTTTACCTCCTTCAGAATGTCTTGTAGGTTGCGTAACGGGTTGTTTGGCTCTTGTTTTTGAATCGGAGTAATAAAATTTTCGGCCATAACTGCCATCCAAAGGACAAGCAGTCTCGTCAGTCCAGAGCACACTTCTCCAAAAAGCCGCTGGTTTGTTAATATGCTCCCTAGCAAATTGTAGCCTCAGCAGCTTATTTTTTGATGTTATATAGGGCTTTTTTTGTATGACGTAGGCTAGAATTTTGTTTTCTTTCAACCGTCTTCGTAATGTTCTTTCACTAATATTATTCTCACGATTGTTGTTTAAATCCTTTAACACATTTAAAACTTTTGCACATGGGTTACTTTTAAAAGAACGAGTAATTATACTGTCTTCTCTTTTCGAAGTAACCCTTTTCCTGCCTCTACCTGTTCGGTTTTTTACACTTCCATGGTTTTTTTGTTTTCCAATTTGATAGTAAATTGATCTTCGACTGCAGTGATATTTTGCCGAAAGTTCTGCTGCCGATACACCGGTTCCAAATTCAGCAACAATAACCGCCCGTTTCTCCGAAGTTAGCTCTCTAGTTCTAGCCATTTAAAACAAACAAGTTGTCTGAAGGAAAGATGACATTCAACTACTAACAATGACTAATCGATTTGCATTGACTAGTCGAAGAATTTAACTGTCGGTACATATCCAGAACAGTTAATTGCACTTGCGCAAATAATTTTGCCGGTGTTTATTGGTGTAACAATAATTTTGTCATTTTCTTTTCCATGCTTTTAACCTTTACTGTTAGAAATTTGATTTTGTTTTTTTTTTTTAATTGTTTCAAGATAATTTAAAAGATTAATAATAAACAAAAACATAAGTGAAATATTGAATTTTTCAAAAGCTGTAGAACTTTATTGAAATAATATGGTGTAAGTATTACATTGTGTAAATAATTTTGCCAGTGACTGTACCTTTATACGTATTTTTTGCCAAAAACGTGGTATTCGTACGTCATCTGATAGCATAGGTCCACCATAACTCAAATTCGATCGAAAGAGCCGTTTTCGAAAAAATCGATTTATTTCGACATCGGCGACTAGTAAAATACCGTTAACTTTGGGATTAGAATGAAAATTCCGATTTCGCCTCGAATTGTGAACCCACACATCCCAGATATGAAGTTTAAAGAAAATCCGTCCAGCCGCTGGAGACCCGCTTTTTTTAGATTTTTTATTAAAGTCAAGTTTTAGGAAACCAATATTTGCCTTATAGGTGCAAGTAAAAACAAAAAGGTTGGACACATTGATTGAATAGGGCTACAATTTAGTAATTAAAATACAGGTTGTTCTACGTGCTAACAGTTGTTTACGAGCTACTAGCTGCGAAGGTCTACCGCTCAATGATACTAAGTTTAATGTAATCTTATCTTAATTATAAGTTAGTTAAACACGAATGTCTGTCTTTATTAAAAATTCATGAATTTCTTCAATGTTAAGTATGTTTGGGTTTTTTAGTATTTCCATGAGAGCTTTTCCTCCAATTATATTGTCAATGTATGGTCTTATTCGTTTACAGTTTTGTAGCAGATGTTGGAGATTGATGATGGTGTGGCAGGTAGCGCAGATTGGAGGAGGCTCCTTCTTTATGAGGTGGAGGTGAGTGGCTGAAGTGTGGCCCAGCCGGAGTCGGATGAAGTTTATGATTTTTGTTTTTGAGATGTTTGTGGGATAAGCAGGGTGCGATTTTGTGGGGTTGGTTCGTTTGTAGTGGTGTTGGTATATTCCCCAATCGTTTAATTGGTCTATAGAGACCCCTTTCTTAATATGTTCAATCAGATCACCCTTAGGGTAAACATTGTGAAGACAGACGGGTGCGTTGTTTGCAAATTTGGCGGCTTCGTCTGCCAGCTCATTGCCTCGGATGCCGACATGCCCAGGAGTCCACATCAGTTTTGTGGTCTTGGGAGATCTTATCAATAGATTCCTGATATTATTGATCAAAGATGTGTTGTTGTTAGTGATAGCTTTAATGGTGGAGAGGCTATCGGTGCATATCACATATTTTTTTTTCCCGATTTTGCGGTGACTTGTAGGGCTATAAGGATGGCGAGGGCTTCTGCGGTGAATATGGATGCCATTTGTGGGAGAGATCCAATCCTTAGTGTTGTGCCGTCGTCATACGTGACTGCGAATGATGTATTGTCGGTACTTTTGGATCCGTCCGTGAATATAAAATTCCAATGTTTGGCTTTGAGCTCAGCTGCAATACTCAAGAATAGTTTTCGGTACATCTCGTTATTCGTGTCTGTTTTCCCATGTAATTATAAATCCATAATAAAAGAATCTGAATCTATAAGCCATGGAGGTTGTGGAACTGTGGGGTTGATTAAATCAGTTTTTAGGGGGTCGATGTCTTCAGATGGCGGAAGGGATTCTATTTATCCGTTTGCGTACTGGCGTAAGTTTGAATTCTTTGTCGATTATTGAATTGTATGAAAAAATTAGTTTTGGGTAAAGCTTTGCTATGACTGCGTTTCTTAGCTCTTCGATAGTAAATAGGAAGTCCTGCTTCAGCCAATATGTTTCTTATGGGGGTTGTGCGAAAGGCACCGACGCTGCATCTAGCTGCCTGATGGTAAATTGGTTTTATAATTTGAAGAGTTGATCTTGGGGAGTTGCCGTATATGTAGATGCCGTAATTGATTTTACTTAAAATTATCAGTCTAGTGATATTACAAAGGGTGTTGATATGAACACTACTTTTTCTACAAGATAAATACTTAATGATATTAGACCTTGCAGCTAGAGACTTCTTAAGATCTAAACAGTGGCTACCCCAACTGTATTTCTGATTAAATACAAGTCCTAGGATTTTTAGATTTTTTACATTTTCCAATTCTTAATACTTATTGCAAGAGGTGAACAAGATTGCTTGCAGCAAACATGTAGAACTATACATTTAGGTAGTATGAGTGTGGCCCCGGAGGAGCTTGCCCATTCTAAAATATCTTTCACTGCGTTAGATAGGTGTATTTTTATTTCTGTTACATTTTGTTTTTTGCATAGTATGTACAGTGCCGGAAAAAAGTTTGGAAACACGTTAGAGAAATTTATACTTTTAGCTCTATCGTAAAATATACTTGGTCTTTAGCTTTGAAATTTTTTATGAAAATATACTATCATATTCTTTACTCAATCTTTAAAAAAATATTGATATATGGCAGCACTAAGAAAAATTGGTTCAATTTTATCCACTACATATGGTAACACTCGCGGAAAAAAGTATGGAACATAACAGTATTCGCTGTCAAAATTTATATTGGAACCGTTTTAAATAAAGTGAAGATCTGTGCCAGTTAGCTGTTGTATAAACGTTTAGTTTTAAACTGAATTAGTCTTATAAAAAACGAAAACAAAACAAAATGCCGAAGTGCAAGGTGTACTCAACGGATTTGAAGGAAAAGATAGTTTCGCTGTACAATAATGGGATAAAACAAATACAAATTTCACGTGATTTGAATATACACAGAGGGACAATTTCAAAGATAATAAAAAAAAACTACCAAAAACGAGGGACAGTCGAGTGTGCACCCAAATCAGGCAGGCCGAGAAAAACAACAACCACCACCGATCGTATAGTTCAGAGGATATCGAAAAAAATCCAACAAAAATGGCAACTGAAATCAATGCCGAACTGAAGAAGAGAGGTATTGCAGAAGTGACTGATCGCACAATCAGGAATAGACTGAGAGATAGCGGCCTTTTCGGAAGATATCCATTGAAGAAGCCACTTTTATCAAAAGTTAACATGGTAAGGAGGGTCAATTTTTCAAAGGACCATGTTTTTTGGACTCCTGGGAAATGGAATACGGTCTTGTGGAGTGATGAATGTAAATTCCAATTATTTAGAAGCGATGGAAAACATTACGTGAGGCGGCCAAAGGGTGAAAGATACAATGTGAAATATCAATTACCAACCGTAAAGCATGGTGGAGGTTCGGTCATGGTCTGGGCATGCTTTTCGCGATCTGGAGTTTGGCCAATTTTTCGTATAGACGGAATAATGGATCGGTATCGTTATTTAGAAATATTGCAAAACATTATGCTTCCATATGCTGAAGAAGAAATGCCAATTAAGTGGATTTTTCAGCAAGACAACGATCCGAAGCATTGTTCTAGGTTGGTAAAAGATTGGTTCCAAAAGGAAAAGGTGAATATTTTAGAATGGCCATCTCAATCCCCGGATCTTAATCCAATAGAACACTTTTGGGAATACGTAAAAAGACAACTTCGAGCCAAAAAAATTTCTAATATCAATGCGCTTTATGAAGAAATTGCATATGAATGGCAGAACATCCCAGTTTCATATTGTGAAAAATTAGTGGATTCTATGGAAAGGAGATGCAGAGCAGTTCTCAAAGCAAAAGGGGGAAGCACTAAATATTAAATAAAAAACTTGTTATTACTGAGAAATATACATTACTTTCATGAAAAACTGCATGTTTCCATACTTTTTTCCGCAAGCTTTACGAGGTGTTGTCCGAATTCTTGGTAAATATTTTTTTCCAGTTGCCATATTATCTTTTGAAGTTTGAAAAAGAATATTAAAGTGTATTTTTATGCCAAGTTTCATCGGTGTAAGTATGAGGGATTTTATGTTACAACTGAAATTGTCAATCTCTAGACTAGGTTTCCAAACTTTTTTCCGGCACTGTATATGTCATCTGCGTATAGGCAATGACTTAAGTACTTGTGCTTTGATAATATGTCGCTTATGTCAAATGCAACAGAAAATAAAATAACGGATAAAGGTGATCCTTGGGGAATCCCATTATATAAAGGCAAAGTGGCAGAATAGGTATTATTAAATTTTATACAAAATTTCCTATTACAAAGAAACGATTTCACATAGTGAAAGATTTTAGGGCCAACACCCCATTCTTTGAGTTTGTTTAAAACTACATGGATTCCTATTCTGTCAAACGCTTTTTTCGAAGTCTAGGGTTAGTATTGACACATGGTTTTTGGAGCTCAGTGCTCTTGATATATAGTTATCTATGTAGAGTAGGGCATCGGTACATCCTCGATTAGCTTTAAATGCGACTTGGTTTCGACTTAGGTGTTGTTTCGTTTCTGCATACCAGAGTATTTGTTTTGCTACTATTTTTTTCGAGTACCTTTGCAGCGCATGGGAGGAGGGAGATTGGGCGGTAACCCTCTATTGTAAGCTTATTTTTTTTTTTTGGTATAACAGAGGCTGTTTCCCAGTTTTGTGGGATGAAACCTGTATTAAAAATGTTGTTATAAAGGTTGAGGAGTCTTTGTTTTGCATCATTTGGAAGGTTTTTAATCATTGGATACGATATTCTATCCCTGCCGGGGGTTAACCCTTTTAGTTTACTAAGGCATACCTCGGTTACGGAGATATTTCTCTCGATGAGTTGGGCAAAGGAGTTACTGGCACACGTGACTCTTGTGTTGGAAATAGCTTCGTATTTTTGGTTGTAGAAGGTGGTTGAAAAGTTGGAATCGTTTGAGAAGCTGGACCAGCTATGGGCAATGTAATTACCAATTTCAGTTGGTTCGGAGAGTGTTTGGGTCTGTGTTTTAATATAGTTCATGGCAAGTGATGTGGGGTTACCTGTTAATCTACGAATGCTATTCCAAATTTTTGCTGGGGAGGCGTCGGGATTGACGCTGAAGGTTTTTGCAATTTTGAGCTGTCTCCGAAATTTGGCAGTAGGTATTATTACATCTCAAAACAAGTAAAGTGTTTTAAGAAAAAAGAGTGGAAGTAAGGCATAGACCGATGTAGGGAATAATAAAACAAAACTGCAAACGTCATTAACTTATCATAAAATCCACCATAGAACGGAAATAATTTGTTTTTTTATACAAAACAAAGTATTCTTCCGGAGCCAGTTAGTATTGAAACTTCAATATTAAAAGTTAACGGATAGAGTAAAAAAAAAAAAAAAAAAACACAAATGGGAAGAAACAAGGCGAATAGAAAAGTTGAATGTTTTGGCATAATAACCATACATAAAGGGCATACAGTACGTGTTATTACAGATAAGCTTAAAATATCGAAGCCGACAGTGCACGATACCATACATCGCTTTAGAGAATCATCGACCTGGAGTAGCAATTCTAAAAGTATGATGCCATGACCTCAAAGCAAAGGCAAGGGGCTAGATTGGGGAAGAGAGCACCAAAAAAAAAGTCTTATGGACGGACGAGTCCAAATTTGAAGTTTTTGGACAAAAAAACAAAATTTTCGTTTGACGGCTTGCTGAAGAGAAGATGCTTCCTAGCTGTGTGGTCCCAAAAATCAAGCATATCGGTGGTTCAATAATGGTCCGGTGATGTTTTTTTCCGCCGGTGTTGGAAACGTCATCCGTATTGAATAAGGAGAAGTACAGACAAGTATTATAATATCACACCTTACCATCAGGTTTGCGATTAATAGATCCTGGATTCACATTAATGCAAGATAATGATACGAAACATTCTTCTAAGCTTTCCCGAGGATACATGGACCGAGAAGAACAAGAAGTAACACTGAAAAATATGAAATAGTCTGCCCAATCATCCGACCTCAACCCAATATAGCTGATTTCGGAGGAACTTGACAGAGAGGTTCGAAGGCAGTGTCCAACATCGAAAGAGAAACTTTGAGAGATCCTCCAAATAGCCTGGAGATCAATAACATTGAAAACTATTAAGAAGCTGATTGATAGAATGCATAGATTGATAGCCAAAGCGATGCAAGTACGAGGTGGATTTTTCGACGAAAAAGAGGTCTAACTCTGTTTTATTATTTTATTTTGATAGTTTTCATTTAGCATTCGTGAAGTGGAGACGTGGCAAATTTATCATGAAATTATTACGAGGGGCGGCTGATAAGTTCGTGGCCTGAGATACTCAACAACGAGCCATCTTCCCATTAGTAATAGCACTAACTGCGCCACTCTTTAGTAGTATAAATATTCGTATCACTTCGTTTCAATAATAATCTCATCTCATTTTGTTGTTATCTGTGGTAGGAAATTGTCGCTATTTTGAGCACCGCGCCGTTATAAAGTACCTCGTGAAAAAAGGAAAATCGCCTAAAGAAATTTTCGAAGACATGTTATCGACTTCCTTCGTATACCATGGTCAAAAAATGGGATCGCTTATTTCAACAAGGACGCGAGCTGTGAAGACGACTCCCGCCCAGGGCGTTGTGCGTCAGTGGACACTGAAGAAAACGTCGGAAAAGTTGACAAATTAGTACTACCCGATCGAAGAATAAAAATGTGGCAGATAGCGGACGAGTTGCACATCAGCAAAGAACGGATTGTAGAAATTTTGCACCAGCATTTGAACATGAAAACAATTTGTGCGCGCTGTGTACCGATAATGCTCACGCCGTTCAACAAGCAACTATGACTCAAGCGTTGCAAAGATTTGGAGTTAGCCGGGGACAATCTCGACGAAATTTGCAACCGTATTGTAACTATAGATGAGACTTGGGTTCGCCAATACGATCCGGAGTCCAAACAAGAGCCTATGCAGTGCATTGAAAAAGGGAAGAGGTCGCCGAAGAAATTCAAGATGGAAAAATCGGCTTCGAAGCTTATGGCGACTGTTTTCAGGGACAGCGAAGTTGTTTTGCTGATTAATTACCAAAGCGGAACGATGAATTAAAAAACCCCGGTTTTTCAACGATATACCACCCACCCTACAGCCCAATTTGAAAAAGCAGCTACGAGGCCGGAGATTTGCAGATGAGAACGAGATCAAGGTGGCCGTAGAAAGTCAAAGAAAAAGAATATTTTTTCGGAGGTATTAAGGCACTGTATGCCCGATTTTTGAAATGCATTACTCGTACACTCGAGGGAGATTATATAGAGAAATAATTTTTTTTAATCGAATCTTATCTTTCACTTAATACCTTCTTAGGCTGTGAACTTATCAGCCGACCCTCGTAATGGTGGCCGTGGTGTACTGGTAACATCAACGCTTGTCACGCTCTTGGTTCAAGGTTCAAATCCTGATCTTAACCATCATCTATTTATTTCGTCTGAAATAAATAAAAAAGTCGATCAATTGCGAAAGATTAGTCAATTCTACTGCGAAGGCATAACACTGGCAGTAACACAGGGTGGTCATATGGCTTAAATGCAACTTGATCGTGATGATGACATCAGGTGGAGGGAAAAAAAATACTGTGAATCATGAGCAACGACAAAAAGCAAAACAAACAAGCTCCCAAGTTATCTGGACGCCACCCTTGGAGTTTACTGAAACTAAATACCACCTACGTTTCAAACCCACTACACCAATCTTTCTTTCTCTCTCTCTCAATTTCTACAAACGCCCGTGCACTGAAATAATTTAATGGTATTCATATCCCATTTGGCGCGCGTAAATTATAAAAAATAAAAAGTAAACAAAACCGTCGGTTTTGGGCAAATGAAAATCCACAAATTATTCATGAGTCACCTGAATACATCCTGTGAGAGTAACAATGTAGTGCGCTATTTGGTCTGGAGGAAGTATAACCGTACTTTTTCGAAGACGGTTATGAAGTTACTAGTTCTGGAGAACGATACCGCCACATTATTGAATATTTGTTGGAACCTTAACTGGATGTGATTTCAACAGGACTGTGCCATATCGCATACAGCCACGCAACAATGTAATTACTGCATCAACTGTTTCCAGGCAGAATTATGTTGAGTGGTCCCCACAATAGCCAGCCAGATTTAACAACAATGGCAATATCTAAAGACCAAGGTATAAGCTAACCACAAACACTGCAGCAACTAAAGCAAAATAGTCGAGATGAAATAAGTGTAATATCGGCCGACATGTGTGAAAATGTTATGAAACATGTCATTAAAAAAGATCGCATTAGTGAGGCTAATAGAGGCGGACATCTGTCCGACATTATAGTTCATATATAATTCCCGACCCTCAATAAAATATGTGAGAAAATGTGTTTTATTTAAAAAAAAAAATGAAAAATTATACAGAAAAAAGAGATTCCCGCAGAAAACCCTGTATTATTTTGAAAACTTTTAGCGTTTTTCTTATTTACATAAAATATACTTTAATCACTTATTATCACAAGTTTTGTTCTCATTTTTCTTACCTGAGAATTATTGATTGCCTAAGGTGGGCATATACTCATGAGCGGTAGTGTACATATTTGTTTCGTGAACGTTATAACCTAGCGCAAGTCATAGTCTCAATCATGCCAGTATGCTTGGACAAAAGTTAGTAGCCACAGTGTTGGGTAATCTTGTATTGGCTTCTGAGTGGAATATTTTGTTTTATTTTATGTTTGTCGTTAACTTGTTTCAATTTTATTTATTCACGAATGAGTCCAAATCCATCAATCAAATTTTCGCTGTTTAAATTGATTTATTATATTTACAAAAATTTATTTATTTCCTTTCACTAGACGTAAAGATTCTTCGTAGTTTGCTGGCTGAAGGTCTAACAAAATTCAATCAAAGTTCTGATATGTAAGAAATCGAACAGTTGGCGTGACATCCGAATATTCACATCGACCATGCAGCACTTTGAAGGTATGTTTTCAAAACATTGAAGAGTAGAATTTGCCTTGCGTATTGTTTTAGCACATTTGCATTTTACAAAGAATCAAAGTTCTGATACGAGTATGTAATAAATCAAATAGTTGGCGTGACATCAGAATATTCACATCGACCATGCACTTTAAAGGTGTATGTTTTCAAAACATTGAAGAGTAGAATTTGCCTTGCGTATTGTCTTAGCATATTTGCATAGCAATGAAAGTATTTTATGCTTCGAATTATTTATATGCATTTACAGATATTGATACATATAAATATATTTATATATTCTTGTTTAGCTGATTTATATTACTTCTGACATCTGTGGTCACACACTATAACCGCTAAAGTCAACTTGAGACAAAATTAAGTTAAGCTTACCGAGTTATGGACAATGCTCGGTTATGGTTTACGACTTCAGGAATATAGAAAATAAATCTTAAATTGCAGTTAACAACAATTGTTCAATTATGATCATTAATATTAATTTACAATTAATCTATCATTATCACGTAAATATTAATGTATAAACAAAGCAATGTGTTCTTGCCTTGTCACTACATTTTATTTATTAAGAAGTGTAAACAAGGTCTATGTTTATGTTTTTTTTTTTTTGACTTAGCATACATTGAGTAAGAAATGTTCGTGCACCATTGTACACCTCATCAATTACTACATCAAATTTATCAGTAATTCTAAATTATTTCTATTGAATCATATTTTAAGAGTAAATATTAATTTCTTTAGTTCTAAATAAATCTTGGAAGTTTACCATTTGTGGCCTTTGTTGATGTGGCGGACCGTTTAGAGGACCAGGTCGCGGTCCATTTGGACGTGGCCCATTCCATTGGCCTTGATTCGGGTAACGTGGAGGGCCTTGCATTTGTTGCTGAGGTCCCATTGGTCCTCCCTGATGCATCGGTGGTGGCTACAGAGGATAGTGAATAATATCGAACGTAATTTTTAAAAACAAACATTAGATTTAAGTAAGTAAATATAATTTATTTATTTTAATTTCTCATTTTACTATGCATTCAAGTTTTTTTTTTTTCTAAACAATTTGATTTAACTATCTACGCTACACATGCTATTTAAAGAAAAACAACAAAAGAAAAATAAGTTGGCAAGATTGGTTAAAATACAAATTTGTATGTACCTTCGTCGAAATTTTAATTTTTTAAAAAAATATACATACATATATATATAAAATTACAATTTACACTTAACATTAGAATTACCAAAAATTTCAGCAACCCAGAACTACCGCGAGCGGTCACTTTGACTTAAAACAAATTGTAGTGCCTACATGTGCTTTAATGTAGTCCACACACGTATACGTACATACTATATCAATTTGATCTACACTTGTAGGTACGTGGGTTCAGAGGTTAGGTGCGTGATCACTGACTCAAGGTTCGAGTCCCAGAAAACACAAAGAAAAAGTTTTTCACGGTCCCACCTCTCACGAACGTCTGACAAACACCCGAGAGTAGTATTGTCATGAGAAGTTACTCTCAATCGAAAAAAAAACGGCCCTTCGGAAACGACTTACAGTTTTTTGTAAGTCCCTACAATTCGTGTATTGCACAGTGAGAATGCTCTGTTAGCGCCGAAAAATATATAAGGGTTTTTCAATAACGGTCACTTTTTGTGGATGCAATGGAGTCGCATGTGGGTTTGTTGCATAACGCATATTTTGTTTATTCACGATTTTCTTCAAACTTTTGCAGAGCTCAATCGGAGAAATTTCGGTGCTTCAAATGACCAAGAGGCTTCAGTTCTTGAGTTAATTTGATCTTGTAAGGGTGTAGGCGAAGATCTATAAAAAAAATTGGCGGAATTCCCCATTCCTGTGAACGGCGTGGAATCGACTGATTTGATTCATTTTGAACTGAAGCACTTACGGCTGCGATGTTTTCGGTACTTCGACCGGTGCGTTGTCTCACTGGCACATGAATATTCAATAGTTGAGTTGAATTTATCAACTATAGCACGCACAGCCTGTCTGATGCGACTATTATTACGACCGAAAATTGGAGTAAGCGCTCTTAAAGTTGCGAAAATCGACTCAGAATTTCGGTAGTAATTTTTAATAATTTCCAAACGTTACTCGTTCGTCAACTTCACCATGATAAAAACGTAAACCTTGACTGACGTTTTGACATTGACAGATCATAAAAAAAGTTTAAGGGTTCGTTTGTATTAAAATACAAAATTGTTATGTCCCTATTGAAAAACCCTTCATAATAATCGTAAATTTTTTTTTTTTTTTAAATGTTCTCCACTGTGTTCTTTGAAGTTTGTTAAACCCAGTGATGAAGTGAAAGGAAAAAGCATATGGAAGAGTTAGAATGGATAGATAAGAAGAGAGAAGTAATGATGCAAGTTAATTTTAAATTTTTGCAATTATAGATTTTTGGAAACACCGAGGAAGGCAGGTTATTCCGCATTCGTGTTGAATGACGATCTGCTGCGGTGATCAGTGCGCAAAAGCTGGTTCTAAAGTACATGCATGTGCAGAATAGACTACACGTATATTACGATTAAACAGAAGGACAGGCGGGGACCAACTTTTATTTGGTCCGAACGTTTGTGATTATAAAACCGATACAGGAGCGCTAAGCATTCAACTGACTTGTCGCTGGTCCCGATCGAGTAAACTTAAGCATATGACGGTAGGTCCTGTCCAAACATTCGAGTTATATTTAGGTTTCAGACGAACATATGTAGATTAAGTTAGGTTCAAGTGATTGCCTGCGCCCTAAGCAGAGACACACTTAGACCAGAGTAGGTCCATTGTGATACCACAGGATCTGGAGATTTCTCCCGTCCAACCTTAGAACCAAATGGAGCTTCTAATGAAACGATGGAGGTTCCTAAAATTCGTGTTAGCCAGTTCACAGAAGCTGTCGTCGAAGTTAGCGCCCAAGTGAAGCCTTCTTCTGACAGAGAGAGCCGGACAGGTGCAAATGAGATGGAGAGTTCTCTCCTCTTCCTCCTCGTCCCTAGAGCTTTTACAAAAGTAGTTACAGAAAAAATCCATGTGGCGTACCTTCCCGTACTGACACCAATTGTTGTGCTGATATGCTCCGTACTAAGGTAGACAAACCTCATCGAGCGTTTCTGATCCAGCTGAGGCCAAATCTATCTAGGAACATGACACTTAATGCCAGTCTCCCACCTGAAGTTGATCTCTTTGATAGCATTTAGCGTGAGCAATTGCTTACATGTAGTGAGAGGCATGCCGAGATTTTTCTTTTCCGGTGGAATCTTCTAATTTGTGATCCGCCTGGTAAGATCATCAGTTCCCTGGAATATCTCTATCTCTTAGAGCGGAAATTTAGAGAAACCTTTGATATGGAAGAGATCGATTCCAGAGATTTTATAGCTGCTTGGCTGTCAGTAAAAATACTAATATCAGCCAAAATAGAGCTTCTTTGATCGCCATTATCTGCGTCTGGAAAACGCTACAGTGATCTGGAAGGCGGAAAGAGATGCTTACGTTTAGCCTGTCGGAGAAAATCCCGCCACCCACTCAATCGATTGTCTTCGAATCATCCGTGTAGAAATGTAATGATTCTTTGTCCGCGGCCACGTCTCCCTGTCAGTCTAGTCTAGATGGGATAGTTTCACAGAAGTTTTTATTGAAAGAGAACCTGGGGAAGTTGGAGTTGGTGTTTTCTGGAATGAATTCTAGGTTATGAAGAATTGTGAAGTGACCTGTGGATATGCTGGACCACTGTGAGGTGGCATTAAGTCGAATGGCTGCACTGGCTGTCATTTACTTACCAGAGGTTTGGTGGTATCAGATGGAACTGAATGTCTAGTGCATCCGTAGGAGTGATTCTAAGTATTCCACTAATGCACTAATGATCTCTGTATTTTCACTAGCTGCTTGCAGTGTATAGCTTTGGAGAGAGCTGGCCACCAAACGATCATGCAACGCCCTTAGAGTAGTCGTAATATTCGGACGAACGTAAGCTTTATAGATTGTGACCAAGTCTGCAGGAGTGAAAACCGGTTTATACATTTTTAAGAACCCTAGGCATCTATCACCACTTATTGCAGCATTAGTCATCTACTGGTTCCATCGAAGATCTGGGCTAACATATATGTCAAGCCATTAGAATCCCCAATATCACCTCCACCCATTCTGAGTTTGACCACGTTAGTATCCTGTTTCATACACAGGAGCCAACTCTGGGTTTTTGAGGCGTTGAACACAACTCGATTGTTTGCATGAATGTCAGAGTACGTTTTAGGGTCATTGCCCTGGTGTGGTTAGCGAATAGGCCAAGTCAAGAGTTCTGTCATCCTCGAAGGAATGAAATGGATTACGAGTTACAGAAAGGAGATCATTGATGTAAATCCGAAAAGGGGACGGAGAGAGTACTGAGCCCTGGGGTACACCGGCGTTAGTCGAGAATGGTTTAGCCACTTAAAAAACTCACAATCATTTTAGGAAAATGTCACCGACGCCATCAGCTACAACCTTGTTACTAGCCACACTCTATAGAAAGTTTTGAAGATATCAAGGCTACAACTCTACAAAGTGGAAGAGTTTACGCAGAGGTTTTGCCAGGGTAGAAGAACTCCTCTTTCAGACAAGGGAAGAAATCCCGTCTGGGGCTGAAGACTTGTTAATAAGATCTTTTAGGATTCGAACTACTGATCGGGTTCGAAAAATGATTGGTCCCAAAAAATATTGAACCGAATACAGCATAGGTTGAGCTATCTCTTTGGAGTGCGTGAGATTCTTATCATTGTAGACAAGAGTCGGGATTGCAAATGAAGCAGATCGTTTTATTCCTTTCACAAAAGACCAGAAAGGTTTACTGCCTTTAGGACACCGCATTATTTTTTACTTGACTTTTTAATCTCGCAGGAATTTAGCTATGTTTTAAGACAGTCGTCATTTCTAGCTCGTTTGTAGAGACTTCGGTTTTCCTCAGTAGGTGTTCGACGTCATAAGCAAAAGCCTCTTACCTCTTCCGGATAGCAGTTGCAGAAGTCGAATTAAAAGATAGTTCTTGTTTTGGTTCAAGTCTAACTGATTTACTTGGGATGAAAGAACGCATTACAAGTAATATTAGGTCTCTAATCATGTCAGCTGCAGCTTTTTGTGTCTTTCGAAGAAGTATGGAGACTAATTAAGAGCTCTAAAGAGCGAATTGAGACCGCTCCAATCGGCATTCTCATACTACCAAATTGTTCTCCGAGGGAATTTTTTTGTTAACTGATGTGAGTGGAAGAATCGAGCAGACATCAGTCAATGATCCGACTTTCCAAAGGGAGTTAAAATTGCAAGCACATATTTATCTGGATGAGAGGTAGGTCTTGAGTGTGTTCGCCGTGGTTTGCGAAAGTAGTCGATTTCCCAGTTTATGAGCCAACAGATCAGCAACTGAGATGCATCGAGTGCAGTATACTTATACATCCCTCATATACCTGAGAGCGATGACACCTTCACGCTGGCGATTTAGAGGTCGATTTACAAATATATATGAAACGATTGTATTAAAAGCAAGCAAAGGTAAATTTGTTCAAAATTTTGTATGCAAATACATATGACAACAAAAACAAAACTACGTAAAATGAGCGCTCCGGTAGTTCCAGTGTTAAAAGAAACACGCATTTTAACTTTTTTTTTTTTTTTTTACACAAAATTTATTCGCAGAATGACTTTTCTGCTATTTAGCATTAAATTTGGTAATGGTATTAATGTTTATTTGCAATAGTTAACAATTAATTTAATTTAAATGACATTCTAATATTAAAATTTTGATTACAAGATTAAAACAATTGAAACAGGAGACGATAAATTCTTAAAACCTTATAAAACTTTCAGAATTTTTGTTAAATTCTGTTGATTATATTCGGGATACCTTTAACAATGTACTGATGATATTAATATTATGTACATATTTAGGTAATTCGATAGATATTGACGCTAAGCCTTTCAAACTAACATAAATAAAACTTTTTTTTTTTTTACAAAACATAAGCATTAGAGTAGAGAACATTTTATGAATCGGTACACTTTAGATTTCAAGATAAAGTTAAATTTTACTTTCTTTCTTAGACCTTAACATATATGAGATATAGAAGGATAATCTGGATTTACAGTACCACATCCTGTTAGAATGTACTTTTTGAAATGTAACTATTATTGTTCCGCGTTAATACAAATAAAGTGCATGACTGTGTTGCACATACTTAGACCTACTTGTATGTTGTTTATTTACAAAAACTCAATTCAAATGATTTTGTCTCAAAAAAACGAAAAAAAAACTGGTAAAATTGGAAAGAAAAATGATTTTCTCTTATGTAGGGACTAACAAAAGTTCGCTTAGTTGGTGTTAATTTAGTAGTTTTTGAAAAAAAAATGCATTTCTGTAGCTTATAATCGAACAATATTTGTTTCCAAATTTCAGAACAATAGGTAAAAATGGAGACGAGAAAGAGAAAAATTAGTGACGTAAACTCGGTTGAAGTTCCACCGCCAACACAGGAAGAAATTCGTTTTGCTATTCTCTTCGGATTTCGACGTCAACTCACGCCAGTCAAAATTCTGCACGAATGCCAAAATGCATACGGAATAAATGCACCATCTCTTGTTACTATTTCAAAGTGGTTTCGAAGATTCCAGACTGGCCATTTTCTTGTGGAGGGCGAATCTCGTGAAGGTCGGCCCACATCCTCGACCGACGATACAAATGTGGCCCTAGTGAAGGTTAAAATTGACGAAGATGTCAGGATGACACAGGAGATGATAGCAGATGAACTGGGTTTGAATGCCATGGCTGTGTCACGAATTTTAAATTATCACCTGAAATATTCGAAGAAGTCAGCTCGATGGGTTCCAAAAATTCGTGTTCGTTTTGCTCAATATTTCCTGGATAAGTTTGAAAATGGAGTCAAGCTGCTTCAATAGGATCGTTATAGGTGATGAATCTTGGTTTTACAAGTAAGACCCGAAAACCAGACAGCAGTCCATGGTATGGAGCCCAGAAGGTGCAAATCCTCCAGTAAAGGCCAAACAACAAAAGTCAGCGACAAAAGTTATAATGTCGATGTACCTCATCAGGGCGAAAATGGTCGCCGTCATCGTGCTTAAAACTGGTCAGACAGTCAGAAACTTGCTTACTACAAGTTTTCCAAAATTTACTAGGGCACCGACAAAAAGAGGAGCTGCGCCGCTACTTTTTGCACCACGACAATGCGCCTGCGCACACTGCTGAAAAAACCCACAACTTTCTTGCGCTCTCGGGCATCAATGAAATTCGCCCAGGACCTTATTCTCCGGATCTAGCGCCGTGTGACTTTTGGCTGTTTCCGAAAATAAAAAAAAGATTTGAGGGGAAAAATCTTCACATCTAATGAGGAGATTATTAATGCAGTCAATGTCGAAATCGAAAGCTCCAAAAAGAGAATTTTGAAAGCTGTTTTGAAAGATGGATCTATCGACTGAAGAAATGTATTGAAATAATGGGGAATTATGTGGAGAAATTAAAAAAAAGAAGAAGACTATCAGCTAGGTTCCAGAATTCGAGTGGAATGAAATCGAAATCGAAATTGCAAATCGAGTGAATTCGATTTTAGTGTTCCACATTTCGAACGATTTACTAATATCGAAAATTTTTCGAAATCACTTTTTGCGAAATTAAAAACAGCTGATATCTGTCATTTGAGACGTTGCAAATATTTTTATTTTGGCAAATCATTTGTTTTTTTTTTTTATTTCGTCTAATTATCGCGATTTATTTAATAATGAGTGCTGTATTAATTGCTATGGTACTGCGAATTAAGGAAGAGAAGTATGCCGAGGAAAAAATAAAAAGGCGTACGCTGAGAGACCTTTCAAATCCGTTGGAAATTGCAGATGCTGCGTACGTACAATTTTTGCAAACGAAAGTTCAGTTTTCTTACTTTATTTGTTATTCCAGATTCATATCATATTATCGATTAAATAAATGTGCTTTTATGATGGTGCTACAAACTATTAGACCGCATCTTAAACAGTCTTCGATTCCTTGCACGTTACAGCTAGCTGCAACTCTGCGTTTTCTTGCCGAGGGAAATTTTCAAAGATCTGTTAGAAAAGATGCTGATGTTGCTTTGGGCCGAAGCACAGTGTCAAAGATTTTGACACGGGTACTTAACATTTTGGAGAAACAAATTTGCCCAACATGGATTCAACTTCCTATGTCGGATGAAGAACGAAAAATATTATCTTTTCCAAAGAAAGTAGATATTGCAATTTACGTAGATATGCGATTACAACATGATAATAAAAGCTGTCGATGCCCTTCGTCCAGGATCAAGCCATGATGCCCTTATCTGGAGCATGAGCAAGGCTCGGGACTATATCCAAAGAAGTTATGCAAGTGGTGAGTGTTCGTCCTGGTTTTTGGGAGATGCTGGCTATCCTTTAGAGCCGTTCCTTCTGACGCCCTACAGATATTCCGCAGCAGGAACCTTACAGCACGCATTCAACCGGAAACATTCCTCGGCTCGGAACGTAATTGAGAATCCTCTTTCATGAATCCTCTAGAAAGATCCTTATGGTTCTCCATAAATTTAATAAATATTGCCTCCTGTGCAATATTCTTATGCTTGCCCCTGTTTAAATATTACATTTTCAATGACGTCTGCTTTGTACTATTTCACACTGAATGAAACGATCGCTTTGAAATCACTCGCAAATCGATAATATCGAAATGTGGAACACCCCAATTTCACTTTGGTTCAATTTCGAAAAATTTTAAATCGAAATCGATAATAGTGAAATATAAAACACCAAATTTCATTTTCGGTCGATTTAAATTTCATATCGAGTGAAAGTGAAATGTGGAACCTGACTGTATATCTAAAGTTAAAATTATTTTTGTGTTTTATTATTCAATCAACTAAGCGAACTTTTGTTAGTCCCTACGTATAAGTCAAATAATGTACAAATATCGATTTTGAATAACCCAATCAACTCAAATATTACATTTAAAAAAAAGACACCTTTACAGCCGTTAGTAAATCAATTTTGGGGGTTAGTATGAAAAATCCATTTTTGCCTCGAATAGTTACCCCACTGATCCCAGATATGAAATTTGAAGAAAATCCGTCCAGCGGCAGTTGGACATACGGTGGGGACAAAATAAAAAAGCACAGTTTAAAGAATCACATTAATCGCACTCGAATTCATATGTTGTTTCGATCTAGCACTTCTTTTTTGTAGCATGTACATACAATTCATGGACTTCACTGTAAAATAACGGTACATATTCTAGTTTCAATTTTCTTGGTCTTGAAAACTGAAACGTCATTTTGTAAAGGTTTGTGGTTTAGCGCAACAATAGAATAGGTCGTGGTAAACATTCAACGGAAGGTTTCAGACATTGTGTACTGGCTTTCAAGAATGAATGACTTAAAATCTCCCAAATAGCAAATAACTATGATACAATGGGATTGCTGAAGAAAAAAAAGTCATTAACGCACTCCATCATTACCAAGAAATATGGTCAAAAATTCGCAAGAATCACACACGGAAAACCACCGCTAGGACCGACGCTGCCATTGTTCGTCTGAGTAAAATTGATCCATTTATGACTGCTTCTAAAATAAAGCAAACAATTGAACAAGAACCAGGAGTAAATGTTTCTGTAAGCACAGTAAACAAAAAAATCGTTTGCAATATAAAAGCGTAATCTATTACGCCATATGCAATTTGCACGAGAGCATGCTGATGATCTGATGGATCGGAGCTTAATCGCTTTTGATCGAATGGAAAATTGTATGTAAGATGAGGAATTAATCAAGAGCACAATCATAAATACACTCTAAAAACGGAGAAAAATGGCGGAGGAGATAATATCGTTGTATAGGGTTGTTTATCTTGGCATGGCATGGGACCTATTTATCGTGTTGAGGGCATTATGGACCAAAACAAATATTTATAAGGAAATATTGAGCAATGTCATGCAGAGGAGGAAATGCCATTGAAATTGGTAGTGATGGGGAAATACAGAGCCTGGTAGATTATTCCACATTAGTGTCGTTCGGATTATAAACGAATCCCTATATTTGACAGTACGACCGAAATTGGGCTTAAGGAAAACTGATGTGCATTCGAAGCATGAAGCGTATTGCGGGTAAAATTTTTTATAGAAGAAACGATAAAACAGGGAAAGACATGAGACACTTCTCCGATATTCAAGAGAATGTATAGATTTCACAATGTCTCTATCACCTATAAGTTTTAACGCTCGATTTTGTACCCTATCAAGAATGTGCAGAACGGTCTTGGGTGCACCAAACCAGATATGGGCGTTATATTCCAGCTTAGGGCGGATAAATACCTTATAAATTGAGGCCAGATCAGACGGAGTAGAATATTTCTTGCACCGTTTAAGGAATCCTAGACATTTTGCAGCGATTTTGGCGACCGCGAATATGTGATCGTTCCATCGAAGATGTTTATTAATACACATACCGAGAATGACAAGTCTTTCGGTTTCAACGATGCAAGTACCATCCACGGATAATGGTTGAGGGTTTTGGCTTTGCTTGAGAGACAGAAGACAGCATTGAGTTTTGGAAGCATTAAATTCCACTCTGTTGGTTGAACCCCATTTGATTATGCTGTCCAGGTCGGAATTTAATGTGTTTAACATACGTTGCTGTTCCCCTTCTACGGCCGAAGAGAGCAAGAACGTGAGTTAGGGAACGAATATGAAAAACAAAACAGAGCCTTGGGGAACCCCAACATTTATTTGGTGATTTGCAGACTTGAAGCCGTCCAAAACAACTTGTATTGAACGCCCCGAAAGGTAATTTCTAATCCATTGAAGAAGAGACTCATCGATGCCATATGAACGCATTTTCGACGAAAGAGCCTGATGCCAAACTCTGTCAAATGCCTTTGAAATATCGAGCGAAACCATCTTAGTTTCGCCGATATGATGGAGAGATTGGTTCCACTTCTCGGTGAGATATGCCTGTTGCTACGAAAACCATACCATCGGTCATTAAGGAGTTTTCGTGAATCTAGATATTTCATAAGCTGATGATTTATCAGCGTTTCCATGCCCTTGGAAAGAAGCGACGTAAGTGCAATGGGTCGGTAATTGGATAGGGAGGTAGATCCGCCTTTTAGGGATGAGCTGGACGTTGTTTTAAATCTACTCGGAAAGAGCCCTGAAAAGTAGGATAGACAGAGAAGCTTACGCAGAGGTTTTGCCAGCGTAGAAGAACACCTCTTCAAAACTATGGGGGGATACCATTTGGACCAGCGGATTTGTGTATATTAAGACCTTTGAGCACTCCTGCAACTATACGAATGCGAAAGTGGACCTGTCCCATGGAAAATTTGACGCTCTCAAATACAATTGGAGACAAAGCATTATATACCAGCGTGGAGTTCGCTGCAAAGTGAGTAGCCCAAGTTTCTCGGGAATCCAATTTAAAAATTAAACATCCTAAATTAGACACCTGTGGAACCTGTGATAAGTTATCTGCAAATATCAGTTGCTCAAACCACAGAAGAAAAAGAAAATCTGATTGAGCTTCAAACAGGTCATTACAAAAAAGCGGAGGATGCTTATTCGTGCAAAAAAAAAAGATAAAGAATCACCCAGGACAACCTCAACAACAGAAGTATACGCGTTTGATCTGCAACAATGTCTATCTACGTCATTTTTAAAGTTCAATATTGCTTTCTATAAATGCCAGCTTTGGACCTATAACCTGACCATCCATAATCATTTTTACATGTGGCATGAAGGGGTCGCCAAAAGAGGCGGAAATTAAGTCGCATTTTGTTTGTATGAGCACTTGTCACGGATGTCGGCTGGTGTTAGCAGCGTAATATCTTTTAGTGACTCTTGCGCAGGGCAGAACAAAAACTCACATGTGAGTTTCATGTTTATGGCTGCTCTAGAAAAAAACCCTCAACTCCATACAATAGACCACAAATCTCTTGAGCCTGATCACACGCATATGGTATGTGATGTTGACCATTCAGTTATTGAAAGAAAAAAACGAAAAAACAGCGGCTAAAATATTGTACATCATTCCAGAGATTGGGTAAACTTAGCTAGCTTCTTTAAGAGATGTGAACCTTTTCAATGTAATTGAAATGAGAAAGTCAATGTTTTTAGACTTTGCAGAAGCTTCAAAAGACAGATTTGTGTGGCGAAAAGTTAATGCTGATTGAGAAAAGCTTATGGCGAGATTTCCGTTGGATCCGCTACACCAAAGACAATTTTGGAACTTTGTTTTATAAATGTAGTTTTTATGAGGAAGAGCCATTCAAAACAATTTATATTCGAAAGCGTGGCAGAAATGTATTGAACGTGAATGAGTTTAAAATAATACTAAATGAACCTCAGATATCGAAGGAAAAAGCAAAGGATCTCCTTTTAATTACCAGATTTCATTGAGCCCGAGTTCCACAATTTTTATAAAGATTTAATTAAAGGACCTACTACTAACTACGAGTTTCATCCCAATGTTTTAAGTAGCGATGGAGATAATTACAAATGAATAACATCAATTTATTCAGCTTTTTAACTAACTCATGTTATTTTTAAAGACAGACACACCTAATAATCATTGACTTTGACAATAAAGGAGTTAAATCTCGAGATTTCAAATTACTAATTGAATTAAATTTAAAACTGCAAGTTAATTATCAGGTTGGCAACTGCCGATTTTTTCAGATAAATAAAACACATTTTTTTAATAAACTTTAATCAATGATATATTTTCCATTTTGTTCGATGACCTTTTGCCATCTTTCTGGCAACTTCATAATTCCACGTTCGTAGAACTTCTGATCTTTATCGGGAAAAACTGAATCAAGTGTGATTTCACAGCGTCATCATCATTGAAAGTTTTACCATCCAAAGAGTTTTGCAAAGATCGAAATAAATGGTAACCTGATGGAGCATGGTCAGGGCTATATGGTGGATGTAACATCAATTCCCAACCAAGCTCCAATAATTTTTGGCGAGTGACCAAAGAAGTATGTATGTGGCCTAGCGTTGTCGTGGTGAAAAATTACACCTTTTCGATGGACCAACTCTGGCCGTCTTTCGTTGATCGCTGTATTTAATCTGTCCAGTTGCTGACAGTAGACATCCGAATTGATCCTTTGATTCCTTGGAAGCAGCTCAAAATGCACCACACCTTTCCAATCCAACCAAATTGAAAGCAAAATCTTCTTTTGGTGGATATCAGCTTTCGAGGTGGATTGTGCTGGTTCATCAAGCCTGGAACTTTCGATTGATGTTACTGTAAACAACCCATTTTTCATCGCCATGATTTGTTTCAAAAAAGGGTCGGATTCATTGCGTCTAAGATGCAAACCGCAAGCGTTGATGCGCTTCGTTAAATGAATTTCTTTCAACCCAAATATCAAGATTTTTAACGAGTTTCATACATTTTAAATGTTTCTCAATCGCTGTATGTGACACATTTAACTTTTTTGCTATATCTCGTAGAGTTACATGACGATCCGACTCGATCATGGCTTTAATTTGATCGTCATCAAGCTCATCTGGTCGACCTGATCGTTGTTCATCTTTCAGTGAAAAATCTCTGGAACGAAATTTGTCAAACCAATTCTTTCTTTTAAGGCTTCTTCACCATACACGTCACGTAACTTTTTAGCAGCTGGCGCTGCGTTCTTTCCCTAACGGAAATAAAAAAGTAAAGTATGACGAAAATGCTCGTTTTTGCACTCCATATTAAAACTGACGCCAAACTAATAGCTTTTCATAAAAATACGCGCAATTTGCTTCTAAAGCAAAATAAGACTGACAGCTAACAAATGTCAAAAGGAAAAAAATATGTCATTGACAGAAGCCATTAAAAAATATGGCCAAAGACATCTATGTGTGAAGTAGTAGAGTCACAGTCGGTGCTGAGGACATGGAAAAACCATTTCTGCAGACTGCTAAACGGCGAAGAAGACACAAATTCCGCTGTCAGGCAGAATGAACCATTTAACCTGGACGATGAAAGCCAAGATTTTCGTCCACCTGACCAAAATGAAGTGAGGATAGCAATATCTAAGCTTAAATCCAACAAGGCTGCTGGACCGGACGGCTTAACTGCCGAGCTGTTTAATGCGGCGGGAGATGACCTGGTGGAGAGCATGCACCAACTCGTCTCCAAGATTTGGTCAGAAGAAAGTATGCCTGATAAATGGAACCTCAGAAAGGAAACCCTCTAAACTGCGCCAACTATAGAGGCATCAGTCTCCTGAATATTGCGTATAAGATCATGTCTGCTGTACTGTGTGAACGCCTGAAACCATTCGTCAACGATCTGATAGGTCCCTATCAATGCGGTTTTAGGCCCGGTAATTCCACGACCGATCAAATATTCACACTACGGCAGATCCTGGAGAAAACCCAATTTTATCGATTTTAAGGCCGCATATGACAGCATTTATAGAGACGAGCTATACAGAGCCATGTCTAATTTTGGCATCCCTACCAAACTTGTCAGATTGTGCAGAATGACGATGGAGAACGCTCGCTGCTCCATAAAGGTTGGAAACAATCTCACCGAGACCTTTGATGTCAAAAAAGGATTTAGACAAGGTGACGCGCTGTCATGTGACTTCTTCAACATCATTCTTGAGAAAATTGTGCGAAACTCGCAAGCCAACACCAGGGGCATAATTTTCCAAAAGTCTGTGCAACTTCTTGCATACGCTGATGGCATTGACATTATTGGCAGAACACAGCGAGCTGTCACTGGTGCGTTTGCAAGTTTTAGTGCAGAAGCGGCAAAAATGGGTTTAGTGGTGAATGAGGGTAAAACTAAATATATGCTGTCAACAAGAAGGGACACACAACATCGACGAATTGGACAGAACGTCACGATAGACAGCTACAATTTTGAGGTAGTTAAGGACTTTGTCTACCTCGGCTCCGCTGTAAACTCTGTTAATGACACCTCACCAGAAATCAAGCGAAGAATTACACTTGCCAACCGCTGTTTCTTTGGTCTAAGACGGCAATTGATTAGTAAGCCCTTGTCAAGAAACACTAAGGAGACTCTATATAAGACCCTTATCATCCCTGTCCTGCTCTATGGCGCAGAAGCATGGACCCTAGCAAAAGCGGATGAAGATCTTCTTGGTCGTTTCGAACGCAAAATTCTTCGAGTGATTTTTGGTCCCGTTTGCGTTGACGGGCTTTGAAGGAGAACATTTAACAGCGAACTCTACGAGCTGTGCAGCGACATCGACCGACAGAAAAGTGCGCATCAGTCGTCTAAGATGGCTAGGACATGTAGAGCGAATGGACACCAACGCTCCGGCCCGAAGAGTCTTCGATTCCAACCCGGAGGAACAACGCAGTAGAGGAAGACCTCGCCTTAGGTGGCGCGCATAAGTGGAAGGGGACCTCAACCAACTTGGAGTGCGCAACTGGAGGCAGTTAGCCAAAGATCGCGCTAACTGGAGAGGCCCAGGTCCACCCCGGTGTGTAGCGCCACCCATAGTAAATAAGTAAGTAAAATAGTATAAAACATTTATTTAATTATTATTACATTCATATTTCAAATTGCATAAATCAGCCATTTACTAAATTTGTATTTTGGAATGACAGCATAAGTAGACATGTGGAAGAAGGATCATTTAATTTAAAAAAAAAGAGAATCAACATGTATAAGTGCACTTGATCCAGAAATACTCGTAGTATAATATAATATTTAAGAAAAGGAAAAACAGCATAAATATGTTTTTTGTTAAGAAAACAGTATATTTATTAAGAAATGTAAAAAAAAATTAGCTAAGCATAATTGCTTCTCCTGAAAAATGACAAGAAGTGACTTATACTGTTATGCCTTTTCGCCACAGAAATATAAACTAACGGAATGTCTTGTCTACATGTCTTGTGCTAACTGTCAAATTTAAACTCATTTGGCTAACAGAAATGCACTTAAAGAACTTTATATTCTTTCGATTATTTTATAAAATCATGGCTGGAATATTGTTTATTATAAGAGTGAATAATTTAAGTGAAAATGAATAATTTAAGTGAAATGTATGTACGACATTCGTACCAAGAAGTGGCCTCAATACCAAATGTGTCAAAATCCGTTATTTTTCGCAACGTAAAACGATATAAAGAAACCGTTTCTTTGAAATGAAATCGCGGACAAGGTAGAAAAAATGCCACGACGCAAAGAGACAATCGATTTCTGGTAAGTTATTCCCTCAGAAACAGGTTCGCAACGTCAGTTGAGGCTAGGAGTAGACTTCTGGAAGTGTGAAATATTCGAGCATCTTCCAAAAATTGTGAGAAGAAGACTAAAGTATTCTGGATTAAAAACGCATGCTGGCTTCGCTCGAAATCACGATAGCTGATCTGAGAACGACTGGCGAGAGCTCTTCACTGATGAGTTCAGAATTTTCTTGAAGCCAGACGACAGACGGGGAAGTGTATAGATGTTGCAACATGTAACCGTAAAATTCTTTCCAGGTAAGTCTCTCTTCAAATTTGGGAACAGGAAATAATCACTAGGTACCTGGTCAGGACTATAAGGTGGATGTGCTAATTCTTGGAATCCGTATGACTTCTTAGCAGCCATAGCAAATTGAGCCTTGTGAAACGGTGTGTTGTCTTGAAGTAAGATCTTGCCATTTATTAATATCGCCCTCTTTACTTTAATAGATTCTCTTAAGCAGCTTAGAATATTAGCGTAGTATTCTGCTGTGATGCTCGTGCCATTTGGTTTATAATATTGTAATATGCGAGCTACGGCTCGAGTAGATAAAACGATATTTATTTCTTTATTTTCTAGTCTATAGAACAATTCAAGTTCACACTATACTATTCTTCGCAAATTCTTTTCTTACAAGGTCTCTTTCTTCTCAAATCACTTTATCTCCTTTCAATTACTTAATTCACAAATCCAAACTAATTACTTCTTCTTGTTAACTCTCAACTTTCATTTTATCACAAAATTACAACTTCGCCCATTATCACTTTTCCAATCTCTTCGCCACGGTTCTAAACCAACTGCCTGTTCTCGATCGCCATCTGTCCTTATATAGAAGTTTCTGATAGCCAGAAACTTCTAGCAAATTCTTCGACTACTGGAACAAGAAAAATTCTGATGTAATAATTCCAAGATGACAATCATTTCTTGCAGTTATAATTCTTTCTTATCCGTGATATTATCCGTCTCTTTCGTAGACATGAACTGTGGAGACTAACCGCAGACACGAACCTCGAATGAAAGGACACTTCGGACCAAAATTCTGCCAGAATGAAAAGACACTTCGGAATTTGTTGCATTATACTTTTAGGGAGCGTAGTTATTATTATGTTACAATATATTAACAGGACTCCTTGTGAGTCGCAAAACAATGTTGTCATGATCTTCACCCTCCTGCTTTGACTCAGGGTCATAATAATGAATCCAAGTTTCATCTTCACTAACAATATTGTTGATAACTTCTGTTTGATTGTCGCCACACAACTCCGAAAACTGCTTACAGCATTCCACACAGTATTTTTTTGTTAATGCAGGATTATGGGCAGCCACTTTGAGCTGATTTTTGACATCTCAAGATGATCGTGTAGGATTTTGAAACCTTCTGCAATTTATTTTAGTTTAAGACGACTATCTTCCATGAGGGCATATTCGACTTTTAGAACCATTTCATGTGTTGTGACTTCACTTCGTCTCCCAGTCATCTTCCAATGACTCTCACGTTGTTTGAATAAGACCGACCACTTGTAAGTCATGGTTTTACCAGGAAAGAAGTTCCGTAAACTGTTTCGATTTCACTTAGTATGTATTCCACACTTTTTCCTTGATATGTGAGGAATGTAATTACTGTGCGGAATTCAATATTTGACATTTTTAAAATTACCACAGACTTATTCTATTGACTACTGCAGGCGAACTAATTGGTAAATCAACATGAAACTTCACATTTATACCTGAAAAGGATCACTTGAGAATAAGAAAATTATTCTAACTCCAACTCTTTCTACTTTTAGCTCTATTTCGCGAGCTTAAAAAATTCCCTCCGTATATTGATAATTTTTCCTCGTTATAGAGAGGTCGAAATAAATTGGTTGAACATTCTGGTGCCAAGAAATTTTATGCGTTATAGAGACAATTTTGGGGACCCGTTTTCTCACGGTCCCACGTTTCGCGAACATCTGACAAACATCCGAGAGTAAAAGTGTCATGAAAAAGCTTCTCTCAATCGAAAAAAAGCACGAGTGGCTGCGAGAAGCTGGGCCAGGCCCTGTATTGGGCAGAAAGCGTAAGTTAAAGCTATTACCACTGGGACTCTTGCGTTATAAATAGGTTTCACGGTAATATTTGAATTGATAGTTCGAACATATAGGTGCAAGTAAAAAGAACACAACAATACGATATGCACAATTTACATGGCGAGTTGAATCCTACTTGAATTCCATGTAAACCCAGATCGTGTCGAAACAAGGTATTGAGTCGTCTCAATGACAAAAGATTGTGTGATTGGATTGAGATTTTCTATATGAACGAGGATCCAAAGAGAGAGAAGAGAAGACAGTGATAAATACAAAAATAAAGTCACAGACTGGCGTAAGGAGGCTGAAATTGGGGAAGTAGGTGAAAATCAAATCTTGACCCATGCACTCAGTATGAAGTGCGAAACTCCGTCGTCTTTCGATCCGATTTATAAAATCGGTAGCAGCGAATTTAAATACGATCCCTCAATCCTTCACATAAACGGTTCAAAGAGCGACGCGTGAACGCAGTGCATTAGAAGTAAATATATTGCATATATCTTTGTTACTATAGTTTGTTGTGAAAAGGAATGATGGGTTAGGTTAGGTTAGGTTGAGGTGGTTGTCAGCAAAAAAAAAGCCAACACAACCAGTGATAGGTCCATTGTGATACCACATGGGTTTGGGACATGGTCTCTAGCCTACTGGTTGAACCATTTGGAAGCTTCTGATGAATCGTTCCCTAACGTCCCTAGTGTCAATATTAAAAGGAATTAAGGAAAAAGAGAAAATAATAAATGAGGCAAACATCACTGGTCGTAGGTTGCGAGACTTTGATCAGTTCAGTGATTGCACACTTAACCACTGAGCCCCCTGATAAAATCACCCCTAGAGCGAAAACAAATGGGCGAATGATTGACGCGACGACGGTGATTCAACGAGTCAAAATGGCATAAAACCAGCTTAAATTAGAAACGGCGAATCCATTTTTATTATCGAAATTATGGTTCAATAACTAGTAGGCTAGTAAAATTGCATGAACTTTTTGATCGAAATTATATTCCATCTGGATCCAAATCGAAAGATAATTTAAAAAAAAACTCGAAGCCAGACTGAAGATCCTACCACCTCAATTCTTCATCGTTCACAGTAACGAATTTTAATTTAAAATATTAACCATTCACAATGCCGATTTGTAAATTGAATGAGAAATAGAAACGTAGACGATGCTGATTTTTGTTACAAAATCATCCTATGTGATGAAGGTCATTCTCAACTGAATGAAAATGCAGTTAGATTTTGCATTTGAGACTACTTGACGAGGAAGGTTTACACAACCAAGATTTACCGAGTAGGTATCGCAGAAATAGAGCCACAATTATGGTATCGTGCAGACCAAGTCATTTGTTTGATATTGTTTCCCAAGTTTAAACATTATTTTGTAATCAAAAAACGTTCCAATCATTTTGTGTTTTATTAAAAAACTAAAAATCGTACGAGTACACCTGTTATTGAATAACCCTTTACTATTGACACGGGCTCAGTATAGTGTTGATGGAGGACTAAGCGATCACATAACTAGATTTCTGCTAAATCTAAATAACACATGGTACATACTGGGGTTAGGGCTTCTCATTTTCCAGGGTTTTTCACTTATACAATAAATAAATACTAAATATTGCATAGACCGCGAACCTAATATGTTAAACACAATGTGCGTCACAACTGCGACCGTGCTCACACATTGAGCCTTAGGACAACGGCGCAAGTCCACAGAGTGAATATACATAAGTTCAACTGTATAAATTTGAAACGTGCGTTTGGCTTATAAAAATAGTTTACTTTTATTATTTTTAAATTGGTATGGCTGTTACGGCTATCGGCTAGTTGTAATAGTAAGGAGGCAATTTTTAGGAATATTTATTAATTTTTAGAGTTACTAATATCTTATATACATTTCTTGAATTAGTTTCGATTGGTGTTTTTAATATGTCAGCAAGTGGAGTGGTGGATAAGTATTTAATTGCGTTGTTGATGTTCTGGCATTCAAGTAGATGTTTGGGGGAGAGGACGGTCTTACTATGGCAAAAAAGGGAAGTAACTTCTGGATAATAGATGAATGTGTCAGGCTTGTGTGACCCATGCAAAGTCGTAGAAAACATTTTATCATGATTTGTTATACATGAGAGTATAAGGCCATTTCTGACTGGGGTTAACTGTTGAGTAATGGTGGATGTAGCCTTTCCACATATCCTTTTTGTTGTGTGTACAGAGGGTGATAAGTGGTTCTGTTGTTGCAGTCTTGTCGGCTTCTTCATTCCCTATGATTCCAACATGTCCAGGAACCCACATTATTTTAAGCCTGCTTTTGTTTGTGATTAGTTTGTCCCTGAATCCCTTCTATTATAGGTGTCGTGTTTTTGATAACTTAGATGGCGGAAATAGTGGATAGGCCGTCGCTACAAATACGTATCTTTTTGTTGGTGAATAGTATTGTAGTATGGAATACTGCAGTGGATATAGAAGAATATTGAGGCAATATACCCTTTATAAGTATGTTGCTGATACCATCAACCACCGCAAAAGAGGTACAGTCTTCTGTCTTTGATGCATCAATGAAAAGTACGATCCATTTTGTATCTATGAATTTTTGCGCTAGGTCTTTAAACATCACCTTATACAGTATCAGACAAAACATTTGCAACTAGAAGTGAAACCAAGCAATTTCTTCAAATTCATAAATGTTTTATTCAGAAACATAATATTTTGCATATATTA
Source organism: Pocota personata (assembly GCA_963082735.1). NCBI lineage: Eukaryota > Metazoa > Arthropoda > Insecta > Diptera > Syrphidae > Pocota > Pocota personata. Next base: position 66,048,268 of record OY720431.1, on the reverse strand, counting down.
TGAAAGATTTGTATTTAAATTATATGAAAATAAATAATTTCCAAAATCATAATAAACATTTAGTAATCTATGCTGAATTGTATCAAGCAACTTCAAATTAACACGCGACAAAACAATTGCAACTGAAGTGACATCAATACCTAACAGCATATTAACCGTTACATAGCAGTAGTTTTCCATTATTTTTGAGTTGTATTGTATTGAGCATATGCCTGAAGCTCGTGACCTGAAGGTTCAGTTGCGTAAATATTTTTACAGAGCAGTTCTCCGATGATATCGGTTTCAAGAGAAAAAAAAAGTTAATAATGGCACCTAATAAATGTGGTGATGCGTTAAACAGCGTATTGTAGATGATTTTATTTCGGGCATTTCACAAAAAGATATTTCAGAAAAATACAATGTGCATAATTCGTCGGTTTCACGAATTATAGGTCAATATTGCAAAACAAAAGAAGTAGCTGTTGTGCATCGCGGCGGTCGACCACGTAAAACAAACTCTCGAACGGACTCTATGTTAGTAAGAAAAGTTTAAAAAAAAAACTCTTCATATCTGCGCCGAAATTGATTCAAGAGTTCCAACTAACAGTAAGTGCCAGAACGGTATCTCGTCGGCTAACCTTTGCTGATTTGTGCACTTTTCGACCTGCTAAAAAACCTTTAATTTCGATCCGAAACCAGAAAACACGAATACAGTTTGCAAAGGAGCATCTTTCTTAGGACATACAGAAATGGAGTGGAGTCCTTTTTAGTGATGAATCGAAGTTTAACATCATCAGTAGTGATGGAATAACTTACGTTAGAAGACCACTTCGCAGGCGACTTCAATCACGTTATTGTTTAAAAACTGTTAAGCATGGCGGAGGGAATGCGATGGTGTGGGGTAGTTTTTCTGCTGGTAGTTTGGGGCCATTGCATCGCCGTATGCGGAATGGGAAATGCCGTTGCGTTAGATTTTCCAGCAGGACAATGACCCGAAGCACACGTCTAGGCTAGTCAAAACTTGGCTCAGTGATCACAATGTTACGGTTATGGATTGCCTATTGCAGTCACCCGATTTGAGCCCAATAGAATAGTGATCGTCAAAAGAAAAATCAATCGGAAAAATGTTAGAAGTGCGGACGAATTTTTTAGAAGAATAGAGATGGCTTGGAATGAAATTCCATTAAATATTATACAAAATTTAATTGAATCAATGCCACGTCGGTGCAAGGCAGTCATCCAAAACAATGGGTTTGCCACTAAATATTGATTATTTTTTACATTTTTTGTATTTGAATTGAAAGTTGCAATTGTTTTGTCGCGTGTTAATTTGAAGTTGCGTGATACAATTCAGCATATATTACTAAATGTTTATTTTGATTTTGAAAATTATTTATTTTCATATAATTTAAATACAAATCTCTCATAATATATGCAAAATATTATGTTTCTGAATAAAACATTTATGAATTTGAATAAATTGCTTGGTTTCACTTCTAGTTGCAAATGTTTAGTCCGATACTGTATATCTGGTTGCTTATAGTTATTCTATGATAGTTGTGAAGATGGGATACGATAGAGGATTCATCAAATAACCATTGAGGATATCTAGGAGTTTTTTGTGTTTGAAATTTGATTGACATGTCCGACCATAGTGGGGATTGCAGCGCATTGTAAATTGCCTATGACCGATAGGGTATTGTCTTCCAAGATAGTGCTTTTTGGCGTCCAGTATTACGAGGGATTGTCGGAATGTTATAATTTTAGGATAAGAAGAGCCGTAAGATATTAAAGTCTTTCTTCGACCGAAAGGAGACCAGCTTCTACTAACATACATTTTATTGGGTTTGCCCTGAACGCTTTAAGGGCGATCCGAACGACGGAGTGATACTGCGGTTTGAAAAGTTGGAGCGAGGCATTTAAACATTTACCATAAATGACTAGGCCGTCATAAATCTTCGACAAAATAATGGATTTAATTGATGTTAGATACTTAATTATATTTAATCTGGTAGCTAGTCTTTTTTTTTTCAAAAAAAAAGTATGCACAATGGTCCTTAAAGTTAAACTTAGTCAAAAATAACGTCTAGTATGCTTTGTGAATTCACATTACAAATATTCTTGTTCTTAAAATTAAGTGTTTTTTTTACAGATATGTAGCATTTTGTTATTTCTAAAGAGATTTTTGCGCCAAAGAGATTACACCACTGGACTATACATATATGTTAGGATATATGTACATATACACAGTCGGACAAAATAAAGTGCAAAAGCAGTTGATTCATTTTCAAAATGCCGTTAGTTAAAAGGAAAAAGCTTTTATGGCTCAATTGTTATGTTCTGACATCATCTACCCATGTCTTCACAGTTTTGTGAAAACTAGCGGTAAATTGCTTCTGTGTATTTCTTATCAGTTGTAGGAATTCTACAGCAGTTGTATTTGGCACGCGACAAAATAAAGTGCATTTTGTGTTATATGTGCTGAGCGGTGCAATATTTTCAGAAATTTTAAAATTTTTCTAGACAAATCTTCGCTAACAACAACAAATTCAAATTTGAAATCTCATTTTGAATGCTAAGTTTTGTTTTATTTGGTAGGCTTTGATATGAAATCGCTTACACCCGAAGTGAATTAATTGCTGGTTTTGGATCGTCAAAGTGGATTGACATTCCAAAATTTAGCGGAAAAATATGGAATTTCAATTTCTGGAGCAAGGAAGATCTGCGTAAACTATGAAAAACGAGGAACAGTTGCCAGCTTTAAGAGTTCTTGAGGAAGGAAGCGAAAGACCACAGCGACAGATGACCGGAGAATTAAAATTGAGGCCAGGAAAAACCCTTTATCTTCGGCCAGACATATCAGAGAAACTTTGCCATCAAATGTAGTACCCAGAACAGTACAAAGGCGACTCCAGGAAAGTGGCTTGAAAAGCATTTTTGCGAAGAAAAAGCCTATGCTTCGTCCAATAAACAACAGAAATCGCCTCGCCTTCGCAAGGAAGTTTCTTTTGAAGCCGGAAACATTCTGGCAAACTGTAATTTGGTCCGATGAATCCAAATTCGAGTTGAAAAACCCCAAAAACAGAAAGCGAGTTTGGTGCAAACAATCCAAAAGACTCAGCCAAAGGTGCATACAAAAAACCGTAAAACACGGAGGAGGGTCAATAATGGTCTGGGGATGTTTCTCCTATAGCGGCGTTGGAAATCTCGTCAAAATCGACTCCAAAATGACGGGTCCAACTTATGTCAACATTGTTAGGGACAATTTAGCTCCTTCCGCTTCTAGAATGGATTTGGAAAGTTATATTTCGCAACAAGATAACGACCCAAAGCATACAAGCAAAGTTTGCCCAAAATAATATTATAATGTTGGAGTGGCCACCTCAGTCTCCAGACCTTAACCCAATTGAGCACGTTTGATCCATTTTGGATGAAAGGATTCCATTGGATAAGCGTCGCAACTTAGCATCTTTTTGGGAAAGCCTCCAAAGTGAATGGAAGAATATTCCAGGGGACATGCTAAAAAACCTGGTTTCCAGCATTCCCAAGCGACTTGCGGCAGTAATTAAAAATAAAAGAGGAGCCACTAGCTATTAAGTTCTTTTAATTTCTAAAACTGAATTTAAAGATTTTATTTGTTTTTGTTACTTTTTTTGGATTTGCACTTTATTTTGTCTTCTTCCATAAATTTCATTTTTTTTAATATTGTAATATCTTTTAAATTCGCATTTCAATTTTGTAAATGAAAAAAGTTCAACAATCTGTACATATAAAATAAATTATTTAAAAAAAAAAAATTAATAAAAAATTAGCGTAATAACGCTAAAAAAAAATTAAAAAATGGTTCTAAGTTTAGTTTTGCACTTTATTTTTCCCGACAATGTATCTGTACATTTGGTAAATATAATCAAATCATCGGCGTACAGACAGTGCCGAATTGTGTTATATTTTTGTAAGATATGGCTTAATTCATTGAATGGTATCATAAAGATAACTACTGAGAGTGCTGATCCTTGGTGTATAATTTTATTCGGAACTGTCTGTTAGGAATGGATGAGTTTGTTTAAAATTATGTGTATGCCAATTGTCAAAGGCTTTTTCGAAGTCGATTGACAGAATTATAATATGGTTTTGATAAAAAATAAAAATATATACCTTCTGATCAAAAAGTACCCGGAATTTCCCATTCAAACAAACCGCGCTTGAGATATTGTCAAACAGCTTTTTTATTTAGGTTGGTACAGCTGTCATCTGGCGCTCAAATATCTGTTTGAGCGCCATTTGTCGGGAGTTTGTGCGTGATAGCTTTGTAAACAAGTCAGTGTTTGTTGTGTTCTGCGAATTTGTGCAGAAACAGCATCGCATTGATGTCGCTAAAGAAATGCTTTCTTTGGGCCAAAATGTTATCAATGGCATCATTGCCGGTGACGAGGCATGGGTCTATGAATATGATATCGAAACTAACCAACAATCATCGGAATGGCGCTTCTCAGACGAGCCAAAACCCAAAAAACCACGACCGAGTCGATCCAAAATCAAAGCTTTGTTGAACGTTTTCTTTGCTTGCCGTGGTGTGGTCCACTCCAAATTTTTTCCGCCAAGCCAGAAAGTGGAGAAACAACTCGTGGTTTCTTCACCACCACAACGCACCGGCTCACACATCTCATCTTGTACGCGACTATTTGATCAAAAACAACGTTCATACCTTTCCGCAAGCTCCGTATTTACCTGACATGTCCCTATTCCCACGACTCAAGTTTCCACTTCGCGGAAAGCGTTTTGAGACGGTTGAGGCGATAAAGGAGAATTCGCAGAAGGCGATTCCAAAATCGGCCTATGAAAAGTATTTTGAAGATTGGAGGAAGCGTTGGAATATGTGAATTGCTTGCAATGGAGATTGCTTTGAAGGGAATAAAATGAATATCGATGATTAATTGAATTGATCAGAAGGTACATACATATGTATATTGTAAAACCTGTATAATTGGGACACCGATGGTACCAATACCTTGCTATCCAGATTCGAAAGGTTTGTATGTTAATAAAACAGCCTTATTCGTTAACAGAAACATAACAAAAGCACGATCAAACTTCGGCAAGTGGTAGGCCGTATTATGACACAAAGAAAAGTGTATAAGACGAGGTTCCAGCTCCCCATGTTATATGCTACGAAGGCTAGAGGTTTGTTTGGACTCAAACCATTTTTTCTTCCTTAACTCTATAACGGTGTAGTAAAGCAAATTAATGTGTGAAATTTGCTTCGAAAACCAATTAAAATTTCTATCCAAAGGTACGCTGCACTTCTTAGAATAATACTTAACGGGTTCCGCGAAATACAAAGTAAGTCCTAAATATCAGCTTAAATTAAGCCGCAGAAATAGTAGGTAATAGTAGCAACTGGAAATAAGCTATGATGATCTTTAGGTTTAAGTTCAACATAGCACTAAGTATTATTTAGATAAGACACAATTTTATGATTAGTATCCGCAAATGGGCCTTAGAGAAGTTATAATTGATTTTACTGTAAATTTGGAACAAATAGAGAACTAGCCTACTGGTGCACAAATTCATTCCCACATTGCAGCAATAGCTGCAGAAATTCAAATTAAAACAATCCCTAAAACCTTTATACACTGCAGTTCATAAGTTTCCGGACAAATCACTTTTTCTATTATCTACCTGTGCAGGACTTAAATGAACAAAATTCTTTCAAATCCTGTTAGGATCGATAGTAGACATTATTACGTCTCAAAACAGGTAAAGAGTTTTAAGAAAAATGAGCGGAATTAAGGCATAAACTGACGCAAACGTCATGAACTTGTTACAAAACCCACCATAGAATGGAAATAAATTTGTTTTTTGGCTAGATTAGGAAAGAGAGCACCAGGATTGGAAATCAACCAACTGGTCGAAAGTATAATGGACGGACAAGTCCGAATTTGACGTTTTTGGACAAAAAAAAAAGTTTACTCTCGGCGGTCGGTGGTAGAAAAGATGCTCTCTAGCCGTTCAATAATGGTCTGGGGATGTTTCTCTTCCGCCGGATCCGAAATATTCTTCCAAGCTTTGCCGAGGATACATGCACCAAGAACAGCAAGGATTACTGAAAAATATGAAAAGGTCTGCCCAATCACCCGACTTCAACCCAATAGAGCTGCATTCGGACGAACTTGACAGAGAAGTTCGAAGACACTGTCCAACGTTGGCAGATCCTTCAAGTAGCCTGGAGATTAATAACATTGAAAACTATTAAAAAGCTGATCAATAGAATGCCTATGTACGAGGTGGATTTTTCGACGAAAAAAAAGTCTAACTCTATTTAATAATCTTGATGAAGCTATTTACAATAAATTTTGATTATTAAAATGAAAAAGACAAGAGTTTTATATCAATTTCTCAGACAGAATGTATTGTTCGGAAACTTATGGACGACAGTGTAAGTACATACAGTGGTGGTCAAAATAATAAGAATGAATTGTGATGCTCTCGAAGCTTCATTAATAACATCTTTGTAATCTATTCTACTGAAACAAATTAGGTGTACGAACTTTCATTGCATTACTTGTAACACATTTCCAGTGACACTGGTAAATTTCCATGAGCATTTGTCAAAGCACCGTTACTTTCAGGTATGAAACTCACTTTTACTGTGGACAAAATAATAAGAGTGCTGTGTAGATCTCCTGTAATTCGGGCATATTTCACCTCATTCTTCAATTATTTAGTTGAATCTACTACAAGAATTGTATTTAAGTGTGTTGGGAGATTATTTTTAAATAGTTATGGGACGCGGAAAGTATTGTTCGGAGGAAGAACGGCGTTTGATCCTCTAACTTAGAGATCAACTCAAATCGTATCAATTTATCGCTGATGCTCTTCATCGTTCTTCATGTGTTGTAGCACGAATATTGAAGGAGCGAAATCTACCCCTAAAACAGGTCGAAACAAGGAGGCGACCGAAAAAACAACAGCTTTGCTAGATAAGCGAATTGTTAGAGAAGCACTTAAAGATCAATTTACAACATCTACCTCGATTAAAATTAATTTATATTTCGATATCAGCTCTCAAACGATTCGAAGACGTTTGCAGGAAAGGAATTTGCACGGAAGAATCGCAAGAAAGGTTCCAATGCTAAGCGCTAAGAACATAAGGCAACGGATTGAGTTTGCAGCTGCAAACCAAGCATCAGCGAAGAATATCTTATACAGCGATGAAACTAAGATAAATTTATTTGGATCTGATGGTAGAACGTATGTTAGGAGAAGAAAAAATCAAGAGCTCAATCCTAGGAACACCACGAAGACAGTTAAGCACGGTGGTGGTAACATCAAAATTTGGGGTTGTTTTTCATATGATGGAGTTGGTCCTATCTTTTGGATAAAGGATAATATGAACAAAGAACTGTACCTCGACATTTTGGAGAGCATAATGCTTCCTTATGCAAAGGACAATATGGCTTTAATATGGACCTTCCAGCAAGATAATGACCCCAAACACACTGCCAATGTGGTGACAAGGTGGTTTGAGCAGCGTAATGTGTCGGTTTTGCCATGGCCATCACAATCGCCAGACTTAAACCCTATCGAAAATCTATGGACAGATTTAAAGAATAGGGTTTCTGTCAAAAAAACATCTAATAAGCAGGTGTTGTGGAAAGAAATTGAAAAGTTATGGTATGCCACACCTGTCGAAAAGTGCCGAAATCTTATCAACTCTATGCCAAGAAGATGTGAAGCAGTTCTCAAAAACAAAGGTCACGCAACAAAGTACTGAGGCTGTCAAGTGACCCTTTACTCAATCTCTTAATAAAATTGCCTCTTAACTGTTACTTTATTCTTTTTTTAGAGAGCTATAAGAAACACAGTAGTAAAACAGCAACTCATGAAATATATGGAAGAAAACAATATTTTCTCGGAATTTCAATCGGGCTTTAGAAAAAACTACTCATGTGAGACAGCAGTAAATCACGTAATTAATGAATGGAAAGATGGAGGCAAACGAAAAACAGTAATAGCACTTTTCCTCGATTTCAAAAGAGCGTTTGAAACAATAGACCGTGAAATACTTATTAAAAAAATGTATAACTATGGCATTCAAGATAAGGAACTGAGATGGTTTAGGACATTCCTGAACAACAGAGTACAGCGAACTAAAGTAAATAACAGTGTGTCTGATTTTGCCGAAGTGGAACTTGGTGTACCGCAAGGGTCGATATTAGGTGCACTGTTATTCATTATATATATAAATGATATGCCGAAAATAGTGAGAAACTGTAAAATTGTCCTATACGCGGATGACACATTGATTTACGCTGAAGGAAAAGACGCAGAAGAATGCAAATACAAACTGACATGCGACATTGAACTCATAATTAGATGGCTAAAGATGAACAAATTAAAATTGAATGAACAAAAAACAAAGTTAATGAATTTGAATTCAAATAACGAGACTTGCATTGAAATAAATGGTAAAAAAATTGAAAACGTCAATAGCATTAAATACTTAGGAATGATTATTGATAAAGAGCTGAAGAAAATTGGGAAAAAAATTGGATTTTTCAAACGAATAAGAAAGAAGAGGGATAGCATAACAGCTGTGATAGTATACAATACCATAGTGAAACCACATTTTGAGTACTGTGGCACAATTTTATACTCTTGCTGCAACCAGGGTCAACTGGAAAGGCTCCAAAAGCTTCAAAACAAAGCGATGAGATGTATTTTAAAATGTAATAGATATACACCAATCAGATGCATGCTGGATGCCCTTAAATGGTTAAGTATAAAACAAAGACTTGAACTTAATACACTTTTAGCTGTTTTCAAGGTTAAATACGGAGTCGCACCAAGGTTTCTAACAAGGGGTGTCAGACGAGTCGGAGAGGTGCAGCCATACCCTTTACGTAATGCCAACAACTTCAGAGTGGGATTTCAAAATACAGCGGCAGGTCAAAACACTTTTATTTATAAGGGCTTATGTCTTTTTAACACGCTACCAAATGACAAAAAAAATGAAGCCAATCCCAGAATTTTCAAAAGAAAATGCATTGAATTTGTCAAAACTAGCACGTGAATGTTATTACTAATATTATGATTTTTCGATTATTTTTTTTGTGTATTGTATCACTATTAGATAATACTGTAGCATAATAACTACGCTCCTATGTCTATGCAGCAAATTCCGAAGTGACTTTCCATTCTGGCAGAATTTTGGTTCGAACTGTCCTTTCATTCGAGGTTCGTGTCTGGGACGAAGTCTCCACAGCTCATGTCAACGAAAGAGACGAATAATATCAGGGATAAAAGGGAATTATAACTGCAAGAATTATTTCTCTTGTTCCAGTGGTCGAAGAATTTGCTAGAAGTTTCTGGCTATCAGAAACTTCTGCTATATAAGGACAGATGGCGATCAAAAAACACAGTTGGTTTAGAACCGTGGCGAAGAGATTGGAAAAGTGATAATGGGCGAAGTTGTAATTTGGTGATAAATTGAAAGTTGAGAGTGAACAAGAAAAAGTAATTAGTTTGGATTTGTGAATTAAGTAATTGAAAGGAGATAAAGTGATTTGAGAGGAAAGAGACCTTGTAAGAAAAGAATTTGCGAAGAATAGTATAGTGTGAACTTGAATTGTTCTATAGACTAGAAAATAAAGAAATAAATTTCACAGAATAATTGTTTTATCTACTCGAGCCGTAGCTCGCATGTTACAATACTTTAAGTAAAAATTTTTTTTTTTTTTTTTCTTTTTTATGTAAATTTGAAAGTATTTAAAATACTAATAAAAAATTGTGGTGAATCCACAGCTAACCCACCACCCGGCGGTCCAATAGCTTCCATTATGGATGAGGGTTCTTCGGACGGGTTGGCCGTGGTTTTTTAACCACAAATGAATGAATGAATGAATGAATGAATGAATGAATGAATGAATGAATGAATGAATGAATGATTTTTTTGACCAGCAGAAAAGACGAATGAAAAATATTTTACAAGACATTTTAAACAATAATTTTTATAAATAAAAGTTTGTCTAAATTACAGAAATAACTTCTATTTAAAAAATACGAATACATTTCAGAATCATACATAATAAAATATAGCTGTTATATCGAAATAATCGAGCAAAAGGGTTTCACTCTTATTATTTTGACCACCACTGTATGTTTCTATCGATATCTTTTTACAGCCCTGGTAGCTAGTGCTATAACATTCGTATTAACTTATAATTTATATGTAAATGAATTTTAAATAAATAAATAAACCTAGCTTCTTGCATTGATTCGTACTGTGAGTGTTATATCTTTCACACGAATGGAAGCGACAGTTTTTTTCGCCTTTGCCGGACGTCGAACTTGAGAACCATCGCATTGTATTTTTACTCCCGATGGTTTGTTATTTATTCTCGCGAGATGTCTGACCATTTTTCTACTGATATTCGAAAACCTAAGCCCGATCCCTGAGCCACGACGACCCGAATAGAAGTGAAGAAAGGTCATTGAGAAATTATTTTGTTTAGTAATAACTTCAATTTAATTATTTTACTGTTCAATCATGAGTAATCAAACCGAATGGTTAACTAGATTTGTGACAAAGAAAACCGAATAAAATTCACCAAAACCAAACAGAAATACTTTTGCCTACTACATAACATTCAAAGGAAAACAAAACAAGCGCATCGCAAGTCAAACTCACCTGCATTCTTGGTGGACCTTGATTAGGCCCTGGAGGGCCTTGCATATTCTGAGGCATATGCTGCGGACGAAACTGACCGGGTGGCATGTTGGGATTCATCATACGGGGTTGGTGGCCCGGTGGTGCCCCTTGTACCGGATGTTGTGGCATTCCGCCCATATTAGGAATAGGACCACGAGGACCATTCTGCTGTGGCGGCACCGGCCGCGTCTTTTGCTGGCTTTCGAACTGATTGAGCGCCTGTTTGGTTGGGTACGTTACAACCGGCACTTGCCCATGCATTTCCTTTTTGGACAAACGCTCCATCACTACCCGCATACTGTTCTCTGAGCCCAACGATATCACACAGAATCCCTTCGATTGACCATTGGAACGATTTTCGAAGAATTTTACTTCTTGAAAATCTGCCACACCAATGTCACGCATCGAATTGGAAATGTCTTGATCAGTGGTCCACTATAAATAAACAAGTTTCAGCGCTCTTGTCCTCCTGCTTATAATTGTATAATCACGATCCGACTTACCCATGTCAAATTTCCTATGTATAATTGATAACGTCGTCCAATGTGATTAGGAGTTAGGCTACCACTCTGATGGTAAACTCCGTTTGATGTAGCACCCGAATTATCATCAGCCTGCGATGAGGCGACCGAAGAGCCATCAACCGCGGCTCCACTATCGTTTGGTACACTGATATCATCGTACAAGTCTACACCTTCAGCGTTGAAATCGTCCTATCACGCGCAAAAAAAAACAGAAAACAATAAAAATTAATAAACAATGCCAGAGGAAAAACACATTTTCGTCTAATTTACTTGAGGTTGTGCGTTGAAATCTTTATCCAAGTCCTCCGCATACAAATCGATAACCACGCCGTCAGCCATTTTCATTGAAATTTTTTCACAAAAAACGCCACAACTGCGTTCACCGGCAAATTGAATTAATGGACTTTTGCTTATTTATTTATGTTCAATGGATGGAACTGATCATTGTATTGTAAACTCACGATTTTTGATGCTACTTTTTCATATTTAAATATGAATAATTTTATTAATTGAAATAGATTGTTAGTTTTTTTTTTGTTCTTCTGGGAGCGGACTTTCCGCAAATCTTTCCACCAAAATGAAAACAGCGAAATGGCTCCTTTCAATGACATTTGTGAATGTGTGTGTGAAAAAACAGCGAAAATCAAGGTATGTTTGTTTTGTGTAATGGTTTCATTAAATTCTGATGCTGGTTGTCACGGCTACCGTTGAAGAATTCTATAAAGTCGCAGAAAATAGGGGCGACGAGAATTAAAAGGGGCAATACAACTTTTTTCTTGAAAGTCTTAAAATCGCCTTTTTACTAGTATTTAATATGAATTATATATTTATTACACATCAGCAACTTAAGCTCTACCACCTATTAATACGAAACTACTTAAAACCAAGTTAACTCTACTCTAAGTCAAGATAAATATCTCCTTTGACTAATTAAAGAGATCATATAGAGCCACTTCCAACTTAGTCTGTAGAACTATGATAGTGATGAAGTGAAAGAAGTGGAAAATTACAAATCAGGGAAGAAAATTGATTTTGAGGATGTGTTATACTCTAGTTTTGAGTTCCAGATATTCATATAACATTAAATTTCCAGCCGAATATAAACCTTAACCTTAACTCTTAAAGGACGGAGTAAGAATAAATTACTTAAAAGACATTTCAAATTATATGACAAGTCGTCGCTAACTTCCCCAATAAATTTTTCTTATTACCAGTATTTGGTACACCTGCTATGAAATTTTTAAGTGAATTTTAAGTTAATGAAATAAAAATTTTCAAGTGAAAGTTAGCATTAGTTCTTTAACCGATTTTTTTTTTTTTTTTTTTATAATTTCAATCCCTAACAGGATTTGTACACTTAAATAAAATAAAGAGTGACAAATAATATGGAAAAAAATCTGTTGTAAACAAATTTCAAGTGTAAGTGATTCAATTTCGTACATAAGATATTTTAAAAAGGGTGAAAGTTCGCAAAGACTTAAGAAAAAGGGGCGAATTTGGTAAATTTTTTAAGAGGGGTCTCATAGTGCTAGGACAATGAGAAATGGGTCAAATTGCAACTTTAGTGGAACAACGGTAGCCCTGCTGGTTGTATTCAATGCAGAGAGTAACTATAAAGAGAAGACCAGAAGTTATACTCAAAATTCCTCGCTCTTATAAAAGAACTTAATTCATGTCATTCATACGGCCCTAACAAATGGGAGGGAGTGGTTTTCGTGAGTGGGTTGGTATCAAATATGATACCTTGGGTTTAAATCAAACCAACAAAATTCAAAATTTTAATTATTTTAAAAGTTTATTTTTTAAATGGAGTACCGAAATGAATCATCTGCCATTTTTGAGGAATGTTTACTACTGGCCACAATCAAAGGTTAGGGTAAAGTGTTCATATTATTATACAAATTTGGTTTTTCATTTAATACGACTGTTGAACTCCCAAAGATTTCCCAGGAACAAATTCAAGTTAGTAGATCTGACATTTACGGAGTTGGAAAGTATTCCCAATATTAGCTAAATCGTTTTCTTAGTACTCTCCGAAATAGCTAGATAGTTTTCCACGAATTCGCACTCTCCTCTCCGTGTTAGATAAGTCGAGATGCAGGGAGTTCGAAGTATTACCAAAAGTTATATCTGTCAGAATCATCCTTCCCGGCAGTTCTCATTGTTATGAATAATTTATTTTCACTTGAAATATAAACACTTCAACGTAATTTAAATGTAATATTGTTGCAGTGGCCGAATTCCGGTCGAAAACAAAATTGCAATGAAAAACGTGTTCTAAGGCTTATGGGTGGAAACAGATATTGGAATGCGGACATTCCGAAGTCTTTGGAGTCAGAAATGTTTCAAAAAAGATTTCCAAGGATGCAAATCGAATGAAAATCAAATTGAAGTACCCTAAAGAACAGTATTTCAAATGCAAGCGGCTTAACAGCGTAAGTTGTCGAGGAAGAAACAAATTTCGTTTCATAGACAGATTATCTCAGCTCCTTGATGAGCGACTGTCATCTATAACGGTAGATGGACATGGAAGTATAGACTCAAGTGCAGATAGGAAAACTCAAAATTAAGCAAACAAACAAAATTACAGATCAGAATGCCAAATGCAATATAAATGTCGACAGTGCTGAAATTTTTGCAGGTCGCACTTCATATTTTAAGCAGATGGAGCAATTCGGAGAATTATTAACTAATTATTGTGAAATACTTTCCCTTAATAAATAACGAAGTTGTGAAAATGCCAGGAGAGAGATGTGTTTCATGAGAGCTCAGAGAGATGACTCCAGCATATGATATTTTTGGTCTCCATTGATCAATAATCCAAAAGATGGATCCTAAGGTTAACGCACATGGTCAGATGTGATCAGAAGAAAGCGACGGACTGGAATGTGGCTGATAAGGAAAAGCAAATATTTAGTGGGAAAGTGTTTCAGTTAAACTCATTAGGTATGCATCTATACCAAAAAGTGCCATTTTCTAGTGTACGAGTATCTGTGTTGTCATGATTTTCATATATATATTTCTAGTTAAATGCGGTAAATTATGGTTATTACTCTTATAAATGGTTTAAATTTGATTAAAAAAAAAATAGAGATTATTTTTTGTTTGACCTACGGAACTAAACAAAAAAAAACAGCTTATTCAGAACTGTCAAACTTTTTCAAGTAAATATGTCTATTGGAAATGAGCTGTCAGAAACCGTGGGAAGCTGCCATTTTCTTTCTTTTTTTTATAAATTTGGCGAAATTTAAATATGACTATTATACCTTGGGAATTTATATTACGAGCGCACAAGTCACATAAAATATATGAGCTGTCAAATTGTCGATTATCCGGCAACTCTGTGAATTAGAGTATTATGCTTATCAGCACAATCAATATATACATATATGTAAATAGCAATATAGAAGTAAATAAAGTTTGAATTTAGAACAGAAGCTAGAATAAAGAACAAGCTTTTACTTTTTAAATAAATTATTGTATATAGGTCGGGCATGCATGAAAGTGCTTTATATTTCGAGGGTTCCGGAGGAATTACAGTACATATTAAACAAGTAGTATTCCACTGCTATTATACTGCATACTATGCGTACCATATGTACTGTTCTCAATTCTATTGTTTTAAACAACTATAGCCAAGACAAATTTCTGTGTTTCACGTGGGTGCATGAGTGATTGTAATTATGCACAATAGATACACTATTAAATGTCACTTTATCTATCACTCACATTTGTATAAGTATTTCAAAAATGTACATGGGTATCAAAATGAAAATAGTTTTCTTTTAATTTTTTGAAAGTAACAAATACACACGAGTTTTTCAAAATTGTCGGTTCAGTAGTTTCAGTGATAATTGCATAACTTTTTTGCATTTTTTTTAATTTAACTTGGAATCTGATAAAGTATAAATAATTGAACTATAAATTCGTTGAAATCAGCGCTACGTATCCTTTCATTTGATATCCATATTGTATTTATACGAATGATAGAAAGACATACACATAGTAGGTACACAGGCAGGGATCGAACCTGTGGTAGACGTGGTTTTAGCCACTAATGCTCTATCAACTAAGCTATCCGTATACTGTATTCAGTGTACAGTACACGGATAACATGATTTTATAGAGTACTACTTACCAATTAAGCCACATTAGTACAATAACTTTTTATTTAACTCGAAATACCTTTTCAAATCTAAAATATTGTAAGTTTTAAAAAAATTGGGGCGAGTAGCGTGTATTCTTTGTAATAAATAGCCTTTCCTAGAATATAACCGATGAATTTCCATACCTATATTTTTCCAATTTTTTTTAGAACAATTGTTTAAAAATTTAAGTTGTTGTTATTTGACCCCTCAAATAAAATTAAAAATCAAAAAAAAAAAAAAATCAGTTTTGTTTCATAAACTGATGACTCAAAATAATGATTGTAAAGTGGAAAATAGTACTCAAAAATGACAAAATTCCTGACGCGGTGAAGTTGAATGGTTCTGATAGTTAGATATTACCATTACGTAATACGTTTCTTTTAGTCATGTCAGGTGCATCAGAATATATAATTTGTAAAAATAACTTTAAAGTGTAATATACTTTGGTTCACCAGTTAATTTTCAGATTTTATTATTTTAATTTTATGCACGTTATAATTTTTAAAAAAAAGAAAAACCCAAACCGCAATGAACCAGTTCACCTAATGTCAAAAAAGAAGTGTCCGGAGAGTCACACATGTCTAAGGCATCACCAAATCGGTGCTGCCAAGTTACCATAAGTTCATATATTCCTAGTTCATTACAAAAGTGTTTTTTAATATTAAAACGGATCATTTATTTTTGGTTTTTTTGCATGTCTTGTCTCAAATCACGCACAAATCGGAGTCCAACGTGGTCGTACAATTAATTCTTCAGCAATTAAAACAGCAAACTTCAGATAGTTCCTTTGCTCTGGGACCAACAGGAACGACGGCGGACTTCGGTTTGACTGCGCCGGTGGTACTTACTCCTGACTTAGCTGCGAATTTGCGTAACAGCTGAAGTATACGCTTCTCCTGGTAGCGGTCGAGTCGACCAAGAAGTTCAGCGAGGGGTTCTGGCATCCTTGACCATCATTATATTTGCGCTGTCGTCGTTAAATCGACCAATGGTAAACGTGACCAGTTCCTCTTCTGGAAAGGATATCTTTGAAGCGAGAGCTTACATTACAATGACAAACATGACTCATCCGGGCCTATTCGTCGATGTTCCAACTGTCGGTAAATGTCGCGAAAATTAACCTACCGCCCAAAGGTCTCGATGAGGGCTCCTATCACCTAGTCATAATCGATGACACTCAAGGTTTTTGAAATTTCATTAGCAGTCTTCTTCAGAAGTCTACCCATGCCCATACAATTCTCTTCAGGTGTGAAACCACGTGTTTCAGTTTTCGAACTCTTCGAACTATTTGCGGATAGCATAGTGTTTTTTTCCGCTAAATGTTTTGGGCACATTTTTGCGATGGTTGAAATTGACGCTACGGCGCACGTGGCTTGCGGTGGTTAGCAAGACGCCTTCCATGCTCTGGATCTCCTGTTCGAGCTTCAATACTTCACGCCGCATGAGCAGAACTTCAAGCTCCGCTTCCAGCTTGGCTGGGTTGTCATCCTCTGTGACACTCACGGCGGATCATTGGGCAGCGACTGCTTGCTGTACTGTGGACTGTTGGACTGCGGCTGCTGGCTGTACTGCAGATGTTGTTGGGTTGCTTAATGTACTGCGAATTGTTGGGCTGCGGACTCGGTTTCGCACTCTCCCTCATCAGTGGTATCACCGTATACTTCGCCTGTTGGCACGTTGTGGTACACTAGTGATTTTTCGTATTAAAACGGATCGTTTACTTTCGGAAACGGAACCAATAGGGCCGTCGAACAAGGTCGTATAATTTATTCTTTAAGTTGGCTACAGTTTGTTATTTTCCAAATGTAGAGGGCGGACCAATCACTAAATAGTTCATTAACACCTACGTTACATTCCGAATATGAAACGTTACAAATAACAACATTGCAAATTTAAATAATTTGTCTTTTGCTTTTTATTTTTCTAGATTACTGCGCATGATTCAGAGATTCAAAACTATTTAATGCAGTTCTGAATTTGCAAAATAAACAAGAATTCAAAGACAAATTATTGCAATCCATATTTTCACCTGACCTTTCTCCAAAAATCTCAATATCTCGAAAGAGTTTATCGCAAGCCAAATCCGAATGCTATTCTAAATTAACAGAACAAACACTGATTTAGCAAGGTACCATGATATAGGAAAAATGCAAATAATGATTGTTCTTTGGAGAAATGCAAACGAAGAAAACATTTTTTTTAATACTAATTATAACAGAGCTAGCTACCAAGGCTTTCGGATAGAATTAAGAGAATAAGAGGATATAATTTGATTCGATATTATAATAAAGGGTGGTTAAATTTTAAGGGCCGATGTTGAATGTGAACCACACCTAAACGTCAAGTTTTTTTCTGCATTTCATTTGACATTTCTCAATTTCAGACTAACTCAATTTGAACCATGGAAAGATACACAATCGAGCAACGCGTTAAAGTTATTCAGGCTTATTATGAAAATGGGCGTTCAAATCAAAATGCATATCGTGCATTTCGTGATTCTTTCGGTCAATTTAATCGTCCAAATGTGCGTACAATCGGAAAAATCGTGCAAAAATTTGTGCAAACCGGGTCTGTAGGAGATGTGAAAACACCAGTGCATGCTCGTACAGCTCGTACTGCAGAAAATATTGCTGCTGTTCGCGATAGTGTGGCTGAAGAGCCGTCCACCTCAACTCGTCATCGTGCCCAACAATTGCACCTCTCACGCTCATCGTTGATGAACATTATGCATAAAGACTTGCATTTACGCGCTTACAAGGTGCAATTGACTTAAGAACTAAAGCCTCTTGACCATTTCAAGCGTCGTCAATGGTCACAATGGTGGCAAGAAATGGCAACAGTGGATGATCAATTTTCGAAGAAAATCATCTTCAGTGATGAGGCACATTTTCACCTCAGTGGATTCGTCAATAAGCAGAATTGCCGCATTTGGGCGAATGATAATCCAAGAGTGATTGTCGAAAAACCAATGCACCCACAAAGAGTGACTGTTTGGTGCGGTTTATGGGCTGGCGGCATCATCGGGCCGTATTTTTTCCAAAATGAGGCCGGTCAGGCAGTTACTGTGAATGGTGTTCGCTATCGTGAGATGATAACGAACTTTTTATGGCCCGAATTGGAGGATATGGATGTGGACGATATGTAGTTTCAACAGGATGGTGCCACTTGCCACACAGCTAACGAAACAATGGCTCTTTTGCGCGACAAATTCAATGGCCGTGTTATCTCACGTGGTGGCGATGTCAGTTGGCCGCCAAGATCATGTGACCGTTGGACTTATTTCTTTGGGGTTATTTGAAAGAAAAGGTGTACGTCGATAAGCCAGCAACAATTCAAGAGCTAAAGGATGAGATAATTCGGCACATTAACGGCATAGAACCTCAATTATGCCTCAGCGTCATCGAAAATTTGGACCATCGGATGGAGGTGTGCCGCCGAGGTCGCGGCGGCCATTTGGCCGATATTTTGTTCCATACATAATTGAACCATACCAATATTATCATAATAAAAAGAAATGACAGTAATTTCCTAAATAATTTGTGTTTTATTCAAAATCAACATCGGCCCTTAGAACTTAACCACCCTTTATTAGATATAAGATATGGGGGCGATCCGCTGTTGAAGGGTTCACGAATATGGAAGCCCGTCAACCACGGATCGTCCCCATTTACGCCTTAATGCTGGATTCAATTTTAAGTTTTAATAAAATTGTGTATACATTTTTTATATTATCAACAGATTGTGATGGCAGAAGGTAATTAGATTTTTATTAAAATGTACTTTACAAAGATCATTTACTTTAAAACAGTCAAGATGTTTAAGCAAGATGTTTAAGTGTTAAGGTAGGACTGGATTGGCAGAGGTGGCATATTGGAGGGTTGTCCTTCTTAAGAAGATAGCTATGCGTTATCTGAGTGTGTCCAAGTCGAAGTCGCAGGAAACATTTATTCATTTTAGGCGTTGTGTTTTTGGTTACATCGTTGATTCCGCCATAGGGTTAATGATAGAGTAATGGTGGATGTATGTTTTCCATTCTTCCTTTCTATTCTATTCTCAGTGGGTATTTATTATATTCAGAAAATCACTTTCCGAAGGCGGAAGTTGTGTTACGTATGGTTCTTCAGAAGCGTCTGCCAAATCATTCCCTCTGATAACTTAGTGCCCTGGTATCCACAAGATAATAAGTTTTTTCTTGTTTTTAAATATGTTGTCACGTATTTTAGTGATTGTGGGTGTGCGGTTGTTGATGTTCACGATTGCATTTAGCGTCGAAAGACTGTCAGAACAAATCGCAACATTTTTAGTGGAAATATTTGCTATTTCCGTAGCTTTGAGAATTGCATAGGCTTCTGTCGATTAAATTGAATAGTAATCTGGTAGTCTCTCAGCGTAAACAACATCGCCAGCTTCAGTGACTATTGCGTACTGAATAACCCATAAGTTTGTTCTGAATCTGCCTATAATTTCATGGAAAAGCTGTGAGTAAGTTCCCCTAGTGGTGGAGTTATTTTTGTATTTTGCCAGGTTGGTGTTAATGACGGCACTTGGTAACTGCCACGGGGATATGTTACCGAGTGTCAGTGGGTTAATTGTTGGTTCAATACCTATGTTCCTTGAGGCATTTAAGGCTATGTACAAGGTGGAGGGGCATTTTGGGTTTTTTCCCCAGTAACATTTTTTTGGCGTCATCGATTATTATTGGAGATTTGTGTGATTGGGAAATTTTTGATACAAAACGTGCTGTAAGGATGTCTCTCCAGTATTGAATGAATGGTAGGCCAGATTCAGTGATCATGTTCTTTATTGGCGTGGCTGCCAAGGCTTCCAAACTGGTTCTGATAGCGGAATGGTAAGATGGTTTAATGATTTGTAACGTTGATTTTGCGCACTTTCCGTAGATTACAAATCCATAGTCAATCTTAGATAATATTATATTTTTTGTTATATAAATAACTATTTTTAGAGGATAAGAATCTAATACCTGGTAGCTAATTTTTTTTTAAGATCTATACAATGATTCTTAAAAGTAAAATTTGTACAAGTATCAAATGTTATGCCCCGAATATTTAAGATGTTTACGAGTAAATTTGGGATTTGTGTAGTAAGCATATTAATGTGGCACCTATTACAAATTCTTTTTTTTTACAAATGTGTAAATATTTGCTTTTATCAAGTGAGATAACAGGTCTTGAGTTAGCACACCATTGGTTTAGGTCTATAAGAATGTTTTGAAAAAAAAATCCTTAGTGCTATTATTGTCGTTGCACTTAGATAATAATATTAAGTCGTCCGCATAATGGACATGATTGTTTGCTTTTATCAAGTGAGATAATAGATCCTGGGTAAGCATACCATTGGATCCTCCTGTATCGACCACATTAACACCCTGCGGATTATCACCGAACAGTGCGTTGAATATCGATCGCCACTTCACCTGCTGTTCATCGATTTTGAGAAGGCGTTCGATAGTGTTAACAGGGAGTTTATTTGGCGTGCCTTACACAGGAGAAGTATTCCTGATAAATTAATTGCTATTGTCAAAGCTACTTACGAAGGGTCCAAATGTCACGTTTTGCACAGAGGAAGGTTGTCTGAGGAATTTGAGATCCAAAGTGGTGTAAGACAAGGCTGCATTCTTTCACCAATACTATTCCTATTCGTGATTAGCGATGTGCTTCGTGCAGCTTTGTCGACGGGAAACGGAGGAATTCGATGGACTCTCACATCCCAACTTAAACATCTCGACTACGCTGACGACGTATGCTTACTCTCTCATAGAATTATGGACCTCCACCAAATGACAGCAGATGTGGAGAGGGAGGCTGGCGTCGTCGGGCTGAAAATTAATACCGCAAAAACTAAAATTATCAGTCTTGGAACGAACTCATCGGCTCAAATATGCATTGCTGGACAACCGGTAGAGAGAGGAGAGGATTCCCAGTATCTTGGGAGTATTGTCTCGACCGATGGCGGAACCGAACTGGATATAGCCAACAGAATCGCCAAAGCAAAATCCGCTTTCGGGATGTTGTTCAAAATATGGCGAAGCAATGCAATCAGTTTGAACACCAAGCTAAGACTGTTCTGCTCCAACGTTGAATCCGTGCTATTATATGGATGCAGCACGTGGTGACCACCGCTATTACCAGAAAGCTGCAAACGTTCGTTAATAGGTGCCTGCGCAACATCTTAAGGATTTTCTGGCCCAATCGTATCTCTAACGAACATCTTTACGAGAGAACGGGTCATGAACTAATAGGCACAACCATCCAACGACGGAAGTGGCAGTGGATTGGTCACACTCTCCGAAAGGGTGACAGCTCCATAGCGAACCATGCTATGCAATGGAACCCCTTAACTCAGGACGGCAGGAGACCTGGTGGTCCAAGGAGAACATGGCGCAGAGCAGTCGAGAAGGAAGCACGGCAGTTGGGGAAAAGATGGGGAGAGCTGAGACACATTGCCAGAAAACGTACACGATGGCGCGTAGGCGTAGTCGAGGCCCTAGGACCCACAAGGGAATATAGAACATAAATAATAATAAATACACCATTGGTTTAGGTCTAGAAGAATGTTTTGAAAAAATTCCTTAGTGTGATTATTGTCGTTGCACTTAGATAATAATATTAAGTCGTCCGCATAATGGACATGATTTATTTTTTTATACCTTGTTATAATTTCGCTGATATCGTTATATGCGATTATAAATAAAGTTATTGAAAGCGGCGAACCTTGAGGGATGCCATTCATTAAGTTGTATGTACTAAGAAGTTACTCGATTTTCTGTTTAAGAGAAATGATTTTATGTACGAATATATTTTCGGGCCTATCTTCCACTGAATAAGTTTGTTCAGAATTATATGTATGCCAATCCGATCAAATGCCTTTTCGAAGTCAAATGACAAAATTGAAACATGGTTTTTATATGACAGAGCAGAAGCAACAAATTCAACGATGTGGAGTAAATAGTCGATGGTACTACGCCCATATTCAAATGCAACTTGGTTTGTATTTATATAGTTGTTTTTTTTTTTTTCTATATATCACATTAGTCATCTAGAAATAATTTTTTCTAACAATTTGCTAGCACATGACAGTAACGAGATTGGTTTATATCCTTGGGGGTCAGTCAATTTGTTGTGGGTTTAGGAGTTGGTATTATACTAGCAACTTTCCAAGCGTGTGGTAATATACATTGGGCAAGGATGTTGTTGTATAGTTCCAAAATTCGTTGTTTAAATAAAAACGGGGTATTTCTTAGCATTGGGTATCACATGCGGTCATGCCCAGGTGTTATACTTTTAAGTTAGTTCAAGGGCGCTAATTGGTTTTTCAATGCATTTTGCTTAATTACATAAGCTATACTCATGTGTTGCTCTATTTATAGCGAGACGTTTGAAGTCAAGGAAATTTGATGAACAATTTTGGTTACTGAAATAACCAGACCAGGCTTTGCCAAAGAATTCACAGATGTCTGGTGGACATCTGATTCAGTTATTAAAGAATTTATAACGTATGGGGTGTAGTTACCTGTAACAATTTTTATATCCGCCCACATTTTTTTACTTGTAGAATTTGGATTGATGTTAGATGTGAATTGTTAAAAGCTTTTTGTTTTTTAATAGCTTTGCATTTCTACGAAATAGGGCATTAGCTTTGCGATAGTTTCCGTGATTGAGATCAGTGGGATGTTTGTTGAATGTATTCCACAGACGTTGTTTATTATTTCTTAGTGTCGCCAATTCAGCTTCTTTATTTATATTTTGGGATTGTGGTTTATTGTTAACAAAATCCAGTACTTTCTTTTGATAAAAGACCCAGTTGGCGCATTCGATTTGAAATTTAGCTTTTGGGATTTTGCGAGGGGATTTGTTACTTGCAAGTATTGGGAAATGGTCACTCCCATGAAGATTTTCAAAAATTTTCCATGAAGCTTTGGGTAATAATTGAGGGGATATAGCTGTGATGTCTATAGGTACATGCGTTAACGTATTATGGGTCGAGAAGTGGGTTGGGCTACCGTCATTTAAAATGGCAAGATTGGAGATTGACAGAAAATTTTCAAATTCTTTTCCCCTGGAATTACCTACGGGAAAGCCCCATAATGTGGACGCTATTGATTATGTTAACTAAATCTGCGGTAGTGAATGTTTGGCAGGGATGAATGTAAATCGATATAACTGTAACTTTGATGTTAAGATTAATTTCTGCTGCTACTATGGAAATATTAGAGTTGATAGATAAATGCTTGTGGGGATGGAGTTGTGGGTCAGTAATCCGGTACCTTGAGTTGTTAGATGCTAAATTGTGAAAGTACGCTGCATATTATTTCGGAGGGTGGGGAGAAAAATTGTCTGGAAGATGAGTTTCTTGCAGGGCTATTATTGAAGAGCTATGGTCTTTTATTAATAATTGTAGTTCATGATAATTATTAAAAAGTCATTAAGGTTCCATTGTAGAACCTTTAACAACGATTTAGTTGTGGTAGAGGGCTTTTGCTTTTTGTGTTGGTGTTGTGAATGGTGGTGAACGGCTGCGTGCGACTCCACTGTCCAGAGCCTGAGCCGACCGGGATTCGCAAGGGCCCCGGGTGTCTCAAGCCGTGGGCAGCGGAGTTGTCTTTGTTGTGGAGTATACTTTGTTTATGTGCTTTCATCGTCGCCTACTGAGGCATTAATATAGTAACTATTGTTTTTAATTAATGATTGGGTAATTTTGATAAAGGCGAGTTGATATCATTTGAGGTGGGGTCGGGGAACTGGGTGTGATATTTGGAGTATTTTGTTTGTGTGTTGCGATATGGACTATGTTTGATGAGTGTGGGTGTTGAAGTAAGTTGGAGTTGTTTTGGTGGTTATTGGTTAGACTTGGATTCATGGAGATGTGTGGAGTAATCGAATTAGATGTTGTGCCAGTGAGTGAGTTAGGTGTATGGTTTTGTTCATACAGAACTTTATTTGCTATGATTTTATGATTGGTTTGTGTGATTGGTGTTACTGTCTGTAGTGGGAGTTTGTTAATAGTTTGATTTGCGGCTTGTGTTGGAGAGAGGGTGTTTAACGGCGATTTGCTTACTTCAGTTAATGGCTTACTTGTTGGAACTAGTTATGATTGCACAGAATTATTTGCCACTGCTGCATATGAATGTGTAGAAGTGGGTTCGGGATTGAGGTCCTTGAATATTTGCTTAGCTTCGTCCATAAAACATTTTCTGATTATTTTTATGTTAAGGATTTCTTTCGCTTTTAGAAAGTTTTTGAAGGATTTTGTAGAGGCGAGGTGTTCTTCAGAACAGTTTGCACAAAAGGAACGAGTGCGTGTGTGAGGGTCTAGCGGTGGTAGATTGCAGTTTGTTTCACACGAGGGATTATTTTTGCATCTTTTAGCAGTGTGGCCCAATAATTGACACTTTTGACAGCGCATGGGGTCAGGAAAGTATTCCACGATTTTGCAGTTATACCATCCTATATTTGTAGTACTCGGCGGACGGAAGAGATCGAACGTAAAAAGAATTTTTTTTAAATCTATAAACAAAAGTAACACCTTGAGTTTTCATTTCTTTAACAATTTCGTCATCTGGAACGTTTACAAGATATACCTTTGGAAGCATTGAGATTTGTATGAAGGGACACTTTTATCGGAAAAATGTCAGCAATTTTTTGCGATTTCACTAATATCAATAAATTGCCATCACGAAGTTGGGTTATGTATTCGTACCCAGTACTGATATCGTCTATTGTTTTTTTTAATAGAAAAAAACTAAATGAAGGCAAAGGTTTTTCATCGTTTGATGGTGAGATTACTATGAATTTGGGGTTAGCACATGTTGAATTTGTCGGAATCGAGATATTATGGTCAATGTTTGTATAGTTTGGTTTTATTTTTTTTTATTTTATCTATTTCTATACCGCTAAACTGGTTACCTGGAAGAACATGTGGCCCTGAGGTCATTGTTTGACAGTTCTTGTCTCTATCTGTTTTTTTTTTTTTTTCACTCACTAACTAACTAGCAAATGAAATAGCGGAAAAAGTACCAACGAAACAAGCGAGGAGCACACCAAGAAGCGAAACGATGCTATCGGCTTGGAGGGAGAGAACGATCCTGACATAGATATGGTATAAGCCATCAACGCTCATATGCCGCAGATTCTAACCCACCACCTCGAGGACAAGATTAATTAGTACAGCGTCTTAGTCACCTACGTCGCTTAGTTGGCTACGTCGCTGTTGTCCGTTCCGCACACATGCAATAATAACGTCCATTATATACATAGAACAGCAAAAAAGCAGAACAATCTACTCTACAAAGTACTGCAGTTATTTAAAAATCTTCCTATGATCTTCAAAATTTATCAAATGAAAACACATTAAAGCCGAAACTAATAACAAACTTTCATGAGAATAAAATATAAAGAAGTCTCACGTAGAGCAAATTCTCCCAACGCTTTTTTATTTCGCAATTGCCTCCTAAATGTGAAATGTATTCAGATTTATGGTGCATGAAAGTGTAGTTTTTTTTAATTGATTATTTGCTTTATATACAAATTGGCTCAAAACTAGACTCATAACTATAAAAGTAATGTTGGTTCAACAATAAGACCAACGTATATCTAATAGCTGAGGTGATTGTTGGGAACTATTCCTCGCTCCGAGTGGAAGTGATTTATCTTCTTCAATACGAGGGTGGGTCAATAAGTCCCTGAACAATTAAATTCGGTATAAAAACATTTTATTTTTCAACATAGTCTCCTTTTAGCTTTATACACTTCATCCAAAGTTTCTCCAATTTTTTGATGCCCTCCAAATAATACGATTTCTCGAGACTCTCAAAATAAGCGTTTGCCTCAGCGACGACCTCTTCATTCAACATTAATCTCTTACCTCCGAGCCATTTCTTCTGTTTGGAAACAAAAATAGTCGCGGGAGACTAAATCTGGGGAATATGCTGGATGAGGGAGGAGTTCGTAGCCTAACTCATGCAATTTTGCCATTGCGACTGCGGACTTGTGCGCCGGTGCGTTGTCCTGGTGAAAAAGAACATTTTTCTTTGCCAAATGCGGCCATTTTTGCTTCAAATCGGCTTGGAATCGATCGAGCAGCTCTGCGTAATATGCGCCGATGATCGTTTTACCCTTTTCAAGGTAATCGATGTGGATAACACCGCGCGCATCCCAAAAAACTGTCGCCATGACCTTGTTTGCTGACAAACCCGCCTTGGCCTTCTTTGGCTTCGATTCATCAGGGGAAGTTCATTGTTTGTTTCTGGTGCATTGTGGTGAATCCAAGTTTCATCCACGGTTATGAAACGGTGCAAAAACTCATCCAAATTTTTCTGGAACATCGCCAAACATACCTTTGAAGTTGTCAAACGAATGCTTTTGTTGTAGATTATGAGCAAACGCGGCACCCATCTTGCGGAAAGCTTTTTCATGTCCAAATATTTATGTAAAATCGAAATCACTGAGCCATGTGATAAGCCTGTGGCCTCTTCAAGCTCGCGTACTTTCACTCGCCGATCGTCCACTATCAAACCATGGATTTTGTCGACCATTTCTGGTGTTGTGACCTCAATTGGGCGACCAAAACGTTCGGCGTCACTTGTGCTTGAACGACCGCTCCGAAATTGAGTAAACCAGTGGTGAATGGTTCCAATCGATGGTGAAGAGTCCCTTATTATATTTGTCAAGCTTTTGTTTGGTTTGCGTGATAGTTTTTTCTCACAAAAAATAGTGTTTAATGAGCACTCGAAATTCACTTTTTTTTTCATTTTAACGAAAATGCTAGTAGGCGTCTATATAAAATAGCTGCCACAACAACACTATTTGACAGATCTGTTTTAAAATTTGGGTGTGTTCTTTGGAAAGATGATTCTTGAGAAAAAAAAATAAATTTAAGGTGACGACACAATTTGTGTTAATTTTTAGGGACTTTATTGACCACCCTCGTACGATTTTTAGTTTTTTAATAAAACGCAAAATGATTGAAACATTTTTTGAATTCACTGATTCCAGTATTTTGCTAACGGAGCATAGCAAACGATTGGTCGGTATCCATCAACATTCGAAAGGTTCGTCTTTTATGGTACCGGAACAACCTTGGCCAATTTACATGAAGTTGGGAAATAGCAGTTGTTGAAGATAATCTTTAGCAGTATAATGGCGAGGATCTGGTTAGTTCCTGCAGATTTCTTAGCGTTGCGGCTTTAAACTATATCCATGATTTCCTTTGTGGTTATAATAATCAAGTATCATTTGGTCTGGAATTATTAGCTTCATTAAATTCCGGATTCGACTTCTTCTAGAAACTTGGGAATGTGCACAGGAGGTCGGTTTGTGAAATTTCCCTCAAAGTATCGAGGTAAATGCATTAGCTTTCTAGATGTACCTCGATGGCTGGATGTACCTCGGAAGGTTCTGATATTCATTCCTGTTGGTACGAGGGGTTTTCTGTCTTTCTATTGCGTTGTTAGCCATTTTCGAAAACTGCTGATGACTCCATCAATCTCACTGTTGTGTAGATAAGACTTTTGCTGTCTCTCTGTCATTATTCTTTGATTTAGTGAGATTCTCAGTACAACAGTCAGATGATCCTAATGGCTATTGTGTGCTAGGTACCAGTAATTCTGGAAATCTATCAGTATGTTGACAAAATTAGACGTCACCCACAAGAAGTCCAGTATTGAAAGGGTTCTGTGAAATGATGTCCTTGACTGAGATATAGCCACAAGAGAATGCCTATGGCTGTTTCCATTCAGCCAATCCACAATGACAGTTCCCTGATATATCGTATTAGTGCATTGAAGGTCACATCGTTTTGCCAGAGTGAGTTTCTCCACCAATGACACAGTAAGCGTGTAGGTTCGCCACAATGCTGATGGCGTTGAGGTCGTGACGGATATTCCCCCTGACAATAATAATAATAATATAATAATAATATTTCCGGTGTTTTAGCTACAGAAACTCGGATAATACTTGCTGTTGCTTTCATGGATATCAGTCTGCTCAACATTGAATATTTTTGGAAGAAGAATCACAGTACCTCTTCTTCCAGCTGATTTATCTAAGATGTTGTAACCATCAGGTTTGAATAAATTCATTGCTGTCAAATCGGTTTCATGTAAGATACGAATATCTGGTTTCCTGGGCTTAATAAATAAGGCCAAGTAAATTCGTTTTCCTGTGGAATAAGTAGAGTTAACATTGTATGTTCATTGGGAGCATACATAATTGTCTTTGCCTTATCATCAATGCTGCCATACAATCTTCTTTGCCTTCTAAAGAAGCGTCAGCATTTCCGTGTCAAACAGAGTTTCAGTGTCATCGATAACGTTGAGGGAAGTCGGAACTGCTTTCGTTTTATATTTTAATGTAACTTTGGTTTAGCTGCGGGTTCAGGCTTGGTTGTCCGCGTGACTCTTTTGGGTGACTGCTATCTTCTTGCTGCAAAAGTCATTCCAGGTACAACGATTTTGGTAGCTGACTTTGCAGCAAATTAATGCTGCCCCTTCTTCTTCATTACCACTTTAGCTTTCTCCGAGACCTTCCTCTTACGTTTTGGACATCTTTGTGGGTCACACTTCATTCCCAATTTCCAGACAGGTGGTTGTCTTTGCATTTAACGCAAAAGGCACAAGTATAGGATAGAGGAAAGGAATTACAACGTCTCTAAGCATACGCACACAAGGGTGTTAGTTTCCCGCGCTCAATGCAAAAGGCAAGAATACGAATGTATGCAAAGTCTGAGACATACATACGAGTATGTACATCTATAAATGAATGGAATTTTCTGGTTAATTAGTTATTTTCGCATTGATCTCCAGTGGTATCGATTTTATTGCCTTTTTCCTTTTGCTGCAAATTATATTTTACTTAGTTATTGAAGAATGGTTTTTTTTTTGCTTTAAAATTTGAGCAGGTAATTATTAATGTATGCTGTTAAAGTAATTTGTATGATAGTAGGAACAATGAAAAGACCATGTTCAAATATATTTTGAGGCATGATCGATTTTACTCAAACCAATCTAATCTCAAATTAACGATTCTATCTTAAAATAATCAATTAGTTAAATTTGTATTCAACATAACATATTAACATGACATATTTTTCCATTGTGAAGCTTCATAATACGGTGGACATTAAACGCCGCCTGCGATCTGGTCCTCCTCTCACGGTAAGAACGTCACAAGTCATCAAAACCTTTAAGGCTCCAAAAGGTCCCTAAAAGCAGAAAACACTGGTACGCGAGATGAATGTAACACAAAAGTCAATGATTCACATATTAAGATAGGTTTGAGGATGGGGGCCTTCAAACGCCATACCAGGAAAATGCGGACTGTGGCTTTTACAAAAATTGGGTCCAAAAATAAAAACGACTCTTGGTGGAATACGCTGCTGTTCTGTACAGAAAAATTCTATTTACCAATCTTCACGGTGCAGAAAAAATTAAACAAATAAAGTGATAGGGTATATGCATGGTCATTTAGGGAAGTGTTCGCGCCAGTCTCAAGGGTCCGTAAAGGACACCCCCCAGAGTTAGCAATGGTGTGCTGGGTAGTCTCTTATGACGCGGTCACTAACCTGCATATTTGCGAAAAAATAATCAGAACATAGGCCAAAGTGTACCAGCAAACCATTTAATGACCCTTTGTGAAACCTTTAAACCATACTCTATACAAAAAAAAGAAAGGAATATTCCGACAAGATCATGCGCCAACTCATAAGGTGAAAACTACCCATACCTGGCTCCAGACGAATGTACGCCTTTTTATTTGTACAAAGACTAGCCTTCCACCACCCTAGATCTTAACCCACTTGATCACAAATTGTAGACTCTCTTAAAGGACATTATGTACCTCAAAAGATACCCTAACATAGAACTCTTAAAGCGAGCTCCGACCGAAGCTGTGGCCGATTTCCCAATATCTGATAAATCCTGAAAGTTTCATTAAATTATCTTTCAAGGTCTTTTTTTTATAGCAATAAATGTGTGTAACAGTACTATTATCTCTACTAGGTATATGCCCGAATAATAGGCTATCATTAATTTTTGAAACGCTTTTAAGTTGTCTGCTATTCTCACATGACGCCTTGGAATATAAAAGCTCACATGTTAACCCAAAGGATATTCGACCTTTCAGACTTTATTCCTTCTTTCTGAAAATACTGGAGAGACTGGTCAATATCCACTTCCGCTGCAGCGTTAACCCAGCCATGCTATCGGCGTTCTAACATACGTGTTATAAGTCTGAAGGTCAAGGCTTAGCTTTGAGTGTTAATCAATCAATTATTTATAGGCAGGATTATTAACACAAAACTAGGTGGAGCTTTGGCTCGAAGACTTGTAGACTGTAAGCACATCTAAATGTAGTGTTCTGTCCCCTCTTTTCGGAATTTGGTGGTCAATAAGCTATTGGTCGACCTGGAAAAGACGGTATGCAAAGTGATTCCCCATGCAGATGATGCTGCTATTGCTGTTACGGAAAAAACATCCAAATACTCTAAGAAAGCTTATTCAACACGCTCTTCTCTTTCTCTTAAAGTGGGATTATCCTCCAACTATTAATGGCACCAGTCTTACCTTCACTTAAAAAGCAAAATGCTTGGATCTTATTTTGTAAAAAGACCATTGGTAGTAACTGGGGTATGTAACCACTTACCACACCATAATCACAACTGTCCATCGCTTTTTTGCTTAAGAAATTTAATATGATGGGATATACAAATATTTTTTTTTTCTTGGGGTACATTATGCCCCTGAAGACCCCCCACACAAATATTTTTTACAATTGATTTCCCCGTTTATTTTTGGTCCACGACCTACTACTTTTGTACCAAATTTAAGCCATCTAGCTCAAAGTTCCAAGCGAGTGACCGATAGACACCGTATCTCCATTACTGATTCGTTTATACCATGCTGGTACAGAATACTTACAAATAATCATTAATTTGCATACCACATATGCTCCTGGAGTAAGACGAAATATAGTCGAACCGCCTAAGTCTGAAAATACATCGAGCAACTTTATTGAAAACAACATTATGTTTTTTTCTACTCTTTGCAACCAAACTAAAAATATCCTCACATCCATATGTCAAGATGGGAACAACCATAGTTTTTGCTGGTATTTTTCGCATCTCTAAGGGTGTAAAACTTCGTGTATCCCGCAATATATATAATTTAAAATAAACATTCACCTTTACCGAAAAACACAATTTCAATTGCATCCATATTTTAAACCGAAACGGTGTGTTTGCACAGACGAAGAATTCGTGAGCAAACAGTTCGAAAAAATCGCATTTTTGAACTCATATCCGGTTCCAGAAGCATTTCTTCTAGAACATTCCGCGTAACGAGTCTCGATTGAAACTTTCCGAAGCCAGTCGATATTTTGTCAACCGAAATCACATTTGCGAAAAGGAGCGTGGTTGGAGTTGAAGTGCCGGCCGTAATTTGACTGAAAGTTCCAATTTTTGTATAGTTCCAAGCTTAATTGAGGTAAAAAAAAAAACTTGCAAAGGTAAGTCTGACAAAGTGTTCTTCCGTAATTATTTAAATAAATCCTTCAAAATCACTCACCAGATGCCCGAGGAAGCAGAAACCTTCGCCTTCCAGGCTGAGATTGCTCAGCTTATGTCTTTGATCATCAACACGTTCTACTCGAACAAAGAAATCTTTCTTCGTGAATTGATTTCCAATTCTTCCGATGCTCTGGACAAGATCCGCTATGAGTCTTTGACAGACCCCACCAAATTGGACAGCGGCAAGGAGTTGTACATCAAATTGATCCCCAACAAGGCCGCTGGCACACTGACCATTATCGATACTGGTATTGGCATGACCAAGGCCGATTTGGTGAATAACTTAGGTACCATCGCCAAGTCTGGAACCAAAGCGTTCATGGAGGCACTTCAAGCTGGTGCTGATATCAGTATGATTGGTCAGTTCGGTGTTGGTTTCTATTCAGCCTACTTGATTGCCGACAGGGTGACTGTTACTTCCAAGCACAACGATGACGAGCAGTACATTTGGGAGTCATCTGCTGGTGGTTCGTTCACCGTCCGTCAGGATAACACTGAACTGTTGGGACGCGGCACCAAGATTGTCCTGTACATCAAGGAAGATCAGACTGAGTATTTGGAGGAGAGCAAAATCAAGGAAATTGTCACCAAGCACTCGCAATTCATTGGTTATCCCATTAAGTTGCTCATGGAGAAGACTCGTGATGAGGAAGTTAGCGACGATGAGGCAGAAGACACTGAAGAGAAGGACGAAAAGAAAGAAGATGAGCCCAAACTCGAAGACGTCGGCGAAGATGAGGATGCCGACAAGGATAAGGACAAGAAAAAGAAGAAGAAGGTTCAGGTTAAGTACACTGAGGATGAGGAGTTGAACAAGACTAAGCCCATTTGGACAAGAAATCCCGATGATATCTCCCAGGAGGAGTACGGTGAGTTCTACAAGTCCCTGACAAACGACTGGGAGGACCATTTAGCTGTCAAGCATTTCTCCGTTGAAGGTAATTATTTCACGTTAATTTCATCTTGTGTAGTTTCTCATTTGCAATTGTTTAGGTCAATTGGAGTTCCGCGCTCTTCTATTTGTCCCACGTCGTGTGCCATTCGATCTGTTCGACAACCAAAAGAAAAAGAATAACATCAAGCTTTATGTCCGTCGTGTGTTCATCATGGACAACTGCGAAGACCTCATTCCATCCTACTTGAACTTCATGAAGGGTGTAGTGGATTCCGAGGATCTCCCATTGAATATCTCGCGTGAGATGTTGCAACAGAATAAGGTACTCAAAGTCATCCGCAAGAATTTGGTAAAGAAATGTATGGAATTGTTCGAGGAACTGACTGAAGACAAGGAGAACTATAAGAAGTTCTACGAACAGTTTAGCAAGAACCTGAAACTGGGAGTCCACGAGGACAACAACAGCAGGGCCAAGCTCTCCGATTTATTGCGTTACCAAACTTCAGCTTCGGGAGAAGAATCATGCTCTTTGGCAGATTACGTCAGCCGCATGAAGGAAAACCAGAAACACATTTATTTCATTACCGGTGAGTCACAAGATCAAGTCAGTAATTCTGCCTTCGTTGAACGCGTAAAGAAACGTGGCTTCGAGGTTGTCTATATGACTGAACCCATTGATGAATATGTCATCCAACACCTGAAAGAATACAAGGGTAAGCAGTTGGTGTCTGTTACGAAGGAAGGCCTGGAATTGCCAGAAGACGACGAGGAAAAGAAGAAACGAGAAGAGGACAAGGCTAAGTTTGAGAACCTCTGCAAGGTGATGAAATCTATCTTGGACAACAAAGTCGAGAAGGTCGTCGTATCCAATCGATTGGTTGAGTCACCCTGCTGTATTGTCACATCTCAGTTCGGTTGGTCTGCCAATATGGAACGTATCATGAAGGCACAAGCCCTGCGTGACTCATCCACCATGGGATACATGGCCGGAAAGAAACATCTAGAAATCAACCCAGATCACCCCATCGTTGACACTCTTCGTCAGAAGGCCGACGCCGATAAGAACGACAAAGCCGTGAAGGATTTGGTTATACTTCTCTTCGAGACCTCACTTCTCTCTTCTGGATTCTCATTGGACAGCCCACAAGTCCACGCTTCAAGAATTTATCGCATGATCAAACTGGGTCTTGGCATCGATGACGATGAACCAATGGCCACAGAGGAACCGACTGCCGCCGCAGCAGGAGGTGACGCACCACCATTGTTGGAAGATTCCGAAGATGCTTCCCACATGGAGGAGGTGGACTAAACAACCCTACTACACAACAGATTCCAATCGAAAGGCTTGCAGCACAATAGTATTCCACGCAAAAATAAAAGTTCCACATAAAAATATTTCTCCCACGAAAGCAATGCTGCGTTCTAGTGGCATCAAAAATCTGAATCGGAAGCATTTTCGAAACGTTAGCGTTTAGGCATTTCTTTTTTTAAAGTGTGTACTCTTCTACAAAATATATTGGTGTGAAATAAAGTCATAGGCTTTATAGTATTTGTTGCTGTTTTATTTTTTGTTACAGCAGTTACACATATGTATGTACATGTATCGGCTTAGTCGGATATTCACTCAATCGTTTCCAGGCTAAAAAATTGTCCCGCGTCAATGGGTCAGTTCCATAACCTTTCCTGGTGCACGTCTGTAATTGGCTGGGAGGTTGAAAAGTTGTGTTTCTATATTCCGGTGAAGGCGTGATAGACAACACCGACCTGATCGCTCTTAGTGGGATATTAGCGGAGGGCGTCCACTCAGAACTATTGGCAGCCATTGCGTTATAGTATCTGCTGCTGTTTTATTTTCTTTTAGACGAATGTTTACTATTGCAGCAGTTACACATATGTATGTACATGTATCGGCTTAGTCGGATATTCACTCAATCGTTTCCAGGCTAAAAAATTGTCCCGCGTCAATGGGTCAGTTCCATAACCTTTCCTGGTGCACGTCTGTAATTGGCTGGGAGGTTGAAAAGTTGTGTTTCTATATTCCGGTGAAGGCGTGATAGACAACACCGACCTGATCGCTCTTAGTGGGATATTAGCGGAGGGCGTCCACTCAGAACTATTGGCAGCCATTGCGTTATAGTATCTGCTGCTGTTTTATTTTCTTTTAGACGAATGTTTACTATTGCAGCAGTTACACATATGTATGTACATGTATCGGCTTAGTCGGATATTCACTCAATCGTTTCCAGGCTAAAAAATTGTCCCGCGTCAATGGGGCAGTTCCATAACCTTTCCTGGTGCACGTCTGAATTTGGCTGGGAGGTTGAGAAGTTGTGTTTCTATATTCCGGTGAAGGCGTGATAAATAGATAGACAACACCGTCCTGATCGCTCTTCGTGAGATATTAGCGGAGGGCGTTCACTCAGAACGAACTTTTTTTGAATGATGGGGGCAGCCATTGCGTTGGTTACTGCAGTGTGATGATGGTTTTTATGACTTCTTAATAACGTTACATACACTCTGGGACAAAATGATAAGACCAACAATTCTTAAGAAAAAAAGTGTGCGTGACATTCTCCAAATCTGATTGAATCATTAGGTAACAGGATGTATTTAGACCGCGCTGCCATAAAATAATTTCATTTTTTTGTTTTTGGGGAAAAACCGAAAACAGTGGGGGTGTCATCACAGTGTATACATATGCCGAAATTTGTACGGAGTGCATGTGGATCGATATCGTGTTCGTATCTTGCAAAATTCTTGTGGATGTGCCGTGGCGAGTGTTTCAAAGTTGTTATAGTGTGGTTCTCTTCATGTGGCATCAGTGCGGTAATGAGTCGAATGGCTGTGTTATGACATGCTTGAAGATTCTTCCAATAAGTGTCGCTTAGTCGTTGTGTCCAGATGGGTGTTGCACAATTAATGACAGCGCCCGATGACTTTGTAGTTGGAACTACCAGCCAACTATTTTATCAAATTGTTGGGACATTCTGAGGCGGTAGCAAAAGTTAGCTGCGTCTTTTCTAAACCGTAGAGTATGACAAACTAGTATTAACTATCCCCATCAGGCAGATCGTTTTCAATTGCTTACTTTGTTGTAAGTGGACGCAGTTGGCGTCACATGTTCTCTACTAGATTCAGTGGCTGAATTCAGCAATGCAGCATGACCGCAAAATTGCGTGTTGTTGCAAGAAAATTGTTTTACGAAAGAATATTTCTAAAATTTGTTGGGCTCCTATTCAGCAACACTGCGGTCATGTTGCATTTTCGAATTCAGGTCTAGATTGCTGAAAATCTCACCTCAAACTATTACTTATCCATCAAAAATATCTAAATGTAGGCACTCGTACAATTGGAGGAGTACTCAAAGGTCTTAACATACACAAATCCGTTGGTCCAGATGGTATCGCCCTCATAGTTTTGAAGAGGTGTTCTTCCACGCTGGCACAACTTCCGCGTAAGCTTTAGTGCCTATAATACTCTCCTGTTTATGATCAGCATCAAAAGTTATGTCGATCTAGTCATGTCCGCCGTCTGTTGTAAGTCACCACTTTTTGGGCCTTAAATTTTAACCTAGGAACATGAAATTTGTTATATAAGGTTTCTAAAATATGAAGCAGTGTACTAATTTTTAAAATCCACCCACAGACATGCCCTCTGCAAAAAAAAATTTAATTTTTCTCAATATTTTTGCTAGAAACTGAAAAATATTGTCTAGGTAAGATATGTAGACGCTGACTTTCTCTACACTTTGCCTACACGTTATACACATCCACGCCCACTTTTTGGGAGCGTTTTCTTAAAAAAAGAACATATATTCCTTTTTTATAGCCAATCATGGTGATGGTTATCTTTTTGTGAATATATCATCGGAATTCGTGAACTTGGTTTACACATTTTTGAGAGCCACGCCCACTTTCTCCTAAGAAAAAGTTGTAATAACTGTTTCGTGATAAAATCTCTTAAAAATCGAGCAACTATCCTCTGTAAGGAAAGATATCATTGCATCTATTTCAAAATTTCGCTAACTTTATTAGGGGTGAGTTAGAAGATGAGAAATAGGGTACCAAGTTTCCTGAAAGTTTAATACTATATGTAAGATTAGTGGTGGAAGGTGCAGAAACACTGTAAGAGCATCTGTTGGAGCTCACTATACATGCTGTACTTTGCACCCTTTTAAATTTGGTTATATTGTAGCCGCTACTCAGCGCGGGTCATCACACCAACGATCCGTACATGATAATTGGGTGGACTACGTCTGTGTACATCCATAGTCAACATCATTGTTCTTACCAAAGGCATAGAAAATTTAACATGCTTTTCTTACCCGTTATATCTAAAATGTATTATTGTGGAATTCTTGGCCATTTGAGTCAACCAAGTTCTTGTGTTTCTTCCAAACTTTGAAATTCTTCTGCAGCTATCCTGTTAAGAATTCCAATTGGCAATACGCTCTCCCTCCACCTTTGGTTATTGGATTTTACTGCATGGCACGGAGAGAGATCTATCAAAATTTACAGATACAATCGGTATAGCACTTATATGTATGTATGTTTATTCCTATTAGTGTAAATAAATACAAGAATTGGGTACAGGACAAAGCGGAAATACAGCCCACTACAGTCTTCAACATTTCGACGAATCGCAGCTGCTACGTTTCAGATTCTTTCTTTAATAGTTCCAGAACTGCTGCCGGTGTTGTCACTCCCTTGCTAACCTGAATAATCTTGTTTCTCGATCGGGATCCTTTGTCCAAACTTACATCGCTCTTCCGCAGGCTGAGGACTTTTGATAGATATTTCACTAATTCTGCATTCGCTTCACCTTCAGTGGGTGGTGCAGCTATTTGTACACCAACTCCTTCGCTCGTAATATCAGTGATGTTGTTTTGTTTGGCTCCAGGTTTGGCTAGAACCTTGATGCAGATGTTTCCTGCCTTATCCATCTGAACTGGGTCATTGTTGCTGGCTGTTTTAGCGCCTGGGGGCAACACAACTGGGGTTTTTTTACTCTTATTTTTGGACATGGTTCTGATGCTGTTTCTTAGATATAGAAGACGCTTCATAAGGTTGCAATTCGTTAAAATTTGCAAATTATTTCGCCGGCATTACATTTTTTTTTCATGAAACCAAAGGGGAACGTCAAAATTTAGATTTCGATGTTTTCAACAGGAGCGCGTTCACAGGTTTCATTGCATCAAGAACATTTAACTAGTGATGGAAAGATACTTACAAGGTCGCGTTCAATGTTTAACCAAAAACTATTATTATTATTATTATAATTTATTAACATAAAATTAAAATTTAAATGTTAACAGTAGCGATGAGCACAAGCTGCAGGGGCTTTCGGTTCTAAGATAACTTAAATGTAGATGCAGATACATATATTATGCTTAAAACTATATACTATTTAATATGATAGATATTTATGTTGTCTACTTAATTAGATTTGAAAATTGGATGCTTTTATGAAGTTATAGATTTTGTAGATATTTTCAGGATTGGGGTGTCTTAGGAACTCGTAGGGTGATACAATTGTGTCTAGATGATTGTAATTTGATGCTTGGCATGCTCCTATGCCTAGAACGTGGTTAATGTCTATGCTGAAGTTGCAGACCGGAAAAGTTGGAGGATTATCATTTCTGAGGAGGTGTTGGTGGGTAAGAGTTGTATGCCCCAGACGTAATCTGACAAATATCGTGTTCATCTGCTTAGAGGTAGTGGTGGGGTATATCGGGTGTAATCTATTCATGTTGATTGATGAGTAATGATGCTGGTAGTTACGCCAATCGTCCAGTTATTGTGCTTTAAGTTTCCGATTTATAACACGCAACAAGTCGAGTTTGGTGAGAACGGAAATTGAGTGGAGCGGAGCATGATGAGCGGAATTGGCAGCTCTGTCAGCGTTTTCGTTGGCTTGTATCCCTACATGACTAGGGACCCACATTAGCCGCAACTTATTGGGAGATTTTATGAGGCAGTCTCTAATTTTACTTATTATTACAGTGCTGTTTTTGGGATTTCTTAAAGCGTTTAGTACTGCCAAACTATCCGTGCATATAATAAATTTGCCATGCGACTTCAGTGTTATTGTTGCAGCTTTTAGAATCGCCGATGCTTCAGCAGTGGAGATAGATGCCGCATTGTCTAATATTCCTATGCTTAGCAGGGAGCCATCTTCGTAGGTTGCAGCGAACAATGTGATATCCATTGTCTTAGAAACATCTGTAAACACAAAATTCCAACCTCTAGAATTTAGAGACGAGGAGATGCTGCGGAAAAGAGAGCAAAATGTATTTTTAGCGGTGTTGGTTTTGTGATAGACTGCCAAGTCCATAATGAACGACGTATGTTTAATGCACCATGGTGGGTAGAGTGGAAAGTATTGAACATAGTTGACAGTAGGCAGTTCCATTTCTTTAGCGCAGGTAAGAGCGAGGGATATAGACGACGGAATGCGTTTCGGTGAATTCGTGTTCCTTGAAGAGATTATGTGCTTGTCGATAATTGAACCATTTGTAAAGGTAAGTTTAACAAATAGTTTAGCTCTGGTTGCGGCGATTCTGTCTGCAATAGAAGGAAATCCCGCCTCCACTAAAATGTTTTTTACCGTGCTTGTGGGAATAGCATTAATGCTTCTTCGAGCAGCTTGATGATAGGGAGCCTTTATAATGTTGATCGTAGTTTTCGGAGAGTTACCGTAATCCGTAATCAATCTTGCTTAGAACTACCGATTTTGAGATATTACATAGTGAGTTTATATGCGCATTAGATTTCTTCTAAGCTAAGTAGTTTATTATGTTTGCCCTTGCAACTAGACTCTTTTTTAGTTGTAAGCAGTGAGTTTTCCTATTATATTTATGATTAAACGTAAGCCCTAGGATACTTAAGCTATTTACATTTTCGATATCTACGTGATTAAAGCTA
The DNA here is from genome assembly GCA_963082735.1 of Pocota personata. Lineage (NCBI taxonomy): Eukaryota > Metazoa > Arthropoda > Insecta > Diptera > Syrphidae > Pocota > Pocota personata. The sequence continues at coordinate 66,008,510 of OY720431.1, read as the reverse complement.
AGCGAAAAGTTTCTACAAGACGTTTTACGACAAAACATAGTATTTAACAATTCAAAACTAATCATAAGACAATAACTTTTAAGTTGCCTGTCAGGTTAAAGTGATTTCTGTTTCAATAATTTAAGCTTTGTTTGAGTAAATTTGTTGGTTTAGAGAGTGCAGTATTTAAGTGCGTGTTTCAGGAACATGTATAAATGTAGTTAATCCTGTACATACAGAATTCTAAAGAACTGAATTTTCCCAAGAAATTGTCTCCTGTATAATTTAAATATAGGACATATTCCAACAAAGTGAAATGTATTTTCAGTAGAATCAAAATTACAGATTGTGCAGAGACCAACTTTGTTGTGTCTAAAACCTTAGGCATTCAGATGGAGTAGTCCACAACCGGACTTCAAAACCAGGTTGATTATATCGCAAGGATTAGAGACTTCGAAGTAGTTGGGAACATCGGAATAGGATAAGTTGTATTAATCGTCATGAAACTGCTATAGCAGTGCATGGCTGCTGAATTCTCTCCAGTGGTTTTTCAATTCAATCAATTCAATTCAATTTTTCTTTATTCATATATGCATAAAAAGTTAGTTTACAATTTTACATACAATATTTCAATGAGTTAATAAATACAGAATAGTTAGTGGCATCTATATCTACAAAGGTAGATGAAAAGAAAAGGATAGAGATGATAATAAGTTAAGATTTATATAAAACAAAATTCAGCAATTGTGGGAAGGAAAGTAATCTTTAACAATTAAAAAATTAAAAAATTAAAAAAGTATAAATTCAAATAATGTAATAGCTACATATAGGTATACACTAATAAAGCAAATAAAGCAAATGGGCAAATAATTTTTTTTTATTTTTTTTTTATGCTGTGTAGCGCAACAGATTCTCGATTTCGTGATGGTTAAAACAAAGAAGCCATGATTTCGTTGTTCTTTTAAACGCGTAGAAATTTCTTGTGGATCGAATTTCCAAGGATAAAGTGTTAAATAGTTTGCATGAGACAATGGAGTAAGAGTTTCTGTAACTTGTAGTACGAAAAACGGGAATATTTACAACAAAATTCGAATAGCTACGTAAGCTGCGTAAGTCAGAAATCGGGCTTTCCAAATACCCCCCTCTCATAAAAAGACCTTCAGAACTTTAAAATAAAATAAATGTCCATAGTGTGTGCTGAACGGCGCGAGCTACAAACTTTTCGTATAGCAGATTTTTGAGTGACAGTCAGTTGTTGTAGCTTACTAAAATAAGCGCCACCCCAACTACAAAGTCCATATTGCAATCTCGAATGGAATAATCCATAATAGACCATTTTCATAGTGCTAGAAGAGCAATACTTCCTAAGGCGAAAAAGACAACGAGTAGAAGAAAGAAGATATTTTTTCAAAAAAGAAATGTGCTTAGACCTGTTCAAATTTTGGTCAATAGTAACACCAAGATATTTTAAACTATCTACACTTTAAATTTTGAAGCAGTTAATACTGCAGTCAGAGCTTCTATTGAAAGTTAGACCATTTTGGAAACTGCATCGGTTGTTTAACAGGTCATGGCTTTCACAATCATGGGAATGGAATATTATATCTGAATCAGGGTACTCCTGCCCAGTAAGACTGAAATACATTAATTTAGTTTTGCTACTAACAATAAGCTCGTGTTCCGTAAACCAGCATCTTAGTAAGAAAACGTCATAGTTTATGTTAGCTATTAAATCTAATGGACTAACTGAACAATATGCAATTCCAAGGTCGTCGGCAAATGCTTTAGTTTTACCCAAGAATGGAAGAGTAAATAGAGAATTTATATATATTAGGAATAAAATTGGACCAAGTACAGAACCTTGGGGCACTTCTATGTTATTTTTTTTGGACTGCTTATATTGCTTCCAATTTTTACATATTGTATCCTATCGTTAAGATAAGACGCAAACCATTCATATATGAATCCTCTGAATCCGGCCTTATATAATTTATCTAGGAGAATTATATGATTAACCATACCAAACGCCTTAGTAATGTCGACAAAAAGGCCAGCGCAAAAGTGTTTGTTATCTAAACCTTTATGCAAAATAGAGCAAAAATCCAATAGGGCATCTTCAGTGGAAAGACCAGCTCTGAAACCTAACTGCATGGGTCTAAAAAAATCTATATGATTAAGATAGGCTAAAATTCTTGTTTTAACTACTTTTTTCAAAAACTTGGGAAATCGAAGACAACAACGAAATTGGCCTATAATTGGATTTGTCTGTCTTGTTACCCTTTTTAAATAATGGAACCACTACATCGCATTTCAGTTCAGCGGGAAAAGTACCAGACATAATGCTGAAATTAAAAAGGTAGGACAAAATATCTACTAAGTTGGGCCCAATTTTCTCTAGAATCAAATTCGAAATCTCATCATTACCATGTGAATTAGAATTTGGTAGGGAATTTATTGTTTTTAGCAATTCAAATCCTGCAATCGATTCAAAAACGAAGCTGTTCCTGTAGTCGTTGCCTAGAGTACCAGGCTTGGTGCAGCAATTACAAGAAGTTTCCGGGCTACCTGAAAAAGAGGACTGTTCAATAGAAGCAAAGTAATTGCTAAATTCATTTGCTATATCTAAAGGATTCGAAATATAAATACTACCGTTTTTTAGTATGATGGGATCTGAGTTAGGACAAACTTTTCGACTAACAATACTGTTAACGACTCTTTCTTTAGATTCCCACTTGCCGTTTGTAATTTGGAGTGAAAATACCTATCCCGAGGGATTATAACTTCTTAAGCTTATATATATACTGTGAGATTCATGCCATTCAGACTTCATCGCCCAGTCGAACATTATTCTGGTTTCCTGGAAAAACGCCGACCATTCCATTTTATTTACTTTATTGCTTATTATTGCATCTGATAGTTTCCGCGGTAGTAGATTTTCCTATCGAAGATGAAGGAAGGCTTTCGCGAGCCCTGTTTCGATGCTAAAGACATAGTTGGATGTGTAAGCATTCAGAATACCCACTATCACTATCGACTTCGCAGCGATTTTGTAAATTTTGAATTTCGCTGAATGGGGGATATTTTTGTTACTGATTAGATTGGACCATGTGGCTTTTATTGAATTTTAGGACATGGCAAGCAAGAGTGAGATGTGTCGACCAAGACATGTGAGTGAAAGTGACTCCTAAGTATTTATATTTGTTCGTAACATTTATTTTTGTGTCGTTAACAGACAATTTTTCATCAGCTGCTCTTTGACCCCCGTTCCACGAATATTATTATTTCGAAAAATTTCTTAGGTTTTTCAAAATCTCGAATCCAATGACTACAATAGATGTAAACTAAACGTAATCTTAAAATTACAATATCGTTGTGTTCGATGAGGTTAAGTTGGTAGGTCACATACATATATACTTCTTGTACGAAGAGGCATCTTCCGCTCGCTCTGCTATAACTTTTCATGGTCAATGCTGGAATCCACACTAGTTTTTACCTGGTACGCGGCCCAAGTAAAGTTTCGATTCGCTTTGATTTAATATCGTATTCAGCACTACTATAGTTATAAGTCTGCCAATAAATTTTCTCAACAGACGACATGTAAACTATTTTACTTTAGCTATTTATGTGCTGTTATTTTTCTTCTTTTTCAACAAAATTGTTGCTTTATTAACTTCTACTAAAGGATATGTGTGATTTACTCTTTTGCTACACTTGTGGGTGGCCACAATGTAGTGGGTAAAGTGTTTGCTTGTAAACCGAGCTATGCAGGTTCAAGTCCGAATGGGGAACAGCCACCGCAAATAAAACAGAACGAAATCTAAGTTTATCTAACCACTACATCAAAAAGGGGTTTCTGCGTGGTAGTACAATAGGCCGAAAATAGAGTCTGAGCGATCCGTGACTTGGAAAAAATAATTATATACAATAATTAATAAAAATATGTAAATAAGCATTTTGCACTATAAGCACAGCTCTAACAAAGCCTGGCTTAGTTTCTCAAAGTCATTTGTGCTGTGCCACACACCAATGGTTTGGGCCTACAGCTTAGTATTTTTAATTGATTAAGAAAAGCAATGGGCTGACAATTTTACTTTCGGATGTTTGTTAGATTTTCGTGAGGCACAGGCGGGACACAACTACTCCTTTAAGGTTCAAGGTACAATGAAATCATTATCGTACAACAAAAGTCTATACCCAGCTTAAACCACAATTCAAATCAAAACAATTTGATGAAATCATTTTTATGACATTTTGACAGTACCACTTTCTTAACCCAGCTTTTTACCTGGGACAAGATCAGTGGGACCCCAGGTTTTCCAAACGACGCTAAATAGCAATTAGAATTTTTTGTTTGGAAATTCAAAATAGGTAAGGTCTTGTCTCCACTATTTTTTGTTTAATGTAGCCATAATTTTGAAGTAAATCATTAATACTTATTTATTATATTGCTCTTAAATTGGAACGAAATATTTTTCACTTATTTTCGAAAGCCGAGCGATATACTAGTAAGTATGAATAACGCAGTACAATTTAATATTCAGAGCAACATTACTATCTTCCGTTGACCGATAATAAACATTCGAAACGTTCAATATGGCGGTAGTTTTTTTTTTTGTTTCTGTTTTTCAAAATGAAAGGCAGAACCACAACCAGTCGTTGGGATTTTCTTAATTAGGATGTCGAACGGGCACTAAATTATTTTCAAAAGGTCCATTATTATTTCAAATCTGTACCTACTCGTAGCTTGAAACCTAATTCGACTATTAAGACAAATACGCTTTTTGACTATTACAAAAGGAAATGTTTAATATTATAATAAAAAAAACTTATTTTTTAAAATAGTTTTGAGATCACTACGGCATACGCCGTATATTTTCCCAGATTTCTCACAGATTCCTCATGTAATTCTAAAACAAGGAAAATTAATTAGTACGTACACAATTATCGAGTTTAATTTATTCTATTTACCCGCTTTTGATATAGGACTCGGTAAACCGTTTGATATACCTGACAACACTGAAAAAGTTATTGATTTTAACAATTTTATGCATTGGCTTAGAGCTACTTACTTATAACTGCAGCCAATGTTATGAAATAAGTGTGAATAAAATTCATTTTCTTAAACTGAAGTGGGAAAATGAGCTCAGCACGCTATTTATAATGGCAACGATATTAACAAAATCGTGATCTAACGATAAGTTGTTGCTTTTAGTTAATTAATATATACCTATAAAGATTTGAAACGTGTTTACTGCCACACATATGTAAATGTCTACATACTGAAATTAGTTCCGAACGCTTTAGTGCAACAAATCCTTTTAGTACAATAGTATGTAGGTTCTTGTCATATTCAAGTCATAACAAAAGCACAACTTGTTTTTATAAGCTTCTCTCAGAAAAGGCGAACCTATACTCTGTGATAGCGCCGGAGATTCCTGGAGTACCAGCCCATCTGCCAAGCTTCAGAACATTATCACGGCTATTTCATGGAACCTATAGCAAGATGTGGTGGTATCTCTCCAGGCGACAAGTATCTACCCACTGTGTGTGTAGTAGCCGCCCTTGTGTGATAAATGCACCTGTAGTTTGACTTTAATTGTGCATTTCAACTAAGATCTTACTGGCTAGAGAAACTTTACCATAGATCGGGGTCCTGAACAGCAATGCTCCTATAGGTAGAGTGAGATCTATGAAGCCGTTGTTGTTATAATACTCATATTATTTAAATCAGCTTTGCGAAACCATGAAGTTCCCCATAGAACACAAGTCTAAATATGTACATATGTACCTTAATTTTTTTTTTCATAAAGGCTAGTATAATATGGAACATAAAGCAGAGCGCAAACGAACATACACATGTGCGCAAACATTTAGATTTGCATGAAAACTTATTTGTTTTTTTTCCTTTATTTCTGCGTGCGCTAAAAAATCGAAGTTTGCTGTGCGACAAGCAGTTGCCTGAAGCAACATCCTTTAATTTTGTATATATTATACTTGAAAAGGCCCCAATTTACTATGCCACCTAGAAAAAATAATATATTTGCTTCGTCGCATTGTCAACAATGCAATCAACCCGACAACGACGACATGGTCCAGTGTGATAAGTGCGACTTGTGGTATCACTTCAACTGTGTTGGCGTAACCAGTGAGATTGAACATAACGACTGGTGCTGTGAAGCGTGTTCCCAACCTCTAATCCTAGTGCGATGAACGCAGTAGTCGGCAAACCCCAAAGCAGAGCACCATCTCGTTCATCCAAACGATCAAAGGGATCTTCTGTAGATTAGAGGAGGAGCGAAAAATGCAGGAAAAGCAGAATAAGGAATATCTTGACAAAAATATCAATTACTGCGAGATATGGAAGAGGAAGAAGAGGTGAGGAAATTGGCATCGATCATGCAAACGTGAAGCAATGGTTGGAGCACTGCGATGAAAGGGGTGTGCCACTGCATGAAAAGCAACAATTACAGACCAAACCCTTAACTACTACGCCAAATGCACAAACCCAGACACAGAGAGTGTGAGGCCACAGGTTTTGGACTCGAATGTGGACAACAATACAGATGCACAAGCCTCTACGTCCGGACAACTTCACACTTTAAAGGCTCTAATGCAAAATTTAGCACCTTTTCGCGTTCCCAAAAAACACCCTCATCCACCCGCAGTACCTTTCACCACCAGTCCCTATCCTAAATCCGAACGCACCAGTCAGCTCAATGTCACAGCATCACCTCACGGCGGATCAAATCGCAGCAAGGCATGTAATGCCGAAAGAGTTACTATCATTCAGTGGTCGCCCCGAAGAGTGGCCTCTGTTCATATCGACCTTTGAGAACTCGACGTTTATCTGTGGTTTCTCTAATGATGAAAATCTGATGAGACTTCAGAAGTGTTTGAAAGGGGTTGCTTTGGATGCTGTAAGATTCCGCTTGTTACTGCCATCGAGAGTCCCGAGCTTACTTGATACACTACGAATGCTTTATGGTCTACCAGAACTTATAATCAATTCGCTGATACAGCAACTGAGACAGGAAGCACCACCGAAGGCGGACAAGCTTGAGACAATAATTCATTTTGCTCTAGCTGGCCAAAACACCTTTACATGAGGGCAAATTGTCAAGTCTAGAAGAGAGCGCTAATGAACAATCTTACAATTCTTGCATTTGCAAAGGAAGATGTATTGCAGTATAGCTATGCACCAAGTTAAAGGAGTTCGACCATTCGCGGCGATTGCAAGACGTAAACGACAAAAAGCTCTGTCGAACTTGTCGAACGTTCGCACGGCCGAACTGGGTGCAAGTTAAAAAACGAACACAATACCACTACTCGGGTAGTAACTTCACCCATCAATCAGCATAGAAGTTCCCGTCATCATAAGGAATAATAACATCCAAATCCATACCTCAGTCTAAAATGGACGGGTAATACCGATAGGATGGAAAACGAATTGAAAAAGGTATCCTTCAAATATCCAGTGTAGATAATAATGAAACCATTTTTTCCATTTCAAATGTCTACACCGTGCGGAGCCTAAACCTTTCCCAGCAATCTTTTCATTCAGGCAGTCTTATTCAATGATTCGCCTATCTAAAAGGAGTTCCATTCCAGTCGTACAGTCAAGCCACTCCCTGAATTATGATAGGTCTTGACAACTGGGCACTACTGGGGCTACCGCCGAAATCGTGAGAGGGTAACAAAGACCAGCGAATAGCGTCCAAAACTGATCTAGGATGGGCCTTGCGTACAAACTGCAAGCAAATGCTCCAGAAAACACATTAGTTTGCACATATGTGAATGCGACCGAGAAGCCGAAAGAAACTTTCACCAAATCGTCAAAAGTTATTTTGCTATTGAGAGCATAGGGTGTATCTAAGCAAAAAACGCTATCTAATGAGGATCAAAGGGCATTCGGTATCCTCAATTCAACGACCTATTGAAGGCGTTTATTGTGTTTGGAAAAGAGAATGGCTCGAGACCCAGATTTGAACAACAATCTACAGCAGCACATTGGTGAACACATAAACAAAGGTTATGTTAGAAAGCTAACAGAGGAAGAGTTGAAGCAGTCGCATGTATCTTCCTATATTCCCGGTTACAAATCCCAACAAGCCAGGGAAGTTTCGAATTGTGTGGGATGCTGCCGCAAAGTTCAAATGTGTCTCACTCAATTACCCAGACCAGCTAGCATCATTGATTTCGATTTAGGGAAAGACGCATAGGAGATATTAAGGAATTGTTCCACCAAGTGCTTATTAGAGATAGAGAGCAGTATGCGCAAAGATTCCTGTGGCGATACTTACATCATGAGGGTAATGACTTTTGGGGAGAGTTGCTCACCTAGCTGCGCCCAATTCATTAAAAATAAAAATGCTATGCTGTTTACTACAAACTTCCCTAGGGCAGTGAGAGCCATTACTGAAAACCACTACGACGATGACCAATTAGACACGGAAGCGGAAGCTGTGCAGTTAGATCGTGATGTGCAGTATATTCATCTGCAAGGGGGATTCGAAATAAGCAACTAGATATCCAACTCATCAACATTCACATGAAGTTTCTTAGATGCTACGTAGGATAAAAAGAATCTCAATATGAGCTCAGACGAAGCCGTGGAGAAGGTACTCGGTATGTGATGGTGCACTAAGTCCGATACATTTATGTACTCCATACGCTCTACTGGAAAGAATAAGGACGTACTATGTGGTCTACGACCCCCCACCAAACGAGAGGTTCTAAGCATTTTAATGAGCATCTACGATCCCTTGGGCCTATTGGCAAACTTCCTGATTTATGTCAAGATCCTTCTACAGGACATGTGAAGATCGTCTGTTGATTGGGATGATACCATAGAGGGCGAGCAGTTGGGAAGTGGCTAAAATGGATAAGTGTTCTACCTAAAGTGGAAAATATAAGAATACCCCGGTGTTACTCGTACATAAAGAAAAGCTCATTCACAGAAAACACGGAATGCCAGTTGCACATATTTGTGGATGCGAGTGAGAACGCATATGCCTCTGTTGCTTTTCTTCGCATTACCGCCGGTGAAATCATTGAATGCAGTCTAATAGCTGCGGAGACTCTAGCCGCTCCCTTAAAGAGCTTGTCTGTTCCACGCCTTGAACTAGAAGCATTACTCCTTGGAACTCATTTAGCTTCAAGCATTCAGAGCGGTCATACAATTAAGATGGGTTCGCGATTTTTCTGGTGCGATTCGAAGACAGTTCTTTATTGGCTCAACTCTGAGCAGCGAAAGTATCATCAGTTTGTAGACTTTCGAGTTGGAGAAATTCTAGAGAGCACGAATTTGTCCAAATGGCGTTGGGTGCCAACAAAAAACACAACGTGGGAGACGAAGCTACCAAATGGCAAAAGTATCCAGACTTCGCCTACAAAAGCAGGCACCGGAGTTCTTACATTTGACAGAAAATCAATGGCCGAAGAATATCTTACAAGTTCTGCCAACGGATGAAGAATTACGATATCAAATTCTTCACATAAGAACTATTTCAGTTGCCACGATAGACATAGAACGATTTTTAAACTGGTTCAAGCTCTTCAGATGACGATGAAATCCTTCGGTACGTGGACGTATCGATCCTGCGGTTGGAATACTGCACAATACTAAGCGACCCATCTTTATGCCTAGGACACATCATGTAACCAGTCTTATCATCCAACAATATCACAACAAATATCACCATCAGAACCAAGAGATAGTCGTAAATGAGATTAGGCAGTTATACTCCATATCATGTCTTAGAGTTGCCGTGAAAAAAGTAAGATGTTCGTGTCAACGAACGCGACACATCCCCAAATCCTTCAGAGATGGCTGAACTCCCATTGACAAGATTGGCTTCATTTGTGAGTCATTGGGATTGACTACTTCGAGCCCATGCAAGTGAAGATTGGTTGAAGGGCAGGGAAGCGTTGGGGAGTTCTCATAACATTCTCTAAAGGTAAAAAGAAGGTGTCAAGGAAACATGTGACTTCTTGAACATCATACTTGAAAGGATTGTGCGAAAATCATAAGCCAACACCAGAGGCACAATCTTTCAAAGCCTGTGCAATTACTTGTATACCCTGACGATATCGACATAATTTACAGAGATCGACGGGCTGTCACCAATGCGTTCGCGAGTATTGAGACAGATGTAGTCAAAATGGGTTTAGCGGTGAACGAGGGCGAAACAAAGTATTCGCCGTCAACAAGAAGGGTCACCCAACATCGACGAATCAGATAGAAAGTCACAGTGGGCAGCTATAACTGCGAGGCTGTTATGGACTTAGTATACCTTGGCTCTGCAGACAACAACATCGGCGCAGAAATCAATCGAAGAATATCTCTTGCCAATCGCTGTCCATTTGACCTGAGAAGGCAATTGAGTAATAAGGCCCCATCCCGAAGAACTAAGGCGAGTCTGTATAAAACCTTGATAATCCCAGCCCTTGATAATCTCTATGGCGCTGAAGCATGGACTATATCGAAAGCGGATGAAGATATCGATCAACGATTCAACGACGAACTACACAAGCTGTACAGCGACATCAACCAAGTCAAAAAGCTGCGCGTTGGTCATTTGAGCGCGTAGACACCAACGTTCCAGACCACAGATTCTTCTAATCTAACCCGGAGTTCACAAGTAGAAGGGAACCTTAACCAAATGGGAGTACACAATTAGAGGCAGATGACCGTGCTATCTGTAGAGGTTTATTGGGTGAGGCCCAGGTCCACACCGAACTGTGAACCCTGATACTTAGCTGTGTTAGAGTATGGAACTTGAAGTTCAGAAATGAATATTGGCATATGGCGAATTTTTGTATTTGTAAAATCAACATGGGCTTTAGGCAAATACGGTCCAACTAAGAATTACATCTACAGCGCCTTGAAGATATTCAACTGATTCGCTTTCGTTTTTTGCAACTGCAAGTATCAGCAAACGTAGTTATTATGCAATTAAAAGGTGTTGGTATGTCATTTGTAAATAGTATGTATAGCACTGGCCTAAGATACTTCCTTGTGGAACTCCAACATTTATTTATCTTTTAATTAAGAGCAATCGAGAACGGTATATATCCACAAACTTAGGAATAGCTACCATCATAGACAAACATTGCCCACAAACTCCTTAATCGGCATCATGGTCATTGCAACTACGCTATACTCCAAATACTAGACGTGACAAACCTTGTGCGCCGACTACCAAACTGTCCGATTTAGCACAGTAAGGAAGAGCCGCATGTAATTACGGTATCAGCAGGTACGAATATTTCTTTGAAACTTTAACGACAAAAATAGGGAGGAATCTTTTTTTTTTTTTTTTTCAATCGTTTATTTCATTCCACTCATTAACTAACATAATTTACAGTTCTAATAAACTTAAAACTACACTATTATAATACATTAAAGTAACTGACCTAAGGGGTGCACAATACTAATAATATGACTTTTAGAAAACTTAAAAAAAAAAATCAACTAAGAATCTCACACTACTGTGAGCACGCGCTGCCTGTCCTCGTAGTGTTCATGAACAAATTTTACCTATCTATCTCTATCTATTGTAGAAATCAAAAGTTAGAATTGATGTCTTTTCCTTTGTCTCATTTTTAAAACTAATTTAAAAACAATCGTCGTTGAATTGAGTCTTTTTAAAAAGCCATACAATGCAAAGAATTGTAAGCGTTGAGTATTAAAAAAGAAATGACCGTGGATAATGCCAACTGTGTTGATGGTTTGGATTTCAGCTTTAAAATTCAAATTTAAATTCCAAAAGAATCTTTTGGTGCTGCAGAATTAATTTTTTTGATTATTTGCTAACGGATTCCTTTAAAATTGTTTAAACAATTTACCTACTTTAGATCCCATTTCGATACAGCCCTTCAATCGTCTATGTATACGAAAAAGCGAAGTGAAGTGGGAACACTGTTTTACATTTCTTCAAGCTTTTAAGCTTTTTTATAAGCGTCAAACTTGCAGCGCTGTTTGAAGACCCCGACCCATAGACTCCGTCGCCGTCGTTCCGTTGAAAGTTGACGGTGACGTCCACGTATTATATCAAGTCCTTAGTGTACGCTAACAAGCCAACCACTTTGGATGAGCTCGAGGCCTACATTCGAGACAATATTGCCGGAATAATGCCGCACATATTAGACCGAGTCATTAAAATTGGAAAAAATCCGCTTGAAGCACTGCCAGCGAAGCCGAGGCTATTTAAATGATGTGCTATTCAGAATCAATTTGTCCAAAACAATTTTATCCAAATCAACTTAAATATAGCAGCCATAGGAGTACAAATAGAATTAAACATTAAACTCACTGTAATCCGTATTTATATCCCCCAGAACAACAATTCTTTCGCAATGACCTTGATTGTATTTTAAACGGTATCAATAGCCCCATCTTCCTTACCGATGATTTTAACTCATGGATCCACTCATGGGGTTCGAGCACATGTCATAGCCGGGTTAAAATAGTCGAACACTTTGCTACCAATTTCGGTCTTGCTATCTTAAATGATGGTCGGCCGACACATTTCTCGACACATAAAACGCTCACACACGTTGACCTTACCCTCGTTACACCATCTCTCGTTTCAAACTCCACATGGTCCATCTCCGACCACCTGCATGGATAAAGCAAATTGGGAACTATTTCAATCAACTCTCTCAAAAGAAATTTCACAAAGGAAAACTCATACAAAAATGTATTAGATCCGCACCAAACACGGCTATCCCGCAGTCAATAAACAAGGTTTGCAAAAAGGTCGTTCCCTGGTAGAACCAAGAACTAGGGGACCTCCGCCAAACTAAACAAAGAGCCTGGAGACTCTTTAAGGAACATCCTACTGTCAATAAATTTGTATCATACAGTAAAATAAACGCAAAGTTTCGTAAAACTGTAAAAAGTAGAAACAATTGCATGTTTTGAGAAATTCACCTCGAACATCAATCCTAGCTCCACATCGAAAAAGCTTTGGACTGATATAACAACCCTCACTGAAAACTATGTGCCTCACTTAATCAAAATTATCAAGAAGGAAACAAAGAATATTACGTGCTCACGGGAAATCGTCGAGTTTTTTGTGAAAACACGGAAACACTCCAGTAATGATTTAAACTTCCATTCCACTTTCATAAGAGAAAAGCAATCAGTAACGAACCAAGCAACCCCATCTTACCCAACCAATCCTTCTGTAGCTCTAATTGAATGCCCTTTAAATATGACATAATAAGAAAGCTGTTTACACTTAGTTAAAGGAAAAACTCCTGGATTTGATCGCATATCCTATATCATGCTTAAATACAGTTCCACAACCTTTAAAAAAATGTTATTGGACTTACACAACCAAATTTTTAACTATGGTATAATTCCACATGCATGGAAAGTGGCCAATATTGTGCCCATACCGAAACCGAACAAAAACCCTTCTGATATTTCCGGGTACCGCCCAATATCGCTCCTCCCATGTACAGGTAAAGTTTTAGAGAAAATAATATCCAAGCGATTGTTCTGGTTTCTTGCAAAAAATAATCTCATAAACTCCCGCCAAGTGGCTTTCAAAATAGAACGCGGAACCATCGACGCACTTCTCCATTTGGACGAAATTATTACCTCATCTCTCTCAGCAAAAAAACATGTCTCAGTTCTTCTAATCGATTTCCAGAAAAACTTTGATTTTACTGGCATACATGTAGTTATGAAACAACTGATTAACTGCAAAATTGGGCCCAAAGTTTTAAATTACATTAAATCCTTTTTATGTAACAGGTTCTTTCGCATCAAGGGGAATGTTATCTATTCTACGATAAACTGGAAAACGGCTTATCCGTCGTCCTTTTTATAATTGCATTTAATGAAATCAGCTCAATAGTTAACCGTCACAATATAGTAGGTCATACACTCTATGCTGACGACCTTATAATTTACTCCAGTTGCAAGGACTTAACGTCTCTTGCTACCATCTTCACCAATATTCTTCAAAACTTTTCAGAATGGGGGCAATACTCAGGCTCAAAACTTTCAATTCAAAAATGTGAAATACTTGACGTTATATTCGATTCCAAATTTACTTTTAAAAAACATTCTATCAATTTCAAGTAGAGCCTTAACACTAGAGTTAACCTTGTAAAATACCTTTCCTCTAAGAACAGCAACGTAATACAATTTGTAATTTTATCTAAGATCGACTATGGTTTAGCAATATATGGTAAATGTTCAAAATCATAAACTCAACTCATCACAACACCATACCATGCAGCCTCCTCCAGGATGTCACCCATTCACAACGACTTCAAAAAAATTCTAAAATGGAAAAAAAACCCAAGGCTTCAATTGACATTAGTATCTGCTCTTATATCCAATTGTCATTCAAAACTTTAAGCTAACATCCTGTTCGCCTTGGAATTTAGTAAAAGACTCCAGCAAAGAGACTTCAGCAAACATTCCATCACATCAACAAGTAACGAAATCTTTAAAACCATGTTTTTGGACGTTGCAGAAAACCACAAAGAACAAGGATGAAACTTTATGTTTACTGATGCTTCAAAAACGACTTCGGAAACGAAGTCGCAGACGCTGTTGCTAAATCGACTTACATCATTTTTCGCCTACAACAGAAAAGACATAAAAAAAATATTTACTTTTTTTTTTTTTCCCGAGGGTTGGTGAAAAAAACTTCCATAGACACTATGAGGATAGCAAGCGCGTGCTCATAGTAGTGTCAGATTCTTACTGACTAAAAAAAACCAACCTGCGATTTAATTTGTTATATATTGCAACTAAGAACGACCTTATCAAGCAATTTTTCTATCATGAAAAAATAACACGTTTGGCAGGTTACCTTCCACTGAAAGATCCTGCATGTTCCGCAATCTAGGCGCGGTTGATTCCTATCTCGCCAAGTCGAAAGGTTTCGTCCTTTGTAGTCGGTGCAATAAATTGCTTTCATCCAGAATTTGTAGGATTGTATTGTTGACATGTACGATTAGTCGGTTTCTATGCTTTCTCGCGAAGCTTCTAATTTCAGCTTCGATTGTCGGAATTCCGACATCCCTGTGGATATCATCATTTCTAGTATACCACGGTGCGTGGACAATTTCTCTTAGCACTTTATTTTGAAAAGTTTGTAAAATATTGGCGTTTGTTTTCTTGGTACAGCCCCAAAGTTGTATACCGTAAGTCCACACCGGCTTTAGCACTTGCTTGTATAAAAGCAGTTTGTTCTCAATACTGAGCTGGGAGTGTTTTCCGAGCAACCAGTTCATTTCTCTATACTTGATTTCGAGTTCTTTACGTTTCATTTTCACGTGCGAATTCCATTTCAGTTTCGCGTCGAGTGTCATTCCAAGGTATTTGGCCTCGTTTGCAAAAGGTATTCGGGCCAAGTTTAGGAAAATTGGCAAAACATTAGTTTTCTTATAAGTGAAATTCACGTGAACAGATTTAGATTCGTTGAGGGCGATCCGCCAGTCCCTCGTCCATTCATTTACTTTATTCAGTGCGTTTTGCAGTTTTGCAGTCGTTTCTTCGATTATTTTACCTACGGCTAGGATAGCGGTGTCATCGGCAAACGTAGCCAGGATAGTGCCATCTTCTTTCGGTATATCTCGAGTATATAACAGATAGAGAAGTGGCCCAAGAACGCTTCCTTGCGGTACACCGGCCGAAATTTCTTTTGGCTCCGAGTATTCATTTCCATGTCTAACACGGAAGAGTCTATTCCCGAGATATGATTCTAGAATGTCGTATAGGCATACAGGGAGAACTTGTCGTAATTTATAATTCAAGCCATCATGCCACACCTTATCAAAGGCTTGCGAGACGTCAAGAAATACGCTTGAGCAAATCTTTTTCTCTTCAAGTGCTTTCTCGATTACATCAGCAATTCTATGCACCTGGTCAATCGTCGAATGCTTACTTCTGAACCCAAACTGGTGGTCAGGGATAAGATTATTTCCTTCTATAACCGGTTGGATGCGCCTTAGCAATATCCTCTCGAAAAAGATTTTACCTCATTTGGCGTCTTTCCTGGTTTTAAAACCATTGTAACTTCCGCAACTTTCCATTGGTTCGGCACGTGTTTTAATCTGAGCGCAGCATTTATAATATAAATAGGCTTAATCAATGCTTTTCTAGGTAAAGTTTTGAGAATTTCTCCGGTGATCAAGTCATAACCGGGAGGCTTTAGATTCCCGATCTCATGTTTGACGCTAAGGGAGCGTTGCACATGTAAGTACTAAATCGTCAGATGGTAAATCCGGCCTATTGATATTGTCGTAAGACACTTGACCATCGTACAGTTTAAAGGTGTCTTCCAGGTGGGTCGCAAAAACGTCCTTTCATTGTGATTTAATTTAAGCCTATCGTATTATTCTTAAAATCCTTTATAGTCTTCAACGAATTGCACAGGTGATTCAAATGAGCTTTATGTTGCGGAGCACGACTCTGTTACCATTTCTTACGCGCTTTTCTTTTTTCCTTGACCAATTCTTTTATTTCCGTAAGATATCGTAGACCGTATTTTTCCGGAGTTTTCCTTGGATTGGGAGTATTATTCCAAGAGGCGAGCTGTACGATCTCAACGAAGCGATCAACGTCAACCTCAAGTTCATTATATTACACATCTTCAACATTATCTTCAATTTCGTTCCTAAAACCTACCCAGTTAGTTGTTCTACCGGTTAATCTCGCTGGCTCTAGGGTATAGACTAGTTTTTCGCTCAATGTCAAAACAACTGGGGAATGGTCAGACGACAGATCAAAGCTCTCTTCAACTTTAATGTGGTTGGTAGAAATTCCTTTCACGACGAAAAAGTCGATCAGGTCATGTATTTTCGAAGTATCAATTGGCCAGTAGGTCGGTTTACCCGTCGAATGGAAATCACAACTGTACTCCATACCTGCCTTATAGAGCATTCTGCCTTTTTGCGAGCTGTGTCTTGAGCCCCTGAATGTATGTTTCGCATTAAAATCGCCGCCAATAATGAAATTAGGTTTTAGCAATTTAAACAAATTAGTAAAATCACTTTTTTCAAGCGCGGAACGCGGTGGGCAGTAGATAGATGAGATTTTAAGAGTACGCTGACTATTTTTTCCTCGAATCGTGCACAGTTGCAAAGTTTCAAGCTCGATCTTTAGGTCTTCGGATTTTCGATGCAGTCTTTAATAAACAATGATGATCCGCCTCTCGCTTTTCCCGAAGGGTGACAAGCGTGGTAATCGTTATAGCCTTTTATTTTTAAATGCGATTCGTTTTTTTACGTGGGTTTCAGAAATCAAGCAAATATCGATATCTTTTTCACGCAAGAATAATTCCAATTCGTCAAGTTTTTGCAAAAGTCCGTTTGCATTCCAAGTACATATTTTTAACATTCGTTTTTCATTCATAATCTAGTTGGAGTACGCGTTTTCCCTGAATTACTTTCGAGCTTAACCAGCCTATCGAGAATAATTTTATTTATTTTGCTTTGTTCTTCAAGTTTCTCTAGAATAACTGAAAAAAACATGAGAAACAGGGTCCTTCGAAATTTCAATGTTTTTTGGTATTTCGGATGCAGCAGCCTGAGCGTAAGTCTGCACTCCTGATGTTCGAAGATCATTACCCGGTCGCTTTTCCAATTGTAACTTTTCTGTACCGTTTCTTTTAGGAACAGAGGTCGAGGGCTTTTCTTTCGTCATTCTTTCCCTCACCTTTTTGCGCTCTGAACCCGGTAGTCTTGATTTGCACTCTTTCTCCTCTGCGACCTTACGCTTTGGCTTAGTTTGCGGTCTTTTCGCCTAAAACAGAAAAGACATAAAAAAATATCTACTGAAGACTTGGAAATATAAGAGAAAAATAAACTGGTCAAACTATCAACACATTTACAAACAATTTAACCCTAATGCTAAAAATAAAATAAAAATAAAATATATATCAGACTGCTGATGGGTCATACCACCACTAACGAAACCGCCCGCTCTGCCACTTATGCAACGAAAACCAAGCGCTTACCATAAGTCATCTTATTTCATGTAAACAAATATACTTAACTTGTAAAACTATTGCTCTTTTAACCGAAATCACACACGAAAAGGCAAACAATGTATATAGGCTGATGACAGCACTCAATTTAGAAAACCTTATATAAAACCAATTTTATGTTCAACTAGCTGAAGGCCTTAGCTGCTCAAGCTAAATATACAATTATTGTCAATGTAATTTAATTTCATTGTCAATAAACTTATTATAATAATATTTTGACAGCTTGCGAATCAGCGGCAGACGCAGATGCACATTGTGTTCGGCTCTTAACCGAGAAACATATTGTACAGCCGCCAGCCACCAGCACCAGCAAGTTGACTGTTGCTGCTGAAACGATTGGCTGTCGATGCTGTTGCTGTTAGCGCTGGTGACTGGTTCTATCTGTTTCTGGCTTTATGCACTTACTTTTTGTTGTCATTGGAGGATGCTTATTTACTTGTTGTACATACGGATTTCGAGAGATAAGAAATGTTTTATCTTCTTATTACTTATTGACACCCGTTTGCTGAATAATCGTAATAACTTGAATTCTGCATCATCTGGTAAAAATTTATAACTCAGAGGGAAACGAAGATTGTGATTGCGATTAGATCAGTTTGCTATAGTCAACCTGTCGCAATTCAAGAATTGATTTAGTGAGTTCTTGGTTCTTCATTCCGACGAACATGTCAGCGAGTGTAATTAAGCGTGTTTTGTCAATACAAAGTCATGTCGTTCATGGATATGTTGGGAACAAAAGTGCTACATTCCCGTTGCAGGTTTCTTATTTGTTACTTTGTTCTATTGCCAAATTGAAAATTACTGTTACTGCTAGGTTCTGGGATTCGAAGTGGATGCAATAAACTCTGTGCAATTGTCCAATCATACTGGTTACAAGTCTATCAAGGGCCAAGTACTCGAAGAGAAGGACCTACGTAAGCTGTGCGAATCATATGTCATTTTATATAAACAATTTGCGTTTTAATCTCCAGGGGAACTTTTCGAAGGTCTTGCTGGAAATGATCTGTTGCAATACTACTCACACTTACTCACCGGGTACATTGGCAATGTGTCATTCTTAAAACGAGTCGGTTCCATTGTAAAGAAGCTGAGGGAAATAAATCCCAATTTGATTTATGGTAAGTACCTATCTGCTAAGACTATTCAGGCAAAACAAATATTTAAAATGTGGGTATACAGCTAATACTATTGCAGAAGCTCGATAGTGCTATGTACACTACTTACTCGTATTACAAGTAATAAGAAAAAATATTTTAAACACAAAGAAAGCTCATAGTTCATTATTTTATTATTTACAGCATTATAATTAAAAAAAAAGAATTCATAAATTATTTATGATAGAAGAAAAATTCACCTGAAAAATGCAGTCAAAAATTAGTATATAGGTACTTCAGAAATAGGCACTTGTTGTCTTACATAGGCTTAAAAAGCTGAGCGTTAGTACTTCGTCGGACCTCGATGAGCTTTAGTTACTGCGACCATACTTCTAGGAACCGAAGTAACGAAGGTTCATTGTGACATCAGGGGAGATTTTTGCTCCGAAGGTCCGTTTTCTAATATTCCTGTCCAAAGCTTGTTCTGTGGGATTAAGGTCTGGCGATTGTGGAGAAGGATTAAGCTGCTTAGGGTTATGGTACCAAATCCATTCTTCGGCAATCTTTGCCGTGTGCTTCGGGTCATTGTGTTGTTGGAAGACCCAGGCGATGTGAGACACAATTTTTGCACCCTGCTGAGTAAATTGTCTTCCAAAATGGTTAGGTAATCTTTACTATTCATTATCTACGCAATGAAGACAAGATTTACTGTTCCCGCAGCCGATATGCAACCCTAAACTATCAATGAACCTCCACCATGCTTCACGATCGAAGTGAGGTTTTCGTTCTCCAGACTTTATTCCTACGTTTTGAACCAAATATCTCAAATTTGCTCTCGTCACTAAAGGAGACATTATCCCAAAACTATAACTATTTTCACTAATGTTTACTTAAATACATCCTTAAAGTATCGACACAAAATGATCAACATGTCCTATCTTTTTGTCCCATCCACTGTTCGATTTTTCCCCCAAAACAAGAACAAATTATTTCATGGCAGTGCGGTCTAAATATATTCTGTTACCTAATGATTCAATCAGTTTTGACAAATGTTATGCACACTTTTTTTTCTTAAGAATTTATGGGGTGCCGGTGCCTTATCATATTGCTCCGGAGTGTACGTGCAGAAACGAATCATTTCTTTGGTGTGGGAGGATGAGAAGGGAAAATCGTAGAAGGCTGAGGGGAAACAAATTTAGCAACAAAATATAATTAGATTTGCTTGTATCATGTGTGATTCCCATTATTTCACTATTTACCTATAAGATTTCCGATAAAATGCTGGTGACTATGTGTTTGCCTCTGTTTCACAGCTGCGCTGACTTCTTTTCTTCTTCTTAAGTTGCCTCTCCTCTTAGGAGGTTGTTTATAATCATTTTTGTATTTTCCCGGACACGACACCCCTGAATAGTTCCAATGTGGTCATTTTGTACCAGTGCTTCAAATTGTACATTCATGTTAATCGCTCTGCACCTGCTGTTCTCGTTTTTTTTTTTTTAATTCCCCTTGTAAGATAATTTGTAGAAGCTGATACTTTTCGTTCCTGATAATATGGCCCAGGTATTCTAGCTGTCTTTTGGTACCCATTCTTCTACATTGGAGACAAAGCATGGAATGTGCAACTTCGTGCAGCGTCCTAGTTTCCGCAACAACGTTGAGCAAACTTTGATTTTGGTTCCGTTTACGTTGATTCCCCCTTCCTCATCATTTAAAGCTTCTTTAAAGATTTGTGCAACGTGCATGTTGAACAGCGGGGGTGGTAAAATACAGCCTTGTCGCACTCCTCTAAGAATCTCTATTTCCTCTGATTCTATGGCGTCTATTTTTATGAAGGCTTTCTAACTCCTATAAAAAGATATTGTTTTTTTTTTTACCTTTTAAGCTTCTAAAAGGTAGATTTAGCTACTGTTCGTAATCAAGTGAGAAAAAAAAAACATGTAAATTTTATCACCTTTTTGGGAAAAGTGTCATAAAAGTTGCATTTATCAACTTAATCCCATTTTTTTACAATATAAACATAATATATCCTTCATTCCTTGTGCAATTGGTTTTCCCCAGATTAGCGAAGGGTTTGAAAAATATCGTAAAATTAAAACATGTGGAGAAATTAAAAAAAGAAGAAGATTAAATACTTAAAGTTAAAATTATTTTTGTGTTTTATTATTCACTCAACTAAGCGAACTTTTGTTAGTCCCTACTCGTACGTACATCTACTCTGCAAAATAGTACTTCTGGTTTTGAAAGTTATGACGCAGTTTTACATTTGACAAAACTGGAGCTGCCTCTTCCTGCTGCAAGGTCTACAATTATGTATTGCACTATATATTTTTGTTTCATTTGTTCCAAAAGGTTAAATTAATGCACATACATACAACAAATCAATAATCCTCAGTTCCACAATACCATTAACTATAATACCTTTCCATTTGTTCACAGTTTGCGATCCAGTCATGGGAGACAATGGTGAAATGTACGTTCCAAAGGAATTGTTGCCAGTATACAGAGAAGAAATCGTTCCACTTGCCGATATTATAACGCCAAATCAATATGAAGTTGAATTGCTAACTGAACGAAAAATCGCAACTGATAGGGATGCTTGGGATGCAATGGAATGGTTTCATAATAAGAACATCGACACAGTTGTTCTATCGAGTACGGACTTAGGACCTCCTGGTGAACTTTTGGCTTTCCTTAGCAAAAAGAATGGACCACGTTATACAGTTAGCATCCCATTGCAAGGAAATGGTATTTGTTTCACTGGAACGGGCGATCTGTTTGCATCGCTTTTCTTAGCCCATAGTTATGGAAATAAAAACTTGAATGTAGCTTTAGAAAATACAGTAGCAAGTCTACAAGCTGTTATCAAGCGCACAATTGACGCTATGCCAAAAGAAGTACTTTCCGGTGAACGAAAAGTCACAAGTCATGAAAGGGAACTGAAGCTGGTTCAGAGTAAAAGTGAAATTGAATATCCAAAAATTATTCTCAGGGTAAAAGAAATCAAATCGCCTCAGTAAATATTTGTTAAACTATTTGTATATTTGTTAATTGGTTCTTCATCGACAATACACACTAGAAAAAATAACCTGAAAGCTTTATTTGAACCAATGTTATGCCTATATATTATGTATTATATGAATATGTATATATATATATTGAAATCAAACTAGTTTTATTTATTTCTTCTAATTTTTAGTACAGTGGGACACCAACAACAAATTTAAATTTCTTTAATGTATAGCGCCAACCAAAACAGCGTTAAAGGGAGTTATATTGAACGGACTCATAAAAATCAAACAAATCTTATTGCACGTTTGATCTCTTTTCTTGCGCATAAACAAACATCACTCTTGGTCATTCGAAATTATTTTTCAGCATTTCTTCTTATAGTGTCTCTCCTCTTAGGAGATTGCTTATCATCCTTCTGGTGTCTTCTTGCGAAACAACTTTCCTGAGTATTTATCTTGTAGGAAGACGGTACCAGTCTCTTAAATTGTTCTCTGTCTTCCTGCCGTTCTTTGTAGTTGTTGGTACTTCTCATTTTTGATAACATGCCTCAGATATTCCAGTTTTCGATTTTTGATTATTTTCAGTTGTTCTCTTCTAGTGTTCCTTTTAGGTCCTTTTTAATACTCGTACTTCGCTATTAGAAACTCATTCTGCCCACATTCCAAAAGCTTGTAATCTTTTCATCGTTGTCCTGTGTAATGTCCACGTTTCTGCTCCAGACAAAGCGTCGACCAAACATAACACAATCAGCCTTATTATCAGTGGCAGCCCATAACAGCCCTTCCGCATAACACCTTTTCTAAGTGGCAAAAGGCGGCCTGCATTTTATTTCTCCGTCTGAGTTTGTTCTGCAGTTGAATTATGCTCCTAAATACTTAATCCCCTCTAAGCGATTGGTTTTGATGCTTCTGATCTTTAAGGTCTACGTCTACGAAATATCTCTGCACTAAAATAGTCAGCACGAGTAGAGTTTTACACATTCTGAATCCTTCTTCTAATTTCTTGTAAACACTCTTATCTATTATTTTTAAGAATAGTTTCAACATCAGCTCATTAGGCGGTGTATGGTGTATGTCATCCATTTTCTTATTACTTGCACATATAAAGGCAAGAATTGATTAATCTTGGTATTACTATAACAAACAATTTAAAAAAGTGGGTCTGTCATATGATATAGTATACATATCAGTGGCGTGGCGTCCATACAAGTCGATTCCTTCCGGCTTCCCTTTTCAAATTTGAAAATTTTTTATTTTGCCGCTTGCCAACAATCACATTCAATTATTTGTTCATCAAACCATTTTTCATTCATAAATCATAACTTTATACACGCTCGAAGATGAAATGCTGCGATCACTTCGGTTGTTTATTCATTTTTACTCATACACAAACTCGCACACATAGCCGAGACAAGTGTGAACTCCGCTAGCGAGAGACAACTTCTTTTTCAAAAGAAAAGCATGCAGTGAATTTTTTTTGAAAAGCTGTTCATTTTCCGGCATATGCATTCATTTCTTCACAGTACGAACTTTCAACTCTATTCCTTTCTGGCATATAGGAGAAGTTTATTTGCGATTTCTTTGTCTAACATACATTCGCTTATGAGGAAAATAACCCGGGATTTCTCGGCTTTTGTGGATGAACATTCTGTTTTTTATTGCATGTTACTTCGGTCATATTTGCAAAAATAGATATTCTTTTTAGTTTAGTTCAAAATAAACAAACTGACAGAGCTTTCGAAGCAAGAGATCGAGGGTTTTGAGTCATGGATTCATTCTGAATTTTTATCACTCATTTGACTCAATCTATTAGAGCGTAAGTGACTGCTCAGAACCTCCACGCAAACGCCGACTACTTAATATTGATTCAAAAACAAATTATAGCCGAATTTTTGTAGCAATTATAGATAATGTTACAAGTCAGATTAAGAATAGGTATAGTTCATTTAGTTCATATATTTTCTTTGATTTATTAATCAAATCAAAATATGAATATTTTTCTAATTCAATGCCGGATGACAAAATATCTTCTTTGATTACCCTATTTCCTGGCATTTTTAATTTTACTACTTTAAAAAACGAACTCAAAGTTTTATACACTACCCCTTCACTTTAAAAGCTTGGTGTTTTTCAACTTTATAAGCATTTTAATACGGAAATGCTTAGAGACACTCGGACTTTTTCTCAAACTCTAACATTGTGTGAAATCTTTTTAACCCTGCCTTTGACTGTGGCCTTTTTCGACTTTAAAAAGAGTCCACACTTACTTAAGAAATTCCCAAAAAGAAGAAAGACTCTCAGACCTGGCACTTTTATCTATCGAAAAGCACCTTCTGTTAGATATTAAAAATAACTCAATTTTTTTATTTATTTTTTGCCGACAGGGTGAATATCTTCTAAAGACACCATAAGGCCCGACCGCGAGTGCTTATGGAAGCGTGAGATTTTTACTCACTAAAAACACCACTCTTCAAGATTAGTACTACAACTAAGCCGACGCTTATCCAGCAGTTTTATTTTCGCTTACGAAACTCGTGATTTTTGGAAAAAGATGTTCGTATGTAATTTAAAAAGATTGTAGCGCTTTAGACAGGTTAAATTCCAATGAAAGTTCCTGCTGTTTTCACGACCAGCATATATTATGACGCGAGGTCAAAAGGTTTTGTCCTTTGCAGACGACGAATTGAATTGTTTGTGTCAAGTAGTTGAATGACGGTACTGTTACAATGGCCGTGAACACGATTTTTGTGTTTACGAGCAAAATTTGTTATCTCTTCTCCGACGCTGGGAATTCCCAGGTCTCGATGAATATCTTCGTTACGTGCGTACCACGGTGCGTAACGATCGTTCTAAGAATTTTAGTTTCAAAAGTTTGTACGATGTTTCTATTGCTTTTTCTAGCACAACCCCATAGTTGGAGACCATACGTCCACACTGGCTTTAGCACTTGCTTATAGATAAGCAGTTTGTTATGTAGGCTCAACTTTTTATGAAAGAGTTTTAGCAGAACTCGTAAAAAAGAATCGTAGGATAACTTTAGAATACAAATAGGTAGTACATAATTGTAATTGCTAAATTTTTTATATTTAACAATGCTCCGAGTTATCAATAACTTATATATGTAGATTACTTTGCCCAGAACGGCTTCTTCCGAAACCACTTTTTTATGTGATGAGCTCATTGTCTACGTAAATTCCAATGACTTAAAGTATAACAAAGGTGGCTTGGATTGCATATCTTAAGTCTGTGTAAAACATTTTACTTAAACTTTTTTCGGTTTCCCTCTCTTAAAATTTCACCCCACGCCACTGATACATATGTCTGTCTGTATATACGAGTATGGCCGACAGCAGTCTACACGTCTAGACGAATATTCTTCAAACTTCATGTCTGGGGTCGATGGGCTCTCTATTCGAAGCAAAATCGGAATTTTCATTTTAACCCCAAAATGAACAACGGCTCTAACAATTTTGATCAAATTTCATATTCTAGTTGGGGTGGGTATTGCTATCAGATGGCGTACAACGTTTTTGGCATAGAGTACGTATAACGGTACTTTAAATAAGTAAGTAGTCCGGATCAAATGGAGCATTCTAACTAATAGCGAAGTGTTGTTCGTCACCGCCGTTTAACAATCTGCAAAAGTGGTCTTTGTAAATTCTCAGCATCGACTGTGACTCTACTACTAGATTTCCTTCTTCATTCTTACAGGCTTCTATTCGGGCATTGTAGCCTTGGTATACTCTTTTTACCTTCTGGTAAAACCTTACAACATCATTCCTGATATAAAACCTTTCCATTGACTCGATCTCGAGTCCTTCATTCTTTCTTAGAAGTTAGTGCTCTTCCCTTCTCTTTTGCTTGTAGATGTCGTAAGCTCTTCTCGTCAATCTGTGCATAGACACTCGATCGGCGAAGGTTCAGGCAGTTTCTTGCAATTGCAACCGTTGGTGTTGGTTAGTGTTGGGGATATCCGCATACGTTACTTGGCAGCAACGACTATATGTTATCAGCTGGGGGGGGAGGGCGAACATAAAAAAATACCTTGTGCCATCAATCGCAACGTGATCAATTTGATTGGCAATTAGTTGATCTGGAGAGCACTATGTCCACTTATGAATATTGAGGTTCGGGAATCGTGTGTTAACTACAGTAATGTTTCGCGCAGCCGCAAAGTCGATTAGTCTGAACCCGTTTCCGGATGTGTTGTGGTGCAAGCTGTATTTCCCGGTGGTATTTTCAATGATACCATCCTTTCCAATTTTTGCGTTAAAATCGCGAAGAATGATTTTAACGTCTTCCTTATCCTCTGTGAGGGCATGAGCGCATATTATATTTTAGAATTTTGCCTTAATGCGGATTGTCATCAGACGTTTGCTCACTTGTCTAAAGATCAAGACTTCTTGCCTAAGTCTGCCTCTGACGACAAATCTGTATCCAAATAAACGCTGCTTCTGCTCCTTGTAGCAGTCACTATAGTAGATGTCACAGTTTTTTTTCATCCGCTTTTTATCCGGCCCATCTCGCCGCTACTTCTTGGATATCTGCTTTGTAGCAGTCTAGGGCTTCCGCTAATTTTCCAGCTGCACATAGAATGTTAAAGATCCGAACCAAATCCTGGAAGATCTTTAGTTAAAACCTTTAGTTCAGGGGCCCGGATATTCCGATGCCAGTAACCCACTATGGGGATATGAGCACTACCGTTGGCCCATTAAGGGTCCATCCGCCACCCTGGCTCAGCCTTGAAAGTCCATATTAACCTGAACGGTTCCACACTACCAAAAAGGAATAGGCAGTTATAAGAACTGACAAGTGCAGTTCAAGTACTTACAAACGAAATAGAAATTTAAGGGAGAAAGTGAAAGGCAAAGCTCCAAAGAAATAACGAAAATCTGAAAATATCCAATGCTATGCCTTCCGACTTCATGTTAATTTGAAAACGCAGTATGTAACCATTTCTTTTTCTTAAAAATAAAGTTGAGAATTTGCAAAATTTAATTTCATTATTTTTAACGACAATCACAAAACAATACTGATTGAGTACAGTACACGATGCGATGTAGAGCAATTTATTCTTGGATAAAGCGATTCGGTTAGTATTGGGTCACTAATATTATATAAGCTTTTATAGGATATGCATGTGGTAGTGTCAGATTATACAAAAAAAAACGTTTGAATATAACTAGAACAATAAATACAATTAATAAAAATATATGTATATCTGAATCTCAAAAAATTATTTCTTAATCCTTAGTGAAGCCGATCGATTAATTCTTACGATAGCTGGTTCCGTTGAGCTAGGAGTCACTGCCTTACTTTTCTGTCGTTTGAGGAAGTTAGCTGTGGATGTTATTGCTAGGTATAAAAACAAAAATTATTGAACAAAAAATTCACGAATAACTTTAACTACTTGTTACCTCGCGCTGTAATAGTTGTCGATCGGGGACTCTTTCTTATTCGATTGGGACTAAACTTTTTGTTCTCCTTTTGAATTCCGGCCGTAATAGTTTTTAAAACTCCCTCTCGAGTGATATTTGACTTTAATAGAACTGTACAAAATAGGAAAGATAACAATCAAGCAAAACCCTATAGTCGTATGTGAATGTATTTTATTGCGTACCATTTTTAATCTGTAGCCGATTCGCTGTACTAACATTTTGTTCTGACAAAATGCTTGAAATAAATTCGTTTTTCTTCTTTTTTTCTACAGTCGATACCTCAAAGGTTGAATTGTAAACTTCATCATCAGTTGCAGTAGACAACATTTGATTTTCGTCATGATTAACAACATTTGGGCGTTTAAAAAGTTCGGACTCGTTTTCAATCGCTCCTACACCTAGGTCAGCAGTATCGTCGAATAGCTTTTTGTTACGTTTTTGCCTGGAAACGGTATCATCTTCATCACTTGAATGCATTCGTTTACCATTCAGCTGCAGCTCAACGTCCTTTCCACCATCGGAAGCGAATTCATCGAAAGTGAGTTCCAATTCATCATCACTGTCTTTGTTTTCATCATCTTTAAATTTAATGCCATGCCCGTTCATCAGCCGACTTAGCTTCTCAAGTCGTGCTTTGAGTTCCGAGTCGACGCCATTATCATAATTGAGAATAAGATAATTTCTCTGAATGATTTCGCAGGCCAACGCAAACATTCTCCTCAAATTCTCTGAATCCATGTGATAGAAGGTGTTAATTTTCACAATGTGATTAGTTTTTATGTTTTGCTTGGAACTTTGAATTTCCAAGTCCTTACTGCGTTGATATATTTCAAGAATGTTGCAGCATTTGGCTTCTTTGACTTCCTTATGAAGCTTTGATAGATCTTTTAGTGACTCCTGGAGTTTTTTACGCCATCGCGATAAGTCTTCCTTCTGTTTGAATATTTGCTTACCAAAGCGATCGATTGATGCTTCAAAACGATTAATGTCCTGCAATTATTGAAAGTCAAATTAGTTAATTTGTTTTTTTTTTTTTTATTAGTTAGAAAAAAATATTTATATTTAGGGTATTTCTGGCAAATCTATAACATGCCCTACAAGTAGAGGTAAACGAGCAAACAAACATTTTCAGTAATGCCAAAATAACAAATGGAAAAACTGTGTGGGAACCCTACAGGGCCTGTCTCAGAGAATTTAAGAAAATTACAACGATTAAACGAATCGGCAAAACCAAGAAAGATCTTCGTGAAGCACCCGTTAGCAGCAGGGTTTCTAAAGAACTAAAACTGTATATGGACAGAGTCCTGCTTAGAGAAACTGGACTTGCTATTAAAAATACACTTTCCTAACTGCTCTCGAGCAAACAGTACACTTCACAGTACTAGCAATTCCATACCCTCAGCGGGAATACTTGCAATCAAATAGTCGATCAGCACAAGGTAGAGCGAGCAATCAGTACCTCTGATCCTAAAAGTTAGCAGGACCAGATGGATTACTGCCTATCATCCGCCCAATAAACAAACATTTCCCGCAGCTACCTGATATTGAAATATATGCCAAAAGCATTCCCAAAGCGGGTAAGCCAAGTCGCACATAACCCAAAGACTACCGTGCAATTAATCTAACCTCCTTCCTTTTTGAAAATGTTAGAAAGTCTCCTAGTCATCCATATACGGGCAAACTAAACATCTATAATATGTTGGCTCACCAACACGATTATATCAAAGGCAAGTCGATAGAGAAAGCAGTGCTTGAGGTGATTTTGTAATAAGTTAACACCGACATGATAGTAAAAGCATTTGAAAAAATCGGTGAAGCGCACAAAAATATGCAGATGGATACCAGAAATGCTAGAAAATCGGGTAGTATCATCGGAACAACAAGAAGTATGCCATAGGGAAGAGTACTATCGCCACTTCTCTGTTTGTTAGTCCCGAAGTTTTTTTTGGGAAGGACGGGTGCAAAACCTGTTACCTACGCAGATATGTAGTACTAATGACTTGGAGAAAATTTTCTTCTATCATTAGCGAGATTCTACAAAGAGCACTGAATAAAATATATAATAGCTTCTTTCGGCCTAGGGGTTAACCCGACCGAACCAGTCGTCTTTAATAACAGGAAATTTATCTCAATAGGTAGCAGGATTGCTACAGATGTGCTACCAGCAATAGGTGACAGGATTCTACCTCTATCAAACAGTGCAAAATATCTGAGCCGAACTCTCACTAGTAAGTTGAGCTGGAAGCTAAATAGAGAGGAAAGAATGAAGAAGGTCTCAATGGCACTCTGCACTTGCAGCAGGATCTGTGGCACAAGTTGGGGACCATTCCCGAAAATTAGCCATTGGTTGTACACAAACAGCCATATAAATACGAGGGTGGGTCAATAAGTCCCTTATAATTAATACAAATTGTGTCGTCACCTTAAATTTAATTTTTTTTTGTCAATAATCATCTTTCAAAAGAACGCACCCAAATTTTCAGACAGATCTGTCAAATAGTTTTGTTGTGGCAGCCATTTTATATAGACGCCTACTAGCATTTTCGTTAAATTTCTGTGCATTCGTTCAAGCACAAGTGACGCTGAACGTTCTGGTCGCCCAATCCAGGTCACCACACCAGAAATAGTCGACAAAATCCATGGTTTGATAATGGACGATCGGCGAGCGAAAGAGCACGAGCTTGAAGAGGCCACAGGCTTATCACATGGCTCAGTGATTTTGATTTTACATAAATATTTGGACATGAAAAAGCTTTCCGCAAGATGGGTGCCGCGTTTGCTCACGATCGACAACAAACGCATTCGTTTGACAACTTCAAAGGTGTGTTTGGCGATGTTCCAGAAGAATTCGGCTGAGTTTTTGCGCCGTTTCGTAACCGTGGATGAAACCTGGATTCGCTACAACACACGAGAAACCAAGGAACAGCCAAAACAATGGACTTCTCCTGGTGAATCGAAGCCGAAGAAGGCCAAGGCGGTGTTATTCACTCGATTACCTTGAAAAGGGTGATCGGCGCATATTTCCCGGTGATCGGCGCATATTTCCCAGAGCTGCTGGATCGATTTCGAGCCGGTTTGAAGCAAAAACGGCTGCATTTGGCGAAGAAAACTACAACGCACCGACGCACAAGTCCACAGTCGCAATGGCAAAATTGCATGAGTTAGGCTACGAACATGAAGAAGTGGCTCGGAGGTAAGAGATTTGGGTCGAATGAAGAGGTCATCGCTGAAACAAACGCTTATTTTGAGGGGCTCGAGAAATCGTATTATTTGGAGGGCATCAAAAAATTGGAGAAATGTTGGATGAAGTGTATAGAGCTAAAAGGAGACTGTTGAAAAATAAAATGTTTTTATACCGAAAAGACTGTTCCTTATTTCATTTTTCAGGGACTTATTGACCCACCCTCGTATACCAATCCGATTTTCGAACTACTAAATGCTTATCATCCGCTTTCGAACAGTTTGACTTTCGAATCGAAATGCAGAGTAAGGCCCCAGGGCAACATACTTGTGTTCGATGTAAAGTAGAATTTCTGGGGTTGCTCTGGGGTTTTTTTTATACAGTCATGGAAATGCTCTGACATTACCCAGTGCGCACTGGTGCTGCGGACATCAAACAAACCTATTTTCACATTTTCGCTACCATGACCGTACACAGCTGACTTTTGACAGATTTTGTGCATTAGTGTTGCATTAACGCATACAATCATTCTTTTGTAACTTTGCGTTCTTTATTATACATTTTATGATGAATTTTATGAAGAATAATAATTTGTTCATTTCGCATTTTCACTTCAAAGCTATTGACTGTCAATTTAAAAGCAATTTAGATGCGGGTGAGTCACACCTAAACTGTTTCCTATTTCAGGAGTGACATTCGTTTTTATTACTACCAATTTGAAGTCAAGGGCAAATTTAAGAAAAACGAGTTTAAATTCCTTTATTACTACTAAGGCCCACTGACCACAGCGACAGTAACTTCAACGTTAGACTTGCTCGTAAGTTCTAAATTCGCTGCTTTTATTAAAATGATACCAACCTAGCAACGTGATTTTTCGGTGGTGGAAACATTGATTTAAAATCGAAGTGACAGCGCACATCGGAAAAACAAAATAAATTATGTATTCCCTGGGTTTTTATTTCCATAAAACATTGGATTATATATATATATATATATATATATATATATATATATATATATTATATATATATATATATATATATATATATTGTAGCATAATAATAACTACGCGCCTATGTCTATGCAGCAAATTCCGAAGTGACTTTCCATTCTGGCAGAATTTTGGTTCAAACTGTCCTTTCATTCGAGGTTCGTGTCTGGGACGAAGTCTCCACAGCTCATGTCAACGAAAGAGACAAATAATATTAGGGATAATATTAGGGATAATATTAGGGAATTATAACTGCAAGAATTATTTCTCTTTTTCCAGTGGTCGAAGAATTTGCTAGAAGTTTCTGGCTATCAGAAACTTCTGCTATATAAGGACAGATGGACGAACAAAAGAAAGCAATGGACGACCAGAGGAATTCTCTAGAACTTAAGCTGGACGAACAAAAGAAAGCTATAGACGAACAAAAGAATTCTCTAGATGCTCTGGAAAGTAAACTTGATGAGCAAAACAAGAACTTGGAATCCAAATTCGAAGTGATCGAAGAGAAAATCGAGAAGGTCGAGACGCAACTCGAAAAAGTCGAAACTAGATTCGATGAAAATTTTGAGAAACATGAAACTCAGTTCGGGAAGATAGAGACTCAGTTTGAAAAAGTAGAAAAGCAAGTCGAAAATCTTGCTAAGGAGCTCAGCAACGTGAAGAGACAGAAAGCACGGGAATATTCCACTGACGGTCTGAGAAGAAAGGAGATGCAGCCTCCTATCTTCGATGGTCAAACATCATGGCCAATTTATAAGAGGCAATTCGAAGCGGCCGCAATGACCAATAGCTGGGACGATGAAGAGAAGTCTATTGCACTCACGCTTGCACTAAGGGGTCCAGCTGCGGAGCTCTTGCAGACCATCCCGGAAGATAAACAGCAGAACTACGACTCTCTGGTTCAGGCTATCGAGATGCGGTTTCGGGATGAACACATGCAGCAGGTGTACAGGGTTCAGCTGCGTAGTCGAGTCCAGAAAAGGGGGGAAACGCTCCAACAGTTGCAAGCGGATATAGAGCGACTAGCCCATCTTTCATACCCTAAAGCCGGTGAGGAGCTTATCAACGAAATGGCGGTGGAAGCTTTTATTCAGGCCATAGAGGACAGACAACTGCAAATGGCTGTAAGGATGGCTGAAAAGCGAACACTCCCCGAGGCATTGGCATTCGCTTTGTCAATGAAGGCTGCGGACCAAGCATACCAGGGAATACACCGTGTCAGGGAAATGTCCGTCGTGGAATGCTCATGCCAGAGAACAGCCGTCATGGATGAAGACAGAGCTCGCGGAAGTCAAATCCGTTGCTGGAATTGCAACCAAACCGGACACCTACAACGGCAGTGCAGAAGTGCACCTAGACGAGGAAATTGTTCACATTGCGGAAGTAGGAGAAGCAGAGAGGAAGCATCTGGCTGTCAGTCAGACT
This sequence comes from Pocota personata, assembly GCA_963082735.1. NCBI lineage: Eukaryota > Metazoa > Arthropoda > Insecta > Diptera > Syrphidae > Pocota > Pocota personata. The sequence continues at coordinate 65,975,377 of OY720431.1, read as the reverse complement.
TCCCAAAACCAGCAGTCGGGAAATGCGTAAGGACCAACTTCGCGGGGCAGAAGTTGGTTACTGGAATCGAGGCCCCCAGGACCACCATTCAAGTTTCGCAAACCAAACGGGGTAACAAGAGCCTGACAGTGGAGGCACTAATCAACGAGAAGAAGTGCGTAGCCACCATCGACACAGGTGCCACTGCCTCCATTGTAAGAAGAGATATCGTCAAAAGCTCCTGGCTGCACAACACCAACAGCTACTGCCTGAAGACTGCAACAGGGGAAATGGCGAAGGTATTTGGAGAAGTTCGTCTTACGATTACTCTGGCAGGACTGACGTTCTCCCATGCGTTTCTGGTGGCAGATATATGCGACGAGTGCATCATCGGAGTAGACTTCATGAAAGCAAATGAAGTAATCTTGGACATCGGGATGCAAGTACTGAGGTATCGAAATGTGGAGATTCCGATGGTGTACGGAAATGAGAATGCCGTAACTCTCAGGACAGTCATCAGCAAAGACGAAGTTTTGCCGCCGTCTTCAGAGACAATCATTTGGACGAAGCTGGAAGGTGATCTTGGGAGCCACCGATTCTACATAGTAGAACCAGACCCAGAGAAGAATTCTCAAGACTACATCGTGGGAAAGACGTTAGTCGAACCAAAGAACACCATGGTTCCAGTGAGGGTTTTGAACGCAAGACCACACACTGTAAAACTAAGGCGAGGGGATGTGACTGGAAAATGCACGCCGATTACCGCCGTCGCAACAATATCTGAACGTGATGCTCCAAAACCTCTCCCATCACCTTGGACAGCGGAAACGAGAGAGACGATTCTCCAGTCCAGTGAGCTGAATCAGGAGCAGCGAACTATGGCAGAGAATCTTATCAATGAGTACGCTGATGTATTTGCCTCACAGGACGGAGAATACGGCCGAACACACCTGGTACAACATCGAATAGACACTGGTGATACTAGACCAATTCGTCAGCCTGCTAGGCGCCTTCCATTGGCAAAGCAGACAGAAGTTGCAGAGATGGTGTCGGCAATGGAGAAAGAAGGTCTGATTGAAAGTTCCAAAAGTCCGTGGGCATCACCGGTTGTACTGGTAAAGAAGAAAGATGGCAGCACGCGGTTCTGCGTGGACTATCGGCAGCTCAATTACGTCACTAAGAAAGACAGCTATCCTCTGCCACGGATTGACGACACGCTAGACACACTATCAGGAGCCCGATGGTTTTCCACTCTCGACTTGAAGAGTGGCTACTGGCAGGTACAGATCCATCCAGAAGACCGGGAGAAAACCGCCTTCACCACAGGAAATGGGCTATGGCAATTCACGGTAATGCCATTCGGGCTGTGCAATGCTCCGGCGACTTTCGAGCGATTGATGGAATGTGTCCTGCAAGGGTTAACATGGAAAACCTGTTTGGTATACTTGGATGATGTCATCGTCGTAGGAAAAACGTTTGCGCAACACCGAGACAATCTAAGGGATGTGTTTCAAAGGCTTCGAAGTGCCCACCTGAAGCTCAACCCCAAGAAGTGCGCCCTGTTTAGAGCGGAAGTCAAGTACCTGGGACACATAATTTCAGCGAAAGGAGTGAGAACCGATCCGGAGAAGGTCGAAGCGGTGAAAAACTGGCCAGTCCCCAAAGACAAACACCAACTAAGGAGCTTCCTGGGCCTAGCCACCTACTACAGACGGTTCGTGAAGGATTTTGCCGGGATCGCAAAGAACCTGCACCAGTTGACGGAAAAGGGAAAACAATTCAAATGGTCAATTGAGTGCGAGAAGAGCTTCAAGGCACTTAAACAACGGCTATGCGATGCCCCGATACTGGCTTACCCCACTCCCGGGGAAACGTTCGTTGTGGATGCAGATGCTAGTAATGTCGGGGTAGGAGCCGTACTCTCCCAGGTGCATGACGGCCAAGAGAAGGTGGTTGCGTACTTCAGCAAGGTGCTCTCTAAGCCAGAAAGGAACTACTGCGTGACAAGGCGGGAACTTCTAGCTTTGATCTTGGCTACGAAGCATTTTCACAAATACCTCTACGGGAGGAAGTTCGTTCTTCGCACAGACCATGCAGCCTTAAAATGGCTATTACAGTTCAAGAGTCCTGAGGGTCAGGTCGCAAGATGGATCGAAAGGCTGCAAATCTACGACTACGAAATACAGCATCGTAAAGGAAGGTTCCACTCTAATGCGGATGCACTGTCCCGGAGACCATGCAGAACGGATTGTAAACATTGTGCGCGTCAGGAAGAACGGGAGCTGGTTTCCATCCAAAGAATGAGAGCCGAACCTATCGCCGGCTGGAGCGTAGATGAGATCCGGAACGCTCAGAAGGAAGACCCGGATATCGAGCCGATTCTGGCCTGGAAGGAGAACATGGAGAAACCGGATCATCAGGACATCTCTCACAGAAGCCCGACCTTAAAGGCATATTTTGCGCAGTGGGACTCCCTCCATGTCCAAGAAGGTGTTCTGAGAAGAAAATGGGAATCCTCCGACGGAAAGTCGTTTGTAATGCAGCTTGTCGTACCGCGGACGAGGGTCAAGGAGGTGTTACAGGAAATGCATGGCGGGGCGACCGGAGGCCACTTGGGAGTGAATAAGACGCTAGAAAAGGTACGAGAACGTTTTTATTGGTTAAAAGCGAAGGAAGATATCGAAGACTGGTGCAGAAAATGCGACGTGTGTGCAGCTAGCAAGGGTCCGAGAATCAAAACTCGAGGTAAGATGCACCAATACAACGTGGGAGCACCTTTCGAACGAATCGCCATTGACATCGCAGGGCCCTTTCCGGAAACCGACAATGGTAATCGGTATATACTCGTAGTGATGGACTACTTCAGTAAGTGGCCGGAAGCGTTTCCGATCCCTAACCAGGAAAGCAGAACCGTGGCGGAGCAGATCGTCTACAATTGGGTTAGCAGATTCGGTGTGCCCTTGGAATTGCATTCTGACCAAGGGCGGAACTTCGAGTCAAGAATCTTCCAAGAGATGTGTCAACTACTCGGAATCAAAAAGACAAGGACAACCCCGCTTCATCCACAGTCGGACGGTATGGTGGAGCGTTTCAATAGGACTTTGGACGAACATCTCTCGAAGGTCGTAGGTGACTACCAACGGGATTGGGACCGGCAGATTCCCTTGTTTTTGATGGCCTATAGAAGTGCCGTGCATAGCACTACTCGACATACGCCGTTCGAAATCTTATTTGGTGGAATAGCTCGTTTACCCAGTGAGGTGAAATTTGGATCTCCTACCAATGAGCCCAGAAATGAAGAAGAGTACGTGGCGGACCTTAGGGAAAGGCTTAGGGACATACACCAAAGGACCAGAAGCCAGATTAAGATGACGAGCGACCGCATGAAGACCAGGTATGATGCCAAGGCAACAACGTCAGGATTCCAGGAAGGAGATCTGGTGTGGCTGTATAATCCCCATCGCCAAAAGGGGAAATCACCTAAGTTACAGCGGAACTGGGAAGGTCCCTACAGAATAGTAACCCGCATCAACGATGTTGTCTACCGCATCCAGCGAGGACCAAGGGCCAAAATGAAAGTAGTTCATGTGGACCGACTGAGTCGATACAATGGCCGAAATGAGGATGCACTTGTTCGGGACGAACACGTCTAAGAGGGGGGCAGTGTAGCATAATAATAACTACGCGCCTATGTCTATGCAGCAAATTCCGAAGTGACTTTCCATTCTGGCAGAATTTTGGTTCAAACTGTCCTTTCATTCGAGGTTCGTGTCTGGGACGAAGTCTCCACAGCTCATGTCAACGAAAGAGACAAATAATATTAGGGATAATATTAGGGATAATATTAGGGAATTATAACTGCAAGAATTATTTCTCTTTTTCCAGTGGTCGAAGAATTTGCTAGAAGTTTCTGGCTATCAGAAACTTCTGCTATATAAGGACAGATGGCGATCAAAAAAAGACACAGTTGGTTTAGAACCGTGGCGAAGAGATTGGAAAAGTGATAATGGGCGAAGTTGTAATTTGGTGATAAATTGAAAGTTGAGAGTAAACAAGAAAAAGTAATTAGTTTGGATTTGTGAATTAAGTAATTGAAAGGAGATAAAGTGATTTGAGAGGAAAGAGACCTTGTAAGAAAAGAATTTGCAAAGAATAGTATAGTGTAAACTTGAATTGTTCTATAGACTAGAAAATAAAGAAATAAATTTCACAGAATATCGTTTTATCTACTCGAGCCGTAGCCTGCATATTACAATATATTATAGTGTTAGATTTGGTTAGGTTGGGGGGATGTGCACCTCGACTGATGCTCACATAGGGGCCTATTGAACCATTGTACTTCTTTTTGAATTGTGGTGCCGCATCTAACCAGCGGAATTTTTACAAGCTCACCTAGTTCCCCTTGTGTTAAAACTGATGCAAGAATAGCAGTGTGGAATGGCCCAATAAGCAGAGGGGTATAACACAAATCCCCGCTGGACACAACCTTAATTTTCCCTCAATTCCCGTCCACTTGTTTGCTTGCAGTAGTGGCTTTATTAAGTTATTATTTTATTTATTTTAGTTGATTTTAATTAGTTTTTTATCATGAAATATACAAATTAAGATTTTCTCACCGAGAAGCAGCTGACAACACGAAACTGACATTTGAAAGCGTAAACAGCTGAAATTAAACCAATATTACAAAGTCGCGAAGCCGTCGAGTTTCCCGTTCCTATATGTTTTCTTGTATCTAAATACTTTTTTGACAGCTTGCGTCGCGAACGTCGAGATTGCCTCTGGGGTTCGGTTTATGTTCCCTTTACTTGTATTTGTATCTATAGGAATATGTTTTGTACCTTTCCTCGTGGATATGTATTTATAATGTTAATTTGATTTAATTAATGTATACTGTTAATATTTTTAGCTAGATTTTACCTTATTATTATTATTTTAATGCATTTGTTATTGAATTCAACCGGTTCAGCTCAATTTTTAATATACAGAACAATAACAACACAAGAACCAGATACTGAGCTGACTCAAGTAAAATGAACGCATTGGATCAATTCTAAGTCTGATTAATAAATGAAGTATACAATCTAAAGATGGGATGGTGTTTTAATGAAATTGTTTGTCAAAAGAGTAGAATATTTTTTTTTTTTTTTTTGCACAGATTTTAAAGTCATTTCTTCTTGTCTGCCTTTCTCTAAATTTGAACCAGTTCAATTCAATAAAAAAAAAAAAAACCCAACTAATATCTCGCGCGAGTTCATAATCGTTTGTTGTTGTTGTACGCCTTACATTTTACAATGAAATTATATTGGATTCCAAAGGCTCACATTAAAATTATTGGTAAGTGAGCGCCAAAACCGTTTGCACATTTGAGAAAAAAAGTACAATTTTAAAGTGTTCCGCTAAAGTAAAATTTTGGCCTTTTTTACTACGCGGTACTCGTATTTGATTTGTGTTTTGGCAAATTTGCAAAATAATTGTATATTTTTTTGTGACCTACAACGTACAATAAAAAGCAAAATAAGACACGCACAACGCTTTTAAGTCAACCACCACCAATTTCCTTCGACTTCTAAAGTTACTCACCAACACTTACTAAGAAAGCAGTTACCCCTAATCTGCACCTCATGTAATATCCACATTCTAAACATGGAACACATCCTTGGTGACTGCTTCTTCACTTCTCTGACGGCTATAGTCATCTTAGGATAACAGTTACAAAATATTAGACAATCCATAGCAAGAAAACTTAAACAAGCTTGTAGCATTATTCAATATTAAATTATAATATGTAAATGCACATTATAATCGAAGTGAAAGCCTTTACAGGTAGTGCTCATAAAAAAAAAAAATCAATCAATAAATATTATTAATAATAATTAATAATAATATTTTTTCCATCAGCGGTATTCACATTTTCCAAATGCCAATGCTTCTGCTGTTGCTGTGTTAATCTGTTTCACTTCACTTTCGCTGTTGTTGTTAAGCTTTCTGTCGAAGTTACTGTTGCTGCGTTAATTTGTTTCTGCCACAAGAAAAATTTAAAATCCATGCAGTGGCAGTACTGGCAAACAGTATTTTTTTTAAAATAAGTTAGGTTATGTCTGAATTTTGACACCCCGCCGGACAGATGTTTTGTTAGCTGTCATTCTACAATTAATTATCAAAACTCAGTCGGAATTAACGCGAAATACAACTAAAAAAAAAACAAATATGTTTGTGAAGAATCTAATTTCACTTCGGAGCATAGCGTTACGAGAAATAATAGCGTCTTCTTCCTCCCATATTCGACAGTCAGCAATATATGAATTTCCCACAATTTCTAATCTTACAATCAAATGTAACTCATTCCGCGCCACTCAACCAATACGCTGTTATGCAAAAAGCAAGGATAAGAAAAGGGAAAAGGGTAAAAAGCCCGCTAAAGTTGAAATAAACGAAAATCTATTGCGTGAAACAATAAATCTTGACAACCTGAATGCACAGATGAATAAAGCCATCGAACAAATGAAGGACGATTTCATTAAGCAGCTTTCATTGCGCTCTACTACTGGTTCCATTGACACACTCAAAATCTCTGTTGATGGTAAGGAGCATGAACTTCAAGAGCTGGCGCAAATTTCCAGGAAGAATCCGAAGACTATTGTTGTTAACATGATCGCATTTCCTCAAACAATTCCCGACGTTCTGAAAGCTATTGAGAAGAGCGGTATGAACTTAAACCCACAACAGGATGGAACCACTCTCTTTATACCTATTCCGAAAGTTACAAAAGAGCATCGTGAAAATCTTTCTAAGAATGCAAAATCCCTATTCATCAAATACCGTGATGCCATCCGAGATGTTCAAAACACTGCCATCAAAAAGGCAAAGAGACAGACAGATATTGCCAAAGACGATATGTTCGCCATACAAACTCAAGTAACAGCTATTGCCGATAAATTTGTAGCAGAAGCAGACAAGATTCTAGTGACCAAGCAAAGCGAACTAATTGGATCAAAGGACTAGTCATGATAAGATTATTATGAGTTTTTTTTTTCGAATGAATAAATATCTTTACTTACGTCTTGGAGTGTGGCCTTATCAAGAGTAAGGATCTTTTTACATTCTTCAGCCTTTTCTTTTAAACGACTGCGGAACCTTAGAATTTTTTCCTTGCTCTGCATACCGTAGTAGTATTCCTGGGATTTTATCACAGAAGAGTATACGACATCAATCTTACGAAACCAGCACTGCAGTTCGCTGTCATCGTATGCCTTTGATGTTGTTGATTTTGTAGCAGTCAAAAGTTTGTTTTCCATGCTCTTGCTGCTCTCTTTCAGTCGTTCTAGATCATTCATTAACTCGTTGACCTTCTTAATGTAGAATTCCTTTGGCATGTTGGACTTCATAACGTTCTGCCGCAGAGTGGTACGAATTTTCTTCGCTCGGCTTGCATACTGAAAGGAAATTAAAGAATATTTATTAGATTTATTATTCTTAGAAATGAAATGAGTCAATGTCAGCTAGAGAGATAACTGAAATAAGGTATCAAAAGAAGAAACAAATTAAAAGGAAATTATTCTCGGATAGTTTGCCACGTTATGTGTGGTTCTTAAAAATCCACTATGATTTATTTCTCTTAGTTAAAATATGAGTTAAATACACATGTATTTTTATTTGTAATATACTAATTTTATAATAAAATATTTATTCTTATTGTTATTGAGAATAACTGCTAACCATTTAATATATATAATTCCTTATCCGGTTGAGTGTTTGAGCCTCCCATCATACATCCCAGCCCAATTCGCTATCATACTCATTCCCTACATCCGCAGCAGGTAACGCATACATATCGCACACTGAAAACAAAAGTGGCACTAAACAAAAAACCTCATTTTCGAATATGGTCGATTAAAGTTTTGGATTCAATTCAATGGACAATAGCTCTAAAAAAAAGTTTTAAAAGTTTTCCACCTCTTGTGGAAATTAACCGAAGTATCAGGATGGGTATCTCCACAAAGGGTGCATGGTATATATCGGAACCTAGAAGTCGCTTTAACTCAAAGGTGTAAAATTGTGTATAGTGCCACTTTTGTTTTCAACGTGCGATATATTGTCACAGTAAACGGTACCGCTCTGCAGCGGTATACTCATCATTTCAGTTCTGCTGTACGGCGCAGAAGCATAGACGTTATCAAAGGCGGATTGTATTGAAAGAAAAATTCTTCGAGTGATTTTTGGTCCCGTCTGTATCGGCGGAGAATAGAGCAGAAGATACAACAACGAACTATACCGGTTGTACAGCGACATCGAGTCAGAAGGGTGTGAATTCAATGCCTGAGATGGCTAGGACATGTACTTTCAGCACTAACCGTGTGAATATAACATTACAAATGGTATCGTTAACTTATTTTCAGAACACATACTACAAAAGGAAATAAATATCACCCAGTTTGGATTTAGCTACTCATTGGTTATCATCGTATTGTTGTAATAGCGTTGCGTAAGAGCAGAAAAAATGCTAACCAAATTTTTAAATTACTAAAACCGCTCGACATATGAAAAAAGTTTGTATACATATGTATGCACCAATTAGAAGACTGATCAAGAAGTGTTCGTCCGAGCGTTGCCCGTACGAGCGGGGAAATTGAAGAAATTCCCCTCGGAAAAAGAAAATTAAGTCGCGTGAGCTAGATATATCCACCAGATCAATGTCAAGGCTCATTCCGGAGGATCTCATACGAAAATATATTTTTTACCGACGAAAAGATTTTCACATATAAAGAAACAAAAAATACAGTTCCTAGGGTTCAGAGCGGCCATCATCCTAATTCGGTAATGGTTTGATGGGGGGTTTCCCACCAAGGAGTTACTGTTCTCCATTTTTGTGAAAAACGAGTCAAAACTGGGGCAAAGGTATATCGAGAAGGCGACGTTAAAGGCTGGACGAATACCCATTTTAATGGAGCAAGATGGGTTTGCCAATAAGACTCTGCTCCAGCACATAAAGCCAGAACAACTCAGCAGTGATTTAGAATCAATATTCATGCTCTTATCGCATCCGAGGATTGGCCAGGAAGCCTAGATTTGAATCCTTTAGATTATTGTTTGTGGTTGGTGCTGAAGAGTATGACCTGCACGGAACCCCACCGAAATTTGGAGAGCCTCAAAAGTGCATTAACCACAGAAGCGTTGTACATACTATATGTCGCGGTAGCCCAATAGCCACATCATTTGAGGGCTTGCGTTAATGCAAAAGGCGGTTATTTTGAATAAATCGTCGTTATTTAAAATGCTTACTATTTAAGCCTAAAATAAATTTGCACTTGTAACAGAACTTATGACAGGACTAAGTACAACGAATGGACATCAACGGAGGAACGATGCGATAAAGGAAGACCTCAACTGAGGTGGCGTACACAAGTGGAAATGGAGCTCAACATCTCGTGCAAAACTGGAGGCGACTAGCATAAGACCGAGTTGGCTGAAGACGTTTGTTGGTTGAGGTCCAGATCCAACCCGGACTGTAGTGAAGTAAAGTAAGTACTTATAATTTACAGAGAAACCGTAATAGTCCAGTCACTATATCATCTAACTTGGAAATATCTCCTGGAGGGCTGAAAGCCCATTTTTCGTATGAAAGATTTCATCAAAACATATTAAGTGTTAACGCCTCTAGGAAATAGTCCGGATCAAAATTTTAGGATTCGTTGGTTGAAATAAGACAAGGAAAAGATTGTATAGGGTGGGGTTTATTTCGACCCCATTCCGAGTTATCGCCAAAACCATATTTCACCAAACACGTTAGATACTGTAACTTGTTATTTGTCAAGTTCGTGAGTGTGTTATAATTCTATGTGCCTCGCATTGTAAGCTTTTATGACCCGATACTTTGATATAGGATATTCGAAATTTGGCACACCGGAAATTTTAATCTTACACCTTTTATGACATGAATGAAAGTCAGTCAATAAATGGTGTACAACAATGGCAGCAGTAAAGTACCCGGGAACTAAAAACAATTTCATTACAAGATGGTCTAGGCGCTGCGAAGAAACTGGAAAAGTCGATGATGAACTAGGTAGAGGACCAAGTAGGACAACCACAAGATGATCGTCGAAATGTTCGAGCAGAATCCAATACTGAAGTTGATACAAGCCAGAAAAAACTCTGGAAACGAGTTATCAAGGTATCCCTAAACACGATTAGGCAACAACTAGAAGAAAATAGTGTCTCTTTTGAGAGAACAATAAAGAAGCCTAGGTGAAAAATATATTCAAAAACGACTTCAGGGCTCAGGAGAATATCGATCGTGATTGGAGCAAAATGATCTTCACAGACAAGTCTTCTTTCTGGTTGTTTAGTCCAATTAAACGTGTTAAACATCAACATCCGCAAATGTGCACGTTTATGCATGCTTCTCGTCACAAGGATTTGGACGTTTGGTCTATTTTACGGTCTGCAGAAAAACTCTACGGAAATAGCCGGGGAAAAATTAAGAACAACAACTCATATGTACGTGCGCTAAAAAACATATGGAGATCATGTATCAACAGTATGGAAGATTGGACTAAGTATTAATTGTTGTATAAAATAAAATTATTTTTGAATAAAATATTCTCGTTGATTAAAATCGCTTACTGTTTTGTATTAAACAGAGTGTATATATTCTGAATAGAGCTTAAATTCCTACCTTATCTTGAAAGATATGCTACAAAAATTACTTCTTAAAACCAACCTTCAGCGTATTGTAGGTATCCTCGTACGTAAGAGAACTCTGTGAAACATTGGCGACCATCAACGTCTGGCAATTTCCGCCTAAAGAATCCTTTAAAATGCGAGTTAGATTCGAATCACGGTAAGGAATATGCTTCATGCCGTCCGCCAATTTATTAATGCAATTTCCCAGCGCCAGCAATGACTTATTAATGCTCGCACCCTCTTTAAAGCGCACACCAACGCCACGTGTACTTGCTGCTCTCTCACTGCCAGCTAAATCAATCATTGATAATTTTACAGTTCGCTTTTGGCCAGTCTTCTTTTCTGTCATTCGAATGTGAACCTGGAAAATTGCGTGACTGCGACTGCTCTCCGCATTTGCATCAGTTGGATGTTGTGTTCTATTATTATTGCCTTGAGCGAGCAATTCAAGCAATTCTTCTGCGCTGTAGATTGGCTTTAAAATGAGGCCGCTGACCACTACGCCGTTTGAATCCTCACGCAGTTTTAATGGACCACTCTTTGTAAGTAAATTCATAACTTGCTCATTGTACACCTCCAAATAACTGACGCCAATGTCAAATTTACGCGTATCACTCAACTGATTTATTTTAGTGAAGAGATCCTGCATTGTAAGATATGTGATACCTCGACAATCTTCGCTGCCCAGCATTGTGAATGTTTTGCCGGCTCCTGTGGCCCCATATACAAATACCGAGCAATTGTATCTGAAAAAAAAAAAAATAAAAATGCGTAAGTTATTATTATTATAATACACAAATAAAAATTTGAAAAAACGTTTATCTCATTAGGTTTAAATATGATTGTAGTAATCAGAATGTTGCCAAATGCCTTCAATCAAAGCAGTTGTCATTTTAAATTTTACTGTAACGCATGGATAGAAGACAACACGTCTCCCATATATGGAAGGCTTTTGAAGAAAAGGAATACTGCTCGGCTATTTTCTTAGACGTTGCCCAAGCATTCAACAAGATCTGGCATGAAGGCCTTTTGTACAAAATCAAAAAGTTCTTACGTTCAAACTTGTTTCCTCAAAACCTATCTCGACAATCGCAAATTCATTCTCAAATACAAAAGTTATGAGTCGGAAATGCATCCCATCAACGCCGGTGTACCACAAGGAAGTGTCTTTGGTCCCTTCCTTTACCTGCTATACACATCGGACCTACCAACGTGTGATAACGTCCTCACGTCAATATTTGTACACGACACCGCAGTTATAAGTTCTAGCAAAGATCCAAGAAATATCAGCATCAGTGAGGTTGCAAGAGCATCTCTCAAAAATTGAAAAATGGTTGGAAACGTGGAGAATAAGAATAAACGAATCCAAAAGTTCTCACATAACTTTTACTCTGAAAACGAATACATGCCCAACCGTTAGAATCAATGACCAGCTCATACCCCAACGAACAGACGTCAAATACCTCGACAGGAGATTGACTTGGAAAAAGCACATAGAAGCTAAAAAAAACTCAAATATCCATTAAAGCGTCAAAACTACATTGGCTTATTAATCAGAAGTCCCAACTAAGTCTAGATTGCACAATACTAATTTACATGTCTGTATTGAAGCCGATCTGGTCCTATGGCATTCAGCTATGGGGTACTGCTGCTGCTTCAAGCTAAGTCAACTCTACTGCGAAGGTATAACACTGGCAGTAGAGTGCTCATATGGCTGAAAATGTAACTTGATCGTAATGATGACATCAGATGGACGGAAAAAAAATACTGTGAATCATGAATAACGACAAAAGCAAAACAAACAAACTCCCCAGTTATCTGGACGCTACCCTTGGAGTTTACAGAAACTTAATACTATCTGAGTTTCAAACCACTACACTAAATCTTTCTTTCTCTCTCACTCTCTTCTTCACACCGCCCGTGTCCTGTAATAGAATAAGAGTATTCATATCCTCTTTGGTGCGCGCAAATTATGTATAAAAAATCATCCAAAATTTTCCGTAACATTACTGGAGCTCCCTGGTATGTTAAGAACTCCAACATCCACAGGGACCTCGAAATACCTACTGTCACTGACGAGATTTGTTCACAGTGTATCCGCTACTCAAAGAGGCTAAGAAGACATCCCAAAGTTTTGGCAACAAACCTGCTTACTCGCTTATATTCTAAGCGATTAAAACGTAAAGATTCACAAGATATCTGTATCAGGCGCCCGTCAACAACAATAGTAATTCATATAATGTATTCATCGTTAATTTTGTTCACATCCTATAAAATTTTAACCTCAAATTGAATGAATGAATGTATGTACTTTATTTAGCTTTATAAAAGCCATTTAGTTTAGAATGTTTTACAAAATAAATTTATATCCTATAAACTAGTACATAGTTTGAACATATTCAATAAGCTTCCTTTTAAATACATTTATGTTATCAGTGTTTTTAATGTCCCTCGGAAGATTGTTGAATCCATGAAAACCCATACAAAAGATGGTTCTCTGAACTCTTGTGGTTCTTGATCTTTGAATTTTAAGGTCACCATAGTTTCTTAGGTTGTATTCTGTCACTGCGTTTGTATGTACGTTTTCGCATACATATTGTGTTTAATTTTAAATACAAATATCATACATAACATAAAAAGTCGTTGATTAATATTCAACCATCTTAACGCACTTAAAATAAAACTTATTGATGTGTGTCATTTTAAAATAATTCGCATTGCCTTATTTTGCAGTAATTGCAATCTATCTTTGTGACTTTGAGGACACATATACAACAAACTAGCACAATAATCAAAATGAGGTTTAATCAAAACATTATATATAGTCACAGCAGTACTTATAGAGATATTTTCCTTACTTTACGTAATACACCAATTTTTTTTTGCTATTTTTTTACATATATAATTGACATGTTCTGTAAAATTAAGTTTTTCGTCTAAGACAATACCAAGATATTTTATTTGTTTAACTTGTTCAATTTGTTCATTGTTTATAGATACTGTAACATATTGTAACATAATGTAGCATAATAAATACGCCCTCCAACAGGCAACAAATTCCGAAGTGTCTTTTCATTTGAGGTTCGTGTCTGAAATTAGTCTCCACAGCTCGGATAATATCACGGATAAAAGAGAACAAGAGAGAATTATAACTGCACGAAATGATTGTAATCTTGGAATTATTACATCAGAATTTTCTTGTTCCATTGGTCGCAGAATTTGCTAGAAGTTTCTGGCTATCAGAAATGCTGCTATATAAGGAGTGATGGCGATCGAGGCAAGGCAGTTGGTTTTGAACCGCACGAGGAGATTGGAAAAGTGATAACAGCCGAAGTTGTAATTTTGTGATAAATTGAAAGTTGAGAGTTAACAAGAAGAAGTAATTAGTTTGGATTTGTGAATTAAGTAATTGAAAGGAGATAAAGTGATTTGAGAAGAAAGAGACCTTGTAAGTAAGGAGTTTGCGAAGAATAGTATAGTGTGAACTTGAATTGTTCTATAGACTACAAAATAAAGAAATAAATTTCACAGAATATCGTTTTATCTACTCGAGCCGTAGCCCGCATATTACAATACATTTACATTTATCGACGAGCTTACGGGATTGCAACTGAAAATCATACACTTAGTCTTTGCAATATTTAGCACCAGTCTATTCATTTTTAGCCATGTATTTATGTTGTCTAAATCTTGATTTATTTTGTTTAGGCATTCTGTAGTATCCTTTCCAGAGGTGTAGAGTAGGCCATCATCAGCAAACAAAATGAGTTTCGAAGATTGTACTACCTTGGTCATATCGTTAATAAACATTAGGAATAACCACACTCCCAGTATTGTGCCTTGTGGTATTCCTACACTGACGATATCGTACCATTTATGGAAGTGCGTTGTTTTCGTCCTGATATAAAGGATTTAAACCATTTAAGTTCGACCGATTTTATACCGTAGCACTTTAACTTTTTTAGTAAGATTGCGTGATTTACCGTTTCAAAGGCCCGTTTTAAGTCCAAGAAAACAGCAACTACTACATTTTTTCCATCGATTTCACTCCTCCAATCATTTAGGACAAAGTTTAAGCACGTTTGACAGGAGTGGTTTGCACGAAAACCCGATTGGTGGTTATCCAGAAGGCTATGTCCCTCTAAGTGTTCTTGTAGCTGCATTACAACTGTTTTTTTCTAGGATTTTTTCGTATAAAGGCATCATATTTATTGGGCGATAGTCACTAAAGGTTTTCGCGTTTGAGATTTTTTTACCGGCACTATAAGCGATTCTTTCCAAGCTTTTGGCTAAATGCCTGAACTTAGGGATGTATTTATAATTCTTTCAAGCACTGGACCAACAATGCACACGGAATCCTTAATCATTTTAACATTCATAAAATTAAAGTCATTCTTTTTGTTAAGCATATCTATTGCACTCTTAATAGTTAGTTTAGTTTAGTGTTTTATTTCTCAAACTTTATAAATACAATCTTAGTCTAAGTGTATAATTCCACAATTAAAATTATTATTATTATTATTATATATTTATTAAACATGTAATAAATTACAAGCTAACAATTCATTTAACGAGCTACTAGCTGCAGAGGCCTTCCGCTCTATGTTACTTAATTAAATTTAACTATATCTAGATTATGAGTTAATTATACAACTATGCCTGTCTTTATTAAAAATTCATTAATTCTTTCTATGTTGGATTTGTTTGGGTTTTTTAAAATTTCGATGACGTCTTCTCCACAGAATATTTTGTTGATGAATGGTCTTACTCGATTACAGTGTTGAAGCAGGTGTTGAAGATTTATGGCGGTGTGGCAGGTATCGCAGGTAGGTGGAAGCTCCTTCTTTAGTAGGTGGAGATGAGTGTGTGAAGTGTGACCTAGCCGCAGTCGAACGAAGTTTGTTATCTTGACTTTTGGGATGTTTGTGGGGTAAGCAGGGTGCGATTTTGTGGGATTGGTTTTGGTGTAGTGGTGTTGGTACAGATTCCAATCAGTTAGTTCGTCTGAAGTGATCCTTTTTTTAATGTGTTTGGTGAGGTCAGCCTTGGTATAAACATTGAATAGGTACACTGGAGCTTTGTTTGCGAATTTGGCAGCTTTGTCTGCCAGCTCATTGCCTCGAATACCAACGTGCCCAGGAATCCACATGAGTTTTCTGGATTTGAAAGATTTAATCAATATATTTCTAATGTTACTGATCAGCTCTGTGTTGTTGCTTGTGTTTCTGATAGCTTTTATGGTGGAGAGACTATCGGTACATATCACATATTTTTTCCCCGATTTTATTGTTGCCTGAAGGGCTATAAGAATGGCAAGGGCTTCTGCAGTAAAGATGGACGCGAATTGTGGGAGAGTTCCAAGCCTTAGCGTGGAACCGTCGTCGAGTGTTACTGCAAATGATGTATTGTCCATGGTTTTGGATCCATCCGTGAATATAAAATTCCAGCCTTTGGCTTTGAGATCGGCTGAAATACTCAAGAATAGCTTGCGGTGTATCTCGTTATTTGTGTCCATTTTCCCATTTATTGCTAAATCCATTATGAAACAGTCAGAGCCAATAAGCCATGGAGGTTGTGGAACTGTAGGGTTGATAAAATCACGTTTAGGAGGTTCGATGTCATCCTTGGATTTGAGGATATTAGAGATGGCGGAAGGAATTCTATCTATCCGTTTGCGTACCAGCGTAAGGTTGACTTCTTTGTCAATTATTGAGTTGTTTGGAAAGGTGAGTTTCGAGTAAAGCTTTGAAATCACTGCATCTCTTCGCTCTTCGATAGTAGGAAGACCAGCTTCAGCCAATATGTTTTTAATAGGCGTTGTGCGAAAAGCGCCAACGCTGCATCTGGCTGCCTGATGGTAAATTGGTTTAATAATTTGCAGAGTTGAACTTGGAGCGTTGCCATAGATGTAGATGCCGTAGTCGATTTTACTTAGAATTATCTGTCTAGTAATATTACAAAGTATGTTAATATGTACACTACATTTTCTACAAGATAAATACTTAATGATATTGGACCTTGCAGCTAGAGACTTCTTAAGATCTAAACAATGGCTACTCCATTTATATTTATGATTAAAGAGTAGTCCTAGAATTTTTAAGTTTTTAACATTTTCTATTTCTACATTATTGATATTTATAGTAAGGGGTATACAAGATTGCTTGCGGCAAACATGTAGGACTTTACATTTTGGTAACGAGAGTTTGGCCCCGGAAGAGCTTGCCCATTTTAAAATGTCTTTGACTCCGTTGGATAAACGTGTTTTTATGTCGTTTACATTTAGGCTTTTGCATAGTATGTATATGTCATCTGCGTAAAGGCAGTGACTTAAATACTTGTGCTTTGCTAAGATGTCGGATATATGTTCAAATGCAACGGAAAATAGAATAACGGATAAGGGTGATCCTTGGGGGATCCCGTTATATAGGGGCAAAGTGGCAGAATAGGAATTATTGGATTTAATACAAAATTTTCTATTACTGAGAAACGATTTCACATAATAAAAAATGTTAGGGCCAACACCCCATTCTTTGAGTTTATTTAAGACGACATGGATTCCTATTCTGTCAAACGCTTTTTCGAAATCTAGGGTAAGTATTGACACATGGTTTTTGGAGCTCAGTGCTCTAGAGATATAGTTATCTATGTAGAGTAGGGCATCGGTGCATCCTCGATTGGCTTTGAATGCGACTTGGTTTCGACTAAAGTGGTGTTTTGTTTCTGCATACCAAAGTATTCGATTTGCAACTATTTTTTCTAGTACTTTTGCAGCGCATGGAAGGAGAGAGATTGGGCGGAAACCCTCAACTGTATACTTGTCTTTTTTGGGTTTAGGTATGGGTATTATAGAAGCTGTTTTCCAGCTTTGTGGGATGACACCTGTGCTAAAAATGCTGTTATAAAGTCTGAGGAGTCTTTGTTTTGCATCGTGTGGGAGGTTTTTAATCATTGGGTATGATATTTTATCCCTGCTGGGGGTTAACCCTTTAAGTTTACTTAGACATGCTTCAAGTTCGGTTAGGGAGATATTTTTCTCAATGAGTTGAGCATATGAATTACTCGGACATATGACAGTGGTATTAGAAATGGCCTCGTGTTTTTGATTATTGAAGGAGTTTGTAAAGTTAGAGTCATCTGAGTAGCTGGACCAGGTGTGGGCAATGTAATTACCGATTTGAATTGGGTCGGAGAGTGTTTGAGTCGGTGTTTTAATGTAATTTATGGCAAGTGATGTGGGGTTACCCGTTAAACTTCGAATTCTATTCCAGATTTTAGCTGGGGAGGCGTCAGGGTTGATGCTGGACGTAAAATCCTCAAGGGTTTTTGTTTTGGCGATTTTGAGCTGTCTCCGAAATTTGGCATTGGATTTTTTGAATGCTATTAGGTTATCTTGATTTATGTTTTTTTTATATTTTTTCCAAGCTGCCATTTTGTCTTTGCGGAGATCTGCGAGTTCTTGGTTCCACCAGGGGACTACGCGTTTGTGGTGTTTAGGAGATGTCTGAGGAATAGCTTTGTTTGCAGCAGACCTGATAGATTTTTGGATAAGTGCAGCCTCTTTGTTTGGGTTGTCAGATTGGTTTTTGTCGGTTAAAAAAGTGGATACCTCACTTTTGAAAAATCGCCAATTCGCTGAGTCGATTTTGTATTTAGTGAGGGGGGGATTTTGTTTGGAATGTGGATCTAAGTTTACCGTAGTGAATATTGGGAAGTGGTCGCTATTGTGGAGGTCATCAGAAATGTACCAGTGTATTTTGGGTAGAAGCTCTGGGGAAGAGCAGGTGATATCGACGTGTGTAAGAGTGCTGTGGGTGGAGAAGTGGGTTGGTGAGCCATCATTTAAGATAGAAAGATTAGAATCTGTAATAAAACTTTCCATAATCTTCCCTCTTTTATTTGTGGTGGATGATCCCCAAAGGGTGTTCCATGAATCCACATCTCCTGCTATTATGACTGGGCGGCTAACTTGGTTCAACATCGACTCCAGATCGTTTTTCGAAAAGGTTTGCTGTGGTGGAATGTAAAAGGAAATAATACTAATTTTTGACGGTAGTAAGATTTCTATGCCGGAACAAGCTAATTTGGAGTTGATAGAAATTTCTCTGTGCGGGATATTCTTTTTAACTTGCTTTGCAGTTGTATTCGAAGGCAGATTTTTAAAATAGGCATTGAAAGCTTTAGGAGATATTGGTGTGGAATCGTATGGGCAGTGGGTTTCTTGCAGGCATATTACTTCGGGATCTTGATCTTTTATCAGCAAGTTTAGCTCATCATAGTTGTTCACGTAACCTTTGAGGTTCCACTGGAGAACCTTAAGTAGAGCTTTATGCTGAGGAAGGGAGGACTTCTGCACAGTATGCTGCGGCGCATACTGTGTGAAGCCCTTTTGGAGCGAATTATTGGGGTGAACGATTCGACCCCGACGACCAAGACCTGGGTCAATCGAGCTCCATGAGGAGCTCGGTTGATCCAGCCCATGAGCGCCAGGGTCGTTTTTGTTGGGGGCAGTTTTATATTTATGTGTCGAATTCATCTATTCGTTCGGGTTCGTTAACAAAATATTTGTTTTGTTTTATTTGTTCTTGTGTTAGGTAAGATATTGGCGAGGATGGTGGAAAACCTGTAAGTTGAGTATTATTAGTTTGGTGTGTGCGTTTTGGGTTACTGTGTGGTGATTGGTGAACAGTGGTATTGAAGCTAATCTGGTTTTGCTGGTGGGAGATTGAATGGGTTGAAGTTGTTTGGGTATTGGAATCGTCGTTGGCGGTTACCAACGGATTTGGAGTAAAATATTGCAATTTTCCTATTTGGGTTTTGGAGGTTGTTGTTGATGTGTATTCGTTTAGGTGTGACGGTGGGTTGGAGGCTGTGGGGGAGTTGGAGTTATTTTCGACGCTATTTTGTATGGGGGTTTTATCTACTTGGTTGGTGGATTCAGTTTGGGTTGAATTTTTTGCAACTTCAGAGTAAGATGGGTTGGATGTTGCGGGGGGGAACTGTTCCTTAAGAACTTGTCTGGCTTCTGCCATTGTACATTTCCTAATCGTTTTGATTTTAAGTACTTCCTTTTCTTGGATGAACTTTGGACATTTTTTGAAAGATGATGGGTGGCTTTCGGAGCAGTTAGCACATGAGATACGGGTGCATTTTTCGGGCGAGTGGGGAGGAAGATTGCAACCTTCACATGAGGGAGTGCCATTGCAACGCTTGGCGGTGTGACCTATTTTTTGGCAACTGCGACACCGCATTGGATTGGGGTAATATTCATCTACTTTGATGTTGTACCAACCAACGTTTACAGTAGTGGGGGGTCGGAAAAGGTCGAATGTGAAGAGGACTAGACCAGATGGACTTTGTTTACCGTCAACAGTTTTGTTAAATTTGTACACTTCTTTTACGCCTTGTGAACACATTTCATCCACTATTTCTTTCTCTGGTACATTGATTAAGCACGGAGCATATGCAGTTCCTTTACACGTGTTAAGTTGATCATGTAGTTTCACAGAAATGTCACATACATTAGAGAGTTTTTTTTTGGATAAGAAGATTTTTGCGATTTTTTCTGACTTTACGAGAATTAACAAGCTGCCATCACGCAATTGAGAAATGCTCTCATATGCTGTACTTATGCTATCTATACCTTTTTTGAGACACGTTAAAGACATTCAATATTTAAAAGTAAAAATAGTGTAGAATGTCACCTCAAAAATTAGCTTTATAATAAAATATGGATGGGGTGATCAAAAAGTAAAGAAAATAATTGAGCAATTTAAAAAACATATGCAAAATTAAAGCAAATTAACCATTAAATAAGAAAAAAAGAACAACAAAAAAAGAAAAAAAAGAAAGAAAAAGAGAACAATAATTTCAGAGATAAACCAAAATGTTAGATTTATAAAGGGTGGTTAAATTTTAAGGGCCGATGTTGAATGTGAACCACACCTAAACGTCAAGTTTTTTTCTGCATTTCATTTGACATTTCTCAATTTCAGACTAACTCAATTTGAACCATGGAAAGATACACAATCGAGCAATGCGTTAAAGTTATTCAGGCTTATTATGAAAATGGGCGTTCAAATCAAAATGGATATCGTGCATTTCGTGATTCTTTCGGTCAATTTAATCGTCCAAATGTGCGTACAATCGGAAAAATCGTGCAAAAATTTGTGCAAACCTGGTCTGTAGGAGATGTGAAAACACCAGTGCATGCTCGTACAGCTCGTACTGCAGAAAATATTGCTGCTGTTCGCGATAGTGTGGCTGAAGAGCCGTCCACCTCAACTCGTCATCGTGCCCAACAATTGCACCTCTCACGCTCGTCGTTGATGAACATTATGCATAAAGACTTGCATTTACGCGCTTACAAGGTGCAATTGACTCAAGAACTAAAGCCTCTTGACCATTTCAAGCGTCGTCAATGGTCACAATGGTGGCAAGAAATGGCAGCAGTGGATGATCAATTTTCGAAGAAAATCATCTTCATCACTGAACACACACATTTCACCTCAGTGGATTCGTCAATAAGCAGAATTGCCGCATTTGGGCGAATGATAATCCAAGAGTAATTGTCGAAAACCCAATGCACCCACAAAGAGCGACTGTTTGGTGCTGTTTATGGGCTGGCGGCATCATCGGGCCGTATTTTTTCCAAAATGAGGCCGGTCAGGCAGTTACTGTGAATGGTGTTCGCTATCGTGAGATGATAACGAACTTTTTATGGCCCGAATTGGAAGATATGGATGTGGACGATATGTGGTTTCAACAGGATGATGCCACTTGCCACACAGCTAACGAAACAATGGCTCTTTTGCGCGACAAATTCAATGGCCGTGTTATCTCACGTGGTGGCGATGTCAATTGGCCGCCAAGATCATGTGATTTGACACCGTTGGACTTCTTTCTTTGGGGTTATTTGAAAGAAAAGGTATACGTCGATAAGCCAGCAATAATTCAAGAGCTAAAGGGTGAGATAATTCGGCACATTAACGGCATAGAACCTCAATTATGCCTCAGCGTCATCGAAAATTTGGACCATCGGATGGAGGTGTGCCGCCGAGGTCGCGGCGGCCATTTGGCCGATATTTTTTTCCATACCTAATTGAACCATACCAATATTATCATAATAAAAAGAAATGACAGTAATTTCCTAAATAATTTGTGTTTTATTCAAAATCAACATCGGCCCTTAAAACTTAACCACCCTTTATACACCTATTAAATTATCTAGGACTGGACATTCACGAAAGTTTCTAGATCATCAAAAGAAAAACTAAAAATCCAATTTTTTAATTGTGTCAAAAACAATTTTGGAGATTTTATTATTTTAAGGTATTGTGGCAATTTATTAAATAAGCGACAAGTAAACACTGTATACAAATTACCAAACGAGGTAGTCCGAAATACAGGTACAGAGACTAGATGCAGGGAATTTCCACGAAGATATTAATTGTCGAGGATTCTAAAATTCAGGTTGCCAGATCTAAAAAAAAATATCTTCAACACTTTAAAGCAATATAAATGTCGAATCGGAAGAATTTTTAGATCACGAAACAGTTGAAAACTAGGATGAAGACGATGTTTAAAGCAGATTTTTCTCAGAGTATATTTTTGCAACGTAAGTAAGGGTTTTATTTTATTCAAATAGGCTCCACCTCAGCAGCTAATACCATATTGCAATTTAGAATGAAATACTCCATAGTGTATAGAGGTCAGTAGTTTAGTAGAACATACTCTTCTCAAATTAAAGAGATATCTTAAAGTAAGACGAAAGTATTTTCGCAATTCCTCAGCATGGTTAGCAAAGGACATCTTAGAGTCCCAAGTACTTGAACTTATCGACTTTCTCAATAAGGAAACAATTATCACAACAGTTTAGATCGGTACAGAAGGTCATCGGGGAATTACAGGCACAGGCGTGAAATAAGATATTCGCTTCAAAACAGTTTTGCCCAGATAAACTGAAAAACATAATTTTAGTTTTGGAACTTATAACTAATTTGTGATTAACAAACCATATTCTTAGTAAGTCCAAGTCCCAATTAATGTCTGCTATTAGATCTATAGGGCTATCTGAGCCATACACACATCCTAAGTCATCAGCGAAAGCTCTTAATACTCCTTTAAAATTGAGGTCAAATAGAGAATTAATGTAAATTAAAAAAAGTATTGGTCCTAACACCGAGCCTTGTGGCATTCCCATTTTAATGTACTTTAATTCACTTCTGGTGTCTTCTATTTTCACTCTTTGTGATCTATTATTTAGATAGGATTTGAACCACTCGAACATAAAACCCCAAAAACCAGCTTTACTTTAATAGTTTCCACATTGTCGACACTAAACTTAAAATCTATATCGTACTCTTCAAGCAAATTTGTATAATCACAGAATATCACAGATCTGGTTATTTCATTTATGGACTGCACAAAAAATTTGTTAAATTTATCACATAGAATTGCACTATCGTTTATCACATCGCCATTTTCCGTTTGTACCTCGGATAATATTTCCTTTCTTTTCTTAAAAACGTATTTCTTTAACTTTTGCCACATATCTTTTTGACAACTTGCATTGTCAATTTGGCCTTTTATAAAATGAGATTTAGTTAATCGGATGTGCTTTTTGTATTGATTTCTATACTGTTGCTATACACGCTAAGCAATCGTGTTATTGCTTAGTACTGCTTGCCTATATAGGTCTATTTTTGTTAATTTAGCCACACTGAGTTTACGATTAAACCACAAAAATTAAACCTTAAATTAAATCTTTAAATGAAATTCCACCTAAACAATAACTTTAAATGAAAACCGTAAAACATTTTCTTTTACAACTACACATCTTAAAGTATTGGTCAAAAGATTTAATTTTAAAATTTAGTTTGTAAGATTGGAAAACTTATTTTTAGTTTCTAAATAAGAAAGATCCAATAATGGAGTTGCTAAAAAAAAAATAATAATAATCAGGCATTCCATAAGAACATCTCAGTTTTTTCAATGCAATACGTGGGATCTTTTTTGAACTCTTTCAATTCTGATAGTAGAATTTCCATTAAATAGAAACCAAACCACACAGCAGTATTCTAAACCCAGCAGATAATTTGCTTTTAATATTACAAAATCTATGTGCACCGAGAAATTAAGTTTTGAATCAAATATAACTCCGGTATCATTGACCTCACTGAAACCTATAAGTGAAAGCGACAGGCGACAACGTTCGACAGGTACTAAAAATTTTACATTTTGATACGAGTTCTAGGTGGTTGATTTTACACCATTTTGAAATTCCAAGCAATTCCAAATTTTCATCTGAATTTAACTTTGTTGGAGGAACTGAGTATATTTAAATCATACACGATACAATTTCTTAGGAGTGATAAACTCGACCATGCATAGTTCCTTAGAATTCTAAATGGTCAGGATTATCTGCAGTTATACATGATTCTGAAGCACGCATCCTTAGCCTCGCAACGGACCAAGAGATTCCTAAATACAATTTTAGGAAAACCGATTGGTGTAAGTTTGCGCGGTGCGCCGTCCGAAAATATAGAGATCACCAACCATCTTCTGAAGTTCCTAATGGAAGGAATCTCACGAACGAGGAGTGCGATCTTTATATTGGGAACCTCAATATGGTGATATCGGAGGCAGTGGAGTCGTCAGTACCGAGGATAAAAAGTAGAAACAGCATGGAATGTTATCTAAACCGAGACATACGAACGCTACAAACTCACAAAAGCTTTCTGCTTACCCAGATAAATCGAATACGTCGTCAGTTTCAGGACGAATCGAACAATCTGGAGCTGATAAGATTAAAATCCCTTCTGAGAAATTTAAGGTCGCTCATAAGACAGCAGTTTCGGAATTCCGTTAATGATTATTGGAGGCAACGCGCCGAAAAAATTACGAAGTCTGATTCTAGGAATATGTTTCCTCAAATAAATCAGATCTTCAAGCCTCGTAGCATTATCAAAATTCCGAAACTGAAACTACCACTGCATTCTGAGCCGCTCCTTTCTCAGGCAGGGATTAATAGCCAACACTGTCCTATCATTGATAACCACTTCGTTGTCAATGGTAGAACGGATAAGCTTAATCTTATTGGATCTCACTTCGAGGCAGTCCACGCAACGGACCATCCAAGTTGCAAAGCTGACATAGTAAATGGGTGACTCAGACACACAACTCCGCTTTTCTGGGGAAGTAAAAGCGAACGAACTGACAACAGAACAGACAAACAACTATTACACAACGCTCGACGAACTGACAGACATATTCAGGAGACTGAATAATAAAAAGACTTCTGGATTGGATGACATCCCAAACATCGTACTGAAACATATACCTATCGAAATCATACGGCAATACTGCACAATTTTTAATAACTTGCTGAATAACTGCTACTTTCCAAGTTGTTGGAAAATATCGAAGGTTTTTCCAATAACTAAGAAAAAGAAAGATCCTTCTGATCCTTCTAATTATAGGCCAATCAGTCTCCTGCCTAACATTGGGAAGGTTTTTGAGGTAGTTATAAGCAAGTCAATCTTGATCGCGTGCGAGACAAAGGAGATAATTCCGCGGAACCAATTTGGGTTCAAAAGAAACCACTCGTCAGTGCATGCTATTACAAAACTGATTTCAGATGTTAACTGGAATTTTAACGCCAAGAGATGTACAGCTCCTTGCCTAGTGGATATCGAAAAAGCCTTAGACACGGTTTGGATCGACGGGTTAATCTACAAACTTATGGTGCGAGAGAAGAAATTTTTTGTAACAGATAGACAATGCACGACAATTAGAGTATTTAATATCACTAATGGTCTGCCGCAGGGCACAGTTACGGCACCAATACTTTTTAACATTTACGTTTCGGAAATGCTGAGGGATATGGATAATTCGCTGGCATTCGCTGACGATGTCATTCTGTATGCTCACGACACGAAAATCGAAGGAATCCAAAGTGAATTTCAACGTAAGTTCAACACGCTTGAGGCATTTTGCCGAGACTGGAAACTAAAAATAAATACGTCCAAATGTGAAACCATACTGTTCCGCACCCCACAGAGAGATGCGGTAACTCAGACTTGCGACGCAATTTGAAAAACTTCCAAATAAGAGGTTCTGATGGGCTTCGCATCGAATCAAAGACTGTTGTGAAGTATCTAGGTGTTCATTTGGATAAGTTCTTATACCACAATGATCACGTAAATGCACAGTTGAAGAAAGCAAGAGCGGCATTCATGTCACTTAAAAGCCTTTTCTACTCCAACTATCTAAGATTCGATGTTAATATCGTCTGCTACCAGGCATTTGTGCGTCCGATTCTGGCTTATGCGAGTCCAGTATGGTGGAACATAAGTCCATCGTATATGGAAAAACTTAGAGTTTTTGAAAGAAAATGTCTTCGAGCATGCATGCAGATGTACAGAAGCGCACATTCCGACTTTCGACATTACGTCTCAAATAAAAGACTACTGGATGCTTCCGGCGTCTCAAGTAAAAGACTACTAGACCTTGTGAGGAATCATTTTGCGCGGTCAGCGAATGTCACTGCGAACGATCTAGTTACGGGCTTGTTTTATCCTAACCCTGGGTATTTTAGAAATTCATTAGAAAGTGGACATATACCACCTGAGGCATTCCTGTATCTGGATGCACATGGCTACTTATCAGACTCGAGAAATGTTCCCATTATATATCATGTTGCAAGAAGGGCCACAAGACAAGAGAATCCTCTATGTTCCTGGGCACTCGGCGGATGGATATGCTGATTTGAGATACTGCACTAGCGTACCCGAAAGAGATCATAATAATGATCAGAAACTTAGTCGGGGAAAATATTGGTGGCTTAAGCTGACACTTAGGTTAAGTTAGTTTAAGTTTTTATTATTGTAGGTAGTTTTAGTTAATTTAAAAAAAAAAAAAAATATTGTCATATAAAGTTTTTCAAACCACATTTTCTTTAAAATATATTAAAATTACAATCGAAGGATTTCAGCCAAATGTAGTTATATATAACGTGTAAAGTAGAATTATAATAAGTTATTTCTAGTAATGAGAACCATGCTATTGGTCATTTACTCATCATTATAATTTATCAATTAAGTATTTCTCTTATTTTTACTTAAAAATGTAAATTTATGTACTAAAGTGGAAATAAAATAAGACTAAAAAAAAAAAAAAAAAACTTAAACAAATAATCTCACTAAGCTTAAATTAATTAATAAGAAATCGCTTTAACCTGACAGGCAACTTCAAAGTTATTATATTATTTTGAATTCTTAAATACTATGTTTTTATGACAACTTTTTGAAGAAAATAAAAGTATTTATCTATCTATCTATCTATCACTGTTTTACGTGTTAATCTTTCCAAAACATTAAAATGCTTATTGTGAGTTTTCTCTTTATCAATTTGTGTTGTGTTATTGTTTGTGTAATTTGACGATGATGTCTTACAGAATAGCCGACATATCAAATTTAGCAGGGCAGAGATAATTCGCTTCCGACTTGTGAAATACATTTCTTCTTGAGCGTTCAGCTTCCTGATATTGGACAATAATCAAATATAGCATCAATCCTTCCCAGAAATAAGGAACACTACATTGAAAGCGGCTCAGCTGTTCTCAAGTTATATGATACGAAAGCAAAATGAACGTTAAAACTTTAAAAATATCAAGTGTTCATTCTTAGCTATCTAGTGGTCTTAGTTATATGCTCTCTCCTAGATATATGCTCTTTTTTTGTAGACATTTTTAAACGCTAAACGCCTCTTATTCACTAGTCTTATATACCCTTTATAGTTTAGCAGTCATATCGAATGTAATGCACCGCACTGATGACTTTTACCCGACTTTGGAACACATATAGCTTCATGGCCAAGCATGTTGATACCGGACAGAATTTGCATATAGCCTAGTAGATGCTCAGAAAATGTTCTAATGCACTAAAGGAAACCGCATCAATATTGGACAAAAATCCATTTTCAATTTTGTATGTAGAGAAGCGATGGGAAACATAGTAACATGGAACATAATAGAAAAGTTCAGATTTGGAAAAATTAAAATTGCATATTATTGTAAGTTATTTACCCATTCATCACTGAATCCACTAGGGGCATTGTACACTCCTCGAAGACATCTAGATTTGACGCCTCTGTATCGAAAACTCTGTCAAACTCCATGCTCAACTTTTTGTTAACTCTTTTTGTTATATCACGGTAATTCTGTTTTATTCCTTGGAAGAAAAATTCATCATCTTCTTCATCTGGGTCAAATAATAGAGTAGTTTTGTCCATAACTTTTATGATTGATCTTTGATTTTGCTCCAATTCGCGGCGATTGTACGGCCGGACTCGAACTGCAACCTTTATGTTCTTCTGCTCACCATTTACCATTTTGTGTTTCTTTATTAATTGCTTTGCAAGTATAAAATAATAGTAATATAAATATGTATCTGATTGGACAGTAGGAAACAGTCGAATTAAAAACAATTCGTAAAAACACCACCCGAAAACTCCGTTTGTATTTTCAAATTTGTATTTGACAGTTTGGCGTGGTTGGCATAATTTTCGAAACGGAATGGGTGAATTCAAACTAGGTAATTTTCCCACTGCGAGGGATCCCACTTTGATACAATTCTTGTACTATTTTACAATATCTTAAATCGTATTGTAATTGTAAAATAGTACAAGAAATGATACTTTTTTAAGCACCGAACAGAATGCTTCTGATCCGATGAGTTGATTCCAGTAAAAGTGATATATACAATGATTCCGATCCGTTCCAGCATTTGATATTTCGTCATTACTCAAAATAGGCAAAACAAAAAAATAACAAAATTATAAACAACTAAACAAAAACAATATATTAACGATGTTGTGTTTGGTTTGGTGCACATTACCTCATTCCCTTTGTTGCTGGTTCCCAAATGCAATTTACTAGAGAAACCTTTCCGTCATTTAAATTGTTTTGAAAAACACTATGAACTTATTCGCGTCGATTCTACCATCAAATAGAAAATTTACAGGTTATGACTTCTGACCTTTTCGATCCGATCCATTCATTGTATGCAGTTTTCCGGAAGGTTTATAAAACATATGGGTTGTCAAATTTTCAACTTTTCGAAAGCACCGGAAGGGATCGGATTGGAAGCATTCTATTCGGCGTTTTAGTTTCAGTAATATTTGTGAAAAATTATAAGAGGATGGACTTATATAATATAAAACAAAATCAAAAAAAGCAACATTTGACGTAAACAAGATGAACAATATACTTGTTTCTCACTCTTAAACACATTTTTCGACACTTTCAGAATCGAAAAACCGTTGGAAAATAAAAAATGGCTTCGGGAATTCCTTTGATGCTGTTTTCAACTATGAAATTTGAAGTACACATTTTTCTATCAAAAATACTCGTATTCAAGTATGTTAGAAACGCTTTGGTACATTTTGAAATTTTAAATAATGACCCCTCTCTCCGTTTTGCTGTTAACAGACCATACGGAGTTGAAACAATCTATTCCCCTTTAGTTATGCCTGACGTACCTATTTCCTTTTTTTAATGATCGATTTACGTAGTCCCGCCTATCTATGCTAATTCTAGAGCAAGATTGAGATAACAAATTATACTGAAAAGTTATATTTCCTATAAAAAAAAGTTGCATCTCCTATAATTTATGGGTCCTCTTTGATAGATACTGGCTGAGTCAAAAACGAAAACACTGTTAAAACTTATTCTAATTTATTTCCGAAAACTTAAGACTACTTTATAGTACATTCGCTTGCATCTTCATTGAAATGACCTAATTAATTGGGTAAATGGGGCGACGTGGCTCAGTGGTTAATTGCGCGATCACTGAGCGAGAGGTTCAAGGTCCTAATCCAAGAAAACATAAAAATACAAAAAAAAAGGTTTTCTATGGTACCACCTCTCGAAACTGAAAAAAATTACCATTCTCTCTACAATTCGTCTATAAAATGTAAAGGGCCACACCTACGTTTTGGGGCGCTTTATTCGAAAATCCGTATTTTATGTTCTCAAAATTATTTACGGTGATGGTTAAGTCTTATTGTGAATATTTTACTAAAATCCGTAACATCTGGCTACAGCGACTGGCGACAGCCACGTCCACTTTCTTCTAAGGAAAAGGCTTAGCCACAAATTATGTGGTAACATCTCTTAAAAATCAAGAGAATACTCTCTAAGTAGGAAGATGTCATCGCATTGGTACATTAGTTTTGATACATAATTTGTAACATAGACAAATAATAACAATAGACCAGAAAAGTATACACTTTGTGATTAGCATCGAAAGCGAAGTCGTATGTCACCACTTTTTGGGCTTCAAATTGTGAGCTAAGAAGAAGCAGTAAAAGTGCAAAATTCTTTAAAATCCGCGTACAAACTTTTCAAAAAACGTAATCCTCAACATTTTTACTAGAATGTGAAAAATATCGCCTTTGAAAAATATATAGACATTCATATTCTCTACAATTACTCCGTACATTGTATAATGCCACGCCTACTTATTCTTAAAAAAAAAAAGGTATTTTTTAAAGAAAAGCCTTTTTTTTATAATCTGCGCGCGCCAAAGGGAGTATTAATACCCTTTAATTGTTTCAGGGCACGGGCGTCAGGGAAAGGGGGAAGAGGAACAGAGGAGGTACCTATGCACGTTGGCTTTGAATGTTTGAAGTTTGTAGTGATGGGGAAATACAGAGCCTGGTAGATCATTCCACATTCGTGTTGTTCGGCTTATCAATGAATCCCTATATTTGACAGTACGACTGAAGTTTGTCTTTAGGATGAACTGATGTGCATTCGAAGCATGTCGTGTATTGCGGATGAAATTTTGAATTGGAGGAATGCAACTGGCTATTTCGCTGGAGCATTGAAATGTTTTTAATTGAACTAATTTTGTTCGCCTTCAGTTTTATTTACAATATTACTGACTGTAATTTAAGTTAATAGCAACATTTATTTTAAATTATAATATAGTACCGAGAATTGTGAGAGTGCCACGACAGGAACCACGATAGTTTCAACCTTAATAAAAAAGCAAAAGAATTCTCATGAGTTGAGCATGGAACGGTGCCTAATAGTTTGAAAAGCCGATTTTTGTTAAATACGGGGAACAATTAGAACAGCGAAAAGCATACATCAAAGACCTTTTCTGGGATGAAGAAACCATTTAGAACCCTATTCTGGATCCGGAAGACCAGAGATAATTAAAGAGATAATCGTAAAAGTGTTGAAGGAATCAAAAAACCGAGAAGGTGCTGATGGAATACCGAATGAACTTCTCAAACTATTTGAAGAAACGGAAGAATTCCAGATGAATGGTTGAAATCAACATTTCTCACGCTACCAAAAAAGAACAAAGCGACGAACTGTTCTGATTACAGAATAATAAATTTGATGAGTCACACATTGAAGTTCTTCTTGAAGGTAATTCACAAAAGGATTTACAATAAACTCGAAGAAGGTGTAAGCGACTCTCAATTCGGATTCAGAAATGAATTTGGAACACGTGAAGCATTATTTGCATTCAATGTTATTGTATAATTCAACGAAGTTTAGAGATGAACAAAAAAGTCTTTGTATGTTTCGTCGATTATGACAAAGAATTCGATAAAGTGCAACATAATAAAATGTTGGAAATTTTAAGAAACAAATGCATAGTCACGAATGTTGTCAGAATTATTAAGAATCTCTACTGGAACCAAAAAGGGAAAATAATCATAGAGAATGAAGAATCGGAAGAAATAGAGATTCACAGAGGAGTCAGACAAGGCTGCATTTTATCACAGCTTTTCTTTAATATTGTAACATCGTCTAAAAGTATGCAACAATAATGTAGAATAATAACTACGCTCCTACAGCCCATTCCAAACTGTACTTTCATTCGAGGTTTGCAATAGCTGACAAAGCCACGGATAAAGAGAGAATTATAACTGGAAGAAATGATTGTCATCTTGGAATTATTTCCAGTGGTCGAAGAATTTGCTAGAAGTTTCTGGCTATCTGAAACTTCTGCTATATAAGGACAGATGGCGATCAATAGAAAAGACAGTGATTTTTAAACTGTGGCGAAGAGATTAGAAAAGTGATAATAGGCGAAGTTGTAATTTTGTGATAAATTGAAAGTTGAGAGTTAACAAGAAGGAGTAATTAGTTTGGATTTGTGAATTAAGTAATAGAAAGGAGATAAAGTGATTTAAGAGGAAAGAGACATTGTAAGAAAAGAATTGCGAAGGATAGTACAGTGTGAACCTGAATTGTTCTATAGACTAGAAAATAAAGAAATAAATTTCACAGAATATTGTTTTATCTACTCGAGCCGTAGCTCGCATATTACAATATGTATTCAGAAGAAATCTTCAAAAACTTAGCTTTCGATCCAGATGGAAGAATTAAAATTAATGGGGTATTACTCAACAATATCAGATACGCAGATGATGCGGAAATAATGGCTAGTATCAATTAGTTAAATATTGTAACATCGTCTAAAAGTATGCAACAATAATGTAGAATAATAACTACGCTCCTACAGCCCATTCCAAACTGTACTTTCATTCGAGGTTCGCAATAGCTGACAAAGCCACGGATAAAGAGAGAATTATAACTGGAAGAAATGATTGTCATCTTGGAATTATTTCCAGTGGTCGAAGAATTTGCTAGAAGTTTCTGGCTATCTGAAACTTCTGCTATATAAGGACAGATGGCGATCAATAGAGAGGACAGTGATTTTTAAACTGTGGCGAAGAGATTAGAAAAGTGATACTAGGCGAAGTTGTAATTTTGTGATAAATTGAAAGTTGAGAGTGAACAAGAAAAAGTAATTAGTTTGGATTTGTAAATTAAGTAATTGAAAGGAGATAAAGTGATTTGAGAGGAAAGAGACCTTGTAAGAAAAGAATTTGCGAAGAATAGTATAGTGTGAACTTGAATTGTTCTATAGAGTAGAAAATAAAGAAATAAATTTCACAGAATATCGTTTTATCTACTCGAGCCGTAGCCTGAATATTACATTGGTGTCAGAAGTGGGATAAAACTTATTCTGTGAATAACTATTTCCGTGGTGTGAAATTGCACAAGGAAAAAAAAAAAAAAAAAAAAAAAAACCATTTCTGTGTTGAGTTAATTAGTTGCGCAAAATGGGTCGCAAATTGGGAAAACTAACTATAAGTCAACTAAAGGCAGAACTCAGTAAGCGGAATCTCGACACAACTGGGGGAAAAGATGCCCTACTGATTCGTCTGGAAGAAGCAGTAACGCAGGAAGGTGAAAATCCGCATGACATAGAGTTTGACGTGGAAGAGGAACCAGCAAGTACAGTAGCCGACCCGGGTATAACAAGTCTGCTCCTGCAACTTAAGTTAGTCATGGACGAACAAAAGAAAGCAATAGAAGATCAAAGTCATAAGCTCGATGACCAAAAGAATTCTATAGAACTTAAGCTGGACGAACAAAAGAAAGCAATGGACGACCAGAAGAATTCTCTAGAACTTAAGTTGGATGAACAAAAGAAAGCAATGGACGAACAAAAGAATTCTCTAGATGCTCTGGAAAGTAAACTTGATGAGCAAAACAGGAACTTGGAATCCAAATTCGAAGTGATCGAAGAGAAAATCGAGAAGGTCGAGACGCAACTCGAAAAAGTCGAAACCAGATTCGATGAAAATTTTGAGAAACATGAAACTCAGTTCGGGAAGATAGAGACTCAGTTTGAAAAAGTGGATACGCAATTCGAGATAGTAGGAAAGCAAGTCGAAAATCTTGCTAAGGAGCTCAGCAACGTGAAGAGACAGAAAGCACGGGAATATTCCACTGACGGTCTGAGAAGAAAGGAGATGCAGCCTCCTATCTTCGATGGTCAAACATCATGGCCAATTTATAAGAGGCAATTCGAAGCGGCCGCAATGACCAATAGCTGGGACGATGAAGAGAAGTCTATTGCACTCACGCTTGCACTGAGGGGTCCAGCTGCGGAGCTCTTGCAGACCATCCCGGAAGATAAACAGCAGAACTACGACTCTCTGGTTCAGGCTATCGAGATGCGGTTTGGGGATGAACACATGCAGCAGGTGTACAGGGTTCAGCTGCGTAGTCGAGTCCAGAAAAGGGGGGAAACGCTCCAACAGTTGCAAGCGGATATAGAGCGACTAGCCCATCTTTCATACCCTAAAGCCGGTGAGGAGCTTATCAACGAAATGGCGGTGGAAGCTTTTATTCAGGCCATAGAGGACAGACAACTGCAAATGGCTGTAAGGATGGCTGAAAAGCGAACACTCCCCGAGGCATTGGCATTCGCTTTGTCAATGAAGGCTGCGGACCAAGCATACCAGGGAATACACCGTGTCAGGGAAATGTCCGTCGTGGAATGCTCATGCCAGAGAACAGCCGTCAAAGCTCGCGGAAGTCAAATCCGTTGCTGGAATTGCAACCAAACCGGACACCTACAACGGCAGTGCAGAAGTGCACCTAGACGAGGAAATTGTCCACATTGCGGAAGTAGGAGAAGCAGAGAGGAAGCATCCTGTCGGTCAGACTTCCCAAAACCAGCAGTCGGGAGATGCGTAAGGACCAACTTCGCGGGGCAGAAGTTGGTTACTGGAATCGAGGCCCCCAGGACCACCATTCAAGTTTCGCAAACCAAACGGGGTAACAAGAGCCTGACAGTGGAGGCACTAATCAACGAGAAGAAGTGCGTAGCCACCATCGACACAGGTGCCACTGCCTCCATTGTAAGAAGAGATATCGTCAAAAGCTCCTGGCTGCACAACACCAACAGCTACTGCCTGAAGACTGCAACAGGGGAAATGGCGAAGGTATTTGGAGAAGTTCGTCTTACGATTACTCTGGCAGGACTGACGTTCTCCCATGCGTTTCTGGTGGCAGATATATGCGACGAGTGCATCATCGGAGTAGACTTCATGAAAGCAAATGAAGTAATCTTGGACATCGGGATGCAAGTACTGAGGTATCGAAATGTGGAGATTCCGATGGTGTACGGAAATGAGAATGCCGTAACTCTCAGGACAGTCATCAGCAAAGACGAAGTTTTGCCGCCGTCTTCAGAGACAATCATTTGGACGAAGCTGGAAGGTGATCTTGGGAGCCACCGATTCTACATAGTAGAACCAGACCCAGAGAAGAATTCTCAAGACTACATCGTGGGAAAGACGTTAGTCGAACCAAAGAACACCATGGTTCCAGTGAGGGTTTTGAACGCAAGACCACACACTGTCAAACTAAGGCGAGGGGAGGTGACTGGAAAATGCACGCCGATTACCGCCGTCGCAACAATATCTGAACGTGATGCTCCAAAACCTCTCCCATCACCTTGGACAGCGGAAATGAGAGAGACGATTCTCCAGTCCAGTGAGCTGAATCAGGAGCAGCGAACTATGGCAGAGAATCTTATCAATGAGTACGCTGATGTATTTGCCTCACAGGACGGAGAATACGGCCGAACACACCTGGTACAACATCGAATAGACACTGGTGATACTAGACCAATTCGTCAGCCTGCTAGGCGCCTTCCATTGGCAAAGCAGACAGAAGTTGCAGAGATGGTGTCGGCAATGGAGAAAGAAGGTCTGATTGAAAGTTCCAAAAGTCCGTGGGCATCACCGGTTGTACTGGTTAAGAAGAAAGATGGCAGCACGCGGTTCTGCGTGGACTATCGGCAGCTCAATTACGTCACCAAGAAAGACAGCTACCCTCTGCCACGGATTGACGACACGCTAGACACACTATCAGGAGCCCGATGGTTTTCCACTCTCGACTTGAAGAGTGGCTACTGGCAGGTACAGATCCATCCAGAAGACCGGGAGAAAACCGCCTTCACCGCAGGAAATGGGCTATGGCAATTCACGGTAATGCCATTCGGGCTGTGCAATGCTCCGGCGACTTTCGAGCGATTGATGGAATGTGTCCTGCAAGGGTTAACATGGAAAACCTGTTTGGTATACTTGGATGATGTCATCGTCGTAGGAAAATCGTTTGCGCAACACCGAGACAATCTAAGGGATGTGTTTCAAAGGCTTCGAAGTGCCCACCTGAAGCTCAACCCCAAGAAGTGCGCCCTGTTTAGAGCGGAAGTCAAGTACCTGGGACACATAATTTCAGCGAAAGGAGTGAGAACCGATCCGGAGAAGGTCGAAGCGGTGAAAAACTGGCCAGTCCCCAAAGACAAACACCAACTAAGGAGCTTCCTGGGCCTAGCCACCTACTACAGACGGTTCGTGAAGGATTTTGCCGGGATCGCAAAGAACCTGCACCAGTTGACGGAAAAGGGAAAACAATTCAAATGGTCAATTGAGTGCGAGAAGAGCTTCAAGGCACTTAAACAACGGCTATGCGATGCCCCGATACTGGCTTACCCCACTCCCGGGGAAACGTTCGTTGTGGATGCAGATGCTAGTAATGTCGGGGTAGGAGCCGTACTCTCCCAGGTGCATGACGGCCAAGAGAAGGTGGTTGCGTACTTCAGCAAGGTGCTCTCTAAGCCAGAAAGGAACTACTGCGTGACAAGGCGGGAACTTCTAGCTTTGATCTTGGCTACGAAGCATTTTCACAAATACCTTTACGGGAGGAAGTTCGTTCTTCGCACAGACCATGCAGCCTTAAAATGGCTATTACAGTTCAAGAGTCCTGAGGGTCAGGTCGCAAGATGGATCGAAAGGCTGCAAATCTACGACTACGAAATACAGCATCGTAAAGGAAAACTCCACTCTAATGCGGATGCACTGTCCCGGAGACCATGCAGAACGGATTGTAAACATTGTGCGCGTCAGGAAGAACGGGAGCTGGTTTCCATCCAAAGAATGAGAGCCGAACCTATCGCCGGCTGGAGCGTAGATGAGATCCGGAACGCTCAGAAGGAAGACCCGGATATCGAGCCGATTCTGGCCTGGAAGGAGAACATGGAGAAACCGGATCATCAGGACATCTCTCACAGAAGCCCGACCTTAAAGGCATATTTTGCGCAGTGGGACTCCCTCCATGTCCAAGAAGGTGTTCTGAGAAGAAAATGGGAATCCTCCGACGGAAAGTCGTTTGTAATGCAGCTTGTCCTACCGCGGACGAGGGTCAAGGAGGTGTTACAGGAAATGCATGGCGGGGCGACCGGAGGCCACTTGGGAGTGAATAAGACGCTAGAAAAGGTACGAGAACGTTTTTATTGGTTAAAAGCGAAGGAAGATATCGAAGACTGGTGCAGAAAATGCGACGTGTGTGCAGCTAGCAAGGGTCCGAGAATCAAAACTCGAGGTAAGATGCACCAATACAACGTGGGAGCACCTTTCGAACGAATCGCCATTGACATCGCAGGGCCCTTTCCGGAAACCGACAATGGTAATCGGTATATACTCGTAGTGATGGACTACTTCAGTAAGTGGCCGGAAGCGTTTCCGATCCCTAACCAGGAAGCCAGAACCGTGGCGGAGCAGATCGTCTACAATTGGGTTAGCAGATTCGGTGTGCCCTTGGAATTGCATTCTGACCAAGGGCGGAACTTCGAGTCAAGAATCTTCCAAGAGATGTGTCAACTACTCGGAATCAAAAAGACAAGGACAACCCCGCTTCATCCACAGTCGGACGGTATGGTGGAGCGTTTCAATAGGACTTTGGACGAACATCTCTCGAAGGTCGTAGGTGACTACCAACGGGATTGGGACCGGCAGATTCCCTTGTTTTTGATGGCCTATAGAAGTGCCGTGCATAGCACTACTCGACATACGCCGTTCGAAATCTTATTTGGTGGAATAGCTCGTTTACCCAGTGAGGTGAAATTTGGATCTCCTACCAATGAGCCCAGAAATGAAGAAGAGTACGTGGCGGACCTTAGGGAAAGGCTTAGGGACATACACCAAAGGACCAGAAGCCAGATTAAGATAACGAGCGACCGCATGAAGACCAGGTATGATGCCAAGTCAACAACGTCAGGATTCCAGGAAGGAGATCTAGTGTGGCTGTATAATCCCCATCGCCAAAAGGGGAAATCACCTAAATTGCAGCGGAACTGGGAGGGTCCATACAGAATAGTAACCCGCATCAACGATGTTGTCTACCGCATCCAGCGAGGACCAAGGGCCAAAATGAAAGTGGTTCATGTGGACCGACTGAGTCGATACAATGGTCGAAGTGAGGACGCACTTGTTCGGGACGAACAAGTCTAAGAGGGGGGCAGTGTAACATCGTCTAAAAGTATGCAACAATAATGTAGAATAATAACTACGCTCCTACAGCCCATTCCAAACTGTACTTTCATTCGAGGTTCGCAATAGCTGACAAAGCCACGGATAAAGAGAGAATTATAACTGGAAGAAATGATTGTCATCTTGGAATTATTTCCAGTGGTCGAAGAATTTGCTAGAAGTTTCTGGCTATCTGAAACTTCTGCTATATAAGGACAGATGGCGATCAATAGAGAGGACAGTGATTTTTAAACTGTGGCGAAGAGATTAGAAAAGTGATACTAGGCGAAGTTGTAATTTTGTGATAAATTGAAAGTTGAGAGTGAACAAGAAAAAGTAATTAGTTTGGATTTGTAAATTAAGTAATTGAAAGGAGATAAAGTGATTTGAGAGGAAAGAGACCTTGTAAGAAAAGAATTTGCGAAGAATAGTATAGTGTGAACTTGAATTGTTCTATAGAGTAGAAAATAAAGAAATAAATTTCACAGAATATCGTTTTATCTACTCGAGCCGTAGCCTGAATATTACAATATTATAATGAACAAACTTAGCGTGGAAAGTAACAAGTACGGGTTCAAAATAAATGCAGGTAAAACAAAATTCATAGTAATTGAAAAAAGCCAAGAAATACAAAATTATGAATTAAAAATAAACAACTTTGAAGTAGAAATAAACTCGGGAACAATAATAAATAACAATGCAAAGCCCTGACAAAGAAATTTAATGCAGAATTGAGCTAGAGCAGCATTATGCAGAGTAGGGAAAATCATGACAAGCAGAGAAAAAATATGGAAAATAGAAGCCTTCGAAATGTGGGTATACATAAGAATCTAACGGATTTCTTGGGTTGACAGAATTGCTAACATAGAAGTCTTAAGACGAGTAGGAAGAAAAAGAGAAATAATGCTGATAATGAAGAAAAGTAAACTCGAATATTTAGGACACATTATGCGAAGCAACAAATACCAGCTTCTCCAACTAATTCTACAAGGAAAGATCAAAGGAAGCAGGAGCGTCGGAGGACTGAGGTCGACATGGTTATCAAGCTTAAGAAAATGTCTCAATCTTTCAACGGTAGAATTATTTAGAGGAGTGGAAAGTAAATTTTTATTTTTTTTTTCAGAATGGCGCCGAACGCACATCGCGCAGGAAAGAGAAAAGTTGATATTTTGTTTACTTATAATAGAATGATGACACCATTTCCAGCTTTATAGAAATTATTTCCAAATTCAAATCCCTTACGACTGGCCTATATTTATCATTCTATAATTTTTTTTTTATTTAAACGCGTAACCATAAATAACTACCCTATATCAAATAAATTGTTTAACAATTTATTTCCATTTTGTTTAATTTATAAATCAATTTAAAATGCAACGAATTCGGTAAGAAAGTAGAAAATAACAACATCCCGCAGTTTTTGATAGCACATT
Organism: Pocota personata; assembly: GCA_963082735.1. NCBI lineage: Eukaryota > Metazoa > Arthropoda > Insecta > Diptera > Syrphidae > Pocota > Pocota personata. Next base: position 65,936,090 of record OY720431.1, on the reverse strand, counting down.
TTCCAAAATGGCCGAAAATTGAAGTTCGCTTGTATTCACAAACACGAAATTTGAGAAAGGAATCGAAATTTTCATTTATTTCATTTTGAGTGGGTTAGCGGCCAGGGGACTGCGGAGTTGGGTATCTCGTTGTAGTTCAGGGTTAACTTTTGACAGCTTACGACTCAGATGCAGATGCACATTTTGATCAGCCCTTCATATTGTAACATAATGTAGCATAATAACTACGCCCCAAAAGATGCAACACATTCCGAAGTGTCTTTTCATTCGAGGTTCGTGTCCACAGTAAGAGACGAATTATGTCTAAGACGACGTCGCAGAATTAAGAGAGAATTATAACCGCAAGAGATTATTGGCTGCAGCTATCATCTTGGAATTATTGCATCAGAATTTTCTTGTTCCAGTGGTCGAAAAATTTGCTAGAAGTTTCTGGCTATCAGAAATGCGACTATATAAGGACAGATGGCGATCGAGGCAAGGCAGTTGGTTTTCGAACTGCACGAAGAGATTGGAAAAGTGATAATAAGCGAAGTTGTAATTTTGTGATAAATTGAAAGTTAAGAGTTGACAAGAAGAAGTAATTAGTTTGGATTTGTGAATTAAGTAATTGAAATGAGATAAAGTGATTTGAGAAGAAAGAGACATTGTAAGGAAAGAATTTGCGAAGAATAGTACAGTGTGAACTTGAATTGTTCTATAGACTAGAAAATAAAGAAATAATCTCACAGAGTAACGTTTTATCTACTCGAGCCGTAGCTCGCATATTACAATATGCTCTCAACGTACTCACATTTGTGTATAATTCTATGGAGATATAATTTCAAGAATTTCATTCACTTTTTATCCTTAACTGCTCGCTGTGATCACTGCTATTTGAAAATCGCCTTTTAAGTCCATATTTACTTTTTAGATACCTACACAGGAATGATGGAAGAACTGTAAAAAGTGAAACAAATATTACTTGTTTAAAGGGGGTGTAATCAATTTTGTATAATCACGTTATTAATTCATTGCAAATGCTCCTTGTTTTTTTTTTTTTGTTGTTTGATGAAATTTTTAGAACCTGTTTCATTATTTATTTATACTATTCTATTTATTCATTATTATTCTATTTATTCGTTTTATTGTAATTATAAAATACAATTTAAAACTGTGATTATGTACAGTAGGTTGTGAATAGTAATATTGAACTATATAACTTTGTACATACAAACAAAAAAAAAGTCACAGAACCTAATCCCTTAGCGAAGTTTGGGACAGGTAATTTAAAGCTTAATTACTGCGGGGTATGGTTAAACTCCATCTATCTCCATTCTTGGTACCTACATATTATACATACTCACGTGGAAAATTGCATGCATCACATACTACAGTAGCTGAACACGCCCACTTCCAACAAGTTTTCTGTCTGCTTTCATTTGCGTGAGTTACGAACACATCCAATACTTGCAGACCTTGCAGAAATTTTACGCCATTTTTTACTCCACAACATTTTGACAAGGAAAGTTTGGTTGCGTCCTTATAAAAAAAGAAAAAAAGTTATTTCTTAAATTCCTTAATTTAATATATATGTTATTCCAATTAAAGTTGATAAACTGATTAACAAAGCTTAAAAAAAATCTAAAACAAAAATATAATCGAAGAATCTAAAGACGCACAAAAATAAAATGAGCGGAAAAGCTCTATTCGCTTGTTCTAAATGTTTTTCAAGGCATCCGTTTGAAGAATTATCGGCTGGTCAGCAACTTTGCAAGGTATTAAATAAGGCTAAGTCAAATAAATCTGTTTATATAAATATAAATTGCGAATTAAATAGGAGAGTAAAAGATGGCGCGGTTATTCCTTTGTGACTGAATCTTGTGCAGACGTGGTATTATAATCCATCGGAAGGAAATGGAAAAATAAGTGATTCACTTTGTTTACTCCAGTATAAGGGAAAAACCTGAAAGCAAACTTAATAAGTCTATGTGAACTAAACAATTGAAACGGTCGCAGTATCATTTGCGGATCGGGAAGCGATTTAAAAAAAAGCGCAAACTATCTGCGACTGAACATTTATCACGAAATAGTATCTTGCTCCTTTGGGAGAACTAATTCTTGTCTATGAAGCGGGATGCTAATGTGATCAAACTTAGAATGGGTGGTCAACTTCACGTTAACTAATATAATGGTTTGCCAATGTTTGGCATGTACGAACACTTTCCGCGCCAGAAATGTGATGTCCATTCACTCTACATGTCCCAGCCATCTCAAGCGGTGAATTCGAACCATTCTAACAATCGGTATAGTTTGTTGTTATATCTTCTCATTCATACCACGCCGATGCAAAGTCACTCGGAGAATTTTTCTTTCAAAGCAACCAAGAAGGTTTTGATTCGCCTTTAGTAACGTCCATGCTTCTGCGCCATATAGCAATACTGGGATGATGAGAGTCTTATATAAAATCACCTTAGTTGTTCGTGAAAGGGCTTTCTACTCCATTGCCTTCTTAGAATAAAGAAACAGCGGTTGACAAGAGTGATTCTCTGCTTGATCTTTCCCCTTATCCGTTCACTCTTAACTCTTTCCTATATCTTTTCATTTCACTTCACTGGGTTTTACAAACTTGAAAAAACATAGTTCTAAGTGGTGGATAACATTTAAAGAAAGATAAGGAAGATGAATACTAATGCAGTTTAGGTTCCAAGCTATTTTTTAAAATTTGTTGATCTGATACAAACAAAAGTCGGATTCTTCACGTTCATGAGTTATTGCAGTTTGCAGTTACCATTCCAGTGCAAAATATATGGCATATAGCAATGATCATGAAATAATAAAAAAAAAAATGAAGTCGCTACAACTCCTGAATGGGAAAAGTCCCGACATTTTTTAATACAATTTGTTTTTTTGAATTAACTAATTGCTAAACAGCATTCGTTGGCCAAATCCTCTAACACTCCTAAGCATTTAATATATAATTCTACTTTGAACAGATTCAACTGGGTAACTTGTGACCCTTGAATTCTCTACGAGTTATAACAGACTATGCAGCAGTTTCTCTTTAAACTGCGTTGGTTCCTCATTATTTGAACAATGGCAAATCTGCTGACCTTGCAAACGTCCATACAGCTCGTTAAATAAATACTCATCAGGTTTTCTTTCTTGAAATGGCTGTGCAGGGCAGGAGCACAGTATGCAAGTTATTGTTTCTTCTTCTCCTCGTCTCTACTGCGTCTCTAAAACAGAATTGGAGGTCATTTCCATTTTTCTTGCATGTCTGCCAATCCAGTGCCAGCCGAGATTGTAAAGCTTACGTTTTTCCTTCTTAATAAAATAAGTGTGTATATATACATACATATATTTGTCATTCGCAAGTTTAGCCATGCCCAGATTTGCGTTAAATAAGGACAGGCATTGATATTACTCATTTGTATCGATTGGGGCAGAGGGAACCTTACTATTTCCAGTGAGGCTGCGACAGATAAATAGTAATACATATTTTACTAGTCGAAACTTACGGGCTAACCATCATGGACTTCAGTGGGATTATTCTTATGTCAAAACCGAACGAAAAGCCCACTCAATTTCTGTCAAACTCTCTAGTTACACATAATGTACTTGAGCAAACTTATAGTCTGTAAAATTGTTTACATTCGGTTTGGTTTCAGTGCAAGAAAAAAGAAAATGAAAAATAACCTAAAACAATTAAAAATTTAAAATTACGTTTTCTTTTTGTGTCAACTTTTAAATTTCCGTACTGAATGTCTCATTTCATTGAGACATTCACTAAGCCCACAGAAGTTAACGAAAACTTGACGAAACCGAGCATAATCCCATTAGGCCATGCCATACTATTTGCATGTAATGGGACATTTAATTAAGCTGGCGTAGCTCATTCAAGCCCATTATGGTAGGCTCTTATTACTTTGAACTCAAACTTCGTTGCTATAATCAATCTCGTCGTAAATATTTTGATTTGCATCTACATATAAGGGCAAGTATTGTTTTCGTGACAATATTCGGTCTCGAGATTTTGATCAAACTTGACATTACTATGGATATAATAGAGTGGGTCTCTCAATTCAGTCTGTCTATCTGTATGGTGTGTGCGCTGGACTGCAAGCCTGAGGGTGGCCGTGGTGTAGTGGTAACATGATCGCTTGTCACGCTGTTGGCTCACGGTTCGAATCCTGATGTCAAGAATCATCTATTTATTTCGCATGAAATAAATAAAAAAGTCGATTACTTACGAAAGCTAAGTCAACTCTACTGCGAAGGCATAACACTGGCAGTAGGGTGGTCATATGGCTAAAATGCAACTTGATCGTGGTGATGACATCAGGAGGACGGAAAAAACATACTGTGAATCATAAGCAACGACAATAACAGCGAAACAAAAAAATACTCCCCAGTTATCTGGCCGCCCTTAGAGTTCAATCAAACTTAACTACCACCTGAGTTTCAAACCAACTACAACAATCTGTCTTTCTCTCTGTCTCTTTCCCTTTCCACAAAAACGCCCGTGTCCTAAAAATTAGTATAAGAGTATTCATATCCCCTTTAACACGTGCAAATTATAAAAAAAACCGGCTGTATGGATTTTATTGAAATTTCATATCATGGGTCTAGGGGGCCGCAATTCGAAGCGAAAGCAGAATTTTCATTCTAACCCTAAAATTAACGCTACTTTACTAATGGCGAATTTGATTTTCTCGTAAACGGTTCTCACGATTTGATTTAAATGTTATATTTAGGTAGAGTTAAACATTTGTCACTATGGTCTGTCTCAGAAAGATTGTCAGTACAGGGAAGATAGGATGTTTGCCTCTCTTTGTTGTTGCAATAGCTTGCATAAATGCGTCACTCTTTAAAGCTAATACGGGGTTGCCATATTATATCTGACACATCGCCACAAATGAGAGAGCATTACCCGCAGGGTTGCCATCTGCTGATTTAGAAACAAAACAATTTGTTGAACGAAATAAAGATAATCGACACTGTTGTAGAGTATTTTGATGTATCATTGTTATAAATTAAAGAAATAAATTAAATTTTTTTTTTTTTATTATCAGTTAATCACAGCACAAAATAATATCACCACAACGTTTTTATGTGACTACATATTGCAACATGTATGAATTGAATGCAAATAATCGTCATTTTAACCGTAAGAGCGACGAATTTTTTAAGGATTTCAACAGAAAAACAAGATAATGAAAAAAAAAAATCAAATGGCAATTCCTCACATACTCAAATTCAATTATTCGCTCTTTGAAAGCACAAATTCCCAAAGCTCTTTGACAAAAACCTCAGAAAAAGCCACACCTGTTTGCTCAGATTTCATAATGGTAACTCTGTTTTGATAATCATATTTTCACCTCACACTGCGATCGGCGTGTCTCAGGTGGGTCATGGTGGGATGTGTGCGGATGTTATGAAAATTACAATAACAAATTCTATGTAAGTCAGTGCTTTGGTCTATATTTCAGTGGCAATTCTTGAAATTGAGTGCCATGAAAATATTTACAGGCACCAGTGTATGAAAAAAAGCTCTCCCATAAGGCCTGTACTGACAATTTTTCTGAGACAGACTATAGATAGCGTATCAAGTTTTTAAAAAAAGTGTCATATAATGGTACTTTACTTATCGATTTTAAATTGGTTTTTTTATTTCTCGGATCTAACAAACGATTTCGTTTTCTAAATCGACAAAATTGTTGTACATTTGTTTTCCTTTTTTAACGCCTTTAAAAAAAAATACTTTTTGACAATTTCACTTCTATTTCAAATTAACAACTCATATGTAGGTGCAAGTATGAATGTATGTATGTGCGACCCAGTCGTGCACTTTATTTTATTTACATAGAATATAAATCAGAGCCTAATCACTCGGTGAGGCCTGAAATACGTAATTTCTAGCTTAACAGCTGCGAATTATATTTGAACTCTAACTCACAGGTACCCTCTTTTGCCAGAGCCTAGGAGCTGGGACCCACCATAGGGATAAGTCACATCTGATCTCAATCTCCTTATGTTATTCAAGGCATTTCAACTAACTTGGATCTTATTGTTGGTGGCGATAGTCTGTTGCGAAAGTGAGTAATACCATTAAATATCCTCTGTTTTCTGCTTGCTCCTATAAAGAGCAAGTATTGTTTTCGTGAAAATGTCGATTCAATAGAGAAACTTAAAAAAGTGTGTTACGCAATTCTCTCTGTCTGTACCACTGGGGTCAGTGGGGTAATAGGGTAACAATTCGAGGAGAATTCGAAATTCTCATTTTAACTTCAAAATTAACGGTGCCAATTTTTAAAAGTGATATTTTCTCGCAACCGTCCCTTAGGACTTCGATAAAAATTCATATCTGAAGTAATATGGATGTTTGCAAAAAGATTGCATACGGAATAACGAATAACGGATACTTACCTTGTTACCGGACTTCCGTAAATTGACCAATCTGTGTTACGGCTTAGACGATTTTATTCAAAAGATATACGCTAGACGAATATTTCGAATATGCAAATCTTTATTTTTTAAACGAAGGAAAGGCGGTGCCCCACTATTAACGCGAACAATTTGAAAACAAATTGAGAGTATATTAAGTTATGAGGAGATCGATGACAGTTGCGACATTTCTCTGTGCTGGATTCTAGGACACAGCGATGATCTGGCAAAAGAGGGTGCGGGTCGGAACTTCACCGGAAATAGAGACGAACCGTCCGCTATTTTAGAATCGATAAAGTTCCAACTTGATACTGAAGCCAGAAAAATGTTGGAATAGTATTAGTACTTGTCTTTCGTCAAAACAGATTTGACCTAACCTGGATCGGAAGAAAACGGAAAGACTTCTGTTCTATAATCGGAAACGCATTAGTATGATAATAGAAGGCCTCACGGGGCATTGCTTGATAGGTAGACATGCTATTAGAATAGGTGTCCCTTCCAACGATTTCTGTAGAGGCTGTAGAGACGAGAAGGGGGAGGAGGCAACTATTACTCACGTTTTGTGCACCTCTCATGTCCTTATCAATGTTGAGAAGGAAAATACCAGGGGAATACTTCTATGAAGATCTCAACAGCTTGACCAGGCTTGATACATACAGCTGTGACCAAATAATTAGAAACACGGCAACGCGTCACATTCCAATGAGTGTAAAATATTTCCATTCAACATAACGGTATTTGTTTTGATTTACGGGGCAAGGTTCACATTGTATGTCAAGGAATAATGCATTTGTAGTTCATTTTCTCTGCTGTGCACATCGTAGTACCACTAAGTTTTAGAGAAGTGCTCATTTTCACGTGACATTTAATTAGAAACACTAGTTCGAAACTAAATTTCGATTTGATTAATTTAAAAATAAAACGTCAATAAATTTCACTGGAAAAGCAATAATTTAACGGGTGTTGAGATTATTTAGGGGTTTATTTTTTTTTAGTTTTACAACATTTTATGATGGGCAAAGCCAAAAGTTGTGATCCGGCTACTCAGAAGGCAATTGTCGAAATGAGGAAGCTGAAAATGCCGTGCCGATCGATCGCAACCCAATTGAATTGCTCGGTTAAAAAAGTTTATGGTACTATTAAGCATTTCAAAAGTTTCAACCACCGGGAATATGCCTCGAAGAAAACGAGCACGCAAAACATCTATGAGGATCGACTGAAAAATTGTACGACTGGACGACATATTTTCGTCGTTACGCATGTTGGAGGATCACTCAATGTCTGGGGTTATTTCTCGTAGAATGGTGTTGGCCCGATACATCGAATAGATTGAATTTTAACAGCTGAAAAATACATCGATATATTGAAAAATAATCTGATACCTTGGGCTGATGAAAATATGCCAGTTATCTGGAAATTCCAACAAGACAATGACCCTAAACATACAGCTAAAGTAACCAAAACGTTTTTCCAAGACAACTCCATCAGTGTTCTTGATTGGGCGGCATCGAGTGCAGACCTTAAACCGATTGAGCACCTGTGGGGCGATCTTAAAAATGCAGTTGCTCTAAAAAAATCCACAAACCTGGATAATTTGTATAGCACTATCGAAGCTGCGTGGAAAGCTATATCGGGGGAGCGGTGCAGGCAGTTAATTGAATCTATGAAGCGAAGATGCACAGAAGTCATCAAACGAAAAGGCTTTGCCACCAAATATTAATAATAAAGGTATCCTTGCTGCCAAATTTTAGTTTTAAGCCACTTTTCTTTTGTGTTTCTAATTAGTTGTTTAGTTGAAATTCTATACTTCTTTCTTTCAACTTATTTTTTAACTTACTTGTTTGAATTATGTACATATTTGTTTTCTTTTATTATTTTAGATTCAATTAATCATGTTGAGAAAAACGTCAAGAATAGTGTTTCTAATTAGTTGGCCACAACTGTACTAACAAAATAGAGTGATTTGTCTATGGATCTAGACAGCAGAAAAGGGTTAACACCGCAACGGTTAACCATTCTTATCTTCCTTTAGGAAGAAATTAGTTATGTAGTATGTATTAGTTCACAATGGACCTATCTTTTGGTCTAAGAGTGTCCCTGCCTGTAGAGGGCAATTTATTACAAATCTTCTAATATAAGCAGAATACATGGGTTGAAAAGTCACCCTCCATATCTTAACTCGCTTCCACCCGATTTTAATAATTTTCGATGCAGACGTATCTACGCATCTAATGAAACTCAAAACAGTTTGCATTGCTTGCTTACTTCATTTATCATCTCAAAAATGTAAAATATGTATGCACTTTGCTTAAAAGTACATAAGTACGTTTACAGAGTGTTACGGAAAAGTTAGGCTGGCTTTATGTCACTCTTATCAAGCCAAACTACATAGTAAAATGATGTTTGTTATTGAAAATAGAGAGTTTTGAACTCAGAATCTAGAAATGCACTTTTCAATGAAGGTAGCAGAGGTCAGTTCCTGTGAAATTTGTAGAGGTACACATATCCGAGGGTGTACTGCACACTTGGGTTAAGTTCAATTTTAGGTGAAATTGAGTTATGTTTAGCATTTTGTTCCACATTATGTAAACTTGATATCCATATTAGCGTTCCTACTTCCACGACCATCGTATTGGTTTCCTGCACTTTGTTAGGTTTTCATCTATTTTTCTACGTCACATGAAAAATTTAGAATCACCACAATTTTTCAGGAAAGTCAATTCTATGCCAAAATCTGATATATTGTATAGAGTTGCAGGAAATTTCAGTACTGAACAAACTTTCGTCATGGTTTACATGTTTTACAGCAATTCAGTATCATTAAGCCATAATTTCTTCAATTTAATCCAAGAGACTGTTAAAATGAATAACAATTTAATAAGATTTAAGAATTTAAATTCACAACGATTTCTAAGGAGGGAACACTATGCATTTTTCATCAGGTTCGCTAAGTTTTTAAAACGTTCGCTATTGCTGGGGCTTTACTCTATATTTCGATTCGAAATTAAAAATGTTCGAAATTTTCAATTTCAATGCTTTATTTATTCCAATTTTTGCTAATACAATTTGATACAGACCTGCGAAGCCACATGGCTTATCTGCAGAAGATTTTCTTTTCCTCTGTTTGATATCAATGATATTTTTTAGGCACTGTGGAAGGCTGTTTAATACATTAGGAATTGTGTACATTAGTTGTCTCCTGCCGTGGGGTTTGTAGAAGTGTGGTAGCTGGTACATTCCTTCCGCTCTTCTTCTGGTGTTGCATGATTGATTTGTATCCGGAAGCGTTGATCATCATAATACTCTAACGCCGCCGTCATTTTGAAGATCTGGTTTACACTTAGGACCCTCACTCTCCTTGCTGTTGTTTGTGTGCTTCTTGTCGATATGAGTTTAAGTGCCCGATCTTGAATACTTTGCAGCTTATCAATATGTGTCTGCGCCGCACATCCCCAGGCTAGTATGCCGTATCTTAGCCTAGACTCAATAAGAGCATGGTATACCTGCTTTTGCACGCAAGCTGTTGATTTGTGCTGTAGGCAAGCTAACGCAAATAGGGGCCCTCTTAGCTTGTTCCTCAGATCGTTGATGTGTGGCTCCCAGAGGAATTGGTTGTCAATAGTGACTCCTAGGTACTTATACGTAGCCACTGCTTCAATAACTTCAAGGTTGAAAGCGGATGATTAGTACAGATTTTTGGATTACAAGATTCGAGAATCGCACAACTTTTTGTTGCAGACAATAATTCGATTTTCTTACGTAAAATTGGAACTTTGTAATTTGAAAGTTAGTGTCAAAGTCATACGAAAACCAAAAAGCAAGTTAATTGAAAGTCACAAATTAACATTTTATTGGTTTTTGTAAATGTTTACTTTTGTTAATGACGATATTTTTCACCATAAACAAGAGCCATAGTTCTCTAAAATTTATGTCAAATTTGTGTCCTGATAAGTTCCAATAGATAACAGAAAATAACGTTGACTGCCAAGGAGCGGCTAGTCATACTTATTAAATTGTTAAACATTCACTGGACCACTTCGCTTAAAAGTAGAATTAACAAATATTATACACAATCAATTCAAACTAATCTTTTTTTGTTTTAAAAGTTAAATTATTACTAAAGGCAATGTAAATCAAGAACATTTCTAACAAATAGCAGCACACTGACATTTCAGAGCGCGAGAGTCGCAACAAAATTCGGAAGTTATGGAAAGATGTTTACCAACATATTGCATTCGTTTCGGAAGGGATAGAGAGTGTCAAATCAAATTAGAATCGAAAAACACTTTCGAAAAGTTTTTCAAATCGAAACGGAATACAGAGTTGGTCCCCTGATCCACATACTTGCAATACAAAATAAAGTGGATGGTTGGGTCGCACATACTTGCTAATCATTCTCAAGTTACTCAGATTTGAAATTTAAGCGAAATTGTTAAAACGTATTCTTTTTTTTGAAAAATGCATTAAAATCAAACAAGTTTGTTTGATAATTAAAAAAAAAAAATTTTTTAAAAATTTCAACGGACCATTAGTAAAGTACCGTTATTTTTGGGGTTAGAATTATAATTCCGATTTCGCCTCGAATTGTGTCCCCACAGACCCCAATATGAAGTTGGAAGAAAATCCGTCCAGTAGTTTAGGCTGCAGTCTAGCGCACATATGTATGTATGTACATACAGACAAAGATACCCATTTTTTGAGTTTCTTTATTATACAGTGTGTTTTTTTGTGGAGCGTAAGAACAATGTTTTTACTTTATTTGATTCAAAAATTATTGGCATTTAATGTTTGAATAATATTCCGGGCATACAGTGAAGGAAATATGAATAGCCTCATACACTTTTTTACGTGAATTGCGATTTTTTTTACAAGACTTTTTGACACTTTGAGAGGAGTTTCCGGCAAATGAATAATTTCATTTGCCTCTACTCGCATGGTAGACTTTTTGAAGTAAATTTGGTTAGCCTCATACAATTTTTATTTATTAATTGACCAAAAATTGATCAGGTAATGTCCAAAAAGTATTTGTTTGGTTTTGTTTTTTTATTTATGGGTATTCTGTTATTAGTATCACTTATTTTATTTTAAAAATGGGACTTGGAAAATCTTTAACCTCTGAAGAAGTTGCTTCATTAAGGCTTACAACGAATGTAAACTTTCAAACCGCGAAATTGTCCAAAAAATTGGAAGATTTAAAGTTGTTAACAACAAAGTTACGTTAAAAGCTTGATAACGGGAGGAAATACGCGCGCGAGTCGTATTGTTAGTAGCACCGTGAACAATCACATGAGAGCCTCTGAAATTAAGGCATGTCTGGAGTTGCTAGTAACTTCCAGACGTTTTCGACAAATTCTGCAAAAGCATCCTCAAACAGAATGGCGAAAAAGAGCACCAAAGCCCAAACTAACAAAGCAACATTACGAAAGTTGTCTCGACTTCGTGCGAAACTACATGGCGTGGACTCGTGAATGGCAAAATGTCCTTTTTAACGATGAGAAGAAGTTCAATCTGGATGGGCCTGATGGTTTTCAAAGTTATTGGCATGATTTGAGAAAAGAACCAGAAACCAGACTAAGCCGCAATTTCGGAGGAGGAAGAGTCATGATATGGGGCGCTTTTTCCTTTAAGGGAAAACTGCCATTAGCTTGGATTACCCCCCGAAAGAAATCGGAAAATTACATCAGTTTGCTGGAGACTACTCTAATCGACCATGCTGAAGCTTTAATGGGGGACGATTTTACTTTTCAGTATGATAACGCTGCCATACATTCAGCAAAAATATCAAGGGAGTGGCTTCAAGAGAAAAATATAGAAGTACTACAGTGGCCACCATGCAGTCCCGACTTAAACCCCATAGAAAACTTATGGGAAATTACAGCTCGGAAAGTTTACCACAATGGCAGACAATTTCAAACGATTCCTGAATTAAAAGAAAAAAGAAAATTAGGGAAGCCTGGAATGCCATCGAAAAAATTGGTCAATTCTATGAATGGTCGAATTTTTCAAGTCATTTCTAACAAACCAAAGCACACCACATACTAAAAATCAATAAAAACCATACAAATAAAAATTACTTATCTTACAGGTAAGAGAATTTCATTTTTTTTAATAGTGAGGCTAAGCGTATTTCTGTTTAATTTTTATTTTTTCTGCACTTTATCGCGTATAATTATGTAATGAGCTGTTTAATCAGAAAAATAATTTTCTTTACTGAGGCTATTCATATCTCCTTTACTGTATGACCACCTCGACTACGTTTTTCAAATGTCATCCTGTCAGTTAAATTGTTGACCAGTTTTTCAAGTAAATCGACCTGTACATCGTGAATAGCAATCACAATATTGGCTTCCAAGTGGTCAATAGTTGCTGGTTTATCCGTATAAACTAATGCCTTCAGGTAACCTCAAAGCAAATAGTCAAGGGGTGTCAAATCGCATGATCACGGATGCCAGTTTAATGTCATCCATTTGAGAAGTTTTCTTTGAAATTGTGGAGCTAAGCAGGTATATTGAGTTTTTTGCGTATTCCTAGTGCACATCAGCAATTCGATTCCACCAGTGTCTATCGCCAAAAATATATTAATTGAATTTTGGGAAAACTGTCATTGAAGTACTTGACATTAGAACCATCAAACCGAAAGTGGTAGCTTTCGATAAATCTTCAAAGTATATGTATATATTATTGATTATGATTGAAAGCAATGTCGATCAACCAGTTTTCTTGATAAAATCGTTTAAAAATCCTCTGAGTATAAAGATTTCAATGCGTTTGAACCAAAAAATCCACAAAGCAACGTCCATTGAATTATTAATTGTGAAATTCATCAAAAAATATTCCTTTCTATCGTTCGGAGCATAGACTTTTGCTTCTTTTTATAATATGCGCCGCGCCAAAGAGGATATGAATACACTTATATTTTTTAACGGCACCGGAGTTTGGGAAAAGTGGGAAAAGGAATAGAGAAAGTGATTTGTGACCAAAATTCACGTAGTCTGATGTGATTTTCAAAATAAAACTTATCTATCAACGTAAATCACCGCTATTAATAAAAATAGCTTTAAAATAGGAAATCGTTTTTTTCTTTTCTTTTTAAGAAAACGACCACAAAACTTGGGCCCTATACATTGTTTGGACGAATAATCTTCTCTTCTCTTCTCTACATCTATAAAAGAGAACACATTTTCCTGTTTGTCCGCGAGTAGGGAGTAGGTGCGTAACGATACCTCAACAATATATATATCAATCGATTTGTCGTGAGTAGCGGTATGGATGGTTTTTAGAATCCTAAGTCGGTTATTGGGCCTTTAAACCCATTTTATATGATTTTTGTAACTGAAAAAATTCATTTTTTATGCTTTACACACATATTACAACAAAATGGCTGAACAGATTTGAATATGACTTTATTCTTCGATTAATACATTTCCCGGTGAAGAAATTGATGTATCAATCATTATTCTGAGATTCTTATAACGGAAGTAATAAGTAAAAATATAATTATTTAAGATTTACATATTTCACAGGTATGCGTAGGTCATTGCAATCAATAGTCCACCAGTAGAGTGCGGGCACATCCATGTTTATCAAACAAAACTTTTTTTCTTCTCTCTTCTTTCTTTGGACTACTGTAGGTTTCTTATGTAATTATTTATTTGTCTTATATAATTTCTCAATGGAACATAACTGGAGTAGCAAGTACAAAAAAACATTCATTCGCGAGTTTTCGCTGTCAATAATACAACAGTGAATGAGGGAATTGGGTACATGTATACTTGCACTTAACGGATCTTTTTTTGTTTTTCTTTATTCTCAATTTGTATAAAATAAATAAAAAAATAAAACAAAACTGAAATATAATTTCATCACTTAATTCCATATTCACATATGGATTCTGAAAATATGTATACATACAGGGTGGCTGATGAATATTGCTACATTAAGAAACTCAAATAACTTTTTTTTCAGTGTATGGAATTTATTTTTCTTTTATTCATGTTAAAGCTCATTCAATTTTATTAAATATAGCTTAATTAGTTTTAAAAATAATGGAATTTAAATGCCGCCCCTGCTCGTTGATGCATGTGCGGCATCTTACCAAAAAGTTATTCATTACTGCTTGGAGAGTTGAGACAGGAATAGCCGCAATTGTTTCTCGAATGGATTGCTTTAGTTCATTCAAATTTGTTGGTTTTGCTTTGTAGACTTCCTGTTTGCAATAACCCCACAAGAAAAAGTCAGGTGCAGTAAGGTCAGGCGACCTGGGGGTCCAACGGAGTGTGGAGTTTCTGGATATCAGCTTATTGGGAAATTTTCGTCGCAATTCTGTCATAACAGGCCGGGCTATGTGAGGAGTTGCACCATCTTGCTGAAACCACACAGAGTTGAAAGAAGAAGATGCAATTCCGTCTCATGGAGTATCTGTGGGTTGGAAGCACTCCATATTCGACAATTTTGTTTGTTTATGTTGCCGTTTAAATCGAAATGGGCCTCGTCAGACATAAAAAGACAGTTCAACATGTTTCCGTCCTCTTCCACCATTTGAAGCATCTTCTGGCAAAATTCCAAGCGAATCGGCAAGTCTGCTGCGTTCAGTTTGTTGGCCATCTGAATTTTATATGGGAATAAGTCCAAATCATTGTGCATAATTGACTGCAATGACTGTCTGCTTATACCCATTTGAGCAGATTAGCTTCTTGTCGAAACTCTTGGATTGTTTTGTATGGCAGCAGCTACAGCAGCGATTGTTTCCTCCGTCCGAACTGAAGGGTTTCGATGGAAAGGCAAAAATTGTTAACAAGTCTCATTATGGTCCATCTGCTCGGAGGATTGCCGCCAAACGTGCGCCTATACTCTCTTTGAACCGAAACTACGGACTCCAGTGCGTGATAGCGGCGGACAATCCAAATTCTTGTTTCAGTGTCCCAGTTATCCATTTTTGTTAAATCTAAAAATCAATCTGCAAAATAAAAAAAAAATTAACTTAATTAATGGTTACGGCTTTCATCAGCTACCCTGTATGTATGTGTATTCAATTTGAGAAAAAAAAAAAAATTTATTGTATATCCATATGTACGTACTTCATGCACATATGTATGCATCTATTAAAGGACCCAGCAAAGCGGGTACATCCAGCTAGTAGATAATATAAACATTGGATATTTTCTTTAACCGATTTTGTTCAGTTTTTAGTAAAAATATTGAAAAAGGTATTTTTTTTTTTTAAAGTGAGCAGATTTAAAAAAAAGTGTACATACATAGATATCCGCATGTATTTCTCGGGGTTCTAAAAAGGTTATATGTATACTACATTTGATCATTACAGCTCAACATTTTTTAGATTTATTTTATTTCAATATATACTTACTTTATGTCCTGTATACCCTTGTTGGTCCTAAGGCCTCTACTACGCCTACGCGTCATCGTGTACGTGCCTCCTCCTTGACTGTTCTGCGTCATGTTCTCCTCGGACCGCCAAGTATTTTGCCATCCTGGGTCACTTTTTCGGAATTTGTGACCAATCCACTGCCACTTCCGTCGTTAGACTATTGGTTCCTGGTTTGTTCTCTGGTAAAGATATTCGTTAGAGATACAGTTGGGCCAGAAAATCCTTAAGATGTTGCACAGGCACCTATTAACAAACGTTTGATAGTATTAGTCACTCTCCACGTGCTGCACGGTTACAACGTTGGAGTAAAATAGCTTGGTGTTCAAACTGATTGCATTGCTTCGCCATATTATGGACAACATCCCGAACGCGGATTTTGCTTTGGAGATATTGTTGGCTATATTTCGTTCGGTTCCACCATCGGTCGAGATAATACTCTCATTGCATTATGATTACACCATTGCTAAGTCTAACTCTATGTTAGGATTTCTTAAACGAAATAGCAAAGTCTTGCGAGATGTCTATAGTCTTAAACCTATTGACTGCTCGTTGGTCAGACCTTATTTAGAATATTCCTCCATCATTTGGGATTCCCCGTATAGTGTTCAATAACTTAGGTTCGAAAGAGTTCAAAAGAATTTCACGAGATACGCTATACGTAAATTAAACATGTTTGATGAACTTCCTAATTATGACGAAAGATGCAAATTTATTGGCCTGCGAACCTTAAGTTTCAGGCGTAAGGCAACTGCTGTCATTTTTATCCGCGATTTAATTAATTATTATGTTAATTCACCGGAATTGTTTTTTCTTATAAATATATACATATGCTCCCCATAGATCTCTGCGGGTGAGAAATTTGCTTTTTGATAGAATGCATAGAACCAATTATGGTAGCAATGAACCAATAACTAGGTGCATACGCACGTTTAATGATCTTTGCAGCAAAATTGATGTTAACTTATCTCGAGTTGAATTTAAGAATAGCGTTTATTCATTGATTTTAGATTAATAACATTATTGTTTATTTGAAGTAGTCTATGAGATTTAAAATCGGTAGATGATCCTTAGTCGCGCAACAAAAAACAGTTGTGTAAAGCGATACTGAGAGTATGCATTGAGAGAACGTAGTGTTCTGTATGCTCTGTGATGGAAAAAAAATATCCTCTACTCCAAAGTGGTTGGTGTAGACTAAGGACTTGATCTAGCCCCAGTGAAATAATCGAGGGCTATCAAGTCGCATGATCGCGGCGGCCAATTGATGAACGCTAGCCGTGAGATGACCCAGTCGCCAAATTTCTCCTTCACCACTTCGAGCGTTGCGTCGCTTGTATGGCATGTAGCGTCTTGTTGGAACCACAGCTCGGATATATCGATGTTGTCGAGCTTCGGCCACAGAAAGTCGGTTAACATCGCTCTATACCGAGGACTATTGACGGTAACGGTGTCTCCTTCCTCATTTCGAAACAAATAAGGTCCGATGATGCCGCCGTGCCATAAACCTCACCATACACTCAATCTTTGTGGATGCATTGATGCTTGGTCGAACACTTGTGGATTGTGGTCGTTCCAATAACGGCAATTTTTTTTTTCAACATTTCCAGCGCCCAATTAGCGAACTCACGGCATTGTCTATGGTCGTCCGGCTTCAATTCTTGCGTCAGCACAATCTTATACAGATGTAGGCCCAAATCCAACTGCAAAATAAGCCTGGTTGACTCTCTGGCGATGCCCAATTCAGCTGATCGGTGCCGAATCGACATTTCTGAGTCTTCTTCGATACTGGCCGCTACGGCGGCTATGTTTTCTTTACTTCGCACCGATTTCTGTCTGGTTGGTGGCTTAAGGTCCAAAAGAGTATACTCACGCTCAAATTTGTCCACGGTGCGACAAATTGCCTGCGCACTGAAGCCATGATGTCGACTGACCTCACGATGAAATTCACGTTGCGTATTTACAACTGAGCCGGAATTTCGATAATATTTTTTAATAATTTCCGCACGTACGGGAAGCGTCAAACTTCGCATGATTAAATGGCAAACCTTACTGAATATTTTGACAGCTGGATGTCATTGGTAACTTTGACAGCTGCTGAAACATAACAATTGGAAAAAGTATTATTGATATCTGGTAACCCTTTACATCGTCAGCGTAGTCAAGATGTTTCAGTTCGGATGTAAGAGTCCATCGAATGGAGCTTTACTCAGAAAAGAAAAAAAAACACCAAAAAATAAAGCTTACGTAAAAATTAAATAAAAATAAAAACAACAATTAAGTAAACAAAAGAGAAAATTAAAACTATGGGATAATGAAAGTACTCTTAACAATACTATACATGTGATATTAACATGTAGCAAAAGACAAGATGGAATTATCCAAAAGCCCGAATAATAGAACGTAATTTCACTTCGAAACGCTTTTAAATTATTGGCTCTTTTCACGTAAGGTGGTGGTAATTTAGGCCCCACAAACTGGTGACATTTAAATAGACGGACGGATAATCAGGCAGACATAGTTAAATCGATACATATATGTACATACAAAGCTTTCGATGCTGATCAAAAGTAGATTTTCTATTTTTTTGTGCTGTTGCTCACAGTCAGGGTGAATATTATTTTGTAAATATTCTCCAATGTAGGACTTCTTGATTTTCTCTTCTGCGACGATCCAGTCCAATTTTGATGATTGGATTGAAATCGTTTCAGTGGAAAAAGCTATGTTTTAACTTCAACTTGCATGTGGTAAGGAGCAACAAAATCGAAACGAAATTGTTTCTAATATACAGCACTAGGGTACATTTTGGTGATGTGTATGCTGCTGTCGCCCTATTGTTATCTCATTTTTAACAAACCCTGAATCAGTCTTACAAATATCTTTTACGACCAATCTCCTGTCGATGTGCCAGGTACCACCGTTCTTCGCATTGAAGTAGAAAGACAGAGGCTATCTCGTCGACGATTGTATGTTTATGCATTGCTCTTTTCTAGACACTCAACAATCTGTCATATAATTTGTATAGAGAAATTAAAAGTCACCCTTCTAAAGCTTTAAGCTCCCAAATATAATAATAAGCTTCATTTAGGTGCACTTTAAACATTTATGAAGTAGCATCTAGAGAAAGTCGTTCAAATTTGGCCCAACTTAATGCATATGAGTGGAATTGTATATGAATTTATCGCAAATAAAATACCCAACCTAAGTGAAATATAAAATTTAAGCAAAATCATCAGAGCGATTATTGGAGTTGGGGTGGCCGTGGTGTAGTGGTAACATCATCGCTTGTCACGCTGTTGGTTCACGGTTCAAATCCTGATGTCAAGAATCATCTATTTATTTCGCATGAAATAAATAAAAAAGTCGATCAATTGCGAAAGCTAAGTCAACTCTACTGCGAAGGCATAACACTGGCAGTAGAGCGGTCATATGGCTGAAAATGCAACTTGAACGTGATGATGACATCAGGTGGACGGAAAAGAATACTGTGAATCATGAGCAACGACAAAAGAAAAACAAAAATGCTCTCCAGTTATCTCCAGTTAGCTACCCTTGGAGTTTACAGAAACTTAATACCATCTGAGTTTCAAACCACTATACTAAATCTTTCGTTCTCTCTCTCTCTCTTCTTCACAACGCCCGTGTCCTATAGTAGTATTCATATCCTCTTTGGCGCGCGCAAATAATAAAAAAAAAAAAAATTAAGATATGAAGGGGCTGAGACTGCAAGTGGTGTAAGTTAAGTGTTTTTACCTGTCCTGAATTTATATTCGAGCAAGGAAAGTATAGAACCGTGTTACAGTTCTCAAAATAAAATAAAGAAAGTTCAATGTTCAGGTTTTATTAAACTTTAAAGGTCATAAGTCTTACCTAAGTGGTGCAGAACAACATAAAACAAATCTAACATACATATGCATGTCTTTCTTTTCAGAACTGCCGCGGATCTTATTCAGCAATTGTCAAGTGTACTTATTGTCGCTCAGAGCATCAACAATCAGGGTAAGTTTTTTAAAAAAAAAGCTCTTGCTGTCCGAATACTCAATCAACTATAATTTCAGCAAGTCAAACGTGTGTAAAAAATGCGAACACAGCCTCAAGCAATATGGTAAACCCAGTGCCTGTGAATGCTGCAACATTGTTGCTGCCTTTGGCGGATCCAAGTGTCAAAGGTTTGTATTGAATCCTCTGTACCATGTTCTCTATTGCAAAAACAAAAGAAAAAAGAAATTATTGCTTACCCAAAGTTTATGGCCTTTTAAGGTGTGTTCTATATGCAAAGTCGTCCTTACCCAAATTGTTCCTACAAATTATATTTATATAATCGAATATAGTTTTGGTTTCTTTGAGTATAATGGAAAGAACAAACGAATTACTTTAGGGTCATAAACTTTTTTCTTAAATCAAATGGGATATTTCGATGAAAGAAAGCTTTTTTCTTTACCTTTTTGCAAATGGATCACTTGAGTTTGTAGATCAGTTAGTCTATGCAAAGCTTATGAACGCAAACATTTTCTCTTTACCTTTCTCTTCGATTATTAGGTGCACAAGCTACGAAGCAAAATATGGTCAACCAGTTACCTGCGATGAATGTAAACAGCGATCGGCATTCGATAAACATGACGAGAATAAAAAGGTGTGTGCGTGTATCTGAGATGGTGCATAAAAGAGCCGCACTAAAAAGCGTGTTACTGTTAACACATTCAATGTGTAAACATATAGAGCACTAATATTTTTTTTTTACCTGGCTTAACGTAGACATAAGTCATATTTTTGTATGTTTGCGTTCATAAGCAAAGAGAAAGAAGGACAAGAGATTTAATTGTAGCTTTTGATTGAATCGGCTTTTTTACTATTGTTTTTTTTTTTTTATTTTTAATTTCAGGTAAATGGGAAACTTTTGTGTTGGTTGTGCACCTGTGCGTATAAACGTGCATTAGTAAAGGCACATCAGGAGGGACGTTTGGCAAAGAAAAGGCCCCATGAGAAAACATACAAGGATAGTTCCAAGAAATCGCAACAATCGCGTTCTGATATGTCAAAGAATTCATCTGGCTTGGATATACCCGATAAGATCTCGCGTCAGAATGCATCATCTGGTGGTGGAAATGGTGGCGGTGGAGGGAGAGATATGGCATCTATTGCTCCCACAATTGCTCCAGCTGTTGTGACAATCGATCCAAATAGTTCAGACCACGTTGTTGCGATGACGCAGTTGAAGGAGCGTATTGCCAGTCTCGAGAGGAAGCTGGTTATGAAAGATAAAGATTTGCTGGAAAAAGACAAACAGGTTAGTTTAATGGTAAAGGTATCCAACAGCAAATTGTGCCTTGTTTATACTTTTACATGGGTCTCCTACTAACAAACTCTTTTACGTGTACTGAAGATAAAACCTTTGATAGGCATGGCAATTGATTAGGTAGTTTGCCCATTTATTTTGAGCATTCAGAAGAAAACAAGACTGTTTAGCTTGATCTCGGCGATGAAAGTTTTTATTAGTTCAACAAAATCAAAGGTAATTCTGTACAGCAGTTCCCCAACGCGAATAAGATGACCGAGGTCTGAAAAAATTGTTTTAGACTGATGTGCACAAATAATTTTCTTACGACGCACAGCGTCCTATAATGTAACACGACTCAACTAAGTTATGTACTTAACTCAACTCTAAGACAACTGAACATTTTCTTTGCTATTACGGAACACAACTTTTTTCAATACAGTTAATGGAATTATTTGTCCACTTTTGATAGCGCCGCAACCGAGTTTAACGTCACAATATGAAATAAATATCCTGAAAGTTGAGGTAGATTTTTCAGTAACAACCAAACTACAACCGAAGTTGTGTTCTATAATAGGGGTCTTAATTTAACATTCTAGAAAGATAACCATAACTTCGTGATAAATTACTGGAGACAGCATGCTGGGGCCTGTCTTGAATCTCGTGCGACAAATTCTGCGTATGCAAACTTCCGTATCGAATAGAAATGTATATTCTTGAATCCGGATGGAACTTAGTTTCCACATATAACTTTTTTTTCCAACTTTCAAATGAATTAAAACTATAGTCAACTACGGATATAAGGTACCCGATTATAACGAAGCTTCGGTTGTAGCGCACTGATATTGTTGGACCCTTGACCACAATAGTTTTAAAAATTGTCAGCTATAGCGAAAAATATTTTATTGGTTCCTTGAAGTTTATTATCACCGAAGTTCATTGTATCTATAGCAATTCGTTTTAAAAATTCGATGAGTACATATACCTATGTCAGCTTTTACACAGCACGACAAAACTCAGGCTGACACATGGTTGTGAGGGAACGGGTGAAAAAAGTACTTGGGTTAGATTGACTCTCGCGTTTTTTCGTTGAAAATCATGTTTTGTAAGAGTACAACACGAGTTCAAAGGGAATAACGAAAAATCGGCCGATACCGATTAAAAATTGACTATATATTTAAAAAAAAAAAGTCAATAGTTACGATGGTATGTATGTAAATGGAAAATGTTATATGAGGAGCTCGTAGCAGTTGTTACAAATGTTACCCACCAAAGGGCAAAATAAATGGGGCAATGTATCCGACATGGACTAAGGTCAATGTGTATTTTTCTAAGTGATGTTAACAATGGCACCTGCAACCATAACTTATAAAGCTGAAACGCAAGCCATCAAGACTGGCACCTATGAACCCAAAAACTGAGTCAATCAGTGGTGGAGACTTATTCGCTAAGAGTCAAGTTAAGCAGACAGCCCCGAAAGCTCAACTCACTGCTGAACCCAGAAAGAAGTCTGTTGATACTGTTGCTCCCAAAACTGAAAGGCCACACTTGGCTATCAATCCCAAGTTAGCTGCTTTTGTTGAACTCAGAAAAGAAAACTGAAGTTGTTGAAACTACTGATGCTGCTGCTGGCAAGGGCAGTGTCACCAAAAGCAGTTCGTTTGAGGTGAATAAGTACACAAGAAGGATTTACACTAGTATTGCCAACATCATGGGTATGACGTGACTTTCAAAAATAAAGGGTGGTTAAGTTTTAATGGCCGATGTTGATTTTGAATAAAACACAAATTATTTAGGAAATTACTGTCATTTCTTTTTATTATGATAATATTGGTATGGTTCAATTAGATATGGAAAAAAATATCGGCCAAATGGCCGCCGCGACCTCGGCGGCACACCTCCATCCGATGGTCCAAATTTTCGATGACGCTGAGGCATAATTGAGGTTCTATGCCGTTAATGTGCCGAATTATCTCACCCTTTAGCTCTTGAATTATTGCTGGCTTATCGACGTATACCTTTTCTTTCAAATAACCCCAAAGAAAGAAGTCCAACGGTGTCAAATCACATGATCTTGGCGGCCAATTGACATCGCCACCACGTGAGATAACACGGCCATTGAATTTGTCGCGCAAAAGAGCCATTGTTTCGTTAGCTGTGTGGCAAGTGGCATCATCCTGTTGAAACCACATATCGTCCACATCCATATCTTCCAATTCGGGCCATAAAAAGTTCGTTATCATCTCACGATAGCGAACACCATTCACAGTAACTGCCTGACCGGCCTCATTTTGGAAAAAATACGGCCCGATGATGCCGCCAGCCCATAAACCGCACCAAACAGTCACTCTTTGTGGGTGCATTGGTTTTTCGACAATCACTCTTGGATTATCATTCGCCCAAATGCGGCAATTCTGCTTATTGACGAATCCACTGAGGTGAAAATGTGCCTCATCACTGAAGATGATTTTCTTCGAAAATTGATCATCCACTGCTGCCATTTCTTGCCACCATAGTGACCATTGACGACGCTTGAAATGGTCAAGAGGCTTTAGTTCTTGAGTCAATTGCACCTTATAAGCGCGTAAATGCAAGTCTTTATGCATAATGTTCATCAACGACGAGCGTGAGAGGTGCAATTGTTGGGCACGACGACGAGTTGAGGTGGACGGCTCTTCAGCCACACTATCGCGAACAGCAGCAATATTTTCTGCAGTACGAGCTGTACGAGCATGCACTGGTGTTTTCACATCTCCTACAGACCAGGTTTGCACAAATTTTTGCACGATTTTTCCGATTGTACGCACATTTGGACGATTAAATTGACCGAAAGAATCACGAAATGCACGATATCCATTTTGATTTGAACGCCCATTTTCATAATAAGCCTGAATAACTTTAACGCGTTGCTCGATTGTGTATCTTTCCATGGTTCAAATTGAGTTAGTCTGAAATTGAGAAATGTCAAATGAAATGCAGAAAAAAAACTTGACGTTTAGGTGTGGTTCACATTCAACATCGGCCCTTAAAATTTAACCACCCTTTATATCAGAACTCGCTTAAAGTTTAACGACAATTTAGGACACAAAATAATTTAGTCCTAGCACATGCAAAACCTGTGCCAAGTAACGATCAGAATTGGTCTTAAACTGGGTGTGAATATTTTGTGAGACCGAAGTGCAAGATTCGTTTACCCTTTATACTGGAATATACACTGTCGGACAAAATAAAGTGCAAAACTAAACTTAGAAGCATTTATTACTTTTTAAAGAGTATTGGATTATTTGCAAAACTCAACCGAAAAAAAAATATAACCCAGTATTTAAAGAAAAGAAAATGAATGAAAGAAGACAAAATAAAGTGCAATGGTAACATCATCGGTTCGAATCCTGATGTCAATAATCATCTATTTATTTCGCATGAAATAAATAAAAAGTCGATCAATTGTGAAAGCTTATGTCAACTCTACTGCGAAGGCATAACACTGGCAGTAGGGAGGTCATATGGCTAAAATGCAACTTGATCGTGATGATGACATCAGGAGGACGGACAAAAATACTGTGAATCATGAGCAACGAAAAAAGCAAAAACAAAACAAGCTCCCCAGATATCTGAACAGCCACCCTTGGAGTTCACTGAAACTTAATACCAGCTGAGTTTCAAACCAACTACACCAATCTCTCTTTCTCTCTGTCTCTTCCCCTTTCCTCAAAACGCCCGTATCCTAAAATTAGTATAAGGGTATTCATAACCCATTTCATAAAATAAAAAAAACATTAAATATTCAAAATTCAGCTTTCAAAATGAAAAAAAACTTAATATCTAGTGGCTCCTTGTTTATTCTGAATTACTGCCGCAAGACGCTTGGGCATACTGGATACCAGATTTTTCAGCGTGTCTCCTGAAATTTTCTCCCATTCAGAGGATAAGATTCGACGATAAGATTAATGGAATCTTCCCATCCAAAATGGACCAAAGGTGCTCAATTGGGTTAATGTCTAGGGCCTGTCCAATACATCAACAATTTTTTGGGTAAAAAACTGGTTAGCTGCTTTGCTCGTATGCTTTGGGTCGTTATCTTGTTGAAAAATATAACTTCTCAAGGACATTCTAGAGGCAGAAGAAGCTAAATTTTCTCTGATAATGTTAACATAAGTTAGACCTGTCATTTTGGTATCGATTTTGACAAGATTTCCAACGCCGCTAATGGAGAAACAACCCCAGACCATTACAGACCCTCCTCCGTGTTTTTGTGTTTTCTGTATGAACCTTTAGCTCAGTCTTTCAGAGGGTCTGCACCAAACTCGCTTTCTGTTTTTGGGATTTTTTAGCTCAAATTTGACTCATTGGACCAAATTATACTTCGCCAGAATGTTTGCGGCTAAATACTTTTTTGCGAAGGCTAGGCGTTTTCGGATGTTGACTGTACGAAGCATAGGCTTTTTCTTCGCAAAAAAGTTGTTTAATCCGCTTTCTTGGAGTCACCTTTGCACTGTTATACTTAATTGTTAATCTTCTTTAATACCCCTTACCGAAGAATATGAGTTTTTCCTGGCCTCAGTTTTGATTCGTTGGTCTTCGGTTGCTGTGGGCTTCCGCTTCCTTCCGCAAGAGCTCTTGAAACTGGCAACTTCCCTCGTTTTTCAAAGTTAATGCAGATCTTCCTTACCCCAGAAATTAGCAATTCATATTTTTGTGCCAGTTTTTGAAATGTCAAGCCACTTTGACGGTCCAAAACTAGCAGTTTCTTCTTTTAACTAATAGGACTTTGAAAATGAATCGACTGCTTTTGCACTTTATTTTGTCCGACAGTATATGGTAGTCTTTGTGTTGGTCTTATCCATGTCATTGTTCGCAACAGTT
The DNA here is from genome assembly GCA_963082735.1 of Pocota personata. NCBI lineage: Eukaryota > Metazoa > Arthropoda > Insecta > Diptera > Syrphidae > Pocota > Pocota personata. Next base: position 65,910,150 of record OY720431.1, on the reverse strand, counting down.
CAGCTTTAAAGCTAATACGAACTGTGCCAATGTATCAGCTCTTACGTTGATTCTTTGTCTGCCAAGAGTACAAGCACATGAATTTAATATGAGTGACAAGGGCGAAGACCTATCGGTCTATTGTACTTCAGATAAAATCCGCACCATTCGCAGGAATTTCATTCACATCCGAAGGTCCAGATCTTCTTTTAAAGGAGCATCCGTTTTGGTTTCTCCTGAATAGATCCGACTTCAGAGATCTCGTTCAATAGAGACAAGTCTGTATAAAGGATCTATTTTGGAAAAAAAATATTCACAAACGCTGTGTTCAAATGGATGCTTATCTTCGGCAAGCGATGTTGTTACCCACAGGGACAGCAAAGTCGGGTAATAAACACTAGTAGGGTATGGTCTCGAGCATTTTATCATTCATTGAATTCAAATAAAGAATTCGGATGTAGTCACAAAAATTATATTTAATTATTTTAATGAATTCCAACTTAGTTTCCTTAAATACAATAAACAAAGCAACTAACTCCACAAATTCAAAATTTGATAGTTCTTCGGTGGGCCATTATTCAATCAAGTTATTTCCCACAGCCCCATAAGCACATCGTTGATTACTGTCAAAGCCAGATCCTCAGTGAAGAGATGTCATTGTGCAAAAATTCACCACTTTGGCCGTCATTCTAGGCATTCTGTCGATCAGCTTCTTAATAGTTTCCAATGTTATTGATCTCCAGGCTACTTGAAGGATCTCCCAAAGTTCGTCTTTCGATGTTGTACACTGTCTTCGAACCTCTCTGTCAAGTTCGTCCCAAAGCAGCTCTATTGTATTGAGGTCGGATGATTGGGCGGGCCATTTCATATTTTCCAGTGTTCCTTCTGGTTCTTCTTGGTTCACGTATCATCGACAAAGCTTGGAAGAATGTTTCGGATCGTTATCTAGAATTAATGTGAATCCAGGGTCTATTAATCAAACACCCGATGGTAAGGTATGTTCTTCTAATATTTGTATGTACTTCTCCATCGATGCGGGCGAGGTCTCTAATATCGGCGGAAGAGAAACATCCCCAGACTATTATTGAATCACCGCCATGCTTGATTGTTGCGACCATTCATCTAGGAAGCATCTTTTTTTCAGCAGACCGTCGAACATAAACTCTGCTTTTTTGATTGACTTTCGATCAGTCGGCTGATGTCCATCCCTGGTGCTGTCTTCCCCAATCTAGCCGCTTGACTTTGTTTTGAGGTCGTAGCAAAGGTTTTTGTACTGCTACTCGACTGTGAAGGCCTGCGACAGCTAAATGCCTTTTTGTCGTTACTGATATCTGATTTTAGTGCGAAGAGTTAAACTCTACACTGATTTCGGGAGCTATAAGCCGTCGATCCCTCTTGCTTATTAATTTTATATTCTGGTCCTCCTGTTTTGATCCTAAGTTAGGCCTTCCGCTTATCTTCCGAATCTTAAGAGTCGATGATTCTTTAAAGCGACGTATGGTATTGTGCACTGTCGACTTCGATATTTTAAGCTTATCTGTAATACCACGCACTGAATGACCTTCTTTATGCAACGTTTTCCTTATTTTTTTTACTCTTTACCGGTTAACTTTAAATATTGAAGTTTCAAGACTAACTGGCGCCGGAAGAATACGCAACCTCTTTTCAAAGTTAGAAAACAAGCCTAGTTTTCTCATCGGGAGGGAGAAATGCATCAATTCAGAAAAATATGATGTACTTCTGAAGAAACTCCCCCTTCTAGCAATTCCTAGGGACGATAGTATCAGGAAATTTAACTTTGATAAAAAATTCCGTACAAAGTTAAGTAACAAAAAAACTTGGAGCAATGAATCCATAATATACAGATTGTGTACCACACAATAAAGTGGTATACGGACGACTCGAGAACTGAAGAAGGAACAGGGGCAGGTGTATTTGGGCCAAAAACAAAGTACTCTGAACCTATGGGCAAAAGTACCAGCATCTTACAAGTTGAAATATACGCTATAGATAGATGTGTTCAATTCATCCTCGACAGAAGATACAAAAATTGCGACATAGCAATATTGTCAGACAGTCAAGCCTATCAAGGCTTAATGAAATGGGTAGCAGTAACAGGGTAACCCTCTATTGGATCCCTGGCCACACTGGAATAAAGGGCAACGAAGAAGCAGACTCCTTGGCAAGGCAAGGAGTATCAGAATCCATTATTGGACCTGAACCATTCTGTGGAATAGGAAGCCACACTATACGCAAAGAATTCAGGAAGATGGAAAAAGAAAACAGGGCAAGAACTTGGGTCAATACTCCACGTCAGAGGCATGCTAAGAAACTTCTGGGACACTACAACTGGAAGAGATTCGAAGCGTGCATCTGCCTTAACAAGAATAACCTACGTATCCTAACAGGCTTCCTAACGAGGCACTGTAAACTCGGGGAGCATTTAAGGAAACTAGGTATAACAAACGAAGGCCTTTGCAGATTCTGCAATGAGGCCCGTGAGACTCCAGAACATCTTCTGGAGTCATGTGGGGCATTGACCCATAAAAGACTGAAATGCTTGCGCAAGTACCAACTATCAGATCAGGATATACCAACCATAGATCCATTTCTCATTCTCAGATTCCTAAGAGAAACTGGATTAGAGAGGATACTCTAGAGTGAACTATCCTTGCCAAGGCAAAGAAAGAGCGTTTGAACCTCGATAACAATTCTGAATGAATTATATTCTGAGGGAAACTCTAATGAGGGAATAAACCTCTCCTAGGCAGGGGGCACAATAGACCATTAGGTCCCAGTGCAAGTTAACCCTACAGAAATAATAATAATAACCTGTTTTGAGATGTAATAATGTCTACTATCGACTCTAACAGGAATCGAAAGAATTTTATTTATTTAAATTCTGCACAGATAGATAAATGTATAATTGTATAAAAAATGGTTTATCCGGAAACTTATGGACGGCAGTGTATGAGGGTGGGTCAATAAGTCCCTGAAAAATGAAATAAGGAACACTCTTCGGTATAAAAACATTTTATATCCAACGTTTCTCCAATTTTTTGATGCCCCCCAAATAATACGTTTTCTCGAGCCCCTCAAAATAAGCGTTTGTTTCAGCGATGACCTCTTCATTCGACCCAAATCTCTTACCTCCGAGCCATTTCTTCATGTTTGGAAACAAGAAATAGTCGCAGGGGGCTAAATCTGGGGAATATGCTGGATTAGGGAGGAGTTCGTAACCTAACACATGCAATTTTGCCATGGCGACTGCGGACTTGTGCGCCGGTGCGTTGTCCTGGTGAAAAAGAACTTTTTTCTTCGCCAAATGCGGCCGTTTTTGCTTCAAATCGGCTTGGAATCGATCCAGCAGCTCTGCGTAATATGCGCCAAAAAAACTGTCGTCATGACCTTGTTTGCTGACAAACTCGTCTTGGCCTTCTTCGGCTTCGATTCACCAGGAGAAGTCCATTATCCACTGTTATGAAACGGCGCAAAAACTCAGCCGAGTTTTCTTGGAACATCGCCAAACACACCTTTGAAGTTGTCAAACGAATGCGTTTGTTTGATTGTGAGCAAACGCGGCACCCATCTTGCAGAAAGCTTTTTCATGTCCAAATATTTATGTAAAACCGAAATCACTGAGCCATGTGATAAGCCTGTGGCCCCTTCAAGCTCGCGCGGATTGTCCATTATCAAACCTTGGATTTTGTCGACCATTTCTGGTGTGGTGACCTCAATTGGGCGACCAGAACGTTCGGCGTCACTTGTGCTTGAACGACCGTACCGAAATTGAGTAAACCAGTGGTGAATGGTTTCAATCGATGGTGAAGAGTCCCCATAATATTTGTCAAGCTTTTGTTTGGTTTGCGTGATAGTTTTTTTTTCGCAAAAATAGTGTTTAATGAGCACTCGAAATTCACTTTTTTCCATTTTAACGAAAATGCTAGTAGGCGTCTATATAAAATGGCTGCCACAACAAAACTATTTGACAGATCTGTCTGAAAATTTGGGTGCGTTCTTTTGAAAGATGATTCTTGACAAAAAAAATTTAAGGTGACGACACAATTTGTGTTAATTTTCAGGGACTTATTGACCCACCCTCGTATATGTCTGTTTGTTCTTACTTGGGTTGCTCGAGAACCACTGAAGAAATTTTGATTGTCCTGATACGTACATAGTAGGTATGTATCGTAGTTCGTCAAAAAATTATCAAAATGGGATGGAGTGACAGTAAGCTGTGGGGAGTTTTAAAAATCTTCGAATCATTCTTCTCAAACATGTAACTGATGAACCACTTAACAGATTTTGATGAAATTTGGGTCTTGAGGTAAACAATTTATGTTTGTCTTTAAATCATCAAAATCGGATGAAGCAGAAGTAATATACATATTGAGTTGTGATTTTTAACCTTACCTCTGCCAATTTTTTTCAAAAACGACTTGTGCCAGAAGACAACAAATCTTCAATTTGTTTCCAGAGATTTCACCTTTGCCTTAGTTATTGAAGTTTCTTGTTATACAATTTTTATCCAAGAAATTATTTTCTACATATTTGAGTTCCTTGGAAGTTCAACTTCAACATGATATGCCGCGCATGTTGGAAACATTTGATGTACACTATGTATGACCTCAAAAGACCCTCAAGCAAATATTTTTTTATAATTTGTTAATATTATTGGTCTTGTAGTACTAATGGTGTGACATACTGATGGACAAACAGACACAATGTTGAATGCGATAGATCCATATTTCAAAACAGCTTTCAAAATCCTCTTTTTGGAGCTTTTCGATCTCAACATTGACTGCATTAATAATTACCTCATTAGATGTGAAGATTTTTCCCTTCAAATCTTTTTTTATTTTCGGAAACAGCCAAAAGTCACACGGCGCTAGATCCGGAGAATAAGGTCCTGGGCGAATTTCATTGATGCCCGAGAGCGCAAGAAAGTTGTTGTTTTTTTCAGCAGTGTGCGCAGAGGCGCATTGTCGTGGTTCAAAAAGTAGCGGTGCAGCTCCGCTTTTTGTCGGTGTCCTAGTAAATTTTGGAAAACTTGTGGTAAGCAAGTTTCAGTATACCAATTAGCAGTGACTGTCTGACCAGTTTTAAGCGGGATGACGGCGACCATTTTCCACATGGTGAAGTACATCGACATCATAATTTTTATCGCTGTCTTTTGTTGTTTGGCCTTTACTGGAGGATTTGCACCTTCTGGGCTCCATACCATGGACTGCTGTTTGGTTTCCGGGTCGTACTTGTAAAACCAAGATTCATCACCTGTAACGATCTTGACTCTCCATTTTCAAACTTATCCCAGGAAATATTGAGCAAAACGAACACGAGCCTCTTTTTGCTCTCCATTCAAAATTTTTGGGACCCATCGAGCGAATATTTTTTTATTCGAATATTTCAGATGATAATTTAAAATTCGTTACACAGCCATGACATTCAAGCCCAGTTCATCCGCTATCACCTCCTGTGTCATCCTGGTATCTTCGTCAGGATTTGGGCCGACCTTCACGAGATTCGTCCTCCACAGAAAAATGGCCAGTCTGAAATCTTCGAAACCACTTTGAAATAGTAACAAGAGATGGTGCATTTATTCCGTATGCATTTTGGCATTCGTGCAGAATTTTGACTGGCGTGAGTTGACGTCGAAATCCGAAGAGAATGGTAAAATTAATTTCTTCCTGTGTTGTCGGTGGAACTTCAACCGAGCTTTCTTCACTAATTTTTCTCTTTCTCGTCTCCATTTTTACCAATTGTTCTGAAATTTGAAAATAAATATTGTCAGATTATAAACTACAGAAATGGATCTCTAAAAAAAAAAAAAAAAAACTACTAAATTGCCACCAACTAAGCGAATTTTTGTTAGTCCCCACGTATTTTGCTCATACTGAAAAATATGATTTTTTTGTTTAATTTGTGACGTATTGTACTTATTTTGTTATCTGTTAAACATTTGTTTGTAATTTTCGTTATAGTTAACCGAGCTGAAGGGAATAAACTTTGAAAAGGAAAATGAAATGCGCAATAAGCTAAAGGAGAATGATAGAATACATGACATGAAAGTCGACCAACTAAACCAGAGAATAGCAAATTTACTGAAGGAGGTGGCCACTCTAAAAAGGGTTAGCAAGAAGAACGGTACTGCCGGAGGTGTCAAAGAAAAAGATAAGGAGATTGTTTCCGCAAAGGACAGTGGAGGCTCTGGAACAGACAGTCCGTCAACGAATTAGTGAAATTAAATACTTACTTGTACTATGGTTTATTAAAGTTATTCTCTTGCTGCATCATCAGCATAGATTGAAATTCGTTAGATTTATTTATCGAACAACATTGTTGCCTGAGCTCTGTGCTAGAAATTGATTTATTTTCATAACTTAATTTCAGTCATAAAATATAGAAAAAAAAAAAGAAAAAAAAAACAATAAAAAATCATCTAATGACACTTACTATCTAAGAGTTTCGTCGTAGATAGTGTTCGCATTAGTTACCCGCTGTAGCGTAATTGTAATTTTTTTAAACTAATTTTTTATTTACCACTGTAAATAAAATTCATTTGACAAAATATTAACGTTTGAGATCAAGGCATACAGAACTATAAGGTAATTTTACTGGTGGGGATTTTCATTTACGTTACAACTGCGCATCTGCGTCCCGTGAAGGGCAAATTCATACAAACCAAAGTAGAACAAAACGAAATGACTCCCGATATTTGTTAAATGGAATTTAATATTCTCCGATGTTAAGGTTAACCTTGCTTCCCCTTTAAATATATAGGTCGTAGGCTTACTGTTGGAATAAGTGCGAGAAAAATCTTCTTTCTCTGTAGTTAATACTTACGAGTTGATTTGGATTAGCAGACTTTGCTTCTCAACTCTTCAAATATAAAACTACTTTATACGTAACTTCACAAATGGATGCGCAATATATTACCTTCTAGTTCTGTACATCTTGGTTTGAGATAATAATTTATTTCGTTTGATTGCTTTATTCTAAAATACTACAACTAAGCTAAATTCAACTTCAGGTGAGTAAATTCCTCAGTGCGGTTTTGGCTTGTGACCGTCAACGTAGAAATTTCTAGTTGCCTTTGGTAATTCTACCTCAATACCCTCTAGGTCTTTTGTTAGGATGATTTGACATCCTAGGCGGGAGTTTTGTTTCAGGAATGGAGCCATATCTAAAAGATCATCCTCTTTCTCTTCTGCTTCTGGAAGTTTCTCTAAGAAATCATAATGAACATAGACATGGCACGTTGTACAAGCTAAAGATGCTTCGCAGGCACCTACATTTAAAGGAAGGATACTATAATCTCCATTCAGTTTAGTATGGACTGCTCACCTTCCATTTCTATTCCATGTCGATGAGCCAAGTAGAGAATGTTGTCACCGACTTTTCCTTTTACCAGAGTCCGTTTTCCGTCCTTGTCGATGTATGCAATATTTACTCTATAAATAAAGAGAGTTTTCATTTATGCAAAATTAAATGTTATGTATTAAATAACGTTACATTTCATCATCGGATTTTGGGTCTTGCCATTCGTAATCGCCGTGACGGAGAGCTGAAAAAGTTTGCAATGATTTTAGTATTTCGCAAGTGATAACAAATGAACACATACTCTTCGTTGTCTGAAACCATTTCCGCGGCTGGTATTGCTTCATGCATGGAGAATTTTCAGAAAGTATTTTAGTTGGAAGACGAGCACGGCGTAAAAGTAAACAAAGCATTTTTGATAACTTCTGCCGCTAATAAGGAATTTGACGTTTCACAGGTGCAACAAATCAGCTGATTTATGCGGGATGTGTTCAAATTTTTAAATTCAAGAGTGTGTTCAGAAAGCAAGTGTCACACGTTAAACCGCAGAACAGGATGCTTCTGTTCCGATCCGTTACGGTGGTTTCCAAGAGTTGACAATTTGACAGCCTTTATATTCTATTGGGTTTTGTTGAAAAGGTGTACATAATGAATGTGAGGGATGAGTAGTGACTTTTTCCATAACTTTTTAACCTTTTGACGTAGAACGCTGAAATTTGAGCCGGAGTTGAGTTTTATTAAGCACAGCTCTAAAGTAAAACTTTGAAAAAAGAGAAAAAAGAGTGAGCTTTTTTTGTGAGTTTTGTTATAGAAAAATACTTAGAAAATTATTTGGCAACATCTTTCTTCCAATGTTGTACAACATGTTAGGATGTTAGGGTAAAACAGCAAGAATAATAGATATTTCAATTTATTTTTCATATGCGCTCTCCTTTCTTGACAGAACATTTTAGGAAAATTCTTTTCCATCCTTACATTTCTAAATGGATTTTAATTTATCCGGAACCTAGGTAAATGAAGCACTTTCATGTTTAAAGGCGTTTTGTGATTAAAGACCTTAACTTCCCAACACTTAACAGACTTGGATTTTTTTTAGTGCAAAAAGGAATGTTTTCCATTCAGAATGCAAAACAAAAAACAGACGGACGTCTTTTTAAATTTATTTAAACAAAGGTTTTTAACAATTTCTAACCGCCGAACAGAATGTTTTCGATCGGTAAAAGAACTGCACATAATGTCTTGCGGTCCAATCCGGCAATTTATGCCTTGCCATCACTAAAAATAGGCGAAAAAAGCTAAATTACAAATGTAAAATTAATAATTGGACCTTTATCCAATGTTTTAGCACATTTATGGCACTTATTGTGTACGCAGTCAAACAAAAATAGTACATTAACGAAAATGGTTTGATTGTTTTGTGTAAACATAACCTCAAGTCCTTTGTTGTGGGTTAGAATTGTATAAGTTATTCCCTACAATACAAAGGTCGACATTTGTGATCCGACCCATTCATTGTGTGAAGTTTTTAGCAAAGCCTTGTAACATGTATATATATATATATGGGTTGCCAAATTTTCAAACTTTTTGGAACCCCTGAAAAGGACCGGATCGGAAGTATTCTGCTCTGCGCTTTATACCGTTTTTATACATCGGTTTTAGTTTTTGCGGGCAAAAGTATTCAGGTGTACTGGTCAGTTGAACATTTCCAAAATGTTCAACTGGCTTGCTAAATTAGGCCACAGGAAATAATACTTGTTACAAACCAAAATAGATAATCCCGCTCAGCTCACTAATCGCGATCAGGAAGTTGGTCTGCCAATCAATAGCTTAAAACAAGATGAGTGCGTAGTGGAATTGGCTTAGGCCTAAGACGGCTCACAGAACGAGCTCAGCTATTTTAAAGTTTTACTTTTTACTAATCAAAATTTGAGAAAAATAAACTTTTTGCTAAGCCAAACTATTTGCAAAATTAAGACCCATTTCAGTCAATACTTATTTGAACAGGCTTTTCTATAATATACACATTAGTATGTATTAAAAAATAGTTCAACATCAATCTTGGCCTGTTACGGGTATAAGGCTCCAAAGGAACGAATTAAATAATGCCCTCAAAAATGGGATATTCTTCCGTAGTGAAATAGGGCCTCATTTTGGGATCTTACAGAACTGTGCACTTTTTCGTTTCTTCATTCATTCTATTCTTTTCACAGAATAAATAAAGACATATGTATGTATACCCAAGAAATTGTTGCTGTCATTTTCCTACATTCAGCGCCCAATTGCATACAGATAGTTGCGGAAACGCTTGATAAATGATACAGCAAATTGGACTCACTGTGAGTCTTTTATTTTGTGTTCACTGGAAATTTTCTCACTGTTACTAATATATTACACTTTTATACGTCGGGACTAAATTTTCTAGAATTCTAGAAGAGAAAACGATTTAAAATTCTTAAAAATGATAAGCAAAATGCAGATTTGTGTCCTAGAAAAGTAAACCCTATTACTCAGCTCTAGGCATCCACGTGGAAAAACAAACTGGAGACCCGATTTAATTTATTTCGTTCGAAAAGGCATTAAAATAAATGAAGAAAAAAATTAAATAAAATAAATATACGTTAATATTTGTTTTTTTTTTCTTAGTACGTTTATCATCAGTTTAGATTATCAATTTATTAGCGAAATTGTCGAACTTCAGACACGAGTGTGGTTAATAAACTGTCGTATCTGTTTACACTCTTTTAAATAGTTCGCAGAAGTAATTGCAACCGCGTTTAGATTAACGACACAAATCATGAGCAATTTGTATCTGAAGAAAACTGAAGAAAAGTGTTGTCAATAAATGTCTAATACAATTTATTCACAAAAGTAGAAACCTGTAAACTTATTTGCTGTAAACTTAATTACTTTATTTGCATTTATCAGGAATATGCGAATTGTCAAAATACAAAGAGAATTTAAATATTGGAGCAATATTATTGAATCTTGTATACCAAGGTGTTTGACAATCTTTTGGGTACAGCATTTGTTTTCAATTGTATTGCATGGTGTATACACGGCTTATATAAACATAAACAATACTTCTAAATTACATAATTCTAAATGAACTAGAATGCAATAAAACCCATGCAGAAAATTGCAATCTGCATTTGATTTATTTTGGTGTACAATGTTTTAGAAAACGAAAACGTTCTTAAAAGGGAATAACCAAATGCAGATAAGAAAACTATATTAGCTAGCTCTAGGCATCCGTCCAAAGAAAAAAAACTGGAGAGGAGATTAAATCAAGTTTCATTCGAACAGCATATTAGAACTAATAATTGAACTTTATTTTTTTTTATGGTTGCGCCAAGGGATATGTAATCTTCATAGCCCACGCCTACGTACTAAACCATATCCTCGAACACTTCACCCACACTCCCCACGGAATTGCCATTAGATACTTACTTCGCGGGGCTGGTTAGCCTTTTAGGCAGTGCTCTGCTCTCCGACGTTCTCTATTCTTAGCATTTCGAATCTCCCGAGTTCGATCTGGATTGTGGTTACAAATCCATTCACTTCGTGCCACATTTCTTCGAACCGGATCATATTTTCAGTGAGCTGTCTGGGGTCTGCAAGGATGGACAGTGAAATATCACGTGTTCTGCGTCTTCTACCTTGCTATCGCAGTACGGACAAAGTGGAGAACTGTCCTGCCAGAATCTATGCAGATACTTTCTGTATCCAACGTGAACAGTTAGGAACTGTGGGATGTCGTAGTCCACCTCCCCTTTTTTTCTTTTCACTTAGGTTTCTGTGTTGGGGATAAGTTTCTGTGTCCATCTTCCTCTCGTAACGTTATCCCACTGAGTTGACCCTTTTGCCATTGTGACCGTCCTTTCCTCCATTCTAATATTTTTTCCTTGCTGTCCGATTGGCGAGATTTTTTTAATGTATACTAGTTTCATTTCGTCGACTAGGATGTCGATGAGCACCATGCTAGCTACGACACATGACGCCTCCTCTGACATTCTATAGGCGCAGATTGTCCTTAGAGCACTGAGTCTATACACTGTCGATTTCTAGTGTACAGTAGTCCTGAGCTTACAACTCTGGGCAATAAGACTCTATAATTATATATGGGTCCGCCGATGTTTAGCAGTATCCTCGCTAGCGATGATTGTAGGATCTACGCCTTTTCCAAAATACTCTTAAAGTTTAGCTTATTGTCGATCAATACACCTAGGTATTTGATCGCCTGTTTAGATTGTATCACTTGGTTTCCCACGCGCACGTGCATGTATTCTGCAGTTATTTTATTTTAAACACTGTCAATAATTGCAGCACTTACACTATAACACTGCGTTAACATAATACACCTATTGTGACATTAACGCAATTACGAAAGTCGTTTCTTTCTCAATTACTTAATGACGTTTTTACGATATGTTTTACGATATGTTGTGCTAGCAAAAGGAATTATTTACATTTTTTTTAAAACTGTCGATAAATGCAGCACTTACAGTATAACACTGCGTTACCATGTATATTTCAACTCTAGTACTTTTTCGAGTTGTCAAATATGTCAAGATTTTTTTTGACAGTGAAGGATCTGGCATGAGTTCCTTTCCTTGTGAAAATCCCAAAACAGAAGTTTAATTGCATAAAAGTGGAATATTTGTAGCGCTAACGGTAGAAATATGTCTTCCTTAACTCGCCTAATTGAGCACAACCTGCGTTGTTCAACTTCAAAATATTCGGTGCATCAAGTACGGCTATTGTCATCACAGTCCCCAGAAAATCCGTCTTTCGATGCGGAAGAAGGTTACAATTGATTTTTATTACAATTTCCTAGTTTCTAACTTAAATTGCTTACAGAATTCCGTGTGTTGAACCTACGTGCAATCAAAAATGTACAAACGAAACGAAAAGCATTCAAGAGGGACCCAGTTCCCCCTCCCCGAACTAATAAAATGGCAACAGATCAGGACTGGACAGCAGTGTGGCCAGGTCCAAGATCATTTCATCCCGCAACAGTACCCCTACCAATTAGACAGGGCTTCACAGAAAAGGGTGCTCCAGCTCCATCAAAATATGGAAATGCTGAGCTGATGAAAATTCCCAATTTCCTTCACTTGACGCCGCGTGCAATCAAACAGCAGTGCGAGGCTTTAAAAAAGTTCTGCACTCCATGGCCAATTGGTTTGGAAACTGAAGAAAAATGGAAAAGGCATTTCCCAGTTGAAGCTATCACTACAGACTATGTGCACGGTTTGCCGACAATTCGCAATATTGAGGCTCGAAGAGTAGTTTTGAAGTTAAAGCTGTCCTCCTTGAAGTTCGATCAGCATGCTAAGGACAAGTTTCTGCGTTTAATTGGAGATCGATATGACCCAGAGAGTGATCTGATAACAATTGTCACCGACAGTTGTCCGCTAAAGAAACAGAATTACGACTATGCGTTGTATCTGCTTACCGCATGCTATCACGAATCTTTTATTACTGAACCGTGGGAAGCTACGAAGTCCGAAGCAGACATGGAACACTATCATTTTAATCGAAACAAGTCAAAGGTTTCTGCTGAAGCGATACTTAACTGGGGTAAAACAGGTGAAAATAAATCAGCTGCCAGTGAGGGATTCGCAAGGAGCGTAGAGAACCTAATAAACGAAGGAGAGAATGAGTACAATATACAGAAGTATAAAGACGAAGTAAAATTATTGCTGGGCATCGCAAGGAGTTAAGTTTTTCAATGTTTTTGTTAGATCTGCTTAACCAAAATAAACAAATGAAATTGAAGCGAAATATTTTATACACTGGTAAATAAATTTAGAGAAACACAAAGGAAGTATCAACGTATGGCACTATTTTTTAATCATTTTCGCTGGGGAGTAGCTGTAGTTTTTAAACATGTTCGCCAGTTGGAACTGTCTCACTGCAGACATTAGGCTTTCGACTGTTCCGCGTGAATTTTATCTTTTGTACTTGTTTTTCTCCATAAAAATAGTTACTTTTTAAATGTTCTCCACCACTTAGAACTGTGTTTTTTGAAGTTGGAATGAAAGGTAAAAGTATGGGGAACGGATAAAGAGAAAGAGTGAGGTAACGATGTGCGTTCATTTTGAATCTCTGCAAATTGTAGGTTTCTGAAAATACCGAGGAAGAAAAGTTATTCCACATTCGTGTTGAATGGGTAAAAAGCGATCTCCTACGGTTATCGGTTAGGGTGAAACTAAGCTATAAATTCAGGAGAATATATTTCGTCCGAACATTTATGGTGGAAATATGGCAGGCTGCAGCTCTCAATACCTGAGAAGTCGAAAATTTTAGGTTTTGCTGATGACATCGCAATTATGGTTACAGCTAAATTGTTAGAAGAGGTCGAGCAGGTTGGCAATGCAACATAATGATCGGACAATGGCACACAAGATGGAAGTGGTGCTCATCACCAGCAGTGTCATTCACGGCCAGCGGCCACACCATCACTTCGAATCCTCACATCAAATACCTTGGAGTCGATGCAAGACTAACAATCAAGGAACACCTGTCGAATGTTAGTAATAAAATGCGAGCAGTTTTCTAGTGCGCATTATGCCAAACACCAGGGGTCGAATTACCGCATCAGTTATCGAGCAACACGTGGCTGATAAATGTTGATTTGACATGACCGCTTAAGAGGTTTTTTTTTGACATGACGAGCTGAGGTGCATTTGGGAGAAAATATGTGAGAATATCTTTGTTTATTGTTATTTTTGCGTCTGGTTAAATTTATTATTTGAAATTTATTTCACGTTGAGTCTAAATAAAATTAACCCTCTGCAAAAGGAGATTTTGGTAAATATCATGAGCTGGGACTCTCTAAAATTGATCTTCTCCAGTATAAATAAAAATGCACTCTTATTTGCCCGGACTGTTTTCACAAAAGTGTATGTTGTGAAAGATATTTTCAGAAAATTATAGTTTTGTATACGTAAGTAGAGTCTTGTAAAGGAAAGGGATCGCTTTTATCTCTTAAACGTCCTCGTTCAATACACTCATAGCGATCATCCTCTGAATCAGAAGATGAAAAATAAAGTAAATATTAAATTTTTAATTGAAGGCGATAAATACAAAACTTTTCCTCACACAAAAATAAATAGTTTTGACTTTTGTCAGCCATCTCAATTCAATGTAGTAGAATTGTACCAGTACAATCTTCAAAGTGCACTCGATACGTGACCATTCTTATATGATCATCTCAATGTAGTTACTCGATCACTCGATAGCGTATGGATTTCATTCACTCGTTAACTGATGTCGTAATTCGACCCCAGAGGAAAAAGGCACAACCGTAAGCTGATATTAGCAAGAGTAGTAACGTCCAGTATTCTGTATGCCTCACTAGTATGGGCGAGAGCTACGAGGATTAAGTCATAAAACAATAAAATTGTACAAGAATACCTGAGAGCGTGCTGTGCCTACCACACTACTTCGAGCTATGTAGTATGAGTTGTGGTATATTAGCTGACGAACAGCAACGGCTATATTATCTAAAGCACCTGAAAAACCAAAGTAGTACTGGTACTAGCAGAGAAAACCAACGTAAAATTGAAATAGCTCGAAGCATAACAAATGGGCAAGAGTGCTGGAACCTTGGAAAAAGGCAGATGGACATACTTACTCATACCGCGTATCCAGCCATGGATCGAACGACGACATCGAGAGTGCGGTTACTGCATAACCCAGTTAGTGATGGGACATGGATGTTTCCGTTCGTACTTGCACAAATACAAGCACTACAATATCCCACACTGTCCCCTATGTACAGACTTTATGGCAACTGTGGAACATGTCTTTTTCCAGTGCCCACGTTTTGTAAACGAAGGAGATCCACTCAGAAATAGCCTTGGAATACAACCAACCCCTAAAAATATCGTTGCGGAAATGCTGAAGGATGAATATGCATGGAATGTGGTGATTGAAAATATAACTCCCATAATGAAGAATCGTGCGTGACATTGAAAGGCAGAGGAAAGAAGAAAATCGGGCAATCGAGAACAATGTGGTGAACAGCAGCACGTATAGAGAAAGCTCAACCGGGATAATTCCTAATGATAGGCAAGGAAATCTAAGCCCTCCTGTGAGGAAATGCTTAAACGGCGGTACCACAGGGAAAGGGAGAGATGAGGGAGGTGGTTTTAGCAGGTAGAAAACCGGCATGCTGTTGAATCGATTACTTCTATAGTATCTTTCAAAGATTTCCACCTTTTGCGCTGTCATCTGCTAAGGAATGAATCGGATTACGAGTAACGTAACAGAAAGGAGGTCATTGATGTAAATCAGAAAAAGGGACTAAAAAATTTGCGATTAACTTCACGAAAATGTTACACTCTATCGAAAGCTTTAGTGATATCAAGGTCAACAATTCTGCATTCACCGTGATCATGTGTGCTCTAGTTCCACTTTTCGGGCAGGTAGGTTTTTTTTTTTTTTTTTTTTGGATTGCGCCAGGGATGTGTAATCTTCATAGATACTAGTAGCCCGAGTGCTACTAGCATGCACGATTCGCAAACCTGAGTACTCGATGCCAGGAATACGCCTACGTACTAAACACACACCCTACACACTTCAACCACTCTCCCCGCGGGACTGCCGTTAGGTATTACTTCGCGGGGCTGGTTAGCAATTCATGCTATGCTTCTTGTATTGCTGCTTCTGATGCTTCTGTTGCTTCTGCTGCTCTTCTTAGCTTTTCTATTCTCCGCAACTCTTTTTTGTAGAGTTGTTACGAAAGAACATATTGCCATCCAATTTTCTTCCAACCGTAACATATGGTCGAGGAGTAATGACGGACTTGGCAGAGTAATTCTCCATGCCGTGAAACGTGTGCAGTAAAACACTGCGTGCTCCGTATCCTCATCTTCACCTGGGCATTCCGGGCAGGATGGTGAGTTGTCGTGTCCGAATCGGTGTAGATATTTGCGGTAGCCACCGTGGCCAGACAGGAACTGCGTTAGATGGTAGTTGCAGTCTCCATGATTTCGACTTATCCAATCTTGGATTGTCGGTATAATTTTGTATGTCCATCTGCCTTTTGTTGTATTAGCCCAACGAGCTTGCCACATAGCTGCTGACGCTGCCCTTTCTTCAATTTTTATCACCTTGATACCAGTGGCGTCGTGATGACTCAATGCTCTTCTGTTATATATCCTCAGCATTTCATCTGCGAGAATATCGATGGGGACCATTCCAGCTATGACAAATGCAGCTTCGTCAGAGATGGTTCGAAAGCCGCTGATTGTCCGTAGCGCACAGAGTCTGTATGATGACGATAGTTTCCTTTTGGTCTCCTTCGTCCTCAGTGTCTCCGCCCAGACTGGGGCGGCATATAACAGAACTGAGGTGATAACTCTAGAGAGTAGAATCCTTCTAGCGTATCCAGGTCCACCGATGTGCATTTGCGATGCTTTTTTGGTAACAAAATCAACATGCGTTTTAAACCGTAGCCTGTTGTCCAGCATTACTCCAAGGTATTTAACTGCCTCTTTCGACCTGATGGTTTGGTTACCAACCTGAAAGTTGGCAAATTCGACAGTTTTCCGGCTGGTTATAAGAACAGCTTCTGTTTTATGGTCAGCTAGTTCTAGTCCGGCGGATACTAGCCAATCTTTTATCCGGGCAATTGCTTCATTTGTAGCTGATTCTACTGCACGGATCTGTTTAGCTACTGTCACGACTGCAATGTCATTGGCGAATCCAATTATCGTTACTCCCCCAGGTAACGCTAATCGTAGTACTCCGTCGTACATGATGTTCCACAATAGTGGCCCTAAAACCGATCCCTGTGGAACTCCCGCAGTTACGTTGTAGTATTTTACGCCTTCATCGGTATTGTACCTCAGCTTTCTGTTGTTGAAGTAGTTCGTCACTATCCGTAGCAGGTAATATGGCGTATCCATCCTGGCAAGTGACTTTCTAATAAACGACCAGTTCGCAGAGTTAAATGCGTTTTTAATGTCCAGCGTTACTACTGCACAATACTCCTTTGTGCCGTAGAGCCATCTTTCTCCTTCGATGGCACCTTTGGCGATATCGACTACCGCTCTTATGGCATCAACAGTAGATCGTGCTCTTCTGAAGCCAAATTGGTGATCTGAGAGGGCTCCTTTCTCTTCTACTACTGCGAGTAATCTATTATAGATTATCTTCTCGAGGATCTTTCCCATGGTGTCTAATAGGCATATTGGGCGATAGGATGATGGTTCTCCTGGGGGCTTCTTTCCTTTTGGCAGTAGGACCAAATGCTGCGTTTTCCATTTTTCGGGAAAGGTTCCTTCTTCAAGGCACTGCTTCATTGTTGTTATGAAGAGGTCTGGTCTTTTTGTTACAGCTGCCTTTACTGCCTTGTTCGGGATGCCGTCGGGTCCGGAGCCTTGTTGTCACCTATCTTGCTGCATGCCCTTAGCAGTTCCTCGTCAGTAATTAAAGGAATATCTTCTGGATTGACTTCTCGTATAATATTGCACATAGCAGCAGGCCTTTGAGGGAAGAGGTACTCCACTATGGATCTCAGCATTATCGGACATGTTATTTGAGGAGTCCTATAGCCCTTTAATTTTGTCATCACCATTCTGTATGCCGAGCCCCATGGGTTGATGTCGGCTTCTTGACAGAGACGTTTAAAGCATGCAGTTTTGCTTTCCTTAATGGCTCTATTTAAGCTACGTCTCGCCAATCTAAGGGTGTCCAGGCATTGTTGGAAATCCGCCCTCCTTCTTGATCGTTGGACTTTACGCCGGGCTTGCAGACATTTTGCCCGGAGTTCGAATATTTCCTCGTTCCACCAGTAACACGGTGATGTGTTCCTGGTGTTTGCTCTCCTAGGCATTGATGCGTCGCACGCTGTGGTGATGGTGCCTGTGAGGTGGTGAGCGAGGGTCTCCGCTGTTGATTGGAGCTTGATCACCGTTCAACATCTCTTCGAATGCATCCTTATCGATAGATCTGTCATTCCATTTTGGGCCAGTAAGTTTTGGGAGCTGGACTGGTTTTTTCCCTTTTATTTCCAGTATTATCACCTGATGGTCGCTGTGTGAATATTCCTCACTGACCCTCCACTTTATGGTTTTCAGGATGGAGTTGCTCGCAAAGGTGATGTCAATAATGGACCCTACTCCAGCCTTCCGGTAAGTATTTGTCCGGCCCTTATTAGCAATGCCTATCGCTAGGGGAACGGATAAAGAGAAAGAGTGAGGTAACGATGTGCGTTCATTTTGAATCTCTGCAAATTGTAGGTTTCTGAAAATACCGAGGAAGAAAAGTTATTCCACATTCGTGTTGAATGGGTAAAAAGCGATCTCCTACGGTTATCGGTTAGGGTGAAACTAAGCTATAAATTCAGGAGAATATATTTCGTCCGAACATTTATGGTGGAAATATGGCAGGCTGCAGCTCTCAATACCTGAGAAGTCGAAAATTTTAGGTTTTGCTGATGACATCGCAATTATGGTTACAGCTAAATTGTTAGAAGAGGTCGAGCAGGTTGGCAATGCAACATAATGATCGGACAATGGCACACAAGATGGAAGTGGTGCTCATCACCAGCAGTGTCATTCACGGCCAGCGGCCACACCATCACTTCGAATCCTCACATCAAATACCTTGGAGTCGATGCAAGACTAACAATCAAGGAACACCTGTCGAATGTTAGTAATAAAATGCGAGCAGTTTTCTAGTGCGCATTATGCCAAACACCAGGGGTCGAATTACCGCATCAGTTATCGAGCAACACGTGGCTGATAAATGTTGATTTGACATGACCGCTTAAGAGGTTTTTTTTTGACATGACGAGCTGAGGTGCATTTGGGAGAAAATATGTGAGAATATCTTTGTTTATTGTTATTTTTGCGTCTGGTTAAATTTATTATTTGAAATTTATTTCACGTTGAGTCTAAATAAAATTAACCCTCTGCAAAAGGAGATTTTGGTAAATATCATGAGCTGGGACTCTCTAAAATTGATCTTCTCCAGTATAAATAAAAATGCACTCTTATTTGCCCGGACTGTTTTCACAAAAGTGTATGTTGTGAAAGATATTTTCAGAAAATTATAGTTTTGTATACGTAAGTAGAGTCTTGTAAAGGAAAGGGATCGCTTTTATCTCTTAAACGTCCTCGTTCAATACACTCATAGCGATCATCCTCTGAATCAGAAGATGAAAAATAAAGTAAATATTAAATTTTTAATTGAAGGCGATAAATACAAAACTTTTCCTCACACAAAAATAAATAGTTTTGACTTTTGTCAGCCATCTCAATTCAATGTAGTAGAATTGTACCAGTACAATCTTCAAAGTGCACTCGATACGTGACCATTCTTATATGATCATCTCAATGTAGTTACTCGATCACTCGATAGCGTATGGATTTCATTCACTCGTTAACTGATGTCGTAATTCGACCCCAGAGGAAAAAGGCACAACCGTAAGCTGATATTAGCAAGAGTAGTAACGTCCAGTATTCTGTATGCCTCACTAGTATGGGCGAGAGCTACGAGGATTAAGTCATAAAACAATAAAATTGTACAAGAATACCTGAGAGCGTGCTGTGCCTACCACACTACTTCGAGCTATGTAGTATGAGTTGTGGTATATTAGCTGACGAACAGCAACGGCTATATTATCTAAAGCACCTGAAAAACCAAAGTAGTACTGGTACTAGCAGAGAAAACCAACGTAAAATTGAAATAGCTCGAAGCATAACAAATGGGCAAGAGTGCTGGAACCTTGGAAAAAGGCAGATGGACATACTTACTCATACCGCGTATCCAGCCATGGATCGAACGACGACATCGAGAGTGCGGTTACTGCATAACCCAGTTAGTGATGGGACATGGATGTTTCCGTTCGTACTTGCACAAATACAAGCACTACAATATCCCACACTGTCCCCTATGTACAGACTTTATGGCAACTGTGGAACATGTCTTTTTCCAGTGCCCACGTTTTGTAAACGAAGGAGATCCACTCAGAAATAGCCTTGGAATACAACCAACCCCTAAAAATATCGTTGCGGAAATGCTGAAGGATGAATATGCATGGAATGTGGTGATTGAAAATATAACTCCCATAATGAAGAATCGTGCGTGACATTGAAAGGCAGAGGAAAGAAGAAAATCGGGCAATCGAGAACAATGTGGTGAACAGCAGCACGTATAGAGAAAGCTCAACCGGGATAATTCCTAATGATAGGCAAGGAAATCTAAGCCCTCCTGTGAGGAAATGCTTAAACGGCGGTACCACAGGGAAAGGGAGAGATGAGGGAGGTGGTTTTAGCAGGTAGAAAACCGGCATGCTGTTGAATCGATTACTTCTATAGTATCTTTCAAAGATTTCCACCTTTTGCGCTGTCATCTGCTAAGGAATGAATCGGATTACGAGTAACGTAACAGAAAGGAGGTCATTGATGTAAATCAGAAAAAGGGACTAAAAAATTTGCGATTAACTTCACGAAAATGTTACACTCTATCGAAAGCTTTAGTGATATCAAGGTCAACAATTCTGCATTCACCGTGATCATGTGTGCTCTAGTTCCACTTTTCGGGCAGGTAGGTTTTTTTTTTTTTTTTTTTTTGGATTGCGCCAGGGATGTGTAATCTTCATAGATACTAGTAGCCCGAGTGCTACTAGCATGCACGATTCGCAAACCTGAGTACTCGATGCCAGGAATACGCCTACGTACTAAACACACACCCTACACACTTCAACCACTCTCCCCGCGGGACTGCCGTTAGGTATTACTTCGCGGGGCTGGTTAGCAATTCATGCTATGCTTCTTGTATTGCTGCTTCTGATGCTTCTGTTGCTTCTGCTGCTCTTCTTAGCTTTTCTATTCTCCGCAACTCTTTTTTGTAGAGTTGTTACGAAAGAACATATTGCCATCCAATTTTCTTCCAACCGTAACATATGGTCGAGGAGTAATGACGGACTTGGCAGAGTAATTCTCCATGCCGTGAAACGTGTGCAGTAAAACACTGCGTGCTCCGTATCCTCATCTTCACCTGGGCATTCCGGGCAGGATGGTGAGTTGTCGTGTCCGAATCGGTGTAGATATTTGCGGTAGCCACCGTGGCCAGACAGGAACTGCGTTAGATGGTAGTTGCAGTCTCCATGATTTCGACTTATCCAATCTTGGATTGTCGGTATAATTTTGTATGTCCATCTGCCTTTTGTTGTATTAGCCCAACGAGCTTGCCACATAGCTGCTGACGCTGCCCTTTCTTCAATTTTTATCACCTTGATACCAGTGGCGTCGTGATGACTCAATGCTCTTCTGTTATATATCCTCAGCATTTCATCTGCGAGAATATCGATGGGGACCATTCCAGCTATGACAAATGCAGCTTCGTCAGAGATGGTTCGAAAGCCGCTGATTGTCCGTAGCGCACAGAGTCTGTATGATGACGATAGTTTCCTTTTGGTCTCCTTCGTCCTCAGTGTCTCCGCCCAGACTGGGGCGGCATATAACAGAACTGAGGTGATAACTCTAGAGAGTAGAATCCTTCTAGCGTATCCAGGTCCACCGATGTGCATTTGCGATGCTTTTTTGGTAACAAAATCAACATGCGTTTTAAACCGTAGCCTGTTGTCCAGCATTACTCCAAGGTATTTAACTGCCTCTTTCGACCTGATGGTTTGGTTACCAACCTGAAAGTTGGCAAATTCGACAGTTTTCCGGCTGGTTATAAGAACAGCTTCTGTTTTATGGTCAGCTAGTTCTAGTCCGGCGGATACTAGCCAATCTTTTATCCGGGCAATTGCTTCATTTGTAGCTGATTCTACTGCACGGATCTGTTTAGCTACTGTCACGACTGCAATGTCATTGGCGAATCCAATTATCGTTACTCCCCCAGGTAACGCTAATCGTAGTACTCCGTCGTACATGATGTTCCACAATAGTGGCCCTAAAACCGATCCCTGTGGAACTCCCGCAGTTACGTTGTAGTATTTTACGCCTTCATCGGTATTGTACCTCAGCTTTCTGTTGTTGAAGTAGTTCGTCACTATCCGTAGCAGGTAATATGGCGTATCCATCCTGGCAAGTGACTTTCTAATAAACGACCAGTTCGCAGAGTTAAATGCGTTTTTAATGTCCAGCGTTACTACTGCACAATACTCCTTTGTGCCGTAGAGCCATCTTTCTCCTTCGATGGCACCTTTGGCGATATCGACTACCGCTCTTATGGCATCAACAGTAGATCGTGCTCTTCTGAAGCCAAATTGGTGATCTGAGAGGGCTCCTTTCTCTTCTACTACTGCGAGTAATCTATTATAGATTATCTTCTCGAGGATCTTTCCCATGGTGTCTAATAGGCATATTGGGCGATAGGATGATGGTTCTCCTGGGGGCTTCTTTCCTTTTGGCAGTAGGACCAAATGCTGCGTTTTCCATTTTTCGGGAAAGGTTCCTTCTTCAAGGCACTGCTTCATTGTTGTTATGAAGAGGTCTGGTCTTTTTGTTACAGCTGCCTTTACTGCCTTGTTCGGGATGCCGTCGGGTCCGGAGCCTTGTTGTCACCTATCTTGCTGCATGCCCTTAGCAGTTCCTCGTCAGTAATTAAAGGAATATCTTCTGGATTGACTTCTCGTATAATATTGCACATAGCAGCAGGCCTTTGAGGGAAGAGGTACTCCACTATGGATCTCAGCATTATCGGACATGTTATTTGAGGAGTCCTATAGCCCTTTAATTTTGTCATCACCATTCTGTATGCCGAGCCCCATGGGTTGATGTCGGCTTCTTGACAGAGACGTTTAAAGCATGCAGTTTTGCTTTCCTTAATGGCTCTATTTAAGCTACGTCTCGCCAATCTAAGGGTGTCCAGGCATTGTTGGAAATCCGCCCTCCTTCTTGATCGTTGGACTTTACGCCGGGCTTGCAGACATTTTGCCCGGAGTTCGAATATTTCCTCGTTCCACCAGTAACACGGTGATGTGTTCCTGGTGTTTGCTCTCCTAGGCATTGATGCGTCGCACGCTGTGGTGATGGTGCCTGTGAGGTGGTGAGCGAGGGTCTCCGCTGTTGATTGGAGCTTGATCACCGTTCAACATCTCTTCGAATGCATCCTTATCGATAGATCTGTCATTCCATTTTGGGCCAGTAAGTTTTGGGAGCTGGACTGGTTTTTTCCCTTTTATTTCCAGTATTATCACCTGATGGTCGCTGTGTGAATATTCCTCACTGACCCTCCACTTTATGGTTTTCAGGATGGAGTTGCTCGCAAAGGTGATGTCAATAATGGACCCTACTCCAGCCTTCCGGTAAGTATTTGTCCGGCCCTTATTAGCAATGCCTATCGCTAGGGGAGCGAATGTCTCCAATAAGACCTGTCCTCTGGTGTTGGTGAGCCTGCTGCCCCATTCTGTTGCCCACGCGTTGAAGTCTCCTCCTATAACCACTGGGGCTCTCTGGAGCGCATCCGTGGTTAGATTATCCAGCATTAGTTGGTACTCGCTGGCCGTCAAACTGGGTCGGGCATAGCAGCTATAAAAATGGATCCCATTTATTTTCGCCCGCACGAAGCCGACTGCTTGGTCGTTTGTTTCTTGAAAGGCATAGCGTCCACCCATCCATATCACCGCCTGTTTTGCCTTATCGCAGATCCAATTGTTGTTCTCTTCGGGACATTTATATGGTTCACTGATCATAATAACGTCAGCGCTTTCGTCCTTGGCCGTTTGTGCTAGGATGTCCTGTGCTATTCTACAGTGATTAAGATTTATCTGTAGAATCTTCATGGTATTTTGCTTGTAATAGCTCTCCGAAATACTGGGCATTTGCTACTGCCGGCTACATGCTGCGCGGCGTCCGGGAGGTCTTTCTTGCAGAACATGTAGGATGGATCCTTGTTGCAATTCTTCGCTATGTGGCCTTCTCCTCCACATCTCCTACATAGCTTGGAGCGGTCTTCCTCGCTTTTGCATTGCCAGGCAAGATGACCAAACTCTAAACATTTGAAGCACTTTTTAAGGAGGGTTCGTTCGCGCATGCGACAGTTAACCCAGCCGATTTTAATCCTTCCTGCTTCTAACAGCTTTCTTACGTCTACTGCGGGAAAGCTGATCGTTGCTGTTTGTGTTCCTCCGTACGCCCTCCGCAGGGACAAAATATCTGCCGGTGAAACTTTCACTCCAAACTGGGCTTCGATTGCATTGATTACGTCGTCTATAGTCGTGACCTCATCGATGTCTTTGATCTCAAGGGTAGTGCGATGCGTAATCGAACTTACATTCGCTTGCTCTGCTAGAGCTTCACTAATGACGCCTTTAAATTCGTTTGTCTTATTTCCCGTCTCCTTGAATTGTATAAGGAGGTCTCCCTTCTGTGTCCTCCTGATTTTAGTTACCGCCTTTCCCACTGTTTCCAGTTTGGGGTCTGCCTTCACCTTGCGTAGTATCTCCGCGTATGAGAGGGACCCCGTCGCTTTAATGACGATAGCGTCAGGTCTAGGTCTTTTGACCTCTTGTTGCTTCTTTTTGGCGATCTTCTTTTTGGTGGTATTTACTCATTCTTCTTCTCCTGCCGCTTGCTTCTTGTTTGTGGCTGTAACTTTTTTCTTAGGTCTGACCACTGGGGTCTCTACGCCGGTGGTCTCATCCTTCTCCTTGGTGTTTATCAATGCAGTTTGTTTTTGTTTACGCTTTGGCTCCGAGCGCTTTTTGCCTGCAACATCGTTTGATGTATTTTTCTGCGTCTGTTTTGGCTTCGGTGGTTCGTTGTCTGCCGCCCCACTCGGTGGCTGTTGCTGTTTTCGTTTTAGCTCCGGGGGTTCGTCGTCTGCAACTTGCCTTCTCTTGGGTTCAGATGTTGTTTTTAGCCATGGCGAAGTTTGCGACGAGTTGTTCCGGCGAATCACTTGCTTTGCTTCCTCATCGTGTAGCTGAATCGCCGAGAGCTCGTAGAGAGCTCTGATGCTTTCAATAGCATCTCGCATCGCTTGGTGGATTGAACGCCTTTTGCCATCTTCCAGCATTTCTACCAGACCTCTAATTTGCTTACCTAACTTGTGGAAATCAGTTTTATGGGTTGGTGGTTCGACCGTCACCTTTCGTATTGCGGGTGACTCGCGTCGTTCCGCACTTCTTTGTGATGCTGCTACTTGGTCAATTGGTGACCTCAGCATCCTTGATCCCCTCTGGAAGGGGTTCTCCTCATTCTCCTCTACTTCAATTTCTCCGGTGTTTTTGTTTGTTTTTGTTGTAATCATTTCTAGTGGATCCCCACTCAAAGCCGCTATCAATGTTCGAATGTGTAGTCACCTAAGGATCCCATGGTTGTCTTTGCAAGCAGTGAGGCCATGCGAGGGTTGACACAAGCCCTTATGGGGTTTTGTGCCAGAGCCGGATCGGTGCTAACCAGGAATGTTACATCTGGACCTACACCACCAACTTAATGGTGACGAAACATTGAACGTACTTTTAGGCCTGCCAAGGTTTTAACGGGATGAGGCGCTTGTAGCATTAGCCTGAAAGCCATTTCTGCAAGATTTCACTCTTGCTTACTCAGGTAACAGAATACTACAAACGCCAGCCCTCATAGCTGTCATTCCAATTCGTTTTCCAGTATGCCATAATTAAGACCTTACTGGGCTCAGTCTTAATGTTTTAGGGTAGTGGTTATGGTTATTTATATATATATATATATACCTATGTATATACATATATATATGTATGTATATATGCAGCATCCCTTTCGGGCAAAGAAGCTGCGCATTTTACGATGTGGCGGGTTTGTCCGGATCTCGCCATTTTCTCCTTTCTGTATCCCTCGTAGCCACCTTGAGGTGGAAAGCACATATATGGAAGACGGTGCTTACTCGTCTTGTCGCAGAGAGTTCATAGGGGTTCCTTTAACCTTTTCAGCCAAGCCCTCCTTCTCTGCCGCTCTTGGTCGGGGACTGCTTATTGTGTATTCGCAGTTAGCCTCCATTTCTGCAGGCCGTTCACTATCCGCCACCTGTGACCCCCACAGTCGCCTGAGCTTAGCATCACCAGCCCGCCCGGCTTGGTGTCTGTGCGGGCAGGTAGGTCAATGCTGTCCACTGTGGAATGCTGTTGACGGAAATCATACTGGCTGTCATTAAGGAAATGGTTTCGTTCAAGGTTGTGGTTAACAATGCTCAACATGAATTTCAACAGCACTGACGTTAAAGCTATTGGTCAATAGTTAAGTTGGGGGGTTTTATTGACCATTTTCGGAATTGGCTGTACGTGAGCAAATTTGCATCTATCTGGGAAAATGCATGTGGAAGATGATAAGTTGAAGAGCTTTTTGCAGTGGTTTGGCCAGGATAGAAATATAGATCTTTAAGACAGGCTGAGAAATCCCGTCTGGTCCTGAAGACTTGTTACTATTGAGGTCTTTTAGTACTTGAGCTACTGAATGGGTTCGAAAGAACCGGTGGAGAAAGAGGACAATCTGGTAAGGCAGAATTTGCTGCGAAAATTGCAGCTGCAAATTTCTTATCATTGTGGACAAGAGCCACGAAAGGCCAACAAGATTTACTGGCTCTAAGGCACCGTAATATTTTTTGCCTCATCTTTTGATCTCACAAGAATTTAGCTTGTTTTAAGATGATGTTACAATCGTTTTTAGCCCGTTTATATAGACTTCGCTTTTCCTCAGAAGGTGTTCGGTGCCATAACGCGAAAGGCTCTTCCTTCCTCCGGATAGCAGTTGCACAAGTCGAAATTAACTACAGTTATTGTTTTGGTTTAAGACTAGTTGATTTACTTGGAATAAAGGACAGCACTCCAAGCAATATTAGGTCTGTTATTATGTAGGCTACAGCATTTACGCCTCTATCGAGAAAGCATAGAGACCAGTTAGCCCTAAAGAACGAATTGAGATCGATCCAATCGGCAATCTCCTAGGGAATTTGTTGTTAACTGAATGCAGATGAGGAGTAGAAACTACAATACAATCCCATATTTATCCGGAAGAGCGGTTAGAAACAGGTGTAGAGTATGTTGGCTCTGACTGTCAATATCAGGAATGTCGTGTTGGTTTGTCCACAGCTGAGTGAGGTGAACAAATCAATACCACACAAATTGCGCCAAGTTAATGGCTCTTTCCCGTTTTCTTTTGTTGCTGTGGAAATCATAATGTATATAAAACATATAATTGTATCCATCTACATACATACATCCTGAGCAAAGTTTTACCTCCGACGACTTCCATAATATGGTGAGTTAATTCGATGCCCCCATTCTCCTTACGGGGGATTTCAACTCCTGGAGCCCACTATGGAGATCCCATTCTATTAATAGAAGAAGGAAAATTATAGAGGATTTTTTACTAACCTCCAACCTAATTATTTTAAACAACGACCAGCCAACACACTTTTCGACTCATAAAACCCTGACCCATATTGATCTAACTCTCTTATCCCTTCAATTCGTGCCTAAAACAACATGGTCAGTTCTCCCCGACCTGCATGGGATATAAAACTACCAGTCAAATATTTTAACAAAAGCTCAACTTCGGATGTTGTCTACAAGCAGATATTCCTAAAGTTTTTGGAAACATACAAATCCAACAATTGTTGGTTTATATTCACGGACGGATCGAAGACAGCTTTCGGAGTATCATTTGCGGTCGTGGACGAGAATGGTAATACCCTATCCAAAGGGCTACTACCCGACTTTGCATCTGTCTTTTCTGCGGAAGCCACAGCTATTGCACAGGCGCTTGCAGCTCTAAGCAAACAAAAAATAGTAATTTGCACAGACAGTCTCTCTACCCTGACGGCGATTACTAACACCAAAAATAAAACACCGATTATTGTAACCATTCGGGACAAACTAATCAATTACCAAGGAAATATACAACTTCCATTGGTCCCTGGACACGCGGGAATAAAAGGGAACGAAGACGCAGACGCAGCAGCTAATAATGCCATTAATGAACCGTTACTCACTCACTTTGTTTTTAACAAAAGAGATACAAAAAGACACATCCAAGCCTATGCACAAGTAAATCAAAAAGAGGAGTGGTCTGCATACACCCACTACTACAAAACTTTAAACCCGGATGGGACAGCAGCATTTTACCCGCAAAACATATTGTAGCATAATAATAACTACGCGCCTATGTCTATGCAGCAAATTCCGCAGTGACTTTCCATTTTGGCAGAATTTTGGTTCAAACTGTCCTTTCATTCGAGGTTCGTGTCTGGGACGAAGTCTCCACAGCTCATGTCAACGAAAGAGACGAATAATATCAGGGATAAAAGGGAATTATAACTGCAATAATTATTTCTCTTGTTCCAGTGGTCGAAGAATTTGCTAGAAGCTTCTGGCTATCAGAAACTTCTGCTATATAAGGACAGATGGCGATCAAAAAAAGACAGTTGGTTTAGAACCGTGGCGAAGAGATTGGAAAAGTGATAATGGGCGAAGTTGTAATTTGGTGATAAATTGAAAGTTGAGAGTGAACAAGAAAAAGTAATTAGTTTGGATTTGTGAATTAAGTAATTGAAAGGAGATAAAGTGATTAGAGAGGAAAGAGACATTGTAAGAAAAGAATTGCGAAGAATAGTATAGTGTGAACCTGAATTGTTCTATAGACTAGAAAATAAAGAAATAATTTCACAGAATACTGTTTTATCTACTCGAGCCGTAGCTCGCATACTACATTGGTGTCAGAAGTGGGATAAAACTTATTCTGTGAATAACTATTTCCGTGGTGTGAAATTGCACAAGCAAAAAAAAAAAAAAAACGATTTCTGTGTTGAGTTAATTAGTTGCGCAAAATGGGTCGCAAATTGGGAAAACTAACTATAACTCAACTAAAGGCAGAACTCAGTAAGCGGAACCTCGACACAACTGGGGGAAAAGATGCCCTACTGATTCGTCTGGAAGAAGCAGTAACGCAGGAAGGTGAAAATCCGCACGACGTAGAGTTTGACGTGGAAGAGGAAGCAGTAAGTACAGCAGCCGACCCGGGTATAACAAGTCTGCTCCTGCAACTTAAGTTAGTCATGGACGAACAAAAGAAAGCAATAGAAGATCAAAGGAATTCTCTAGAACTTAAGCTGGACGAACAAAAGAAAGCGATGGACGAACAAAAAAAAGCAATGGGCGACCAAAGGAATTCTCTAGAACTTAAGCTGGACGAACAAAAGAATTCTCTAGAACTTAAGTTGGATGAACAAAAGAAGGCAATGGATGAACAAAAGAAAGCAATGGACGAACAAAAGAATTCTCTAGATGCTCTGGAAAGTAAACTTGATGAGCAAAACAAGAACTTGGAATCCAAATTCGAAGTGATCGAAGAGAAAATCGAGAAGGTCGAGACGCAACTCGAAAAAGTCGAAACTAGATTCGATGAAAATTTTGAGAAACAGGAAACTCAGTTCGGGAAGATAGAGATTCAGTTTGAAAAAGTGGATACGCAATTCGAGATAGTAGGAAAGCAAGTCGAAAATCTTGCTAAGGAGCTCAGCAACGTGAAGAGACAGAAAGCACGGGAATATTCCACTGACGGTCTGAGAAGAAAGGAGATGCAGCCTCCTATCTTCGATGGTCAAACATCATGGCCAATTTATAAGAGGCAATTCGAAGCGGCCGCAATGACCAATAGCTGGGACGATGAAGAGAAGTCTATTGCACTCACGCTTGCACTGAGGGGTCCAGCTGCGGAGCTCTTGCAGACCATCCCGGAAGATAAACAGCAGAACTACGACTCTCTGGTTCAGGCTATCGAGATGCGGTTTGGGGATGAACACATGCAGCAGGTGTACAGGGTTCAGCTGCGTAGTCGAGTCCAGAAAAGGGGGGAAACGCTCCAACAGTTGCAAGCGGATATAGAGCGACTAGCCCATCTTTCATACCCTAAAGCCTGTGAGGAGCTTATCAACGAAATGGCGGTGGAAGCTTTTATTCAGGCCATAGAGGACAGACAACTGCAAATGGCTGTAAGGATGGCTGAAAAGCGAACACTCCCCGAGGCATTGGCATTCGCTTTGTCAATGAAGGCTGCGGACCAAGCATACCAGGGAATACACCGTGTCAGGGAAATGTCCGTCGTGGAATGCTCATGCCAGAGAACAGCCATCATGGATGAAGACAGAGCTCGCGGAAGTCAAATCCGTTGCTGGAATTGCAACCAAACCGGACACCTACAACGGCAGTGCAGAAGTGCACCTAGACGAGGAAATTGTTCACATTGCGGAAGTAGGAGAAGCAGAGAGGAAGCATCTGGCTGTCAGTCAGACTTCCCAAAACCAGCAGTCGGGAAATGCGTAAGGACCAACTTCGCGGGGCAGAAGTTGGTTACTGGAATCGAGGCCCCCAGGACCACCATTCAAGTTTCGCAAACCAAACGGGGTAACAAGAGCCTGACAGTGGAGGCACTAATCAACGAGAAGAAGTGCGTAGCCACCATCGACACAGGTGCCACTGCCTCCATTGTAAGAAGAGATATCGTCAAAAGCTCCTGGCTGCACAACACCAACAGCTACTGCCTGAAGACTGCAACAGGGGAAATGGCGAAGGTATTTGGAGAAGTTCGTCTTACGATTACTCTGGCAGGACTGACGTTCTCCCATGCGTTTCTGGTGGCAGATATATGCGACGAGTGCATCATCGGAGTAGACTTCATGAAAGCAAATGAAGTAATCTTGGACATCGGGATGCAAGTACTGAGGTATCGAAATGTGGAGATTCCGATGGTGTACGGAAATGAGAATGCCGTAACTCTCAGGACAGTCATCAGCAAAGACGAAGTTTTGCCGCCGTCTTCAGAGACAATCATTTGGACGAAACTGGAAGGTGATCTTGGGAGCCACCGATTCTACATAGTAGAACCAGACCCAGAGAAGAATTCTCAAGACTACATCGTGGGAAAGACGTTAGTCGAACCAAAGAACACCATGGTTCCAGTAAGAGTTTTGAACGCAAGACCACACACTGTCAAACTAAGGCGAGGGGAGGTGACTGGAAAATGCACGCCGATTACCGCCGTCGCAACAATATCTGAACGTGATGCTCCAAAACCTCTCACATCACCTTGGACAGCGGAAACGAGAGAAACGATTCTCCAGTCCAGTGAGCTGAATCAGGAGCAGCGAACTATGGCAGAGAATCTTATCAATGAGTACGCTGATGTATTTGCCTCACAGGACGGAGAATACGGCCGAACACACCTGGTACAACATCGAATAGACACTGGTGATACTAGACCAATTCGTCAGCCTGCTAGGCGCCTTCCATTGGCAAAGCAGACAGAAGTTGCAGAGATGGTGTCGGCAATGGAGAAAGAAGGTCTGATTGAAAGTTCCAAAAGTCCGTGGGCATCACCGGTTGTACTGGTTAAGAAGAAAGATGGCAGCACGCGGTTCTGCGTGGACTATCGGCAGCTCAATTACGTCACCAAGAAAGACAGCTACCCTCTGCCACGGATTGACGACATGCTAGACACACTATCAGGAGCCCGATGGTTTTCCACTCTCGACTTGAAGAGTGGCTACTGGCAGGTACAGATCCATCCAGAAGACCGGGAGAAAACCGCCTTCACCGCAGGAAATGGGCTATGGCAATTCACGGTAATGCCATTCGGGCTGTGCAATGCTCCGGCGACTTTCGAGCGATTGATGGAATGTGTCCTGCAAGGGTTAACATGGAAAACCTGTTTGGTTTACTTGGATGATGTCATCGTCATAGGAAAAACGTTTGCGCAACACCGAGACAATCTAAGGGATGTGTTTCAAAGGCTTCGAAGTGCCCGCCTGAAGCTCAACCCCAAGAAGTGCGCCCTGTTTAGAGCGGAAGTCAAGTACCTGGGACACATAATTTCAGCGAAAGGAGTGAGAACCGATCCGGAGAAGGTCGAAGCGGTGAAAAACTGGCCAGTCCCCAAAGACAAACACCAACTAAGGAGCTTCCTGGGCCTAGCCACCTACTACAGACGGTTCGTGAAGGATTTTGCCGGGATCGCAAAGAACCTGCACCAGTTGACGGAAAAGGGAAAACAATTCAAATGGTCAATTGAGTGCGAGAAGAGCTTCAAGGCACTTAAACAACGGCTATGCGATGCCCCGATACTGGCTTACCCCACTCCCGGGGAAACGTTCGTTGTGGATGCAGATGCTAGTAATGTCGGGGTAGGAGCCGTACTCTCCCAGGTGCATGACGGCCAAGAGAAGGTGGTTGCGTACTTCAGCAAGGTGCTCTCTAAGCCAGAAAGGAACTACTGCGTGACAAGGAGAGAACTTCTAGCTTTGATCTTGGCTACGAAGCATTTTCACAAATACCTCTACGGGAGGAAGTTCGTTCTTCGCACAGACCATGCAGCCTTAAAATGGCTATTACAGTTCAAGAGTCCTGAGGGTCAGGTCGCAAGATGGATCGAAAGGCTGCAAATCTACGACTACGAAATACAGCATCGTAAAGGAAAGCTCCACTCTAATGCGGATGCACTGTCCCGGAGACCATGCAGAACGGATTGTAAACATTGTGCGCGTCAGGAAGAACGGGAGCTGGTTTCCATCCAAAGAATGAGAGCCGAACCTATCGCCGGCTGGAGCGTAGATGAGATCCGGAACGCTCAGAAGGAAGACCCGGATATCGAGCCGATTCTGGCCTGGAAGGAGAACATGGAGAAACCGGATCATCAGGACATCTCTCACAGAAGCCCGACCTTAAAGGCATATTTTGCGCAGTGGGACTCCCTCCATGTCCAAGAAGGTGTTCTGAGAAGAAAATGGGAATCCTCCGACGGAAAGTCGTTTGTAATGCAGCTTGTCGTACCGCGGACGAGGGTCAAGGAGGTGTTACAGGAAATGCATGGCGGGGCGACCGGAGGCCACTTGGGAGTGAATAAGACGCTAGAAAAGGTACCAGAACGTTTTTATTGGTTAAAAGCGAAGGAAGATATCGAAGACTGGTGCAGAAAATGCGACGTGTGTGCAGCTAGCAAGGGTCCGAGAATCAAAACTCGAGGTAAGATGCACCAATACAACGTGGGAGCACCTTTCGAACGAATCGCCATTGACATCGCAGGGCCCTTTCCGGAAACCGACAATGGTAATCGGTATATACTCGTAGTGATGGACTACTTCAGTAAGTGGCCGGAAGCGTTTCCGATCCCTAACCAGGAAGCCAGAACCGTGGCGGAGCAGATCGTCTACAATTGGGTTAGCAGATTCGGTGTGCCCTTGGAATTGCATTCTGACCAAGGGCGGAACTTCGAGTCAAGAATCTTCCAAGAGATGTGTCAACTACTCGGAATCAAAAAGACAAGGACAACCCCGCTTCATCCACAGTCGAACGGTATGGTGGAGCGTTTCAATAGGACTTTGGACGAACATCTCTCGAAGGTCGTAGGTGACTACCAACGGGATTGGGACCGGCAGATTCCCTTGTTTTTGATGGCCTATAGAAGTGCCGTGCATAGCACTACTCGACATACGCCGTTCGAAATCTTATTCGGTGGAATAGCTCGTTTACCCAGTGAGGTGAAATTTGGATCTCCTACCAATGAGCCCAGAAATGAAGAAGAGTACGTGGCGGACCTTAGGGAAAGGCTTAGGGACATACACCAAAGGACCAGAAGCCAGATTAAGATGACGAGCGACCGCAAGAAGACCAGGTATGATGCCAAGGCAACAACGTCAGGATTCCAGGAAGGAGATCTGGTGTGGCTGTATAATCCCCATCGCCAAAAGGGGAAGTCACCTAAATTACAGCGGAACTGGGAAGGTCCCTACAGAATAGTAACCCGCATCAACGATGTTGTCTACCGCATCCAGCGAGGACCGAGGGCCAAAATGAAAGTGGTTCATGTGGACCGACTGAGTCGATACAATGGCCGAAATGAGGATGCACTTGTTCGGGACGAACACGTCTAAGAGGGGGGCAGTGTAGCATAATAATAACTACGCGCCTATGTCTATGCAGCAAATTCCGCAGTGACTTTCCATTTTGGCAGAATTTTGGTTCAAACTGTCCTTTCATTCGAGGTTCGTGTCTGGGACGAAGTCTCCACAGCTCATGTCAACGAAAGAGACGAATAATATCAGGGATAAAAGGGAATTATAACTGCAATAATTATTTCTCTTGTTCCAGTGGTCGAAGAATTTGCTAGAAGCTTCTGGCTATCAGAAACTTCTGCTATATAAGGACAGATGGCGATCAAAAAAAGACAGTTGGTTTAGAACCGTGGCGAAGAGATTGGAAAAGTGATAATGGGCGAAGTTGTAATTTGGTGATAAATTGAAAGTTGAGAGTGAACAAGAAAAAGTAATTAGTTTGGATTTGTGAATTAAGAAATTGAAAGGAGATAAAGTGATTTGAGAGGAAAGAGACCTTGTAAGAAAAGAATAAGGCGAAGAATAGTATAGTGTGAACTTGAATTGTTCTATAGAGTAGAAAATAAAGAAATAATTTCTCAGAATAATTGTTTTATCTACTCGAGCCGTAGCCCGCATACTACAATATCAAATAATATGCGAAAAGTTTTTACTCGGCTTAGGTTGGGCTAAGCTAACCCATGGACAATTTTTCACCAAAGACAGCCGCCCACAATGCCACCTCTGCAACTCCGCAACTCCGCCCAAACACTTACCATACAACACCTCGTTTATGATTTCACCACCGTTCAAGCTAAATTAAATAGTCTATTTCCCAACTCCCAACTATCCCAGCTCCTTTCTCTTCCTTCCATACACAATATCAAGATAATTTATGCCCTAGTTTCTTCATTAGAATTAATCAATAAATTATAATTTATAAATTATTTGTAAATGTATAGCAGTAGGCCGTGGTAGCCAGCGCTGTAAATCTGTACTATTAGCACATAATTTATTATTTGTTAATAAAGTTTAATAATAATAAATAAAATTTCCTCCGACAATAGTTCCAGTTGCGGGATTGCGGGAAAGAATACTATGTACTCAATAAATTATTTTTCTCAGTTTGGGCTTCGATAGTGGAAGCAGAAGTGGATTGCATCTTTTCGATGATAAATGTGACCCAAACGAATTGAAAGAATGATAATGCCTGATCTTAATGAAGTTGAAGTTGCCAAAGCTGTCCATGTAATAGAAAGTGGGTGTATCTACCTTAATGTTGGGTGTCAAAATATTCGCTATTTTTCGTAACGAAAAACGTTGTCAGGAAATGGAACTTTACAAGAGACCAGTGGCGATTTCTCTAAGTTGACTACTTTGGCACCGCCAAACAAATAATTTTTGGAATTCAGATATGTTCTAATGTTGAAATATAAGTTTTAACTAAATTTAAATAGCATTACTAAGTAAAAACAATAAAATGCTAATACTACTTTGGCAGATGTTCCAAAGACCGCAATGGAATGACACCTAGTAATGTAGCATTTGAGCTCTCTACTAGCTAAGTCGTCAGTGCCCATTATCTAAGTATATGTCCATCTGGCAACGAACATCTTTATATTAGAATTCCTTCTACTATAGGCCAACTAAACATTGGAATTCAATTCAGGAGACTTTTAATCTTCATTTATTTAAGAGCTCCACCAACAGGCATCTCGGGGTGCAGTCCCAGCGTTATAGATTCGCTTTTCCTGAGAGAAGATTATAAAAAGAAAAAACATACAGGAGAGTTAAAATCTGTCTCGAACGGATCTTATGATACCCTATCCTCTATCTTCTAACTCGCTCCTAATAAAGTGAGCGTGGCATTTCGAAATTATTAAAACAGATGAATGATATCTTTCTTTACAGGGGATATTTCCTAGATTTTTAAGAAATTTTTACCACAAAGTTATTGTTACAACTTTTCTTAGTAGAAAGTGGGTGTGGCGGATTTCAAATTGTTTACACTTGTACTGCTTCAGATTCTAGAAAGCAAATTTAATGTTTCCAGCTCTAAAAGTGGTGACATACGGACAGACGGACGGACATGGCTATATCGACATAACTTTTAATGCTGATCAGGAGTATATGTACATATAGTATATACTTTTGGGGTTCTACTGAATTTAACATTTTCACGCGCTATATAAAACGCTCATGAGAGACATTTTTTTTTTTTTTTATAATTCGCGCGTGCCAAAAGGAATATGAATACCTTTATACTGTTAAAGGGCACGGGCTTTTAGGAAAAAGGGTAAGAGGAACAAAGGAGAAGCCTGTGCACGTTGGCTTTAAATGTTTGAAGGTTGTAGCACAGATAATAAACTACCCAGGCAGACAGAGAGCTTTCAGAATAAGTACCACAAATAAAGGTTTTTCTTTTTCCTCACTCCGTTCGCTCGTGTGGGAAAAGTTCTTTTTCTCATCGTGTTGTGACATGAAAACGAACGAGGTGATAAAGTGTAAAGGGGTATGCGGGAAGGGGCATGAAGATGCATGACGGTGTAATTTCTACACCACCGCAGCAAAAGAATAATTTTCATGAATGGAAGTTTTGAAAACGCGTATGCTTTGTATATGAAGAGAAGGTTTGAGAGATTTTGCTCGAATAACAATCATTTAGATTTTCAGGTTAATTACTAACATACATATATGTATATTACATACATATACTAAAAAATTAAAAGGCATAAGGAAATTGTCTCCAAGGAAAAAATGTGCTGGAAAAGAACGAAGTGCTCAATTGCACACTGTTCTATAACCAAAAATGAATTGCCTGATGTAAAATTATTTAAATTTCCTAAAAAAAGGTACAGTTAAATACGATGAATGGCTAGCTTTAACAGAGGAGTCTCGGGAAAACATAAAAAGCCTTTAAATGTCCTATATATGCAGCAAACATTTTAAGAATGCCTTTATTGGAAAGAAATATTTAAAAAAAAATGCTTACCCTTCTCTCTTGTTAAAACGAAGTGTTGCTACATCTGATGACAAGTTCATTTGTTTTTATCCAACAAGAGCTAAGGTGACGTATGGAAACTGCAATAAATTTGTATTGGATTCGAATGATGTTACAGTAGAAGAACTAAACTTGTCTTCAAAAAGGTTATCAAGAAAAAGATTCAATGATAACGTTTAATTTACTTGCGCCAACTGTGAGATTCATAACAAGGCAATCTATTTATATTAAAAGAATTGAGAGGCTTAAGAAATTTAACTATAGCTTAAGGATAACAATAAAAGGAAATCGCAAATCGAAAATAAATTCGCTGCAGAGAATTCATCGTTTAAAAGAGGACAAAAAAAGGCTGCAAGTGCGTGAAAAGCAGAGTATCCAAGAGAAAATTGATTTATTGCTTGGTATTGATCAAATACTAAGACATTTTCGAAGCTCATTCTATCTGAGAGTACAAAAAAATACACCGAAGGGGAGAAGTGGATTTCGCAGTGCATTTTTTTTTCCGTTCGTCTTCCGGATACAACTTTTTACGGGATCAGCTTGGACTTCATTACATAGGTGGATTAAGATTAAAAGTCTCAGGCAATCAGGCAATCAGGCAATGCATTCAAAGTGCAACGAAATGATTGACTTTTCCCGCCCTTCAGTTACACCTCTTCATATACAACGCATACGCGTTTGCAAAACTTCCATTCATGAAAATTTATTCTTTTGCTGCGGTGGTATGGAAATCACACTGTCATGCATCTTCATGTCCCTTCCCGCATACCCCTTTACACTTCCTCACCCCGATCGTTTGCATGTCGCAACACACGGTGAGAAATATAACTTTTCCCACACGAGCGAACGGAGTGAGAAAAAAGAAAAAGCTTTATTTGTTGTACTTATTCTGAAAGCCCTTTGTCTGCTACCACGTTGTCTGTCACGATAAAAATATGCTTCATTTTTTTATATGGGCGTGCGACATCTGGATAGTTTATTATCTGTGGTTGTAGTGATGGGGAAATACTGAGCTTGGTAGACCACATTCGTGTCGTTCGGCTTATAAACGAATTCCTATATTTAACAGTACGCTCGAAGTTAGGGCTTAGGGTGAACTGATGTACATTTGAAGCATGTCGCGTATTGCGGGTAAAATTTTGAAGGGGAGGAATGCAGCTGGCTATTTCCCTGGAGCATTTTTTGTGAAAAAAACGATAAAACAGGGAGAGACATGAGACATTTCTCCGATGTTCAAGTGAATGTATAGCATTCACAATGTCTCTATCGCCTATAAGTTTTAACGTGCGATCTTGGGTGCACCAGACCAGATATGGGCGTTATATTCCAGCTTAGGGCGGATGAATGCCTTATAAATTGAGACCAGATCGGACTGGTAAAATATTTCTTGCACCGTTTAAGGAATCCTAAACATTTTGCATAATTTTTGGCGACCTCGAATAAGTGATCATTCCATCGAAGATGGTTATTATTACATATACCGAGAATGGCAAGTCTTTCGGTTTCAATGATGCAAGTACCATCCATGGATAATGGTTGAGGGTTTTGGTTTCGCTTGAGAGACAGAAGACACCATTGTGTTTTGGAAGCATTAAATTCCACTCTATTTGTTGAACCCCACTTAATTATGCTGTCCAGGTCGGAATTTAATATGTTTAACATACGTTGTCGTTCCCCTTCTACGGCCGAAGAGCAAGGACGTGAGTTAGGGAACGAATATGAAAGACTGAGGGTACTGTCATCAGCGAAGGAATGGATTGGATTAGAAGTTGCAGACAAGAGATTATTTATAAAGATAAGAAAGAGAGTCGGAGACAAAACAGAGCCTTGGGAACACCAGCATTTATTTGGCGGATTGCAGACTTGAAGCCGTCCAAAATAACTTGTATTGAAGGTAATTTCTAATACATTGAAGAATAGACTCATCGACGCCATATGCACGCATTTTCGACAAACGAGCCTGACGCAAAACTCTGTCAAATGCCTTTGAAATATCAAGCGCCACCATCTTAGTTTCGCCGAAGTAATGGAGAGATTGGTTCCACTTCTCGGTGAGATATGCCATCAAATCACCAGTGAACCTGTTGCTACGAAAACCATACTGCCGGTCATTAAGGAGTTTTCGTGAATCGAGATATTTCATAAGCTGACGATTTATAAGCTTTTCCATGACCTTGGAAAGAAGGGACATAAGTGCAATGGGTCGGTAATTGGACGGGGAGAAAGATTCGCCTTTTTTGGGGACGGGCTGGACAAATGCTGTTTTCTATCTACTCGGAAAGAGCCCTGAAAAGTAGGATAGACAGAAAAGCTTACGCAGAGGTTTTGTCAGCGTAGAAGAACACCTCTTCAAAACTATGGGGGGGATACCATCTGGACCAGCGGATTTGTGTATGTTAAGACCTTTGAGTACTCCTGCAACTGTACGAGTGCGAAAGTGGACTTGTCCCATGGAAAATTTGAAGCTCTCAAATTTCGCTGACACTCTGAGTTGGCTCTAATATAATCGCCAATCAATTTCATACAAACTGCTCTACCATTCCTGCCGCCCACTTCCCTGCGTAGCCAACACAAACCTTTTTTTTTTTATAATTTGCACGTGTTAAAGGGGATATGAATACCCTTATACTAATTTTTAGAACACGTGCGTTTTGTGGAAAGGGGAAGAGACAGAGAGAAAGACAGAGTGGTGTAGTTTGAAGCTCAGGTGGTATTAAGTTTCTGTAAACTCCAAGGGTGGCTGTCCAGATAACTGGGGAGTATTTTGTTTGTTTTCGCTATTATTGTCGTTGATTATGATTCACAGTATTTTTTTCCGTCCAATTTTGCTTGTTGAAATAGCCGCTGAGCCAAAAATGGGCCTCGTCCGAGAAGATGATATTTTTTGGCCAAAATCCGGATCTCCGGCCAACATTTCCAGACCCCAAATAGCGAACTCACGGCGTTGTCTATGGTCGTCCGGCTTCAATTCTTGCGTCAGCACAATCTTATACGGATGTAGGCCCAAATCCAATCACAAAATAAGCAATTCAGCTGGTCGGCGCCAAACCGACATTTCTGGGTCTTCTTCGATACTGGCCGCTACGGCGGCTATGTTTTCTTCGCTTTGCACCGATCTATGTCTGGTTGGTGGCTTAAGATCCAAAAGAGTGTGCTCACGCTCAAACTTTTCAACGGTGCGACGAATTGCCTGCGCACTGAAGCCATGATGCCGACCGACCTCACGACGAAATTCATGTTGCGTATTTACAACTGAGCCGGAATTTCGATAATATTTTTTAATAATTTCGGGAAGCGTCAAACGATGCATGATGAAATGGCAAACCTTGCTGAATATTTTGACAGTAGGATGTTATTGGTAACTTTGACAGCTGCTGAAACATAACAATTGGAAAAACGATCATTGTTATCTGGTCACACTTTACTGTTACCAGACGACTACCGGATCACTGTAGTGTATTTCAAACGGAAATTAGGGTACTCCGTGAAGCTGCGACTTGGCTTTCAATTAACGCGGTAGATGGTAGCGCTATTGTACTACTCGTATATGCAGATAGCGAGGCTGCGATAAAAACCATGGAATCGCCGACAATATGATCCAAGTTGGTAAAGCAATGCCGAGAGGATGAGCTGGCAAAAGAGGGTGCATGCCGGAACTGGACTGAAAATAGGGAGAAACCGCCCGCTCCTTTAGAATCGATAAAGTTCCTTCTTGATACTGACGCCAGAAAATTGCAAACAGCAGGTGGAGTAGTATCAGCAATTGTCTTTCGTCGAAACAGGTCTGATCTAAACTCGATCTGAAGAGAATGGATAAGTATAAAAATAGGAACCCTCAAGGGCACTGCTTGATAGGTAGACATGCTATTAGAATGAGTGTCCCCTCCAACAATTTTGAAAGAAGCTGTAGACACGAGGACACCTGTCCTGCCTTATCAATGTTGAGAAGGAAACCCTTGGGAAATACTTCTATGAAGATCTTAACGACTTAGCTAGGCTGGGTATTAACAAAATAGAGAGTTCTGTCCATGGATCTAGACGGTTCTACCCATTTTTATTTTTCTTTATTTACAGATTATAGATATACCTGTGTATGTACATATAAAACGGTTTTTATATTTATCTTTAGATTTTCGTTAAGAAATTAAGTCATATGGCCTTAATCTTTTAAGCCGCCTAATGGTATTGTTGGTTTCTTCCACCATATATTCTATTTGAGGATTTACATGGCCTTGGAGTTGTTGGCATATTTTTAACAATTCTCTACTTGTAAATCCCTGTGTAGGTTGTCATTTCTTATATATCAAGATGAGTTAACAACGTCTCTTAGTGCTTTATTTTGGAAAGTTTGTATCATTCTTAGATTTGTCTTTTTGGTACAAATCCAAAGCAGTATCCCATACGTCCATACAGGTTTCAGAACTTGCTTGTATAATAGCAGTTTGTTGTCAATTGATAGGTGGGAATTTTTTTTTTTTTTTTTTATAATTTGCGCACCAAAGAGGATGTGAATACTCTTATACTATTACAGGACACGGGCGTTGTTAAGAAGAGAGAGAGAGAGAGAGAGAGAGAGAAAGAAAGATTTAGTGTAGTGGGTTGAAACTCAGATGGTATTAAGTTTCTGTAAACTCCAAGGGTAGCGTCCAGATAACTGGGGAGCATGTTTGTTTTGCTTTTATTGCCGTTGCTTATGATTCACAGTATTTTTTTCCGTCCTCCTGATGTCATCATCACGATCAAGTTGCATTTTCAGCCATGTGACCACCCTACTGCCAGTGTTATGCCTTCGCAGTAGAGTTGACTTAGCTTTCACAATTGATCGACTTTTTTATTTATTTCATGCGAAATAAATAGATGATTCTTGACATCAGGATTTGAACCGTGATCCAACAGCGTGACAAGCGATGATGTTACCACTACACCTCGGCCACCCTATTCCTTCCCATTAACCAATGCATTTGTCTGAGTCTCATATTTAGTCCCTCTTTTTTTTTCTTTTCTTTCTGATATGCTTCTTCCATCTGAGCTTGCCGTCAAGTGTTACACCCAAATATTCAGCAGTGAATATTTGGGCACGGAACTTCTTTTCCATCAATATTAACTCTTACAGTATTTATTCTTCTTTTAGCGCTTTACCCCGAATGTGAACATTATTTTTATATTCAGTTTTGATGCCTTTAAATGCACCACATCGTCTGGTTGGGTAATGTGAGTAGTTTTTGGTAAGATCGCATATAAAATGATCCCATTATTGCGGCACAAGTCGCTAAGCTCCATCGTCAGGTGTGACTTGTGACCATTGACCAGAAACAGTACTGGCCGTTTGAAATTATTTTTAGTAACCCAGTCATTAAGACTATTGGCCACGTATTTAAAAAATGTTTCCGACCACTTCCAGCCACTTTCTGATCTATCTAGTACCCATTGGCTTGAGGAGGACACGTATAGGGAAATACAACCATAGGTGATATTTCAGCAAAGTTATTGTCTCTTTGTTGTTTCCACAAATGACCTCATACAGGTTATTTCCTTAGAAGCCAAAACAACCTCTGCTTTTGGAGACAGACAGAAAGACGTTTAATCCCCATTGTAGATTCTAGAAGGGTCTTCCAAAATATCCGTTACATTTATTTCTTGTAAATGCTCCTTTAATTCCCGGAACTAAGAATGATCGCTTATCATTTTGAGAGTCCTTCAGCTGTTCTTAGGGACAATTCGGGATGACGCTTAAGAGAACCGTAATACAAAGATTTGCCTTCTCTTCTGTTTAGTTAGAAAAAGTACATACGAGTACGATTGCAGAAACGTCAATTTTTCAAATTGACTTAACTAAAAATAATTTTTGAAGTTGGTAACTAGGTATTTTTCCTCTTTTTCATAAATAGGTGAGATTAGAAAACATTTTCCTATAGTCAGTCAATCCTGTCTTCATTATGTAAACAGGGGGTTGACCACTGCAAAAAAAAACAAACAGAGAATGTTTCGATAGTTTGGCGAAAGTCAAGAAAAAATGAAATTTCTATTCATTTTGCACACTCAGATAAAGAAAAATCAAAATAAGCGTAGTCGTCAGTAGTCAGCCGGGGGGTTGAGCTTAGGAGAATCATAAAATAATGTCTCCTAAGGTCAACCCTCCTTGTAATTACTTAACAAAAAATATGTTCAACATTTTTTCTCACGTAGACTTTACTT
This sequence comes from Pocota personata, assembly GCA_963082735.1. Lineage (NCBI taxonomy): Eukaryota > Metazoa > Arthropoda > Insecta > Diptera > Syrphidae > Pocota > Pocota personata. Next base: position 65,866,853 of record OY720431.1, on the reverse strand, counting down.
TTGATCTTAAATCTTAACCCCCTTAAAACCCATCGGGGTTAAGTCTGGAGACGTCGTTGGGCACGGAACGTCTCCAAAGTAAATGATCAGTTTTCTAGGGAAATGTTCACGCAGCAAATTTATTTGGGTTCTATCGGTATGTGGAGTCGCCCCCATCTTGTTGAAACCACGTGTGTTACGAGTAAGATGGATGTGCTCGCAAATTAGGTAAAAAATAATCTATGATCATGCGCCCATAATTTTCGCTGTTCACATTTATCGCTTGTTCTTTGGAATCTTTTAAAAAAAAAGGGACCGATGATTCTGTTCGTTGATAAGGTGTTAAGTCGCGGATTATGTTTACGTGCTCATTCAGGTGGAAACATTTTTTCACAAAAGTTTTTGCGTAAATTAAAGTCATTTTCCTTAAGTTTTTGCACCAATTGAATCTTAAAAGGGTGAAATATTAAGTCTTTCTGTAGAATTTCCTGAACGATCGTTTTTGGGAGTCCGCTCTTTTCCGCATTGGGATTATTAGATTTTTACGAAAGCTTCGTTCCACCTCCCGAATGTTTTCTGCTGGGCTCTGGCTGAGGAATATTCCGAGCTGAAGAAGTTTCGAAGTATCTTTGCACCCACGAACGTGGTACGAAATACGGTGGTCCGCTTTCAACAGTGTGTACGACTAAATGGACGGCATTTGGATAATATGTATCATTTTCAAAAAAGAGAATCCGCATTATTCCTCCATATTTTAAACTAAGTAATAGAACAATGGCGCATATTCATAGATGTTTGATAAGTGTTTATGTATCATAATTCATAGGCAATTTAAACCCATGTCTAAACTATAGTCTAACAATAATCCCGACAGAACGTATGTTTAAGTTGTATTTAACTCTGTTAAACGTCAGAAAGTTGTGAACGCAAAAAAAACTATATTAAGAATTTTGCGATGCGCGAGTGATTTGTGATTTGATTTTAGTTTTACAGTACTAAAAATAGTGTACCACGTAGGTAACGAACTAAATAAAATAAAGAAAAATGTTGGTCGATTACAACATTGATCAAGATTTTGATATCTTTGTGAATATTTGCATATTTATTTCGATGTCTGCCTTTTTTTGTCAAACCATATTAACGTCGTTTCTTTTATCGTTCACGAACTTAAGATGCCTTCGGACCAATTCGCGCAGCATTTCTTTCTCTGTCTCCCTTTCCCTTTTAAGTTTCTTACCATTCATCTGTAATTTTATAGTTTTTTGTTTATTTCAAAACATATGTATATATAATTACAATTCTTACCTTTTTTTTTGTTTACAACAGCAAAACCGCAAACAAATTACTTAATTTTGAAATTTCGCATTCAGAAAGTGTTTTCGTAATAGATTGAATATAATTTGTAGTAGAGTTGTAGTAGATTAGATGTTAGACGCGCATTTAATTAAACAGAGCTGCCATATTCTCTATGAATACCAGCCGTGCCTAATCTGTGTGTTAACTTTAGACTCCAGATCAGTTGCACTCGGGTTTAAAATATAACTAAGAATATGGGCCAATATATCTCATAGTTTTTGTTTTACTCACGTTTTAAAACATAAATTTGCCACCGGACACCCTGTGTATTGAAGGTAAGTCCATTTGGTGATTATATTGTAGCATAATAATAACTACGCGCCTATGTCTATGCAGCAAATTCCGAAGTGACTTTCCATTCTGGCAGAATTTTGGTTCAAACTGTCCTTCATTCGAGGTTCGTGTCTGGGACGAAGTCTCCACAGCTCATGTCAACGAAAGAGACAAATAATATTAGGGATAATATTAGGGAATTATAACTGCAAGAATTATTTCTCTTGTTCCAGTGGTCGAAGAATTTGCTAGAAGTTTCTGGCTATCAGAAACTTCTGCTATATAAGGACAGATGGCGATCAAAAAAAAGACAGTTGGTTTAGAACCGTGGCGAAGAGATTGGAAAAGTGATAATGGGCGAAGTTGTAATTTGGTGATAAATTGAAAGTTGAGAGTGAACAAGAAAAAGTAATTAGTTTGGATTTGTGAATTAAGAAATTGAAAGGAGATAAAGTGATTTGAGAGGAAAGAGACCTTGTAAGAAAAGAATAAGGCGAAGAATAGTATAGTGTGAACTTGAATTGTTCTATAGAGTAGAAAATAAAGAAATCATTTCTCAGAATAATTGTTTTATCTACTCGAGCCGTAGCTCGCATACTACATTGGTGTCAGAAGTGGGATAAAACTTATTCTGTGAATAACTATTTCCGTGGTGTGAAATTGCACAAGCAAAAAAAAAAAAAAAACGATTTCTGTGTTGAGTTAATTAGTTGCGCAAAATGGGTCGCAAATTGGGAAAACTAACTATAACTCAACTAAAGGCAGAACTCAGTAAGCGGAACCTCGACACAACTGGGGGAAAAGATGCCCTACTGATTCGTCTGGAAGAAGCAGTAACGCAGGAAGGTGAAAATCCGCACGACGTAGAGTTTGACGTGGAAGAGGAAGCAGTAAGTACAGCAGCCGACCCGGGTATAACAAGTCTGCTCCTGCAACTTAAGTTAGTCATGGACGAACAAAAGAAAGCAATAGAAGATCAAAGGAATTCTCTAGAACTTAAGCTGGACGAACAAAAGAAAGCGATGGACGAACAAAAGAAAGCAATGGGCGACCAAAGGAATTCTCTAGAACTTAAGCTGGACGAACAAAAGAAAGCAATGGACGAACAAAAAAATTCTCTAGATGCTCTGGAAAGTAAACTTGATGAGCAAAACAAGAACTTGGAATCCAAATTCGAAGTGATCGAAGAGAAAATCGAGAAGGTCGAGACGCAACTCGAAAAAGTCGAAACTAGATTCGATGAAAATTTTGAGAAACATGAAACTCAGTTCGGGAAGATAGAGACTCAGTTTGAAAAAGTGGATACGAAATTCGAGATAGTAGGAAAGCAAGTCGAAAATCTTGCTAAGGAGCTCAGCAACGTGAAGAGACAGAAAGCACGGGAATATTCCACTGACGGTCTGAGAAGAAAGGAGATGCAGCCTCCTATCTTCGATGGTCAAACATCATGGCCAATTTATAAGAGGCAATTCGAAGCGGCCGCAATGACCAATAGCTGGGACGATGAAGAGAAGTCTATTGCACTCACGCTTGCACTGAGGGGTCCAGCTGCGGAGCTCTTGCAGACCATCCCGGAAGATAAACAGCAGAACTACGACTCTCTGGTTCAGGCTATCGAGATGCGGTTTGGGGATGAACACATGCAGCATGTGTACAGGGTTCAGCTGCGTAGTCGAGTCCAGAAAAGGGGGGAAACGCTCCAACAGTTGCAAGCAGATATAGAGCGACTAGCCCATCTTTCATACCCTAAAGCCGGTGAGGAGCTTATCAACGAAATGGCGGTGGAAGCTTTTATTCAGGCCATAGAGGACAGACAACTGCAAATGGCTGTAAGGATGGCTGAAAAGCGAACACTCCCCGAGGCATTGGCATTCGCTTTGTCAATGAAGGCTGCGGACCAAGCATACCAGGGAATACACCGTGTCAGGGAAATGTCCGTCGTGGAATGCTCATGCCAGAGAACAGCCGTCATGGATGAAGACAGAGCTCGCGGAAGTCAAATCCGTTGCTGGAATTGCAACCAAACCGGACACCTACAACGGCAGTGCAGAAGTGCACCTAGACGAGGAAATTGTTCACATTGCGGAAGTAGGAGAAGCAGAGAGGAAGCATCCTGTCGGTCAGACTTCCCAAAACCAGCAGTCGGGGGATGCGTAAGGACCAACTTCGCGGGGCAGAAGTTGGTTACTGGAATCGAGGCCCCCAGGACCACCATTCAAGTTTCGCAAACCAAACGGGGTAACAAGAGCCTGACAGTGGAGGCACTAATCAACAAGAAGAAGTGCGTAGCCACCATCGACACAGGTGCCACCGCCTCCATTGTAAGAAGAGATATCGTCAAAGGCTCCTGGCTGCACAACACCAACAGCTACTGCCTGAAGACTGCAACAGGGGAAATGGCGAAGGTATTTGGAGAAGTTCGTCTTACGATTACTCTGGCAGGACTGACGTTCGCCCATGCGTTTCTGGTGGCAGATATATGCGACGAGTGCATCATCGGAATAGACTTCATGAAAGCAAATGAAGTAATCTTGGACATCGGGATGCAAGTACTGAGGTATCAAAATGTGGAGATTCCGATGGTGTACGGAAATGAGAATGCCGTAACTCTCAGGACAGTCATCAGCAAAGACGAAGTTTTGCCGCCGTCTTCAGAGACAATCATTTGGACGAAGCTGGAAGGTGATCTTGGGAGCCACCGATTCTACATAGTAGAACCAGACCCAGAGAAGAATTCTCAAGACTACATCGTGGGAAAGACGTTAGTCGAACCAAAGAACACCATGGTTCCAGTGAGGGTTCTGAACGCAAGACCACACACTGTCAAACTAAGGCGAGGGGAGGTGACTGGAAAATGCACGCCGATTACCGCCGTCGCAACAATATCTGAACGTGATGCTCCAAAACCTCTCCCATCACCTTGGACAGCGGAAGCGAGAAAGACGATTCTCCAGTCCAGTGAGCTGAATCAGGAGCAGCGAACTATGGCAGAGAATCTTATCAATGAGTACGCTGATGTATTTGCCTCACAGGACGGAGAATACGGCCGAACACACCTGGTACAACATCGAATAGACACTGGTGATACTAGACCAATTCGTCAGCCTGCTAGGCGCCTTCCATTGGCAAAGCAGACAGAAGTTGCAGAGATGGTGTCGGCAATGGAGAAAGAAGGTCTGATTGAAAGTTCCAAAAGTCCGTGGGCATCACCGGTTGTACTGGTTAAGAAGAAAGATGGCAGCACGCGGTTCTGCGTGGACTATCGGCAGCTCAATTACGTCACCAAGAAAGACAGCTACCCTCTGCCACGGATTGACGACACGCTAGACACACTATCAGGAGCCCGATGGTTTTCCACTCTCGACTTGAAGAGTGGCTACTGGCAGGTACAGATCCATCCAGAAGACCGGGAGAAAACCGCCTTCACCGCAGGAAATGGGCTATGGCAATTCACGGTAATGCCATTCGGGCTGTGCAATGCTCCGGCGACTTTCGAGCGATTGATGGAATGTGTCCTGCAAGGGTTAACATGGAAAACCTGTTTGGTATACTTGGATGATGTCATCGTCGTAGGAAAAACGTTTGCGCAACACCGAGACAATCTAAGGGATGTGTTTCAAAGGCTTCGAAGTGCCCACCTGAAGCTCAACCCCAAGAAGTGCGCCCTGTTTAGAGCGGAAGTCAAGTACCTGGGACACATAATTTCAGCGAAAGGAGTGAGAACCGATCCAGAGAAGGTCGAAGCGGTGAAAAACTGGCCAGTCCCCAAGGATAAACACCAACTAAGGAGCTTCCTGGGCCTAGCCACCTACTACAGACGGTTCGTGAAGGATTTTGCCGGGATCGCAAAGAACCTGCACCAGTTGACGGAAAAGGGAAAACAATTCAAATGGACAATTGAGTGCGAGAAGAGCTTCAAGGCACTTAAACAACGGCTATGCGATGCCCCGATACTGGCTTACCCCACTCCCGGGGAAACGTTCATTGTGGATGCAGATGCTAGTAATGTTGGGGTAGGAGCCGTACTCTCCCAGGTGCATGACGGCCAAGAGAAGGTGGTTGCGTACTTCAGCAAGGTGCTCTCTAAGCCAGAAAGGAACTACTGCGTGACAAGGAGAGAACTTCTAGCTTTGATCTTGGCTACGAAGCATTTTCACAAATACCTCTACGGGAGGAAGTTCGTTCTTCGCACAGACCATGCAGCCTTAAAATGGCTATTACAGTTCAAGAGTCCTGAGGGTCAGGTCGCAAGATGGATCGAAAGGCTGCAAATCTACGACTACGAAATACAGCATCGTAAAGGAAAACCATGCAAAAGGAGACCATGCAGAACGGATTGTAAACATTGTGCGCGTCAGGAAGAACGGGAGCTGGTTTCCATCCAAAGAATGAGAGCCGAACCTATCGCCGGCTGGAGCGTAGATGAGATCCGGAACGCTCAGAAGGAAGACCCGGATATCGAGCCGATTCTGGCCTGGAAGGAGAACATGGAGAAACCGGATCATCAGGACATCTCTCACAGAAGCCCGACCTTAAAGGCATATTTTGCGCAGTGGGACTCCCTCCATGTCCAAGAAGGTGTTCTGAGAAGAAAATGGGAATCCTCCGACCGAAAGTCGTTTGTAATGCAGCTTGTCGTACCGCGGACGAGGGTCAAGGAGGTGTTACAGGAAATGCATGGCGGGGCGACCGGAGGCCACTTGGGAGTGAATAAGACGCTAGAAAAGGTACGAGAACGTTTTTATTGGTTAAAAGCGAAGGAAGATATCGAAGACTGGTGCAGAAAATGCGACGTGTGTGCAGCTAGCAAGGGTCCGAGAATCAAAACTCGAGGTAAGATGCACCAATACAACGTGGGAGCACCTTTCGAACGAATCGCCATTGACATCGCAGGGCCCTTTCCGGAAACCGACAATGGTAATCGGTATATACTCGTAGTGATGGACTACTTCAGTAAGTGGCCGGAAGCGTTTCCGATCCCTAACCAGGAAGCCAGAACCGTGGCGGAGCAGATCGTCTACAATTGGGTTAGCAGATTCGGTGTGCCCTTGGAATTGCATTCTGACCAAGGGCGGAACTTCGAGTCAAGAATCTTCCAAGAGATGTGTCAACTACTCGGAATCAAAAAGACAAGGACAACCCCGCTTCATCCACAGTCGGACGGTATGGTGGAGCGTTTCAATAGGACTTTGGACGAACATCTCTCGAAGGTCGTAGGTGACTACCAACGGGATTGGGACCGGCAGATTCCCTTGTTTTTGATGGCCTATAGAAGTGCCGTGCATAGCACTACTCGACATACGCCGTTCGAAATCTTATTCGGTGGAATAGCTCGTTTACCCAGTGAGGTGAAATTTGGATCTCCTACCAATGAGCCCAGAAATGAAGAAGAGTACGTGGCGGACCTTAGGGAAAGGCTTAGGGACATACACCAAAGGACCAGAAGCCAGATTAAGATGACGAGCGACCGCATGAAGACCAGGTATGATGCCAAGGCAACAACGTCAGGATTCCAGGAAGGAGATCTGGTGTGGCTGTATAATCCCCATCGCCAAAAGGGGAAATCACCTAAGTTACAGCGGAACTGGGAAGGTCCCTACAGAATAGTAACCCGCATCAACGATGTTGTCTACCGCATCCAGCGAGGACCAAGGGCCAAAATGAAAGTGGTTCATGTGGACCGACTGAGTCGATACAATGGCCGAAATGAGGATGCACTTGTTCGGGACGAACACGTCTAAGAGGGGGGCAGTGTAGCATAATAATAACTACGCGCCTATGTCTATGCAGCAAATTCCGAAGTGACTTTCCATTCTGGCAGAATTTTGGTTCAAACTGTCCTTCATTCGAGGTTCGTGTCTGGGACGAAGTCTCCACAGCTCATGTCAACGAAAGAGACAAATAATATTAGGGATAATATTAGGGAATTATAACTGCAAGAATTATTTCTCTTGTTCCAGTGGTCGAAGAATTTGCTAGAAGTTTCTGGCTATCAGAAACTTCTGCTATATAAGGACAGATGGCGATCAAAAAAAAGACACAGTTGGTTTAGAACCGTGGCGAAGAGATTGGAAAAGTGATAATGGGCGAAGTTGTAATTTGGTGATAAATTGAAAGTTGAGAGTGAACAAGAAAAAGTAATTAGTTTGGATTTGTGAATTAAGTAATTGAAAGGAGATAAAGTGATTAGAGAGGAAAGAGACATTGTAAGAAAAGAATTGCGAAGAATAGTATAGTGTGAACCTGAATTGTTCTATAGACTAGAAAATAAAGAAATAATTTCACAGAATACTGTTTTATCTACTCGAGCCGTAGCTCGCATGTTACAATATGTTTAACTTGAAAGCATGACAAAAACATTTACTACTGCAGAGGATGACTGCTGGCGGGGGCTGACCTTACATACCTCCACCCTAAATAATGCCAGGATCAATTTGTTGTGATTCTGGTAAAAGACGAGTGACAAGGAATTATTTCATTCAAATGCACTGTAAATTTTTTGTAAGTTTTACACAATTTAAAAATATTGAATCGATGACTAAGGACATGAGTTACTCCAAATTAATTAACATTGTGTGCACTTGAAATAAAATTAACTTACACAATACATACATAGTTTAAAACAAAAGGGTTAATGGAAGAGAATGTAACCCATGTTAGTACAGGGATGTAAAACAATTAAATCGAAGAGTGGCTTCAGTGGATTATCATTCGACCGAAATTCAATTGCAATAATTAAGTTATTTTATAATAATAGAGTCTAAATTTTATCGAAGGTTCATTAATATGCATCCCTTGTACCGGAACCAGCAGCAACGACAATGACGGTGACGATTATTCGAAAGGGGAATACATCATGGTTCCTCACTTTCATCCCTTGTCAGTATGCATATACATACATATATTCGGAGTGGTAATTTGTACCTTGATTCAGCAAAGTCAATTCTCAGTCTACTGGGTGTGAGTGCTCCCGGTTTCCGTCGGAATTCCTATCTGACTAATGAAAAATTCCTCGATGCTGTAAATCATGATTACACTTAATTTAGCTGTCATTATATTTTTTGGGGGTTTGCTAAGGCTCACTGTCGCCCTAAACATATAATTCGGGGATAAAATCGTTGTCATACGCGGAACGATGATCCGCCTTACACTTGTGTCAATTAAATACCAACAGTGGATGTATAAATGAGATCTCTTCATTATTGGACAGTAGAATAGGTATTGTAGTTGTTCTTATTCATAGGAATGGGAAATGACAGATTTAATTTGTGGATACATTTCAGATGAATGGTTTTTTCACGTTATTTTGTCCACTTAAACGCTTAAAAATTGTTAAAATAAACTTAAAACTACAACTATAATTAACACTAAAAGTTAATGACCGGAAGGGTTTTTAATACTAACAATTATGATTTCTATAAGAAATTAATTCTATCCATGTTCAATTTATGTATATTATATATAAAACACATGTAAGGGCGCAGCCCTACTTATGCTTAATCTAAAAGTTAGCCTCAACTCAGTCGAGCCACCAGTGTTTTTGCCGATTCAACCTATCGGAGTTAGATATATCTCTTTCAGGTATGCTTACGCAGTATCTCAGGTCAGCTATTTATCATATATAACAGGTACGTTCGTTGAGTCTGATAGATAATCATGTGCATCCAAATGCAGGCACGCGTCTGGTGGGATATAACCACTCTCCAGTGTTTCTGAAATACCGAGGGTTAGTGTAAAACAAGTCCGCTACAAGTTCATTATCCGTAAGTTAGCTGACCGCGCGAAATGATTCCTCACAAGATCCAGAATGACATTGCCTATTCTGGACACACCGGCAGCATTCAATAGTCTCTTATTAGAGACGTAATGCCGAAAGTCATTATGCAGGCCCGAAGACATTTTCTAATATCCGAAATCTTTTCCATATACGAGGGGCTTATGATCAATCATACTGGACTCGCATAAGTCAAAATTGGACGAACGGTACACCGTATACGATATACAGGGGCGACAAATAAGGCACACGCAAAAACAATTTGGAAAAAGAAAATCGCCCCAGAACGTGGTTCTGAAACAACCAATAATTCGGAAACTAGGATAGTAATGCGGTCATGCCTGCAGCATTTTATCTTTACGACGAACTTGAAAAAACATAATTATGTGAAGTTATGCACAGCACGATTTTATGTCGCGTAATCACAACATACATACATAGTATAAAAGGAAGGATTTTTGTTTGCTTTGGAAGGTAAAAATCTTCGAAAAGACGCTACTAATCTGGGCTCAGCGATTCCGTATTCAACTGTTTCTTATTACTCATGGTACCGCCATCTAGCATTTATTCGTGGGAAGAGAAATTGGCGATGTTTGTTCGATCTGTCAAGTTCATTTAAATTTGATACAACATTATCCCTTAAACTGTGTTATTGTTCTCAAACTTTAAATTGTTGGGTTTGTTTGACTAAAATTTGCATTAAGTCAGTTCTAAAGTCGATACTAGTTGTAGGTAGGTTAAAATTGTTTATAATTTAATTCAAAGTTAAGCACTGGGTTTAAATTTAAAGAGCTGTTAATTAGTGGCTACTAACATTCTTTAAAATTAAATGACTATAATTTTGTGCCATTGATATTATCTGCTCGCCATTTTGTTATTATGCGTCTTTCGGCTTTCTCATTCTTTCGCGTTCTAGGAGAATGTACTCCATGCAGATACGAGTATGTACGTGTTTTTGGAACAATAACTTACTGCGTTCCACTTCACATCTGATTCAAAAATATGGGTCACTAAGTTTTCTGAGGTTTTTTTTTATTTTACTTCATACGAAATCTCCTTTAAGCTCAAGACACTTCTTCCATCTGGTCTCTAAAGCCAGTTTTAAAAAAATGTTTCATTAAAGGCTTCGATCTCTTCATTCGTTGGAAATCTCTGTTCTCTCATATATTTTTTTAAGTTTGGGGAACAGATGATTGATCCAGATCAGAGGAATTTTTTTTTTTTTTATAATTCGCGCGCGCCAAAAGGAATATGAATACCTTTATACTGTTACAGGGCACAGGCTTTTAGGAAAAAGGGGAAGAGAAACAGAGGAGAAGCCTGTGCACGTTGGCTTTAAATGTTTGAAGGTTGTAGTGATGGGGAAATACAGAACCTGGTAGATTATTCCACATTCGTGTTGTTCGGCTTATAAACAAATCTCTATATTTGACAGTACGACCAAAGTTAGGCTTTAGGGTGAACTGATGTGCATTCGAAGCATGTCGCGTATTGCGGGAGAAATTTTGTAGGGGAGCTGTTCAAGCTGTTCTGCGCCAGTCTCATGCTCTTCCTTTCGATATATACGCTATAACTGAAACCAATCTGATTCCCGATATAAAGAACCCGGAATTATTCCCACCCATATTTAATGTCTATCGGGACGATATCAGCCGCCCAACGGATGACTCCCCTAGTCGAGGTGTTCTTCTTGCTATTCATAACGACCTGGACTCTTCTCCGATTGCTACTTCTTCGTCTTCAAAACTCGACTTTGTTGCAATAAAAATAACACTCCCCCACAAGTCCCTATACGTAATGTGTTTCTACATTCTGCCGGCCCAACCTATTGAATCCTACCAACTTGCTGTTAATGCGATCGATCAAGTAATTGAGTTATCTGAATCCTCTGACGACATCATTATTTTCGGCGACTTTAACCTGCCTCAACTACATTGGGATTTATCTGATGATGAATCGTTTTTCATTGCTTCAAATCCCAACTCAACTAAAGAATGTCTCTTCATTGATCGACTAACCGACTCAAGTCTATGCCAAGTTAGCGGCATTTCTAATTATATGGGTAGGCAGTTAGACCTAATCTTCACTACTGACCCACTTAACTCCTCTGTCTCACTCTCCCCTCTTCTTCTATCAACTATTGACAACCTTCACCCCCCGCTTCTTCTTTCTTTTTTTCACGACCCTCCACTACAGCCCACACCCCCCGCTGGCCTCCCTTGTTATGATTTTCATAAAGCCAATTTCCGAAAAATAAATGAACACCTCAGCAAAGTCTCATTTGAGTTTGCCAATCTCCCTGTAAATGATGCCATCTCCTTGTTTTACAGAGAACTATTTGCTTCTATCTCCCTTTTTGTCCCTATTTCTCGGCCAAAACCCTTCTCTACATCCCCTCCATGGTACAATCGAAGACTCCGATCGTTACGCAACAAGAGAAACAAATTATGGTCAGTTTTCCTTCGAAACAAGTCTTTTTCTGACTATTCCAACTATCTCGGCTCATACCTTCAGGCTTATAACTCCCTCTATCAACGATATGTTGACAATGCGCAAGTCAACCTTATAAGCGACCCTAAATCTTTTTTCCGATTCGTTAACTACAAGAAAAAATCTGACGGTTACCCTCCATCCCTCTCTTACGAAAACATATCTTCAAGTGATCCACACACCATTGCTAATTTTTAAGCCACCTTTTTTAAACAATCTTTTGCCGACAACGCCTTTGTTCCAGATCCCTTTTATTTCAACTACCTACCTGACTACTCCATTGGTCCCTTTCTCTCTCAAACTTTCGAACCTACTGTAATTGAAAATAAATTACAAAAACTTAATGATGAATACTCACCAGGCCCAGATGGTATACCCGCTATTTTTCTTAAGAAGTGCTCCCTCGTGCTCTCCTACCCCCTTTCGCACCTCTTTAAACTCTCGCTATCACAAGGCGACTTTCCTCATATATGGAAGTCCTCCTTCATAACGCCAATTCATAAAAAGGGATTAAAGAGCGAAGTTACTAATTATCGCCCGATAGCCAAACTTTCGCATATACCCAAACTCCTGGAAAGTATTTTGTACGAATCCTTAAGCTTTCAATGCAAGTCTTTAATTTCTCAAAACCAACATGGCTTTCTAAAAGGTAGATCAACCACCACAAACCTCGTTGAATTCACGTCCTCTGCGCTGTCGGCCTTAGAAAGTGGTAAAGAAGTCGATGTTGTTGCAACCGATTTTAGTAAAGATTTCGATAAGATATCCCACAAATTAATCCTTTTCAAATTGTCTGCCCTTGGTTTTGAACCAATACTGCTGAAATGGATATCCTCTTATCTGGAAAACCGTTTCTATAGCGTTCGCTTCAGGTCCGTCCTATCTGCCCCATTTCTGGCCACCTCTGGTGTACCACAAGGCAGTCATCTAGGTCCCCTTCTCTTCATCTTAACTATAAACGATTTGGAAAGGGTTATTAAACACTCCTCTATCTCTCTCTATGCCGACGACACCAAATTTTATAAACACATATCTTCATCACAAGACCCCTGCTTGCTTCAACAAGATCTAGATTCTTTTTCTATTTGGTGTCTCAAAAACTGCCTAGAGCTAAATGTTGCGAAATGCCAATCCATCACCTTATCACGTAAGTACAACAAGTCCCCTCCCCGTCTTTACCTTCTTAATGATCAACCTATACCCATCGTACAGTCTCTTCGTGACCTTGGCATATTGTACGACCGGGAACTTAATTTCCGTTCGCATATTGACGAGATAATTCGTAAAGCCAATTCATCCCTTGGGTTTATTAAACGGCGGTCAAAGGAATTCTCTGATCCCTACGTAACCAGATCTCTCTACATCACTTTCGTCCGCCCCCTCCTCGAATACGCCAGCCAAGCATGGTCACCCTATCAGCAAGTTCATGTAGCCAGAATCGAAAGCATACAACGACGTTTTCTTCGATTTGCCCTCCGCGGTCTTTCTTGGAACGATCCCCTAATTCTGCCTCCCTATCATGACCGCCTCAAACTCATTAACCTGAATAGCCTTGAGGACCGGAGAGATGCTGCAGACATTCTCTTCATTCATCGCCTCCTCTCAGGCTCTATCGATTGCCCGTCTCTTTACAACTCCATCTTCTTAAATACTAATCCTCGTAATTTAAGACACCCCCGTCTCTTCTATCTGCCAACCCACCGCACGTCCTACGGCTCCAACGAACCAATTTCCCGTATGCTACGGAAAGTAAACTCAAACATTTCCATTTTTGATTTCAACCGTAGCTCTTCCTCCATTAAACTTAGCCTCCTTCTACATAAGCCCTAGCTTTAGCTCCTAGTTATAAGTCTTAGTTTTTAGTTCTAGTATTGTAAGTATTGTATTGTATTTTTTTTCTAGCTTGTATTAAGCCAAATAAATGGGACATTTTGCCCCACCAAAATTAAAAATTAAAATTACAGTAAAAACATTGCAATAAATCGCACAAAAGCTGTTATTATTAATGAAAAAGAGCAATACTGTGTGTATTTACTACATATGTACTGGTTTCGCAGTCTTTTTCACATTGAGCAATCCACTCCTTAACTTCACTGGCAGGGATATTCACTTGTACAGCTTGTAGATCTTTAACGATTTCCTGCGTGTCGTTGTTTTGCTCGTCTTCGATCTGGTCACTTTCGGTCATAACTTCAGGCCAAAGCTTACGCCAAGATTTTCGCAGCGTGTCAGGTTTCAGTTCCTCCCATGACTCAGCAATCGTATATTACAACCTTTTTCGGACTGTTCTAAAATTGAGCTAATGTACTTTCTGCGATAGCGCCTCTTTAACCATTCTATCACTCCCTGATCCATTGGTTGGATAAGTGATGTGACATTTGGTGGAAGGAAGATAGCTTTATGTCTCCTTTCACTAAATCCTCCTCAGATGGATGTGATGGTGCGTTATCCAACAGCAATAGAGCACGAACGGGAAGCCTTTTTTGTTTCAAGTCTTTTTCAACAGATGGAACAAACTCGTCGAAAAACCAAGAATTGAAAAGATGGCAGTCCATCCAAGCAGATTTTTGATTGCGATAATTAACCGGCAAGGAGGATAAGTTTATGTTTTTGAATGCCCTAGGCTTCTTGGATTTGCCAATAACAAACAGGGTGTGTACCATCAGCGTTTCTGCAAGGAGCAACGGTTAGCCTATCTTTTATAAGTTTCGATCCTGCAACGGTTTCATTTGATGCAGCGACCGTTTTGTTTGGCAGCATTTTATAGTTTACGCCTGTCTCGTCTATGTTATAAACTTGGCAAGGTAACGGTCCATTTTCTTTGACAATTTTTTGAAACAGAAAACTCCTTAGCCGCCTCGGCATCAGCAGATAGTTTTTCACCAGAAATTGAAACACACCGGATGCAATGACGTGTTTTCCAGCGATCAATCCAGCCTTCACTAGCTGCGAACTCACTTTCGGCTTCTACTTTTTTGTGCAAAGCTATTGCCTTTTCTTTTAAAATGGGCCCAGATATCGGTGTTCCTTTCCTTCTTTCTTGGCAGAACCACATCCACAATGCGTTGTCAAGCAGTTCAAGTTTAGGCTTTCTCAACGTTTTCCAATTCTTAAGAGCCTTTTCGCTATCTATCGTCACTGTGTATGATTCAATGTCTTTCCGATTTTTTCTCCAATCTTTTATTGTCGTAACGCCTACATTGAGTTCCTCGGCAATTTTTTGGAGTGATTCCCCTTTGTCCAGTCTTTGTAGCACTGTTAGTTTTTCATTTAATGAAAGAGTAACGTGTTTACGTTTCACTCCTGACATGTTGGAAAACACACACAACTGTTCACGTATACATAATGTTAAACAACTGTAACGAACACAGAAGAACACTGTCGTAAAACCAACGAACAGTAAGCACTAAAAACTGCATAGTTTAGTACAAAAAACATGCTACGACTACGACAGAAACGATACGAGTGATGACGGAGAACTGTAAACAATGTCGCGACAGGCGGTGAATCACCGACGAGCCGCGACAAGTTCCTTGACTCCGACCACGGTCGGATTAACCGGAGCGACGGAGTAGCCGAGGGCGGAGTAGAGGGGTTCTACTGTAGGTTTACAATTTTAGTATCATTTAAAATTCCTCATCTACTATTTGATGTCGATATTTAAGTGATGAATTTAAGTAGTCAGGCAGTATACTTTTGGCCATTTAGGATTGCAATAACTTAGTCTGTTAATAATATGCATATGTTTTCCCCAATGTGCTCTTCCAATCCACTTAAAAGTAGGACATATTCCGTTGTTTTGGTCGTGGAAGTAATTTTTCTCTCCTAGATGGTATTGCAGCATACGTTACGAGTATCGAGTTAAGCTTTTAGTCTTTATCCAGCTTTTACTCTAAACTCGGCACAAATGGATAGATCGATCTTTCCCAACAGGGCCTGTAGAGATGCTTCCCATTCTGTTGCATTGTATTTTGTTAGTCGGATGTCATGTTCGCTGCACACTCTAGATCATTTATTGAAAAATTGTAGTTTATGGCGTAGGTATATGATGTATTGCTAAGTTATGTGGAAGGTGTTGGCTCGGGAGAGACATTTCTTTTAGAATGTACATGAAGTGGAGTCTTAATGTACGAGTATAAATATACAATGGCGGCAGTCCGGTTTCCAAGTGAAGCATATAGTTTGGTGTATTTTCCGTCACTACATTCATGATATAGTCCGGATATTAAAATCCAGGTATTAGTACACAATCTGGGTCATTAAGCCTTGGCTGCATAACGATTTGCTCTTGGTACCAAAGTTAATTACTCGTATAAAAACAATTCAGATCTTGAGGCTGAGTGAAGGTTGCTGGACACCCACTTTCGCGGCTGTACGCCTCTACACACAGCTTTAGATGGAAATTGTTTCAGTATTTCTCCTGCGATTAAATCAAATCGGGGCGCTTTCTGGGATTGAACTTTTTTTTACTTTTGTGAATAATTCATTAGCGGTTACCGGCTGAATAGGCCTCTCGTCCTCCCATATTTCTTCCATTTGTTCATGTTATACTTGTACATCTTCGTAGGGTTGGAAGACATCTTCGAGATATTAAGCAAATAAATCGGTTTTCCGTTGGTTGGTCTTTTCCCAGTCACCCTTGCGGTCCTTACTTGGCAGTACATATACGTTTTATTGATCTTTTAAATTTCTGTGTTGTCTTCCAGAGCGTATAATCGGAACTAGCAACATTTGTTAGGCTTTTAAGGTATCTTTTTACAGACTCATTTTCGAATACTCTAATTTCTTTTCTGAGGTTGTTATTTAAGTTATTAAGTCTCAATTTGTTACTTTGTTACGTTTTTTAGCTTTTCTCTTTTCTGTAATAATGTCACATATTTCTTTGGGATAAATATTACTTTTTAGTTTTCTTTTCTTTCCTCTTCAGGAATTGCAACCCATGCAGATTTTTGTATATCTAGAGTAAAAACATGTACTACTTCTTCTAGTTGTTCCTTTGTTTCTATCGACATGATTACAAAAAGTAATCGTATGTTATGAAATGTAGTAGATTATATTGTAATCATGTGATCGGTAATCGATTACAATTTATGATATGGGTACAGCGGGTCCCAGTGCTGGTCTACGTTATGCTGGTCGCTTATTATACAAAGTGCCTATCTATAATACTTGCCTACTAATATCAGACGTTTCCTTTTTAATATCCTATTAAAGTAATCACACCCTTTGCACTTACAGAGACGATGTTAAAACAAATGAAGGTATGAGTGCTGTAATAGATTTATGGAGAACTATCTAGAACAATCAAGCTTAACTTTCTCCAATGAAGCAAAATATCTGGGTCCTGTTTTGGATAGGAAACTAAGCTGGAAACTTTGTATACAGGAAAGAGTTAAGAAAGCCACTGTCGCACTTTCCTCTTGCAAAAAAAGCCATTGGGTACAAATGGGGATTACAACCCAGACTAACTCACTGGCTCTTCTCGTATATCTCGGTCATTAGACCGATCTTTATGTACGGGGTAGTTGTCTGGTGGATTGCCTTGGATAAGGCGATAAACCAGAAGTTATTAAGCAGAGTCCACCGTTCAGCTTGTCTGTGCATTAGCGGAGCACTGCGGACGACACCTTCCGCAGCTATGGACATTCTTTTTCATTTAACACCCCTTAACATTTATGGCAGGCAAATGACATCTAACTCAGCTATTCGTCTTAAAGCTACTTCACAGTGGTCCAACGCCTCCATCTTAAACAAATTTAATATCTTTCCTGAAGATATTGACTACACCATACCCAAGTTAAATTTTGACAAAAACTTCCAAGTTATCATCCCTTCCAGAGCATTCTGGGAAGAAGGTGATTTTACGGAAGATAAGTCGGTACATTTCTATACCGACGGTTCAAAAACTAACTGATTGGCTTAATCTAAACCTCTCTTTTCGTCTCCCAAACCATTGTAGCGTGTTCCAGGTGGAGATAATGGCAATAAGGGAAGTCTTGTTTCGGCTAAAGAAAAACGTGATATCGTCCATTGATATCCGCATCTTTCCACAATCAAATCCTTAGGTTAGGTTAGGTTAGGTTAGGTAAATGGGTGCCTTGTGACAAATAGAGTCACTGCTCACTTAGACCAACAAATTCGGGTCCATTGTGCCCAATCATTTAACCCTGGAAACGTTAAAAGTCCGCTGTTAGAACCACCCAGATAGTGATTTAAATCACAGGAGGTCCATAAACTCTATATTACCTAAGTCCTCCAATTCCGAGAAAAGGTAACTTCCGAGAGCCCTCATTCTTGTAACGGATAGGGAGGACAATCACACAGCAGATGACGAACTGATTCAATTTCTTCTTCGTCCCTACAGCTTCTACAATAGTCGTTATGTAGCACTCCGAGTCGCTCCCCGAACTCTATGCCACAATGACCAGTAATTATTCCAGAAACGACCCGTATATTATAACGACTAAGTTTCACCAGAGAAGTTGATCTCTTCTTGCTAAAGGCTTTCATTTCCTTTGATATCCATATGCCCTGTAACCCAGCAGAGGGTCACCGCATTGGCTCTGGATATTCCATTTAAGACTGATTTGCAGAGTCCAGAGCTTTAATGGCTGCATGGTTGTCTAAATAGACAGTTATCGTTTTATCAACGATATTAAAAAAAATAAATAAATATTTGGCGCAACAGCTCTTTAAGTGCCAGGGCCTAGCTTCTCGCAACCACTCGTGTTGTGTGCATTATATTTTTCACACGAATGGAAGGGACCTACAGTTTAGTGCCGTATCCGAACGGCAATTTGTTTTGGGAAGCTTTCTAGTGACAATAATACTCTCGGATGTTTGTCATTAAAAATGAAAAAAATGAAAAATGTTTGTCAGACGTTCGCGAGAGGTGGACTCGTGAAAAAACTTTTTTGGTGTTTTCTGGGATTCGAACTTGGAACCTGTTGCGTAGTGATCCGACATACTAACCACTACGCCATAACGCCCTCAACGATATTACTCTCGCATATAATTTCCGGAGCCTGTATGATGGCTGTGATTTCGGCCTGAAAGGGGCTGCAGTCGTCGCTTATTCTAAAGAAGTTGTTTATTCCTAGGGCCTCACAATAAACTCTGGCTCCCGTGCCAAAGTCCATCTTAGAACCATCGGTATAGAACGCCAGTTCCTTTTTCTTCATGGTTCTTAGGTTCCTCCAATGCGTTCTGTCGGGAATTCTTATGTTGAATCTCCTTTCAAATGCTAGCGTAGGGGTCATGAAATCAGTTTCCGCCGATCTGCTGGTAGTTCCCCATCGGAATAAAATGGAGGCATGGCCGTAAAGGCTCGATGACCACAATCGGCCTTCTCTTAGTCTGCTATAGTATATATCAAGGGGAAAGAAACTGAGCATGGTTTCCATTGCCGCTGTTGGTGTTGTTCTTATTGACCCCATGACTCCGATACACGCTGCCCTCTGGATTTTGGTGAGGTTTGAAATATGCTGATATTGCTTCTCAAGAGCCATCCAGCATACTAGAGAAACATATGTGAGAATGGGTCTTACGACCGCTGTGTATATCCAGTACACCACAGCTGGTTTGAAGCCCCACGTGTTGCTGAATGCTTTGCAAAAATAGAAAGCTACGCTAGCTTTTTTGATGCGTTCGGCAGTGTTATCCTTCCGGTTCAGTTTGGAATCTAAAATTACGCCCAGATATCGAGCTGAACTTGAGATACTTTGTTCAATACCACCGATGTTTGGGGTCTGAAGGTAGGAATTGATCTCTTCTTAGTGAAAAGAAATACCTCCGTCTTTGATGGGTTCACTCCCAGCCCTTTGCTGCTGATTGAGTCTTTCGCTTAGAACTGGAGGGAATTTTCCTGAAACCAGGAAGACCACATCGTCGGCATAGGCCGTCGCGTTGGAGCCATTTTCCTTCAGTATTACCAAGATCTCATCCACTACGAGGAGCCATATTAAAGGAGATCAAACTCCGCCTTGGGAGTGTTATGTATGAATATTAATATTTAAGCATTATTTAAGCACATTTATGTTGATCATAGACAATGTTGTGAGTCACTGTATAACATGGAAAAATAACTGGTATTCATTGCTTATGTATATTGTAAATACCATTATCTAATACATAACTATGATAAGCAATGAATACAGGTTTAAAGCCAGTCGAATTATGCTTAAACAGTCAGTATGAAACAGGACCCCTAAATAAACGCTAAAGCAAAATTAGAGTGTTGTGTTTTATTTCTAAAATACATTATAGGGAGGTTCCTCTGCAGACCCTTATCCGGATGGTTACATCTCCTAGCATTGAAAATATAACCCTCGATTGAAGCATCTGTGCAATCCAATTGCAGAGGGCCATGTTTAAATGAGCTCCGTGTAGGCTGTCCAGGATCGCGTCAGTGTTTACGTTGTTAAACGTCTAGGAACGCCCCGTGGAGGGATCTTTCTATGCTTGATACGACCCTGTGTAGCGCAGTATCTACCGATCTGCAGCAGATGTATGCGTGTTGTGATTTAGATAGGTAATTATCGCCGATCACGTTTCTTATGTACATCTTTTAAACGTTTCAGTTTTTTTTAGCATAAAAGACGACAGACTGATAGGTCTCAGGTCTTTTGCGTTTGTGTGGCTCGCTTTCTCCGCTTTGGGAATAAATACGACACGCACCTCCCTCTATGCTTTAGGAACATATCCTATCTTAGGGCATCCTGTGAAATGCGCTTGAGCTATGGAATAGCAATATCCACTGACTCCTGCAGCATCACAGGTCGAATGTTATCCTTTCCTGGTGCCTTATATGGAGCAAATGATTTAATTGCCTAGGTTATCTTGTCATCATCTATGATATATTCCTCACATCTTCCGCGCTTATTCCCGGTGTCGTCTCTGGAGTGGGTAGATCATCTTCGGAGATCGATGTACATCCGGGAAAGTGAGTTCTCAATAGTATATCAAGCGTTTCCTCTTGTGACTCTGCCCAGCTACCATCACCTTTCCTAATATTGGATGCCGGCGTTGGTGTCTTGGCCAGAATCTTCCGTAAGAGGGACGCTTCGTTTGTTGATCCTATAGATGCGCAAAAGGACCTCCAGGAGTTCTTCTTTGAGAACCTAATCTCTTTCTTGAGCATCTTTACGCTTTCTTTATATGTGGACCTCTCAACCTCTTTTGCGAAGTTCCATCCTACTCTTGAAATGCGAATGAGTTCCGCTATTTTCTCGCTCCACCATGATGGACGCTTTTTACCGCTATGCCTACTAATCGGGCAGGATATCTCGAAAGATTGCGTTAGATAGCCGGTCAGTGCATCGACTGCATTGTCAACTGCTTCTATAGAGTTGAGGTCCTCGGTGAAGTGATTCACCGATTTTCTTAGTTCTCTCTTAATTTTTGACCTTTCCCACAAGTAGATAGTTGTAGTTTGAAGAGTATCCAACAATGATCGGATAGTGACGCCTTGTCGGAGACTCTCCAGTCAACAACTTCAACAGAGCTCTATTCTGAAACAAACGTAATATCAAAGTCTTCCTTTCTAGTAGATGTTACAAAGGTGGGGTTATTGCCTTTATGGCATATAATAAGATTGGATTCTAGAATATAGTTAAACAAAACTTCGCCTCTGGCTTTGATATCTGTGCTACCCCAGAAAGTGTGGTGAGCGTTAGCATCACATCCCAAGATATGATGCTGATATGAGCGACCTCAGGTCTTCCGAGGGGAAGTAGATGCCGTCATCGTAAGGTAGCTACGCAGACGCCACCGTGCAGTTACCGTTCACCCCTCTCAAGTTCACCACTGTCAAGTCGCCGGAGCTGAAATGAGACTGCATTAAAATCTGAAGACTCTTTTTAGCCACGATACAAGTCCTTACCTTGCCAGCTTCGAATCTATAATATGTATTATAGTTTTTTGATCCTAATCCCATAACATGGTTGTTGAGAATCCACGGTTCCTGGATTAGGGCCAGATCCAGATGCTCCTTCATTAGGAGCAGTCTCAAGTTGTCGGAGGCGACTGTACTATGATTATGGATTTGCTTCCATTATAGTACATTGGTTGTCGCAATTTCAACTTCCATAGCGTCAGTCGCCCCATCGTTCTCTGCCCGTTGAGTCCGCTTTAGGAATTTCAGAGTTACTTCTCCCGCTCCACAGAAGAGCTTCAACTGCTTGTCTCATTCATGAGGATGATGAATTCCTTGGTCCCATTGTTCGATCCACAACGACCTACCAGCTCTTCATATCAGTAGAAGGGTTCTGGGCTTTTAAGAAGCTGAGGATCTCTGTTTTGTCCACACCCCAGTCAGGAACACAGAGCTTTGCCTTGGGTATGGTGGGGATTTCATCGGGAGGTACCGCTCACAATGCGTGGGTTTCGCGAATTCAAGCGATAACTGGTCTCTAAAGTCTATCAGAATGATTCCACGATGCCACTTCGCTCTCCCGAATGTGGGCGAAGTTCCACCAGTATTCTTTCGAATACGGTCAAAGACTGCTCCAGCTAAGGCCTTCTCAATCAAATCCTTGGAATCATCCTCAATAAATTGTTTAACAGCTTTCAAACTCTAGACTGCCGGTCGTCTCTTATAGAGATGGCGGGACAGTTTAATATTCACCTAATTTGTGTGCCGGGGCATTAGGATATTCCTTGGAATTGTAAGGCTGACGAACTTGCCAGACATGGAACAACAATACCCATCCTTCCAGGCAAAAGTTTACTGGGTATGTCTATCGCTACATGCAAACTTAAATTAAAGCTCCGAAACGCTCTAGGAATTTGATTTTTCTAAATAGAAAGCACATTAGCGCTGTTATAGGTGTCATAATTGGACACTGTCTAATAGGCAAGCTTGCAACAAGGCATGGCGTCTTTCCTAACGAATTCTGCAGAAGCTGCATGGACAAGGAGGAGCACCTGCCCAGCTCTCTCCCAAAGAAGGAAACTCCACTTAGGAGCCTTCTGTTTCAATGACCTAAATGATCTGAATAATATTGACGTTAGGGACCTTGAATGCTTCATCAGAAGCTCCAAATGGTTTAACGAGTAGGGTAGAGACCGCGTCTCAAACTCATGTGGTATCACAATGGACCTATTATTGGTCTAAGTGTGTTGGCTTCTTTTTGCTGACAGCCACTTCAACCGAACTTAACCTAACCTAACCTATCTAGAACAATCAGCTCAAGCTGAATCAGATTTCGAATAGTATAATATTGTCTTGGTAGTGTAGACCACGGTGTAGTGGGTGACCCGGACTGTGCAGATTCGAGCCCGGACGGGGAACAGCAACCACAGTCACGAAAGCATAAAAGAGAAGCAAATAAAATCTAAGTTTCTCTAACCACTACATCAAAAAGAGTTCTGCCTGGTAGTACAATGGACAGAAAATTGAGTCTGAGTGTTCCAGGATTTGGAAATAATAATATTCTTTAAAAATAATAATAATAATAATAATGTTGTGTTATAAGATTCAGTTCTGTACCAGTATTGAGGGCGCAGATCAACCATCGACTTCTACTTAAAAAACTGTAGAATTTCACAAGAAATGCGGAAATCACAAAATGAGAACTTGTTGTCGCAGTAATAAGGACAAAGTGCTAATGCCAAAGCCTCTCGCAGAATCAAAGCTATCACTACATACTCGTATGAATGATAAAAGGAAGTGTCGTTATGTCAGTCTGTCTGTCTGAATGGACGCTCTAATCTCAAGAACCACTGAACGTATTTTGATGCTTGGCTCACTATCTTGTAACTACATACTCGTAATTCAAAAGTATTTAAGTAGAGGTATAAGAATATACGCTGTACAATTAGGATTCCTAGTAGAGAACGAGAAAAATTTTCGTTGATGCACGAAAAACTTACAGTGCTGCCAAAACTATAGGAGATTTGTAGGTACCTAAATACATCAAAATTTTGTAGAACTACAAAAAAGTCAATGGGGCATACACCCCAAATAAATATGTAACTCACAATCAGCGTTCCTTTATTGGTTCGGGCAAAGCCAGGCAGGGCTACTAGTGAATTAGTCTATTCTAATCCAATCCACACATTGAACTGCTTCTTTAAGTTTTATGCAACTAGCTTACAAATACATTTGAAAAATCGGTAATCATATGCAACTCCAGATGAAAAATCTCTTCAGTTGTAGAATTGAATTAAGCTCAAGATCCATTCGACCAGTCACTGAAACGAATTCCGATACTTTCAAAGAATTTTTATATTCTCATGCAACGACATGTGAGTTAGCCGGGATGTCCGGTATCCCTTCATTACTATGCATTGAACTGAAATCGCATGGAAAATTCGCTTAAACTTTTTTTTTTATTCCTTATTCCTCTCAGACACTGGCAAAAGGACTAAAGGTAGGGGAGGATAGAAAAGGATAATAATCAAGGAGTATATCATTTGCACGATTCAATGCATTTCACTCCTTGAGTAATGTTTCGTTGTTGTCCTGCGGAAGGGTGACACATGGCTGAACGATCAAAATGATAGACTGTTACTCTCCTGCGCTACGTACCTAACAGTTCCTATTGGAATTTTTCTTTGAATTGGCTTAGACGAATGCTGGTGTGTGAGTTAAGGTTTTCGATGAAGGAGGATAATTTATTTGGAAGTCATTCTTCTTCTGCAATGTTATGCAAAAACGTAAATTATTCAAATTTCTCAAAGTCGGAAGGAGATTGTATGTAGTTTGACATTTGTCACACGCCTGGACAGGGCTATTATTTACCTACTAGATTTTGAAATAAGAAAAAAAAAAAAAAAAATTGAACGAAAGGAAATATTTATTTTCGGTATAAATTCAGAGCAATTGGATGTTTTTTTTTACTCCATTCGCTAGTTTTTTTGTCGCCCCTATTTAGACCAGTAATTATAAGCAAGGGTTTTTCAACAAAATAGTTGATACAAACAAGAAAACAAAAAATGACGACCAAGTTTGAGTTTACTAAATGTAAAATAGTAAATTAATATGTTAGAATTATTACACAGGGTGATTTGAGTTCAGATGAGGTGTTCCTAACTATGGAGACCAAAAGTTTGTTCTGACTCAAACCACTTATATAGGGTGACCACATAAGAACGATAGGAAAAGAAATTTAAATAAAACAACAACGGTGTGAAATGTCAAATTAATTTTGGCTTTATTTTGAAGCTACATTGATGCCATTAGATCATTTAAATGGCCGCCTCGGCTTCGCTGGCAGTGCTTCAAGCGGTCGGTCCAATTTTTGCACTTTGATGAACGCTCGCCGTGAGATGAGCCAGTCGCCAAATTTCTCCTTCATCATTTCGAGCGTTGCGTCGCTTGTATGGCATATAGCGCCGTCTTGTTGGAACCACAGCTCGGATTTATCGATGTTGTCGAGCTCTGGTCAGTTAACATCGCTCTATACCGAGGACCATTGCCGGCAACTGTGTCACCTTCCTCATTTCGAAATAAATGAGGTCCGATGATGCCGCCATTCCATAAACCGCACCAAACAGTCAATCTTTGTGGATGCATTGATGCTTGGTCGAACACTTGTGGATTGTGGTCGCTCCAATAATGGCAATTTTGCATGTTGACATAGTCGCTGATCCAAAAATGGGTCTCGTCTGAGAAGATGACTTTTTGGCCAAAATCGGGATCTCCAGCCAACTTTTCTAGCTCCCAATTAGAGAACTCACGGCGTTGTCTATGGTCGCCCGGCTTCAATTCCTGCATTAGCACAATCTTATACGGATGTAGGCCCAAATCCAACTGCAAGATAAGCCTGGTTGACTCTCTGGCGATGACCAATTCAGCTGATCGGCCCCGAATCGACATTTCTGGGTCTTCTTCGATACTGGCCGCTACGGCGGCTATGTTTTCTTCACTTCCAAAAAAGTGTATTCAAACTTTTCGACGGTGCAACGAATTGCCTGCGCACTGAAGCCATGATGACGACCGACCTCACGACGAAATTCACTTTGCGTAATTACAACTGAGCCTGGAATTTCGATAATATTTTTTAATAATTTCCACAAGTTCGGGAAGAATCAAACGATGCATGATGAAATGGCAAACCTTACTGAATATTTTGACAGCTGGATGTCATTGGTAACCTTGACAGCTGCTGAAACATAAGAATTGGAAAAACTACCATTGTTATCTGGTCACCCTTTACTTCTTTGAATCTTCAACGGTATAACAGTAATTAGTGGGTGAGGTTTATTTAATAAATAAATTAAATTTATTATACAACGGTACATATCACTGTTTATAACAACCTTCATTTCTATGCGGTAGAGGATTTGAAAATCTATTTATGGTAAGATTTTTATTAAAACTTTCACAAATTATATTACAAAGGGTGGGCCATCTGTTGGATTCCTTTTAAACTTGCTATAAAAAAAAATCAAGTTTTTTACTTTATTATGGAAAATAATTTCAGATAATGGCTTCCGCAGCTGGCTTGGCAGTAGCCTATCCTGTCAGCCCAGTTCTTCAGTACATTTTTTTGATGGTTCGGGGCTCATCTTCACGAATGACTCGATCAATATTGTGCTTAAGTGCCTGAATCGTTTAGCACCTTCGTATAGTATAGCACCCCTCCAACAGCGTCAAATCGCAGTTCCGCGGAGGTCAAACAACATCACCAAAACGGCTGAATACACGACTATTGAATTTAGTGCGCAGAAGATCGATTGTTGGACGGCTTGTATGGCACGTGGCGCCATCTTGCTGGAACCAGAGATCGTCCAAGTTCATTTCCTCAGTTTCTGACCAAAAATGTTTATAATGCCTCTGCAGCGCTCTCCGTTGACCATAACGTTGTTGCCATTTCCACCTACGAAGAAAAATGTGGCAATACACACTTTCAGTAATAGCAGCAATATTCTCGGCTGAGTATTGTTACGAGGGTGGGTCCCTGAAAAATGAAATAAGGAACACTCTCTTCGGTATAATAACATTTTATTTTTCAACATAGTCTCCTTTTAGCTCTATACACTTCATCCAACGTTTCTCCAATTGTTTGATGCCCTCCAAATAATACGATTTCTAAAAATAAGCGTTTGTTTCAGCGATGACCTCTACATTCGACCCAAATCTCTTACATCCAAGACATTTCTTCATGATTTGAAACAAGAAATAGTCACAGGGGGCTAAATCTGAGGAAATTGCTGGATGAGGGAGGAGTTCGTAGCCTAACTCATTCAATTTTGCCATTGCGACTGCGGATTTGTGCACCGGTGCGTTGTCCTGGTGAAAAATAACTTTTTTCTTCGTCAAATGCGCCCGTTTTTGCTTCAAATAGGCTTGGAATCGATCCAGAAGCTCTGCGTAATATGCGCCGATGATCGTTTTACCCTTTTTAAGGTAATCGATGTGAATAACACCGCGCGCATCCCAAAAAACTGTCACCATAACCTTGTTTGCTGACAAACCCGCCTTGGCTTCTTCGGCTTCGATTCACCAGGAGAAGTCCATTGTTTTGACTGTTCCTTGGTTTCTGGTGTGTTGTGGTGAATCCAGGTTTCATCCACGGTTACAAAACGGCGCAAATAATCAGCCGAATTTTTCTGGAACATCGCCAAACACACCTTTGAAGTTGTCAGACGAATGCGTTTGTTGTCGATTGTGAGCAAACCCATCTTGCGGAAAGTTTTTTCATGTCCAAATATTTATGTAAAATCGAAATCACTGAGCCATTTCTGGTGTGGTGACCTCAATTGGGCGACCAGAACGATCGGCGTCACTTGTGCTTGAACGACCGCACCGAAATTGAGTAAACCAGTGGTGAATGGTTCCAATCGATGGTGAAAAGTCCCCATAATATTTGTCAAGTATTTGTTTGGTTTGCGTGATAGTTTTTCTCGCAAAAAATAGTGTTTAATGTGCACTTGAAATTCTCTTTTTTCCATTTTAACGAAAATGCTAGTAGGCGTGTATATAAAATGGCTGCCACAACAAAACTATTTGACAGATCTGTCTGAAAATTTGGGTGCTTTCTTTTGAAAGATGATTCTTGACAAAAAAAAAAAAAAAAAATAAATTTAAGGTGACGACTCAATTTGTGTTAATTTTCAGGGACTTATTGACCCACCCGTATTACTTAATAATGTTGTTTTAATCCATTAATGTTATCATATGTGTTCCAACACTAAATTAATTAATAAATAAATAAAATTAGAACTTAAAGAATTGTTGATCTGGGGGCGCCATAGTAGCTAAATTAGAGAAATTATCATCTTCCTTGGGTCGTACTATAAGTGTGCACAATTTCATCTTTCTATGTCATTCGCAGGCTACTCTAGCCCTCGAAGTATTCAATTTCTTAACAAATTCTTCAGATCTATGTTACTGTTAATGTGTAAAATCCAATATTTCGTGAAACTGGGTCATTTATGCAATGAAAGAACATTTCTTTCAACCAATGCCTCTGCCTCATCTGATTTCGATTTTCGACACCTGTGTGCCATTCGCAAGAGATGTATCCTGGTTGGTTGGTTTAAGAGGGTGAGCTTATGCTCTTCCCTTAGGTCTCCACTAGGCCCGTTGTGTTCCCCTCGTCTGTCGAGCTATAGGCAAAGTAATATAATGACAATTAAGTGATGAGAGAGGATGTATGTAGGTATTGGGATCATGGGAGTATCAAAAAGGAGATTATGTCATATAGTGATCGGGAAATCGTTTTGTTTGTCTAGCGAACTTCAATATATCACCAATTCCTTTCTTACTGAGGTGTGCCAGATCAGGTATCCTTGGGGATCCCAGTATCTTTAGTCTTGTGTTCTATATCTTCCTCCTCATCATCCTCCTCACAGTTGGCACAGATTGTTGTTTCAGCTAGCCCGAGTCTGAAGGTGTGTTTATTGAGATTGATGTGCCCTGTTAAAAGTCCCACCATCGCTCTTAACTGTGTTTTGCTTGAGTTGAAAGCTCTTTTAGCTGTGTTGTTACTCGGTTCTGTTACCACTGATCTGGTCACTTTACACGTGTCTAGATTCGTCCAGTAGTTATTGAACTCCTGTCTAATCTTCTCATTGATTATCGTTTTAATAGTTGTCAGAGGGACCCCTATAGTCTTAACAGGATTCAGTTCTGTGTCACTCGCTCCTTTGCTTGATCTGCATCTGCCTTTTTATTACCCGGTAAACCTTCATGCCCCCGTATCCATATAAGGCGGACTCTATTGCGCCTGGCAAGTAAGTTCAATTTAATTTTGCACTCCTTTATTAGTCGTGATTTTGGCACAGGGTTTGTGATCGCGCCAATTGCTGCTTTGCTGTCCGAGCAGATGTCGATTTGCCTCCCTTCGGTGGTGTCTTCTGCGAGTATTTTCGTTGCCTTCATAATTGCTTAGACTTCTGCTTGGAACACCGATACAAATGGTTCTAGGTCAATAGAAAATTTAATCGGTGGGTTAGCACAGAAGATGCCAGCCCCTGATTCCCTTGATATTTTAGAGCCGTCTGTATATACCGATGACCCGTTGGAGTTTCTTGTCGTCTTTCCGTTCGTCCAAGATTCTCTTGTGGGGGAAATTGTTTTGAAGCTGTTGGTGAACGTATAAGATTTTTCAGCAACAACATCACTAGGACAATCGATCAGTGGTATCATTTCTCTTATTATTTTGGTGATTTTCCGATGCCCTGTGTTAGCGCCTTCGTTGAAAAGGCCGGTGATTCTAAGCCTTGCGGCTGACAGACCAGTAATCTTCTTCGCTTCGAGGTGCACTGGTAGGATGAAAAATCGCTTCTAGAGCCGCTGTTGGTGTTGAGGATTGTGTTCCTGTAATGCTCAAGCAGGCCATACGCTGTACATTTGTTAACAAGTCTCTTGCTTACTTTTTATTTGTCACTGGCCACCATACAACTATTCCGTAGAAGATGATGGGTCTTATTACGCATTCGTATATCCAGTGGACCCCTTGACTTCCCGATGGCCCTCCTGCTTATCCAATATGCCCTTTTAGCTTTATTAATTCTTTCTTCCAGGTTCTTTCTCCAGGTCAGTTTCCTGTCCAATATTATGCCCAGGTACTTGACGCTGTCACGGAGTTGCAGTGATGCTCCTCCAAGTTGTGGAATGTGAATGTCACTAGTTTTGGTTTTCTTTGTGAAGAGAACCAGTTTCATTTTATTTGAATTTATTCCTAGTCCACTCTCCTCCACCCATTTCATTATGATTCGTAGGGTGTTTTGTATTGTTGCTGTTAAATCGTCTATACTGATCTGCGGGATAAAGAAGATAATAGTATTCTTTTGCGCCACAATACAGGTTCTACACTTACTGTTTCCGTTATCTGGTATCACTTTCAGTTTGTTCTCCCATCCTGTTACCTTATTATTCAGGCAATAGGGTTCCTGGATGAGGGCGATATCCGCCTTTCCTGCTGAGAGGTAGGCACAGAGGTTGGCAGTTGGATTACCTTCATTTAACATCTCATGGGATGAAGGGATCACGAAGCTAACTTGGTGAAAGCCGCAAAGTACTTTACCCCCTTGTAGAACAAGTGACCCCAGGGATTCCTCGTCAATCCCTACCACGATCAGTTGACCTTTGCCTGCCTATTCCTTTGCGTGGTGGAGTTTCCACTTTTCCGTTTTAAGGTCCTTATTCTGCAGCTTCATCCGCGCAAATAGCGTTATAGGTTCCTCTACTACCCCTGGGATCCAAATGGACACCCTGGTTAGTCTGGGAATCTTCCCCGCTATAGAACCTCTAGCTTGGTTCCTTCCCAACAATCAAGTCTGGCTGTTAGTTTCCGCAGCGACTCAGTCAAGGCATTATCCTGACAGGTAGATGTGGTAGCGGTTACCTTTGAAACCTGCCCTCAGGAAATTCAGGGAAGTCATCAGATTCTCGTAGAGCATTTGATCCAGAGCAGCGTTGAGGGCTTTCTGGAGACGTTCCTGTAATTCCTCCGGTATCTTCCCATCCTCATTGTTCCTATTGTAGACCACCATCTGCGTTGTTCTTTGACGACTCTACTTCTTTTATTTTGTGATAGCTCTGCGTGGGGACGCATCCTGCTCTTGCCATCAGAGTTTGCCGAGGCATCCTCTGGAGTCAGAGTAGGGTGTTCCAACCGCGGCTCCCTGCGCGTTGAAGTAAGATAGCTTGGGTTTGAAGCAGGATTCCTTTGCTTCTCCATCTCTAGTCTCTTTCTTTCTTTAGCCCTTTTCCTTTGCTGGGCTCCGGAGATTTTCCTTCTTCGGGTCACTGGCTCATCCTCTTTTCTAGCGGCCGGTGTTAAAGTTTCAGCCCCTTCAGTTACATCTGCTGCAGCGAAGAGGTGCTGTAACCCAAAGCTATCTGGTCTGGGAGTTAGAGCCACGGGGCCAAGCCCTCCCCGACAGCCGTGGCCTCTGCCAACTTTTGGATGTACACCCCAACCCCAACAAAAAAAGCCACATACGGGTTTTCCAGTTTTTTGCGCTAATTACCTTTAAGGGATTCGCCGAATTATATTTTATTGCTTCCGGGTTAGGTAATGCATATTTTGGAATGTGTCGGAATTCATTCTGGCAGTATTTAACAGTGCGTGCAGTTGTATTTCTTAAATAAAAGTGAAAAGAGTATATCGCGATATCTAAAAGGGTACAATTGAGTAAAGAAAATAAGGCAAACAGAATCAGTCATTTCGTGAAATTGCTCGACAAATTGGATGCAATGAGAGTTCTGTAAGAAGATTCTGTAACAAATATCGTCGGGATCACAATCTGGACAGAAAAATTTGCACGGGATTGTAGAGATGTACCACTGTTCGGGTGGACCGGGAACTGAAGAGGCTAAGCTTGAGAAACAGGTTTAAAAATGCATCGGAGTTAAAAGCTGACCTACGAGAAGCTACTGGGGCTGAAGTTAATGTCAGAACTATCCAGAATCGTCTCAACGAGATGGGTTTGCTAGCAAGGAGACCAGCGAAAAAGCCACTTCTGACCACAAAAATTAAGAAAACGCGCCTTAGCTGGGCTAAGGAAAGGCAAAACTGGAGTGTTCAAGATTGGTCAAATGTGGTGTTCTCTGATGAGTCCAAGTTTAACCTAACTGGACCGGATGGGAAGCAGATAGTTCGTCGTAGAAAGGGGAACGCTACAGCGATGAATGCATAGCTCACACCGTAAAACATTCTCCTTATGTTATGGTGTGGGGATGCATCACCGCAATCGGAGTTGGATCTCTAATTATGCTCGAGGGCACTATTAACGCCATGCAGTACAAACAAATTATCTTAGATGGTGTTGTACCGAGTATAGAAATGATAACAGCAGAAACATCAAAACCAATTTTTCAAGATGATTCAGCACCTTGCCACCGAGCAAAATCTGTGAGTAATTCGACGTTTTTTTTTTTTCATATTTATGGGTGTTTTGAAAATCTTATGATTTTAATTTTTAAATTTCCTCCACAGATTAAAACTTTGAAAGAAGAATTAGGAATAGAATCCCTAATTTGGCCGGGAAACAGTCCAGATTTCAACCCCATCGAAAATGTCTGGGCTCTTATGGGAAAGAAGATCCAAGATAAAAAAACCAAAAACCATGCAGCATCTAAAGAGCATCATTGAAGAAGTGTGGTCCAATGAAATTAATAACAATTACCTCGGTAATCTCTATGCCTCCATGCCAAACAGGGTTCATGACGTTGTTAGGGCGAAGAGTGGTGCTACGAAATACTAGAATCATTTTTAAGTATTATGAAAGTCTTAAATTATGTAAAAAGGTTTCTTAGTTAATAAAAAAATGAAAAAAGAAATTTGCTTTTCAAATTGTTGCTCTTTTTTTTAATTTATGTATATTGATAGTACTTGGGTAATATCTGATATTTTGTAGTCTGATCTTCACGATCATTACTTTTTTTCAATTAGGCTACGAAATGCATTGTCAAATTGGGGAATGTGTTAACTTAAATGTTAAACATCAAAAATACAAAGTGACTACGCAGTGATTAGTCATCATTTATTAAATTTCTTCCATTTTGTTAAAAATTACCATGTGCGGCTTTTTTGTTGCGCGGGGTGTATATCCCCATTCGTGTTTCTTCTTTTTCTTTTGTACTCTCCATTGTTGTATTTTGTGTTTTTGCTACTTCACTGTAGGTTCGTTTTGTTAACCTTTTAGTTTCTGGACCTCCACTGGATCTATTCCAAGTACTGATCAAGAGTATCACCGGCCCCTACTCAGCCCCTCCACCACGACAAGGTAGGTAAACGCCGGAGCGGGAACATTTATTCATCATAAAGTAACATTTATTCATCATATGCACATAATTAGATGCTTCACTCCTTCTTTTAACACTTTATTGCATTGTTGTAGGAGAGAAATCCAGAAGTAACAACTAAGGAGTTACTAATAACTTTTGGAACCCAGTCGTGCACTTAACATTATAACCATACTGCCTAGGAATTGCTTTTTCCTCTTTATCAACAAAAATTTTATTCGATTTATGTACTTCGTAATTATCCGTTCCAGGTTTATCTAATTAAAAAAAAAGTCAGAACTTCTATGGCGCAATGGTAATTTCGATTCTGGTGAATTCTTTAATTTGTTTCCTTTCCTTTTTTTCTTAATTTTTTTTTTGTTCGGCTTGCCCAACCAAGGGGTGGTTGTGAATTTCATTCTATTTCACGCATTTTTACAGAAATTCATGTAATTTTCCTTTTGTACATAATTAAAAGTGTTCTAAAACGGAAATTCGACAACGTTTAACAAAAAATAAAATTAAAACGCGGAAAAATTCACCACCATTACCGTTGCCCACCCCGCGAAGCTTTATGGAGTTGGGGGGTGAGCGTTTTTCCTTTTTGTCTGCAAAGCATATGCTAATGCAACATCAAGAAAAGAATTTGCATAGAAAAGACGTAAAAATGGCAGAGATGAATGGTGGGATGGGGTTGAAGCCTGGAATTGGCCGAACAGACTCATGGAAAGGGTTGGCGTTTGGGTTATTGCAGGTTTTGAATTGGGAAATTAGGAGAAATTTGTTTCGCGGAAAACGACTCCCATTGGTACCGTGTTGTTTTGTCATTTATGCTGGCGACGGCAATGAAATGACCGTTAACGAACCGAAGAGACAAATTTATGTTGCGTTTTTAATTGTTCATTAGTGTCGAGTACCGGAGAAAGGATTCCTTACAATGTTTTGAGGTCCATTTAGTTGCTTATTGTTGCGTATTAAGAGAAAGTAAACCGTTTGAAATCAAAACCGGAATATGAATCAAAAGTTTACGAATTAGATTTCGGGGACTAGGGCCAAGGTGAATTCACCGTAGGCGTTTGCTACAGTGACTGGGTTGTGACTAAGGCATGTAAGTGCTAAAGTTGCTCAAATCTCTCCCAGGTATACTGTATCTCAGATCGGAATTTCCATCCTCTGAGCTAAGAGATTGATAGAGGACGGTGCTGGGCAAAACATGACCTTAATGTATTTTGCACTCATGAATATACTACACGTCCTTTATGTAACTTTCTTTTGGTAGTGGTTGTTACTTTTTTTCATTCAACGTTAGAACAGTTGTAACTTGATGTAGCTAAAGGCATTGTTTCGTCAAACGTTAGACAGCATACCGAACAAAGACTAGCTTTCGAGTTTGCTTATGACAATTCTCTACACTGTCCACCGATTGTCTAGCAATGTTTAATTAAATGGATCAAATGAGCTGCCGATTAGTTTGGCTTTCATTGCGTTTATCTCAGACCCACAACATTCGTCTCCCTCCTTACACAGAAGCAGAAATCAATGCTTAACGAGATATCAAACGTTCGTCCATCTATTCTTACAACAACCATTGTTATTTTTGTAATTCAAATTCGTGTCATTTTCATTTCATTTTAACTTACTTGCTATATAAAAAACGCTTAAAACTAGCTTAACTACACTGCTGTGTATGACATCTCTGTCGTAGTCGAATCGCCTATCCGCAGCTGTCCGAGCAACATGGAAGATTAGCGGCACCGCCAATCTGACCTGTATCAGACCTTTCTCATCGAGATAGAGGAATGACTCTGGGGGAACAAAGCCGTTAGGGCACACTCTCTCATGGTACCTGTAATTGGGGTATTGCTAAAGGTATTGTTTGTTAAAATATAGATATTGGTCTAACCAGAGCCCCAGGTATCTGACTACATTTCGACACTCAAGTGACTATCCGTGCGGTCCCACGATTGAGAACTTTCGCCAATTCTTTCTGGTATCCCTAGAAGCCCCAGACAATGACCGGCGTCCTAAAAAGAATGGTTTCCGATTTCTGGAAGTTGATCTTCAACTTCCAGTCAACTTAATATCGCGAGAAGTGCAATGACCTTGATTTTTGGTCCTGATCTGTACGCAATCAAGTCGTCTGCGTACGCTATGGCATGGTGAAGTGATCCTATGAGGTCGCTCGTGTAAATGTTGAAAAGGATCGGTGAATTAACCCGACTTTGTTGCAGACCGTTTTTAATTTGAAAAGTTCCAGCAGAAGTCACATTGCCATTTTTCACAATGAACTGTCTACTGGTGAGCATGTTATAAAGTATGTACAGCAGTGGTTTGCTTATGTCGAGCCTGCTCAGCTTGTAGAAGAGTCCCTCTAACCATACGTTGTCGAAGGCCTTCTCCAAGACAATCAGGCAGGCACCCGTGCACTGTTTCTTGCTTTTGTTCCATTGAATATCCGATACCAGTTTAGACGCGGCATGTATTGTATCATGCCCCGCCTTAAAACCGAATTGGTTATCCGGAATTATATTACTGTTCTCAGTCCACTTAAGCAGGGCTCTATTGATCACTTTCTCGAATACCTTGCTGATGTTCGGAAGGAGACTTATCGACCGGAGATTTGCCGGATTGGAAGTGTCCTTACCCCGTTTGGGAATGGGTTGTATCACTGCTGTTTTCCAATGCGCTGGATAATGTGCATTATTCAGCGCATTGTTAAATAGAGTGGTGTAAATGTCCACAGCTTCTAGAGGGAGATGTCGAAGCACAATGTCCGTCAATTCCCACAAATTTTTTCCCCCTCATTGAGTCGAAGATCGCTTGGAGCTCCACCTTCAATATGTACTTTCATCAGCGATGACATTATTTGCCATGATATTGTCATTAAACTTGGTAAAATCTATGTTCTCGGATCGCCAGTGCTCTATATCATTTCGAAGGTAGAAGATGTGCACAAGGACACGATTTTTCAGGTCGTGGTTCGGTCAAATGGTATCATTCACCTTGCACACTTCCAGGAAAGACGCTCCTATAGCCTCTACCTTCTCCTGCGGATCTTCGATCACAAAGAAGTTGTCATCCTCCACTGTGTTATCTGGATCTATACCTGCTGTTATCAGTATTCGTCCATTGTTCGTCGTTCGGGGGATCGTAAGACACGGAAGGTCATTTTCATTGTTCCTCCGAAATATTTTATTTATTTGCGGGAACATACTCCGGTTGTTGGCTTTTACAGCCCGAATTTTGTTGTTCCAATGGAAATTTACAGAAAGTCTGTAGTTTTCCCTAATTAATTTCTGGAGGTTTTTAATCAACGTCTTCAGCGTCCTAAACTCCGAGTTTTGTCTGTCAGTAAACTGTCTGTACAAGGTTTTTAGTCTCGACAGCAGTCTACTTTTGTGTTGGTGTAGTGCGTCAATTATTGCATTACGGAATATGTCTGCGTTGTCAGTATGTTGATTCCGAGGTATCGTACTGTCCATAGTTCGTTTAATTGTCTCGTCCATTTGTTTTATGTACCAGTCAATCTCCTCGTTTGACAGATTCCTATTGGGCGGTGGGTAGAGCGAGTTCGAGGAGACAGCTCTTTTCAAAGTTCTGGAGAAGCGTGTCCAACGCGTCCTACTGTAGTTGTAGGAGTACATTCTTAGAAACTCCTCCAACTCTGCAATTTCGTTGGGAATCGTTATTACGGCACTGAGTCCGCAATGGTCACTATCATACAGTTTAAAGTTTGTCGGTCCATGTCGGTAAATTGTAACCGTATGTCGAATAGCAGAAGATCTAGATAGGAGCCGCTTCCAGGAAAAGACGGACTATCTGTAGCTTTCAAATCGAGTCTATACTCGACACTGTGCCGACCCCACCAATTAAATAGTAGATTCCCTCTAGGATTAGGTGTGCTATTTCCCCAATCTCTGTGTTTGGCGTTTAGATCCCCAGTCATGGGAAAATAATTCTCCTCCAACTCCAGTCTTAGACATCGAAAAAGTGTCTCGAGCTCTGAAATAAATAAAGTAGATTGAGTAGCTTTAGGTGCATAGAGTGCCATCATGCTATCAGAGTGCTATCGTGCTATAAGAGTGCTATCATGCTATCAATTTCGTGTCTATGAAAACTTGTGTGTAAAGCCACAATACTTTACATATGACTACCCTCCCGCCAAAAATATACCGCCATTTTGACTTGGTGAAACAAGTAATTCAAGGGCTGTGTTCAAAAAGTGTGGCCGTTCGGTTTAATTTTTAATATTAGAATGCAATACTGTAAAACAATGCAAAATGAGAAAAACTAATAAGCATATTCAAGATTACTATTAATTACTGCATAGTAATTGACATTCAATTGCTCGGGTGATTTGTGAGAAAAAATCAACCCAGTTAATTGCTTTAATACTCATACATCATATCCATTCAGTCAATAATATTGATTCTATGTGAATGAACTTGTTCAATAAATTTCAAAAAGGAGTTATAGGTTCAAGTCTCATCCAGAGACAATAAATTTAATATTTTATAATCATTATAATAATAAGTAACCAATAAATAAAGTCAGTAAGAGAAACGCAAGCAAATAGTTGAAAAAAGATTCATCACTTTTTTTGTACTCGTATGTATATTTCTGATAAAATTCGGAGCTTCTATATTGCTCGGTTTTTGAAACGTCTTTATGTAACTCTATTCTAACCCAGGTTGCAAAAAGCCTTGGTAAATACTGGATTTGTTTCACTATATTAACGACTCAGATAAATCTCTGAAACATTTTTTTTAGGTTGTAAGCACCAAACGTAATGCTTTCGATGTGGTTTCTCCGGAAATTTTAAATTTCATTACCTCTGTATTTCATATGACGGAAAGTTCACACAATGAACAAATCGGATGCGAAAGAGTAAGAAGTTGTTCAACTTTCCTAGATAGTACGAATATTTTATGGAAAACGACTTAAACGATTTTAATAAAAATCGATTTAGGAGGTAATAACAATGATCGGCATAAAACTACATATCTAGTTTTTTGCTGATGATTCCAATAATGATACTTTAATTATGTACTGAATTTCATGGCCGATATGCTTGGGTTGTTATTTAGTTAACAGAAATAAAATAAAATTCTAACCTATTGCGATTGAAATAATCGCATTTAAGACATGATAGAAATTGTAATCTATGATACATACGAGTAAATGAATTGACAACTAGGGTTGTGTCTGTTCGCGCATCACGCAAAAACTTCTGGGCAGATTTTAATAAAACCTTTCCGTTCTATACCTTAGCAGCTTTATCTTCAGTTAAAATTGTCACGATATTCCTTATTCAGGTTAATATATTAAATATTGAATAATAAAAATGAAAGAAAGAAAACAGTGACGGTCGCGGTTAGTCCTTAGATGGCGCACCGCGTGTTGTCCCTTGTTTTTGTTAAAAATCTTATATATATATATATATATATATATATATATTTCAACTAAAGTTTCTTAGAAAACCCATATCTTCTGCAGCTATCGGGAGTTGGTGGAATGAAAGTGTTTGCTGCTTACACAGCAGCAAACACTTTCATTCCACCGAATGTGGTGATTACACACCAAACATTTTAGTAGGTATGAATGTATGATTTCAAACGCCTCAATAGATTTTGACAAATTTTTGATCATCATCTCTTGCGTAGCTCGAGCTTGCATATGGTTCGAGCGAGATGAAACAGAAACTGGTTCAGCTATTGGGTATAGTTTCCGGCTTCAATCTATATCCATTTTTCTGACAAAGTCCAGTAAATTTTCCATGATTAGATTTGTATAAATTTAAACTAAAGTATAATAACATACCCATTTCAAATTGGAGATTCCTTTCGATATCATCCGGAGTAAAATGAGCACAACAAATTCGAGTCGTTTTCATATTTAATTGGTCTTTTCGTCCGCAAAAATGAATCCATTACCTAATCAAGACTTTGTTTTTAGGAACGCTATAAAATCGAATGATATTTGCATTATCCTTATTATTATTATCGCAGTTGAATACAGCACACCTCATTTTAATTCTTAAATTTTCGTTTCACCAATTATTCACACACAAATTTTCAAACTTTAAAAATTCGCGCCAACAATCACAGAAAATACGAGAAATAAAAGTTGACAGGTCCCCTATGACGTCACACAGCTGTCAGGAAACCAATTTGGTGCCGAATTCAGGAAAAAATATAGAAAATGGCAACTTTCCGCGGTTTCTGACAACTCAATTTAATTTCACATGACGGCACCTATGCACTGGAAAATGGCCAGGTTTTTCGGCTTGTAGCTCGAAAAAGAGAGTACCCCCCGAAGTTGGCTATCTCCTTATAATACACCTCTATTAAATGGTCAACATAGTAAAGCAAATAGTCCATAGAATTCCACCGTTCGGTGTGGACAAAAAAAATGAGTAGGGTCGGGATTCAGCCTTGTTCGACATCTTTTCGAATATCAAATTCCTCTGACATTCCTGTGCAGAACCTGTCATTTGGATCCATCATAGTTGGTTTGAATATAGTTATCAGTATATCAGGAATACCACTCCTGCCTTAGGTAAGAAAAGCAAACTCCCTGTTGACATAGTAGAAAGTATTAATGAACAGCAGGTGAAGGGGCAATCTTATTCAACATATTGCTCAATGAATGTTGATCCGCAAAGTGTATCTTACTTTCCATTCATTTCAAAATTTTTTTTACTTTTTTTTGCAATTATAGGAAGCATCAGGGAAAAAGAGCCTAATGATCATGCCATTCTTTAACTGCTGTTCGGCAAAGCTTTCGGGCTCTCAAGCATATTATACTAGTGAATAGTACCTGCACAAGGTCCATCTATGTTGTTGTCATCGATTGAAAATGACCGGTGGGAATGCCGTCAAGTCTTACTGCCTTGACTTTGTGTGCCTTCATTACCATACATAGTGATCTTGTCTTTAGCATCGTAGAGGTCAATCTGATTTGGGGGTAGGTACAGAATCGGCGAAAAGAAGTATTTTATCAGGTTTTTGCTCAAGGTGTGACTACTTATTCACATCCGCTCGTTAGTCATACTGGTTTTGCTGTCCCTCCTACTCTCTGTTTCCGTCTGTAGCCAGCGTGTTGAAATAATCTGTATTTCCTGCAATATATCGAGAATATGTTTGACCGAAAATACAAAAATATTTTATTACAGTGTTTCAAGACACTTTTGTGTCTTTGAACATTCGATTTCAAAAGCTCATACTCCAGTTAGAGAATTGTATTATTTTCTAGTTCCCTTATACTGAGAATCAGTAATACGGATCAAAGTCCAAAAAGGATAACAATTTTCATTAAACCAATACTTTCCTATGGATGAGTTAAAAAGGACGTGACGAATACCTCAGCGCAAGCGAAATGTCATTTATCAATGCTTCTTGCAGCTAAGCAATCTTATTCAAACAAATGAGATAACAGTCCCTTAAGGAATCGAGTTCATTTGAAAATTCGCAAAATTCCTACAGCCCTTAAATCGCCCACCCCAACCCTATTCTGGGATGACTGTCTGGCATATGGTTTCGCCTGTAAAAGGAATGCAAAACTGCCTTTTTTATTTTTCCAGTACATCTCCTTTCGATAAAACATGAGAGATGGGGAAATAAAAAGGCAACTTTAAATCCGATTTATTTTTAAAGTGCCTCAGGGATCGATTATTACCTCTCAAACTCGAATGAAACGTGCGCGAATTTAAAATATATTATTTTCAATGTCTATTCGGTGCCAAGCCGAACAATCTAATCGAACAATGCCGGCATGAGCGAATAGGTAAAGAATATTAGTTCCTTTTTTTTTGTCCTTTTGATTTTACATTTATTTGCAATGGGGATGGAAGTCAATATTTCGAAATTATTGTCACCATTTTCTGATAACTGATATATGAAGGAGGAAAGTGAGTTTGTTATGGCGCACACATTGTTCAATGGAATAAACTTGTATGGGGTGAAACTCAGAGGGAAAGTAGATAATAAACGTTAAATAAAATAAGTTCTATTTAATGAGTACTTTGCAATATATCATGAGACTTTCCCCCCATTCTAGCGATTATGCGAGGTATGTGCTTTAATAGGTAGATACATATGGGTAATGTTCAATGATGAATTGTACCTATGTAGTTCATACGAGTAGGAATATTAAGGTATTTAATAAATACTTCCACATAACATACATTGAATAGTGTTCCTTCGTTATATAGGGACATTTTGTCAATTAATAATAGGTCTCCTCCCCTAAAATCTGTCACTTTTTTACTCTCAATATTGCATAATCGGTGGCTTAAGATATTTCGCTCAACTCTTAACTTTACTACAAATTCAAAGCAAACAAATTGCGATTACTATTTTTCGGCCCACCCTATTGTACGGTGGTTGGAGACTTTTTCGTTTCCTTTCAGGCTTTCAGGGAGACTTTCTGACTGATTTAGAAGGTGCGACAAATATCGGTTTGGTTTCAGTGCAGGGAAAAAAAAACATGAAATGAAACATGAGAAGAAAAAAATCGTCAAACACGACCCCGTTTGCAAATAATGAACTATAATTTTTCGCAGACATTTATCAAAGTGAATGAATTTTGAATTCTAATCAAAGAGCTCTTTTCTGCTATATGTCACATGACCAAAAAATGTCTATACATATATACATTATGTTTGGATCATTGCTCTGCATAACTTGCGCAAAAATACAACTTTTATAGTTTAGGAGGTAGAAGTTGGTGACATGCGAACGAGCGAAAGGATGCGCTAGCGAGAGTAATAGGTTGCTGTCAAATTGCCGTATGGAGTATGTCACTTCATTCACACTTTCCATAAGCCCACTGAAGTTAACGAAACTTGACGAAACCACAATTCTATTTTGCGAAACCACAATACTATTTTATTACATTAGCTTAAGCTGGCTTAAGGCTCATAGTCGGAAGCAATCGGAAGCTAATGTCATAATTCTACGTTAAGTTTTTCCATCAGTACTGTCAATTGCTCAAGTAGCCCATAATAGGCGTATGTGTTCGGAAGCAACTGTCAAATCGCTTTGCCTGTCATTTAAGCTGTTTTGTCAAACTTTTGTATGAAAGAGCGTATAGATTCGCTCTTTCGTAAGTGAGCGAAGCAAAAACCTCTTATGGTCACACAATACAAATCCTTTGTTGGTTCCCAACAAATGGATATCACAACATCACTTCACTTCAACACAATTTTTCTTCACGCAACGAATTTGAATTACAAACTTCACACGAACCGAGCACATTTGACACTTCTGGAGCGATGCAAAGTGTTTTAGCACATTGAATTAAATATCGAGATAGGAAAGATATATTTAGTTGCAGATGCAACCTCCATATCATCGATATCTAATAACAACGCACATATAAACACGATATATAACAAAAATATCACTTTCGTCACCAAATTTATAAAGTACACAAAAAAAATCACAAAACAACCACCGCACGATTAAACATCGAAAACTGAACTGTCAAATGTGCAAGGCTAGATCGTTCACATGCATGCTGTCTCTTTCTAACAGTAACAAAACTCATAAGAATCAGCTAGTTAGACACTCTAGCTAAATAGAATGAAATTTATGCTAAAACCTTATTAATGGCCGACTTGAAGAAAGAGAAAGCATGCATGTAAAGCTCTAAGAAATTAAGACATGCATCTCTCTCTAACCTCATACTTGACATAGGGGGCTTTAATATGTAAATGTAGTAAAGGAGAAACATTTCACTCATTTAAAGGAGAAATTTTGATTATATAATTATGTAAAAGGGTCACCAACCCCATATAGAATGTAAAGCTTAACAGCTGTTAGACACCGAGGCTACATTGTAATATGACAAAAAGATTGTCGTCACTCATCTACAGTCAAGCGAAAAGGAAAGTGCAAATAAATTTATAACGTTGTTAAAGATTGAGTTTTTATATTGAATTGCAAGGAGTTAGTGCCAATTTCATTAAAAAAAAAATAAATAATTTTCGGCTTAAACTTAGCCCGAAACATGGTCCTTCGAGCCGAATAGTGATTTATTCGCACTGTTTCGGAAGTGGTCGTACGAAACCATTCTTCTATTATAGTTCGGCCTTTAGTTCATTATGGCTAGCCCCACTTTTTATATCTGCTTCTGTCTCTCTTACACAGAACATATTAAGAATAAAGCAGAAGAAAAACGATTACGGAAAAAAGATAAAGTGAACATTAGCGAATCGAATACGATTTCTCTACCCGGCCGAGTCGATCTACCCCTTCACTTTTTTTTTTTGAAGCCTACTGACCACGCACAACGAAGAGAGTTCGTTGAATGGATTATGGATCAACAACAAGTGGATGCTGATTTTTCAAACAAAATCATTTTCAGCGATGAGGCCCATTTTCATCTTGATGGCTTTGTTAATCGTCAAAATTGTCGAATTTTGGGTTCATAAAATCCACGAGTGATTGTTGAGAAACAAATGCATCCACAACGTGTCACTGTTTGGTGCGGATTTTGGGCTGGAGGCATCATCGGACCCTTCTTCTTTGAAAATGCAGCTGGTCA
The DNA here is from genome assembly GCA_963082735.1 of Pocota personata. Lineage (NCBI taxonomy): Eukaryota > Metazoa > Arthropoda > Insecta > Diptera > Syrphidae > Pocota > Pocota personata. The sequence continues at coordinate 65,823,252 of OY720431.1, read as the reverse complement.
CGAAATAACAGTTAATGGTGATCGTTATCGCGACATGATAATCCAGTTTTTTTGTGATTAAATTGCAAGATATGGATGTGGACGACATGTGGTTTCAACAAGACGATGCCACATGCCATACAGCCCGAGAAACAATTCAATTACTGCATGAGTCATTTCCTGGTCGCGCAATTTCCCGTTTTGGTGATCAGAATTGGCTGCTCAGATCATGTGATTTAACGCCGTTTGACTTTTTTCTTTGGGGTTTTTTTTTTTTTTTTTGTCGGGGCGGGTACAACCTACTGGAGCACTCAGACTCAAAAACAGGTCCATTGTATAACCAGGCAGAGAACCCCATTTTAATGTGTTATTTTCGTCTTTAGTAAAAAGACGAGTAGACGCTTCAGTGATGAAGAGCTTAGGTCATCAGCATTCACCACATCAGCACCGAAAATCTGCCACCTGATCCGAGCAAAGGCAGGACAATCACATAGGACGTGTTCCGCAGTATCATCACCCTCTCTACAGGAGTCGCAGACAGGGGTAGCGCTCAAACCTAGCACATGGAGGTGCTTGGCAAATTCGAAGTGGCCCGTAAGAGCGACAGTAAGTTGTCTGCAGTCTTTTCTGCTAAGAGATAGCAAGAAAGCCGTGGATTTCTTACAGACGACGTGGACCATTCGTTTAGTCTGCCTGCATCCTGGAGAGTCATGCCACCTTCGATTGTGTTCACTGAAAACCCAGTCGTCAATGGAAGCCCTAACCGAGGACGCTGGCAAACCTAACGTGGGTTCAGGTCCAGAGAAATTCTCTTCTGAGCCTTGTCTAGCAAGCTCGTCAAGAGCAGAGCCAGGTGTACTGGGGAAAGCTCCCAAGCAGCCGAGACAGACAGTTCTTTGGAGTTTGGCGGAGCAGCAGTAACGTATTTACGTGAGAGCTTATTCCACCAAACAACTGACGCATATGAGAGGAAGGGTCTTACCATTGCCATGTAGATCCAAAGGACTTTCCTTGGCGACAAGCCCCATGTCTTGCCGAAAACACCTTTGCATTGGCGAAAGACAGACAGAGCTTTGGAAGTTTTCAGCTTGACATGTTTCGTCCAAAGAAGCTTGCTATCTAAGATTACTCCTAAATATTTAGCTTCTTTGGAGAGTTCGATAGTGACGCCTTTTAGCACCGGCTGAGTCAGACCAGTCAATTTCCTCCTTCTCGTAAAGAGAACCACCTCGGTTTCTTTGGGGGTTATTGAAGACTAAGGTTTATGCCAACAAGCCCACGACCACCCACGCCTTGAAGGAGCAAATTGAGAGCTGTATCAACGAAATTCAGCCACATTTATGCAAAACGGTCATGGAAAATTACGACAAAAGAGTGCCTATGTGCCAGCAAAGCCGTGGAGGCCATTTACGCGATATGCAATTCCATACATAACTCTATTCTGTATACTCTATGGATAAATAAAACATTTACATTTTAATTAAAACCTTGTGTTTTCTATCAAAATTATTTCTTGCGTTAATTTTGGGACACCCTTTATAACGGGAAGGGATCCTACAGCATTAATGTAATAATTGTAGGTCTTTCAATCAGAGTTTATTTGTGTGTATTAATGTGAGATACATTATCTTAATTCTTACAGATCTGTCACAACAAAATGAGGATCCGGTGTAAAGATGCATTTCACCTAGCGCGCAACACATGACGCCTTAATATGGAAAGTGTCTAGTGCATGAAACTATCTTCTGGAACAGTACGCTGGAGGCAGACAAACAAATTTCTGGCTGCTAGGTATGAAACAATTAGCATTTGTGGGAACACAAATCTGCACTGCTCAATTCTATACATATTATTGTATTTATTCTTATTTGTTAACCAATTACTTATATTAGGTGACGCAGGGTATCCTTTGGAGCCGTGGATTATGACCCCATATCCCACACCAGTTAGTGGAAGTCCTGAGAGCAAGTTTAATACACAACATTCCAACGCAACATCAACGGGAGAACAATTGGGTTACTCAAGAATAGATTTAGATATTGATTTAGGGCTGAAAAGGCTTCCCAAATAACGAATGTTTGTGCGGCTTTGCATAACATATGCATCCATATTAAAATTGCCGATAATGCAGATCGCTCCAAATGTAGCACTCGTGACAGAATTGCTGTCTACTTTTCAAATCTAAATTCTCGCGCATTAAATTTTCTACTGCCAGATTATGCCGACGGTTCTTCTCATCACTCTTTCTTTTCGATCATCCGCCTTCTTCAAACACCTATTCACTTGGTGCAGTTGCTACAAAAAGACTTCCTGGGTTCCATTCTGCCTCTTGGCGTCAGGCGTGTTTTTTTTTCTCTCTTGCGGCAATGTGCAGACTGCTCCTGTTGCATCTGGTTCTACACTTTCACCTGGCAAGTATATCATGGACACATCTCTGAAGGCGGACGAGGTAGAAGCTCTTGGAATCTTCGCTATCTCAGATTTCGCAGCCTGGGTAATGCAAAATACCCTGACACTTACGCCCGTGACGGACTGGCCTAGCCTCCTCGAGTTGGGAAAGAGCTACGAGGTTATTGTTATTATAGCCTGCTTCCTCTTCATCTCATTCTTCACCAGCTTCTTCTTTGTTTTGTATTTGTAATCAGCCCAAACCTAGAATGCAAAAATTATTAGATCATATTTAAAAACATGCTTATTTTAAACCTTTTCCAGAAAGCTCCTTCTTTACTCGGAGGTCCATAACTAACCAGCTTTTCCGCAGCTTCCAGGAGCGTTCGGTATCCAACCGATTGGACGAGAACCCTTTAGCGATTTTAGGATTTTCCTCCATCAGCCTTATTAATACTTGCTTCTGTTCCCTGTTTGTCCAATTGGAATTCGACCTATGTTAAGTTAGGGTTAGGTTGAGGGGGCTGTGCATTTCGAAAGATGCTTACACGGGGGTCTATTGGTCCATTGTGATACCCCTTGGGTTATGTTACCGCATCTAACACTGTTTCTAGTTAGCTGGTTCTTACTCGAACTAGCGTGTGCACCTGGGAACCTAGCAGAGATTCACCACGTGGATATTGCCAAGTATATTCAGGGTTTTACGACATTCGCATACTGTCCTAGATCTTATTGTCTCGCTGTCCAGTGTTTTGATTGTTGCCTGACTGTCCACAAAAATTATAATCCGAGATGGATTTATTTTAGTGTTTATTTCGTTTGTTTATTTCAGTGCTTCTGTTACTCCTAGGTTGTTAAGATAACAGCTTTTTTCCATTGCATTCGACCATACTAGTGCTCCGTAGATAAGTGTGGGTCTAATGATCGCTGTATACATACATCAAATGGATTATATGCGGTCGCACTCCCCAGTGTTTACCGAAGGTTTTCTTGCATGCATAGAACGCACATAGTGCTCTTTTCATATGTTCCCCTGTGTTCCACTTCCACTTAAGCTTTGAGTCTAGAATGGTTCCAAGATATTTAGCTTCATTGGAGAGTTTCAGAGGTATTCCATTAACTTTTGGTACTTTGAAATTATCTATCTTCCTTTTTCTGGTGAACAGGACCAAATTCATTTCAAATTATCTCATTTCATTTTCAACCGAATATTCAACAGAAATGCTTACGAGTACTTACATTTTTGTGAATCTATTCGACAGGAAAATTGTGTATGAATAAAAATTGACATTTATTTCCAACAATTAGAAATTACGCTCAACATTCGATGAACTTTCGATTGATAAAATTAACTTTCTAATTCGACTAACTTTCGAATGAAATCGAATGTCAAAATAAGGCTGAGTAGGGTAAGGTCGGGAGGATTTGACAGGCAGGAGGAATTGACATCAGCACTTTTCTGAAAAACTAAGACCTTGGCAGCACTTTAAATGATGAGAAAATGAAGTTAGTAACGATTGGTTTGAGTGATAAATAAACAATCACTGTGGGCTAGGAGATAAGCGAAGTGGGCGTCTTTTTTATTTTTTGTGCCCATTTCATCTAACTTTTATGGTAAGCAATCCAACTGTAATATTTCAATTATGTAGCTTTTGACATTGAAACTGCAATGTAGTGCACCTTCACTCGTTTTAAAATCATTAATAAACAATAGTTTATCCTAAGCACCATTACAAACGTTTTTTTTTTGTATTAGTCCCACAAGTAATCAAAAAGAAGGATTTGACATTTTTGCTGAAGGAGGAATTGAAAAAGTGTCAAATCCTCCTTTATGAGTCAAAATAAAAATTGTGTGGGAAAACAACTTCTTACTCTTTTTTAGAATGTAAAAATGCCAAATATTTACAGAAAAAAAAATCCCCACCGAAACATCGTTGAAACAAGTGTTGAGAATGGCATTAAAGACATTCAAAACAAAACAGAGTCGATAAGCAGTGCTGCGCTATGCAAGAAGTCATTCAACAATTTCTTGGTTAACAATCCTGGCAAAGTTATTAACATCAGTGATGTGGCATATCTCACAAACCAACCGTTTAAGCGATCATTTAACCCAGAAAACATCACATCAAGGATTACTTTCAACCAGTGTATTTCCGTTCAATGACATTATATTTTCCGAAGAGGATTATTTAGAGGAACACGATACAGTTTTTACTCAAGAGCCGGTAGCAGCGGTATCTGAAATATTCCAATGACATCAACAAATAAAGACAGCATTGTTATGCCTGAAACTGAGCTAGTTAATCCTTCCGGATATTGTGAAGATATATACAGAAGCCCTGAAAATTCCCCACCAGGTAGAAGAGTTGACCCGATACATATAACACCGGAAGCACTTCGCCCGTATCCGAAACTGTCTAAACAGAAGAGTCGCGTTAATGCTGGAACTTCCAAAGTCTATACACACACCAGAAAAAAATAAATTTGGGAGCATTAGCTACACAAAAAATAGTCAAGGATATAAAAACTAAAAGCAGCAGCAAATTGCCAAAACCTGTTTTTGTAAGACGAGTTCTTGACAGTGAATCATCTTCTGACGATGGTGAAATTGGTCTTCAGGACGTTTCTGATACCTTCCAAGTGTCTAACGATAGAAGAGCCTCCATCTGTCAAATGTAACCTCTTGAAACTCCAATTAAAGTTTAATCCGACAATTAATGACTTCGTGCTTGTGAAATTCGGGACCAAGAGCAAGAAGATATTTTACTACGTAGGTATCATTCAGAGTGTGGATGAGACAAGTTCCTTGCCTTACACAATTAAATATTATCGCCACCAAAGGTTCCAAAACTGACATAGGGTTGGCTTTAAGGGCTGACATTGCAGCAAAACTGCCGTTGCCCTCTCATCTCCCCGGTAGATTTTGGATCTACCGGGCCAAAAATTTATTTTAATGTGGACTTTAAAGAATTTGATGTTCGTTAGTATTATTTATTATTATTACGTATTGTAATATGCGAGCTACGGCTCGAGTAGATAAAACGTTATTCTGTGAGATTATTTCTTTAATTTCTAGTCTATAGAACAATTCAAGTTCACACTATACTGTTCTTCGCAAATTCTTTCCTTACAAGGTCTCTTTCTTCTCAAATCACTTTATCTCAATCCAATTACTTAATTCACAAATCCAAACTAATTACTTCTTCTTGTTAACTCTTAACTTTCAATTTATCACAAAATTACAACTTCGTCTATTATCACTTTTCCAATCTCTTCGTGCGGTTCGAAAACCAACTGCCCTGCCTCGATCGCCATCTGTTCTTATATAGTCGCATTTCTGATAGCCAGAAACTTCTAGCAAATTCTTCGACCACTGGAACAAGAAAATTCTGATGTAATAATTCCAAGATGACAGCTGCAGCCAATAATCTCTTGTGGTTATAATTCTCCCTTAATTCCGCGACGTCGTCTTAGACATATTCCTTCTCTTCCGTGGACACGAACCTCGAATGTATTCCGAAAAGACACTTCGGAATGTAATTTTGTGTTGCTTACTTTTGGGGAGTAGTTATTATGCTACATTATATTACAGTATTATTTTTTGTTACTTACTAAATATTTATGAAGTATCTTTTTTGTTTTGTTTGTTTGTTTTTTGTTTCGTTGCCTAGTTTATTATTTATTTTTTATTTTAAATAAAGTTCTTATGAAATGTTTTTTCTGTTGGTAACTTTATATTGTTATTTAAATTCTACGTCCTTAAACTTAAATAAAAGTAGACTGAACTAATAAACAAAGATTGATATGCGTTGAAAATAAAAAAATAATTATTTGTTGAACAAAAATGCAATATAAGTTGTTTTTTTTTGTTATTTTAAAAATGTTGTAAAATAATCATGCGTCAGATCTTTCTCCCTCTGTCAAAACCTCCTTAGGCAGATGGCAAATCCTCCTTCATGGTAGGAGGAATTGACACTTTGTAAGGTTTTGGAAAAAACCTTACAACCCTGTTAGAAATATTTATATCTATTAATCGTTAATGCTTTTATATTGCTAAAATGATATTGTAACTTATGTAAATTTTGAAAATTTGAAACTGGATTTCGATTTTAAGATATTTCCAAATGTTCGCTAACGTGTCAAAACCTCCCGACCTTACCCTACAATTGTAAACATATGTGCCGAGTTTTGAGAATCCTTATTACATTTTCTAATTACGGTTTTTAATAATATTTTCTTGATACGAGTATTTTCGATTTATCAATACATACGTCAAAAACATTTCAAAAGTTGCAAGCGTGCGACAAACATCGTGTTGAATCCATTTTTTTGAATCCGGCTCGAAATGGCTAAGTGTTCCATTTTACCATTTTGTTACCGAATATTAATAAAATTTTTTAAAAATTGCCTAAACTGAAATTAAAAATTTCTTAATGCCTCGCTCATTTTGTTCGTTAGGTTCAAGACAGAGATACGAGTAGGGTATCAAGTGATCCGTTTCTAACTTTCCTGTGTGTTTCAATTTGTTTTTCAAGTAATCAAATAAAATTTCCACTCCCTCTAAGATGTATTCTTGAATACCTCTTAGAATTACAATTAAATCTAATCAACCACAACATGTTTACATATTCAATTACTCTTTGATTTAATTTGCTGCCTCATGACCATGTGTTATTTATTGTCCTTAATGAGTAAGTCTAATAAATTCTTCTTCCATCACCACTCCACACGTATACTTTGCGTCTCTATTTGCGATCCGAGTGGCAAAGCTCCACCGAAACAATTAGAAAAACAAATGCTACCCCAGCTCAGGCGAATGCTTTATGTCCTTCCTATAAAACTAATTTACGATTACCATTGCTTCGTTTTAGAAGCAATAGTTTACACTTGTGACCACATCCACCACCAATCCTTTGTAATATGTGGTCATGTGTAATTTATGACTTCTAATTACGAAATGATGAATTTTCCTCTGCTCCAATTCGCCATGTGTTGGCTTCGTGGGAATGTCCAAATACGAGTAAATCCACTTTTTGAATATATGCGAGTATTATCATCGTTATGGCCGAAAATTTTCATTTGAATTTTATGCGGTGTCATAAAGTCCCACTCCGGATCGGCAATGGTTGTGTCTATTTTACAGTGTTTCGAGAAGGATACACCACACCATGTCACAGGATACGTGCGTTTGGAAACACATCAAGCAATTCAAAAATCATTTATAATAATTTTATCATCGGATTATATACATAATTTTTTTTTTCTTTGGAGGTTACCAAGGGGTGCGATGGTCGTATAAACCACCCATCATAAGGGTAGCGTTTAGTGGCAGATGACAAATGATGTGGGATATGTTTAGCTGGCTTTTCTACGTTTATGAATAATTTGATAAGATAAATCACAAATCTTAAAGATGATGTATTGATGCAATTGTCTGATGCTATATCCTGTGGACTTCTGCGAATTACCGTTAAATTGGTGTTTGTGAAAAATGAGCTGCGTTAAAAATTGCTTCTACCATGCGAATGCATGAACAACAGCTTTTAAGAAGTTTCCAAGTAACATTTTCACTTGGCTTGAAAGCTGGGGTAAAAAATCTTTAGAATATATGTAGTTTCAAATTGGGGCCTCATGGGAACATGTACAGCACACACATATTATATCAAATTGGCTTCTCATTCAAAAATTTCGCAACTGGTTGTTGCTCTTGAATGGCATAGAAGGTCCGCATGTTGCGAACCCTTTCAACCCTTCTTATTTTTAAAATAAGGGTGGGATATCGTAGGCAGGGGCGCATGTAGTGCTACCGAGAAAATATGGTAAGAAATCGTATTTTTGAACATGTGTAAATCCCGAACCCGAGGTGGGAGAACCGCTTAAGAGGATTTATTGCCGAGGTGCGAGACATAAATTCTCATTTTTTGTGATTGCCTGCAATAATCGATAGAATAATTGACTGGTTTTCATACAAAGGAAAGAAAGGGTTCCCCGCAATGTATCATTTTCCTTTGAAAGTGTAATTTATTTTTAAGTTATACGAAGAAAACTAAGAACCCTTTTTGGGGGAAGCTCTGATTATAGATTGGCTTACGGTTTTGGTTTTATTGCTATCATTGGTAGTGATTTCCGGTTAACTATTTTAACATGCTAATCGAGATACATACCTGAGTTTTGTTCCCATTATGTATGAAGATGCAGTAGAATCTCGAAGATGACCGAGTCATCTTTATGAATTGTCGTAATGCTAATATTTAAAAATGTGACTTTTCCCTTGGTGGGTGGCATCTTTCTTTCATACAAATTCACTTACAACTGAAGAGGGAAAATAAAAGGTGGCTCCCATGCATATATCTTGCCGCATTTTGTATACGTTTTGCATTCTATAGGGTGACCAGATAATGACGATAAGAAAAGAAATTAAACAAAACAACAACGGTGTGAGATATCAGATTGATTCTAGCTTTATTTAGAAGCTACATTCATGCTATTATGGATGGAATAGTACATCATTTCAAGCGGTCGGTCCAATTTTAGATGACTCGGTCCAATATGTGCGGCGTTATTCCGGCAATAGCGTTTCGAGCTCGTTTAAAGTGTTTGGCTTGTTAGCGTAGACTAAGGACTTGACGTAGCCCTAGAGAAAATAATCGAGGGGTGTCAAGTCAAATGATCGCGGCGGTCAATTGATGAACGCTCGCCGTGAGATGACCCAGTCGCCAAATTTCTGCTTCACCTCTTCGAGCGTTGCGTCGCTTGTATGGCATGTAGTGCAGTCTTGCTGGAATCACAGCTTGGATATATCGATGTTGTCGAGCTCTGGCCACAAAAAGTAGGTTAACATCGCTCTATACCGAGGACCATTGACGGTAACGGTGTCTTCATCCTTATTTTGAAAGAAATAAGGTCCGATAATGTCGCCGTACCATAAACCGCACCAAACAGTCAGTCTTTGTGGATGCATTGATGCTTGGTCGAACACTTGTGGATTGTGGTCGCTCCAATGGCAAATTTGCTTGTTGACTAGCCTCTGATCCAAAAATGGGTCTCGTCCGAAAAAATGATTTTTTGGCCAAAATATGGATCTCCGGCCAACATTTCTCGCGTCCAATTAGCGAACTCACGGCGTTGTCTATGGTCGTCCGGCTTCAATTCTTGCAGTAGCACAATCTTTTACCGATGTAGGCCCAAATCCAACTGGAAAATCAGCCTGGTTGACTCTCAGACGATGTCTAATTCAGCTGATCGGCGCCGAATCTACATTTCTGGGTCTTCTTCGATACTGGCCGCTACGGCGGCTATGTTTTCTTCACTTCGCACCGATCTCTGTCTGGTTGGTGGCTTTAGGTCCAAAAGAGTGTACTCACGCTCAAACCATGATGACGAGCGACCTCACGATGAAATTCACGTTTCGTATTTACAACTGAGCCGGAACTTCGATAATATTTTTCAATAATTTTCACACGTTCGGGAAGTGTCAAACGATGCATGATGAAATGGTAAACCTTACTGAATATTTTGATAGCTGGATGTCATTGGTAACTTTAACAGCTGCTGAAATATAACAATTGGAAAAAGCTATCGTTGCTATCTGGTCACCCTATAAAAGATTCTCGGTTTTGTAATTCTTCTGAGTAGAAGCCTGCTCCTTAATTCGAATCCTTTTCTATGTTCTGTAACGTTCTTAGTATTGCCACGTGTCCATGCATGATCTGTTTCAACAAAGAGATTTCTTTCAGTCTGAGAGCTCCCTTCGCTGCAGAGTCTTTGCTGAATAAGCCCAGGGAAGAATCATGTTCAATTTACTTGAGGTGTACTTTTGACTGCCACTGCGGTACCAAGTGCTGCTAGCCTTTGTATTTTGGTAAGTATACTCGTTTAGCTTTTGCCTTTGTAGTAGACCAGACTAGAGACCTTTGTGTCATATGTACATATATGAGATGATGGGTCTAATGATTGCAGCGAGCATATATCCAGTGTGTGCTGTACTATTGCCGTATCCATTTTTTCCCGCAGGTCTTACTACAGGCGTTTGCCGTTTCGGCTCTTCTTAGTCTTTAGGTCCACCGCTGTTTGGCAGAATACGGGAAACGCTGCTTGCATCTGTGACGCCTTTTTTCTTGAATACTCGAAGTGAGTTTTGAAGTTCAGCCTGTTTACGAGCATTACTTCTAAGTATTGTGCTTATTAGGACAATCTCGGTTTTCATGTGGTCAGCTAACTCTAGGCCGGCAGACTCTAGCCAATTTTGGATCTTGACGACTGCTTCATCCATGACAGACTCTATCTCGTGGAGGTGGTTGGCCACAGTAACCATGGTGATAACGTCAGCAAAGCCGATCACCTTAACTCCTTGTGGCAGCGTTAGTCGCAGGACTCCGTCATACTTTATGTTCCACAGAAGAGGTCAAGGAGACTACCCCTGTGGAACTCCGGCGGAGACGTTGAAGTATTTAACGCCATCGTCGGTCTGGTACCTCAACTATCTGTTGGTGAAGTAGTTCATGACTGTCTTGAGCAGGTAGTATGGTGTATCTATTCTGGTCAGGGATCTCCTAATGCAAGACCAGTTCGCAGAGTTGAAGGCAGGCTACTGCGCAGTATTTCTTTGTGTCCCCTCGCCATCTTCTCCCCAGTATTAGCTCAGCTGCTATATCTACTACCACCTTTATGACATCGACGGTAAAACCGTACTGGTCATCTAGCAGAGCTCACACGCTTGTAACGTTTGAATCGTTTGATCTGTAGAAAGAGCTAAAAATAATATATATAAGCCGATGTTCCAGGGAATCCAAATACAAGAGGAATCCAAATGCTGGAGAATGTCCACAGTCACTCGTGCTATGTGTGCGGTTGCACCGTTGTGCTGGAACCACATTCTCCAAACAGATTTCGTTAATTTGCGGCAGCAAAAAGTCGTTGATTATAGCTCTGCACCGGCCACCAGTTACAGTAATAGTATTGTCAACGTCGCCCTAGTTGTCCAATCACCTTTCCTCTGTAAACGCCGCACCAAGAGTGACTTTGAGAGGATATAATATCTCTTCGTGCATTACACATGGATTTTTAGTGCTCCAGAAGCGATCATTTTGCTTATCACGTATCCACATAGGTAGAAATACGCCACGTCGGTCATGATGATTTTCAATGAAAAATCATCCTCATCGCTTGAGAAGTTCAGAAAGGCTTGGCTGTAATTTACACGCGATTCGTGGTCTACAGGTAATAGCTGGTGCACTTTTACGTACATCTTCAAGTTTTTCACCAAAATTCGTTATTGATGCCCAATTGCGTGGCCCGTCGTCTGGTTGATGTTTAAGGGTATTCTTGGACATCTGCTGCTACAGCTTCAAGTCGCATATAGCTCTCTAGTAAAGATGAAATCATTGCCGCGATTAAAACACTCAAGACGAATAAGGCGGTTGGACTTGACGGCCTTCCCATGGAGTTCTACAAGGCTTCGCCCGCCTACAGACCTGCTGCTTCCATTAGTCGAGAAGGTTTGGAACAGTGAAACCTTCCCTGAAGAACGGAAGAAAGGAATGCTTGTCAAGCTCCTAAAGGCAATTTGACAGATTGTACAAACTGGAGAGGCATTTGCGTGCTTCCTGAAATTGCTAAAATAATAGCCAACGTAATCCTCGAATGCATTAAAATCATCTAGAAAGTACACTCGACAGTGAATAAGCACCTTTCCGTTCTGAACCCTCCTGCGTTGATCACATTAACATCTTTCGGAACATCGTCGAACAATGCGTCGAGTATAGATCTCCGCCACACCAGCTGTTCTTTGATTTTGGAAAAAGCGTTCGATAGTGTAAACAGAGAGTTTATATGGCGTGCGTTACGCAGGAGAGGCATTCCGAACAAGTTCAGGGTTATTAAAAGAGCAAGTTGTGAAGGTGCAAAGTGTCAGAAGAATTTGAGACCCTAAGCGGCTTTCGGCAAGATTGCATACTATCACCACTACTCTTTTTGGTGGTGATTAGTGATGTTTTGCAGAGCACTCCGTCAACAGGAAGTGGTGGAATTCAATGGAGCCTTGTAACTTATCTCAGCCACTTCGACTATGCTGACGATGTTTGCCCACTATAGCACAGAATCATGGTAAGACTGCGAGGTAAGCTTGGTAAGACTGAGGATTAACTCTGCCAAAATTAAAATACTTAGTCTTCCCTTGAACTCATATACAATTCATATCAGCTCTGCAAGGCAACAGGTCGGGAGAGTAGATAACTTTCGTTGCCCTGGAAGTATCGTGTCGATTGACAGTGCTACCGAACTAGACGTTAGTAGCCACATATCTAAGGCTAAGGCTGCATTCGGTATGTTGTCTAAAATATGGGCAGGCAGTGTAATCAGCTTAAAAACCAAGCTGCAACAGTTCCGCTCTAATATAGAATCGGTGCTGTTATATGGCTGCAGTACCTGGAAAGTGATCGTCAGTATCACAAAAAAGCTGTAAATTTTTTGTTAATAACAAACATATTACGAGTTTGTCGCTGCTAAAACTGCATTAAGACTAAAAGAAGTTGAATTTTGGTCATAAGCACCATACGGTCATGCTTCTATCCTTTTCCGATGGGAAACTACTATCGGGCAGATAGAAACTGAATATATGACTCGGACACAGGCTTTTGACAGGAAATTCAATATTAGAATTTCTGGAAGCAGCAAGTCACAACCCAAGAGGAGCTAGCTTTCTACACAGACGGCTCCAAAATAAACACGTCGGTACAGGGGCTGGGGTGTTCTGAAGAGTGAACCATTCTTTTAGAATTAACAACGACTGCAGCGTTTTCCAAGCCGAGATTACAGCCATTACTCAGGTTGCAAAAATTATCCTAACAGACAATATCGTCGGGAAGATAATGACAGTCAGGCAGCCGTTAAGGCCTTGAACTCCATTGTAAACAGATCAAGACTAGTAAGTACCTGCAGAAGACACCTAAATGAGGTATCGAAAGCGAATATGGTGACTCTATGCTGGGTACCAAGAATATTTCAGGTAATGAAAGACAGACGAACTTACTAGGAAGGATCAGCGTTACATATTTTGGAGGTTCCCCCCTTTCCAAGAACTTCCATTAGCTCTATAATTAAGCTGATAGATGACTAAGCCACTAGTATAGCCAACAGGAGCTGGGTCCACTTGAATAAATGCCTCACGGCTATAACCCTATGGCCGGTCTATGACAAGAAAAGACCTCTTTCTCTAGTGAAGCTAAATCGCTATAACACACAAGTCGTCTCCAGCATCATTGCGGGGTACTGTGCCATTGGCGGAGCGCCTCGGTGTTATACATAACGATTACTGCAGAAACTGAAGGGACGAAGAAGAAATTGAGTCTGTTCGTCACCTGCTATGTGAATGTCCTGCCCTTGCCAACAGAAGAATGAGGACTTTTGGTAGTATCATAATTTGTTCATGGAATTGGAGGACTTGAACAAAATCGAGTTGATCGGCGGTTCTAAATCGGCGGCTATCTTTTTCATATTTCTTTTCAGGTTCCCAAGGTAAAAACGACTCATATGGGTACAATAGACCCGATTGTTGGTCTAAGTGAGCAGCGACAAGCAAGTCACAGGGCACCCATCTATCTCACCTAACCTAGCCTAACCTATTACAAGTTTTCTGGCCAAATTGTATCTCAAATGAACAGCTTTATGAGAGAACGGACCAGGAACGTAGAAGTGATACAAAAGCGAAAGTGGCATTGGATTGGTCACACCCTATGCTAGAACGAATATTGAGTTACCCGGCAAGTCATGAAATAGAATCCGCTAACACAACTAGGGCAAATACGAGGACAGGGACGTGGCGCATAACTTTTTTTTTTTTTTTTTAAACAATTTCTTTGTTACATGACACTACAACTAGCCAATAAAACTAACATGCAGCTTGCATATTAATAAAATTAAAAAGTAAATAAATAATTAAACTAGTTGATGCCCATCGGAGTCACTAGTTTGTCTATTGCACTACTAGGTCGTGCGGCTTCGTACGTTGGAGTCTTCTAACTTGCTCACATTGGTTTAGGAGTTTAGATGCCTCTTCATTTGTGTGCTGCCTCAGTCTGTTCGCGTGAGCTGTTGCATACCTCTGAAGCTCGCTAGATACGGTCTCCATCCTCAGGTCACGATAAAGGTCTGCGTTACGAATGTACCATGGTGCATTAACAATGCGCCGCAGTACTTTGTTTTGAAGCCTTTGAATGGTTTTGAATTGGATGCCATAGGTCTATACTGGTTTTATTATTTGTTTGTAGAGCAAGAGTTTATTGTGAATATATAAGACTGACCGTCTTCCAATGAGCCAGTCGATTTTGTTTAGTTTTAGGTTGATTTCGTGTCTTTTTTTCTTGACGTGCTCTTTCCAACGAATTTTTGCATCTAGGGTTATTCCTAGATATTTGGCGGTGTTGGCATAAGGATTTGGGTGTTGTTGATGAATATCGGAATTTCCCTTATTCTTTTGTTTGTAAAATCAACATGCACGGACTTTGCTTCGTTTATATTTATGAGTCATTTTTAAGTTCATAATTCAATGGCGTTCATCGCTGTCTGTAGCTTTCTCGCTGCTTCTTCTGCTGTTTTGCCGACTTCCACAACCGCTGTATCATCAGCGAATGTAGCTTTTATGCTGTCTGGTAGAGTAGGTAAATCATTGGTGAACAAAATGTAGAGTGTTGGACCCAGGATGCTACCCTGAGGAACTCCAGCTTTCATTTCCCTTAGCTTAGAGTACGCATCTTTTTGTTTAATTCTGAAGAAACGAGGTTCAAGTAAGATTCAAGTAACTTGGAATACTGAATTGGTAGAATATTTTTCAGTTTTTTCACTAGTCCTTCGTGCCAGACTTTGTCGAAGGCTTGAGCTACGTCCAAAAAACATGCATTTTCTCTTCCAGCGACTTTTCTATGACATCAGTAATTCTATGAACTTGGTCTATAGTTGAATGACTTTCTCTAAAGCCAAACTGGTGACTTGGTACTAGTTTTTTACTCTCAATGATTGGTTTTAGGCGTTTGAGAAACAAGCTCTCAAACAATTTTGACATGACTGGGAGTAGGGATATGGACCTAGAGGACGCTGCGTCATACGGTGATTTACCAGGTTTAGGTACCATGATCACTTCAGCAACTTTCCAGTGACACGGAACGTGATAAAGTCTGATTGAAGCTTGAATTAAGTTGGTAATCTTCACCAAACCTTTGTGTGGAAGTTGTTTTAGAATTTCACCTGTAATAAGGTCATACCCTGGGGCTTTCTTCGTCTTGAGTCTTGTCTTAATTTCTTTTTTAACTTCAGCCACAGAGACTGGTGGAATATCTTCGATTTCTTGGCTGTGCGTATAGTACGCCATATTATATTGGCTTGCATGTGGCTTAAAAGTGGTGGTTAGATGCTCGGCGAATAAGGTAGCTTTCTGATGGGATGACTAAGTCCCATTGGTCTGTTCAGGTGATTGGTGGTCTTCCAAAGTGAATAGTCAGTACTTTTATCGTGCGTAAGTTCTCTCAGATACTTATTTATAGACTCATTTTTTATTTCTTTTGTAACACGGCGAAGATGCTGGGAGATTCTATTGAGATTTCGTTTATCTATTGGAGCCCGAGTTTGCTTCTAAGTTTTCGCTTTTGGCTAGTAATTCTAATATTTCTTTGGGAAAGTTTTGGCCAACTGCTTTCCTTTTTAGGAATGGAGTTGATTTCCTGACCGCTTGTTGAATTTGTTGGATGAATTATAGAACATCATCTTCAAGTTCTGCAGTAGTTTTAAGGGGGGTAGATAAGTTGATCTCTTGATCCAGAAACTGTTTAAAAAGAGCGCAATCAGTGCGGTTGTTGCCAAGATTGTGTTTTTTTCTTTTAGGATGATGTCATCGCTCAGGATGATCGGAGAATGCATGCAATTGTTTGAGATTTTTTGACCACGAAGAAGTCAACTAGATCTGGAATTTTATCTGGATCTGTTGGCTAGTACGTCGACTTGCCAGTAGATATGAACTCACATCCTAAATCCTGAGCTGCTTTGTATAGCTCACGACCTTTTTTTGTTATTAGTCGAGATCCCTAGTAGGTGTGTTTAGCGTTGAAATCTACTCCCATAATGAAGTTTCATTTCTGTCTTTGAATAAGATGCTTGTATTGTTCGGATGAGATGTTATGCTTAGGGGGGCTATAGAGAGCCGTTAGAGGGATATCCACTCTTTGTTTGTTCTTACCGATACAGTTGTAGCTTGAAACTCATCTGTACTGTACGAGTATATATCCTCTTCGTGGTGTTCAATTATTGTTTTAACTAGAGCATAGTACGTTCCGAAATTTGATAAATGACTGCTTTGTAAAATGAGTTTCAGATACTAAGCAGACATCAATCTTTTCTGTATCCAAGATAAGTTGTAGCTCATTTTGGCGTTGGAGTAATCCATTTGCGTTCCATAGCATAATTCTTAGGTGTTTAGCCATATTTAATTTAGAGTGAGTTCTAGCCTATCAATGCGTTCTATCAGAAATTTGTTAAACAATTCTTGCTGGTCTAATCTAGTTAGTATTATCGAAAGGAGATCTGGAGTCAGATTTTCTTTGGGGGCGGAATCAGGTATCGAATTACCCCACCGGTTATCGAGCAACACGTGACTGATAAATGTTGATTTGACATGACCGCTTAAGAGATCGAGTATCGAGTATCGAAATTTGGCATTCTGTCATCAGTGATCGGGTATTTATTTATTCGATATGGTTTCTGCTGACGAGCTGAGGTGCATTTGGGAGAAAATATGTGAGAATATCTTTGTTTATTGTTATTTTTGCGTCTGGTTAAATTTATTATTTGAAATTTATTTCACGTTGAGTCTAAATAAAATTAACCCTCTGCAAAAGGAAATTTTGGTAAATATTATAAGCTGGGACAGTGGTTTAGGTGCATCCTCTAAAATTGACCTTCTCCAGTATAAACAGAAATGCACTCTTATTTGCCCTGACTGTTTTGATAGAACTGCAATCAAAAGTGTATGTTGTGAAAGATATTTTCAGAAAATTATAGTTTTGTATACGTAAGTAGAGTCTTGTAAAGGAAAGGGATCGCTTTTATCTCTTAAACGTCCTCGTTCAATACACTCATAGCGATCATCCTCTGAATCAGAAGATCAAAAATAAAGTAAATATTAAATTTTTAATTGAAGACGATAAATACAAAACTTTTCCTCACACAAAAATAAATAGTTTTGACATTTGTCAGCCATCTCAATTCAATGTAGTAGAATTGTACTAGTACAATCTTCAAAGTGCACTCGATACGTGACCATTCTTATGTGATCATCTCAATGTAGTTACTCGATCACTCGATAGCGTATGGATTTCATTCACTCGTTAACTGATGTCGTACTTCGATCCCAGTTTCCTTAAGGATTTGTGAATAATCTGGTTTATGTACATTAGAAAGTTCATCAGACTTTGACTGAACTTTTTTGTTTTCTTTTTAGGAAGGGTGTTAGGTGTTTGTGGTTGAGGTGGCTTAGTTTGTGGGCCTGTTAATTTATTTCGGATTTTCTGCAATTCTTTAGCTACAATACAATCTCGATAGCTAGCTGGGTGTGCTTCTCCGCGGTTGCAGCACTTAGGTTTAACATCTTTCGCCTTATCACATTCTGATGTCTTGTGTTTGCCAGCACACTTGACACATTTCGGAGCCTTGGCACAGAAGTTTTTTGTGTGATTATATTTGGATGGGATAAAATTTGAGTGTTTGATCGATTCAATGCTTACTATCGAGCCCAAGATATGTCGTATACCATAGATGCTTTTAATATCCTCTGTAGATTTAAATGTTAATAGGAACATATCCATAGGCTCTTTAGTTTTCCATTTTAGTTTATTGACTGCCCCAATTGCTTGAAAACCTTGCCTGATGAGGTCTGAAGTAATGAGATTAGGGTCACAGGAATGATGTAGATTTTTCATCATAACTCTGATTGGCTTTTCTTGACGTGACGCATAACTGTCGAAAAGAAATCTCGGCAACTGGGAAAGAGCTGAATAAAGTTGTAACACATCGCCAGGAACCGAACATGCTAGTTGATGCCCTAAGACCCATAAGGGGACACACGACTTAAGTAAAAATTACAACTCAGCTTCTTCTTCTCCTTCTTATTATTTAAAACTTGAACTCCTGAAACTTCATCAAAAATGATTTTTCAATTACAGAAAAGTATAAATTAAAATTTCATATTTTTGAAAGGAAAATAAAAATACGAGTATCAAGTTTCGTTTCTTCTTTAACTTACTGCCACCCAAGCAGAGAACCAACTTCTTCGTTAACCAATTTCCAATGATTTATTCATGCAACGAGGATGTAAAATACGGACTAGCTACCTTTAACTCCAATAGGATGAAGTATACATCTAAGATTACTAATGGCTATGCAAATAAGAACCAAGTTACTGAGCCCGTTTTTGTTGACATTATCTGCAGAGAAGGAAAAAAATATTTATGATTAATTGCCACCCCAAGGACCTTAACTCTGATTCTGTTTAACAACACCCATGGTAGACATTCATCTTCCATGACTGTTCAAAGCATAAACGTAAATTCCACTTGCAACCATCCTCTGTGATAAGATAATTTAATAGAGTTTACCTTTCCAACAGCAACCAACAAGATTTTCCAAAATTGATGAAATTTTAATTTAAATTTTTATCACTTAAGCCACCTCACCCTTGACAGAACTTTGTAAAAAAAAAAGTTAGGGAAACATGTCATTTTAGCGCCAACCGCCTAAGCGACACGCGCTAATAATTGTGTTACGCAGCCCATGGCATTATAACTTGGCGTTCATTTGATTGACCCTTAATCCTGTATGAAGGGGTGGCGCACACAAATGGCGAAAAAATGTATTCACACACGGCCACATGCACGTCACTCTACTTCGGTTACAATTTGACACAAATTGACATCTTTCAACTGCAAATGAAGCAAATTACAAAAAATAACTGAAGCCGCAACTTAAGCGGTATGGGCGACTGACTGAACATTGAACATGGGCATGGTTGCGTAATTGAATTTTCTTCCAACGCCCTTGTCAGCTTCCAGTGGGTAAATACATCAATTCGGCGTATTTCAGTGAAACATGACCAACGGAGAACTGGTGGTTCAGCAGGTTCTTCAATTTCTTGGAAAAGACAATAACTACTCGTACATATCCCCTTTCTCGACATATTGCAAAGAATAACAACATCGATTGGGAATCCTTGAAAGCTGCCATTGCCACCTGATGCTATTTCGAAGATTTATGCCAGGACTTAGTGCTCGATTTTAGTTTAATAAATATTCGCGGCAAGTTGAATGCTTTTTCTAACACTCTCCCCATTTTTGGTGTGGGGCAAAAATTCGACAGTTTGCAACTTCACTCCAACCCTCTGGAAAATGCTGAACAATTACTATTTACATTGTTAGCTGTCCACACTCCTCCTTCGAACACTCCGTATGCAAATTTTGATTTTATTACTATTATTTGATTTCTGTGTCATTTAACCTCGCAGATACATAAATGCAGACCATAGACGGAGGGTTGTTCCGTTGATTGGTGGAAGAGTTTAAAATCAGAGGGTTGCCAGTTTTAATAGGATTATGGACGTAACCTGACCTGGGCACGTATGCTCAGATGAGTCCACAGTCAGTCAGCCGAAATGTCAACACGTTCGCATTTGAGGGAAGGTAATTTAATTTTGTTTGTCGTTGTGAACTTCGAGGCAAATTAGTGGTTTCATTATGTAATGAGTGTTCAAAGAAAAATTAAATAATCTAAGAAGGGAATATCTGTTGATATTACAGTGTAATAGGGTGTTACAGTCAGCAAAGCAATTAGGGGTAAATATTGTTTTTACTGAAGTACTCGTACGCATATGGTAGATCTTTTTTGAGTTAAACAAAACCTCTAATTATCTTTACCCTCCACTAAGGCTTTTCCTTATCCTTCAAAAATCACACATGTATTCGATTTGCTTGGATTGGGGGGTGAGTATTCTCTGTCGCTGCCTATTTCATTTTCACAGTATCACAACTATTAGCCTCTTTATGTAGTTTTATCAGTTTGAGTCGGTAGATTCATTTTTTATTTTTCTATCCAGACTTAAAACACCGAATTTTAAGTACTGTGAAAAGCAACCCTGCTAAAAAAAACTGTTGGATGTCAAATGAAAGGATTTGCGCAGGAAAAGTGGTATCCAACAACTATCATCTGATATCGCAAACCTACGAAAGGAAACTGATGAGTTAGCTAGAAAAACCTTGTGATTCATACTCGTATGTCATATGCTGAAGAGGGAACTAAGGGAGAAGATCTCTGCACATATTTACCGAAACTTCCGAAGTTGATGTGGACCGTGTTAGATGGATGCCGATCAAAAGCTCACACAAATGCTTGCTGATTGCGAATTTCAGATCCAGGGAATCAGTCATGGGCGAAGATGTTACTATCTTGGAGATTGAAAGTAAAGGCAAAAGAGATTATCTTATTCCAGTATATCTGAACTGCAACTAGTGGACTATAGGTTTCGATAAATTATAGGTTTCGCTTTGCATTTCTAGAAAAAAACAACATAATGGTGATTCTAATGCTATAATCGTGCAGAACCATTGTATTTCAAAATATACATACATATGTCTCTTTTTTCCTCCGATACGTTATTGCGTAAAAGAAGTTCGTTCGAGGGATAATACCGTGGGCACGAAAGGGTTTGACTATCAATAGAAGAAGCCCTAGCGACATAAATGGCGATCACAACGATCGGTTTTCCGCACCAGAGCGGCTTGGCGAACCCACCCTCGACCAAGGATCATCTCCTCCCTCAGCAACATATACATACATATACATCAGGGAAAGGAAAAGGAAAGACGAAGATAACAACTCTTCAACTGCACGGCAAAACCTACAACACTGCGCCCTGAAGCCCTTTGTAACCGCTCAATCGACGTGGCTCTATTCCTGGGACTGGAAATCTCCCGCAACTAAACGTATATGTATATAAGCAGCTGCTACAACAACAACAACAACAACATAATTGGCGAAAATACATTCGTGTCTGGACAAGGCTCTTCAACAATTCAATTGCCTGTGTGAGCACCTGAAATGAAACTGTTATCAAAGTTAATCCTGAACATGCATCAAATCAGTGTATATCAATAAAATCCAGCAAAGCTCCATAGACAATGTGTTCTGCATCACCGTAGAAGTCGCTGGCACCCGCATCACCAACGTGTATAAGCCTCCATCCATGCCTTGGCCACGAAATATCATACCACCCTTTGAGCACCCAGCTGTTTATGC
Organism: Pocota personata; assembly: GCA_963082735.1. Lineage (NCBI taxonomy): Eukaryota > Metazoa > Arthropoda > Insecta > Diptera > Syrphidae > Pocota > Pocota personata. The sequence continues at coordinate 65,801,559 of OY720431.1, read as the reverse complement.
ATGCGACTTTAACAGTTACCATACATCATGGAGATACACAATTAGAGACCATAAAGGGCCTGAGGTACTGCAGTGGAAGTCAACAGCCTTCACCTCGTCTTCAACGCCAAGGATGCCGGCTACTTTTATTCCAGACGGTGGCTTAAGGACTAAGACCCCGATCTTACATTTGTGAGCTGAAATCGCGACCTACGTCCTCTTCAAACTAGTCGTCAAGTCCTCGGGAACTTCCCCCATAGCCATCATAGACCCATTGTCATTGACATCGGCATTCAGATACCTTTTTGTTTTTTTATAATTTGCACGTGTTAAAGGGGATATGAATATACTAGTTTTTAGAACACGTGCGTTTTGTGGAAAGAGGAAGAGACAGAGAGAAAGACAGAGGTGTAGTTTGAAATTCAGGTGGTATTAAATTTCTGTAAACTCCAAGGGTGGCTATCCAGATAACTGGGTAGTATTTTTTTGTTTTCGATATTATTGTCGTTGCTTATGATTCACAGTATTTTTCTCCGTCCTCTTGACGTCATCATCACGATCAAGTTGCATTTTAGCCATATGACCACCCTACTGCCAGTGTTATGCCTTCACAGTAGAGTTGACTTAGCTTTCGCAAGTGATCGACTTTTTTATTTATTTCATGCGAAATAAATAGATGATTATTGACATCAGGATTCGAACCGTGAGCCAACAGCGTGACAAGCGATTATGCCAATATAAAATGGATATACCCGCTAGCCAAAAACTATGATCGACTCGTTCGCACCATTCTTTCCACAGCCAAGAAATACGAGTACGTTCCGAGAGGATATAGAAAACAATACATCCCTGGTTGGGCGGAAGAAAGCGATCGCCTTTACAAAGAGTTCGAAGCGAATGGCCTGCCCGAAACGGCGGATACTTCAGTCCCTCGATAAGGCACGTAGCGCAAAAAGGCAGCTACGGTCGAAAATACAAGTTTTGTTTACTCCAGCCGTAAGGCCTGGAGCGTGCTCCGCAATCTCGGCAGCAGCACGCCAAAACCATCAATCAGCCCGAACGCGATAGCTGTTAGAATAGTAAAGTTTTCCAAGGCCCCCCCGGATAAAATCGAAAGCAAACTCATCAAAAAGAATCTTAAGCTACTGAAATCTGAGTCTCACGCACTAGCCAAGTCCATTCACCCTGGAGGAAGTTGAAGCTGCACTCCAAAAGCTCTAGTCAGGCAAGGCCGCTGGACTAGATGGAATATTCCCGGAGTTCCTTACACACAGTGGCACCCATTTTAAGACCTGGCTCGCGCACTTCTTTTCAAACATACTTGAAACAGGGAATTTTTCCGTAAATCTGAAGAAATTAAAAGTAATCGCTTTGCTTAAACCTGGTAAACCCAACGACCAGCCAGAAAGCTGCCGCCCAATCGCTCTGCTCAGTGCTGTATACAAAATTTTTGAAAGTCTGATAATCAACAGAATCGAACCCGTCATCAACGCAGTGTTTCCTATAGAGCAGGCTGGGTGTAGATCTGGGCGTAGCTGTTCGGACCAAATATTAGCGCTGACGACCCACATTGAAGCACGTTACCAGGGCAACCTCAAAACTTCGGTGGTATTCATCAACTTCACTGCAGCGTATGATACAGTCTGGAGGAACGGTTTGATTCTGAAGCTTCTCCAAGTCATACCGTGCACAATACTGAACACCATACTGAACAACATGCTTAGCGACAGACCATTCCAAGTCTTCCTAAACGAGGCGCATAGTTCAAGCAGAAAACTGAACAATGGACTCCCTCAAGGAACAGTGCTGGCACCTCTGCTTTTCAACTTGTACACGCATGATCTCCCAAGTACACTATCATGATCTCGCCATAGCCACACAACACTGATCCATGTTTAAAACGGAAGCAGTACTAACGGAAGACCTTGTCACACTAGGTTCGAACTTCAAAAAGTGGAGACTGTGTCCAAGCATGAGCAAAACGGAAGCTACTCGTTTTCATCTTAACAATAAACTACATTGTCGGTAAAATTTAATAATGCCAGCTTATCCACAACTTTTCACTAAAATATCTTGGAATCATTCTGGATCAGCGAAACTCAAATCTCGCAACAACATTATACAAAAGTTGGCCTCAACGACATGGGACTCTCCCGCTAAAACACTGCCTCCCTGGGGTTGGTCTAAATAGCGCTCACACAAATAAAGTAGACGTGCAGCTAAATATCACTGGCACTATTAGTTCTACCCCAACGAGGTTACTCCAGGTATTGAGCAACATCCTCCCAGCTAACCTCCATCGCCAAAATGACTTACTGCGCGAGTTCCACAAACTTAATGCCAACTTTCTCTTGCCAATCCACAACGACATCGAGTCTAGTTCAAGATCTCGACTTAAATCAGCTTAACTCCAGCAACTTCAGCGCAACGGAAGTATGGAAGAATGAGTGGAGTTCGTCTTCTGCGAACGACTTATTTATTATACTTGACCCTATATCCATGCCAGTAAGCTACGACGTACACAGGAAAACATGGGCGAGCCTTAACCATTTGCGAACGAACCATGGCAGATGTGCAGCAACACTCTACGAATGGGGAGCGTCCGATTCCCTGCGACTGTGGTGCTGCAATACAGAACTTCAAACACGTGACCACAGAATGCAAATTCCGAAACTATCACGGCAATTCTGTAAGGCAATACTTTTTCCAATACGTGAGAAAGGAAATGCAAATGCCCGGAAGCTGCAGTATGGAATGGGGAGCTCCTTTCTGATTGGTTCGACACTGGAAAAAGAGAAAAGCAAGGGTGCACTTAAAATACGCTGTTGTTCAGTCTGTTCCTTAATGGCTTGGATGAAGTGCTTGACGGATGTATCCTATGGAATGGACGAAGGAACAAAACTTTCATGCATGAGTTAAGTAAGTTAAGTAAGTATCGGGTCCGAAATAAAAAAAAAAAACAACGTTTTATTGTTCTCTCCGTATCAAAGTATCTCCATGTTTTATAAATTTTTTATAAATTTATTATCTTATGGCTATCTCAGCAGAACTACGGAAATGAGGTGTTCATTTACATTACCACGAAAGTGGATTGAACTGATTTATTATATTCTGATTAGTAGACTCATCATTTTCTGGTCGTAAAATGTCAATGTACGTAACTCACGCGAACAATATATGCCTGATGTCTGATTCTCCAAATGGACTTCAGCAGATGATTATGGTGCTAGAGGAGCGTGCAAAACTTGTAACTTAACTGTCAATCTGAACAAGATAAATACCATGGTCTTCAGAAAACGTTTTTGGGCGCTATGCGCGGAACAACTATTGCATAACAGAGAACCGAGATTGTCTAGGTATGGAAATAGAGTCCAATTTGAGTTGTAGGGGTGGCTGCACAGCGATCGTGCGTGCCTCATTCGGATCCCAATGAATCCATTGTGTTTGACGTTGTGGGATATGCAGAGAACCTGAAAAAGAAAGAAGAGAATTGAAAAAATTGGAATACTCGTAAGAATGTCTGGTTTTAAATGTTTTCAGCCTTCCTGAAACAATTTAAATCCAAAATGCATTTTAGAATGGTTTTCGGTTGCTTTGTTGACAGTTCGCACAAATCGTTGAAGAAGTATCCTCCGAGGGTCGTCTTTCTGGTTCTGGTGAGGCTTGGGCATTTGTAGAGAAATGGGGCTGTGCCCTCATGGAATTCCACATCGCCCAAATTTCTGCATAGTTCTCTGGTACTTAAGCGCATTCTTTTCAGGTTGTGCTATGCTATCGTAGATTCAGTGCAAACAGATTGGGGAAAAAGTATTCTATACCTTCAGACAATATTAAGTGAAAGGGATAAAATATCTAACTTTCCGGTAATTTTTTTTGCAGTTAGTACAAATATGGGGAATAATTTTTCCGGATCTGGGAAAATGATGTTTCTATCGCTAGATTTAAGATTTTCCATTGGATCTAAGACTGAGGGGTTTGTCCTTGGGACTTAACAGAGTGTGATGTTGTTTTGACGTGGATGGCTTTGATTGTTGCTTGGCTGTCTATGTAGATGTCGATATCTATTCGAGGAGTGAGGACAGTTCCTGAGAGGCCTCGGTGATACATAAATAAGACTTCCACTGGGAACACACTGCGATGTTTTGACAAAATTCTTGAGCTAGTACCTTCTGTTATTTTGACCCATCTGTAAAGACAGATATGTTACTTGGTTTTATAACTTTCCCTTCAGCCCAGTGGATGGTGACTGGTCTAGGTCCTAAATTCTCAAAACTTTTGTTGCATGCATAATCCGAAGTTCTCGACACTCAATCCGAAGTTCTTGGCCCAGGTGTTCAGTGTAGTTATGGCCGGTTGCATCAAGTTAGGTATAGTTGGTAGGAATTTTCCTGTAGACAGTGTAACTATGTCTTCAGCATATGATATCTACAACATTTACACCTCTATGCCCTAGTTTTAGTAAAATTTCATTTCCGACCATGATCCAAAGTAGTGGGGATAAGACTAGTCCCTGAGAGGTATTCCTATAGGCCAGAGCACATGCTTGGAAACCTCCCAGTTCAGAGCTCATGCTTCTCGTTCTGAGTATATATTTCAGCCAATCTGATAGTAGTGAATTTATGTTCATAGATTTTATAGTGTATCTTATGGCATAGACATCTGCATTGTTGAAGGCTCCCTCGATATCCAGGAAAGCCCCGAGCGCACATTTCGTGTAGCGCTATCTCTAGCGATTTGTCTTTCATGTAAGCATGTTGGGTTGGCGAGATACCCCTTGGATTTGTTTTGGAGCCAATGTAGATGTCTATTAATCTTTCAAGTGTTTTAAGAAGAAATGATGTAAGGCTTATAGGTCTGAAGTCCTTCTAGGCTTACCTGCTTTGGGTATGAAGATGATTTACTTTCCTCCAGGCAAACAGTACGTACTTGTAGTTAACATAGCCTCTGAAGATTTGTACCAGCCACGGGGCCGTATAATCTATAGCATGATAGAAATTATTCCGTCAGGTCGTGGCGGATTGTAAGGGGAGAAAGAGTCTATGGCCCAATTTTCTTTCGCCCAGTTCACTTAAGGACCTATTAATTGTTTGGACTCTTTACTCAGTATGTGTCTTGGTTATAACATACCCTGGAAAGTGAGTACTGATAAGTATTTCCTACGTCTTTGTACATGAGTCTATTGGCGTCTGTTGAGGTCGACCTCTACCGCTACCTCTTCGCATCCTCTGCTGCTTAAAGCTGGCTTGTCATCTTAGAATTCCTTACCTTTTTGTTTGTATTTATTTTCATTCATTATTATTGAAATCTCACAAGTAGCTAGGGAAGGGGCGGGCAATCAAGGCTATAGCTACTGTTTGGTGCGGCCTGGTTCTAGAGACGCGCCGTAACAATACAGCCGATATACTCCTTGGATGCAATCCTTCCATAAGCACGGGGACCCATAACTCTCTCTATTAGGGCGTGGCAGGTCTTGGTTCGTTGCTTATTTGTGGACTATCTGACGGGGAATCCCGACAGAAGTCCGGTGACTCCTTTCTACTTAGGCCCTCAGGTAATTTTACTCTCGAATGTTTGCCTGACGTTCGCAAGAGATCAAGAGGCCGTGAACAATTTTGTTTGTGCGACGCCCATCAAGTTGCCTTCTCTGTTATCCCCGTCGAATATAGCAATGGAAAAGGGAGAGTATAGGATTAAAAAATTCAGAAACTCCCCACTACACTCCCGACTGACTCAAAGAAGTAAAGGAGGCAAAAGGCTGTAAAAGTTTAGAACCCAACTGATGGACCGGACCGGAGTTTTTGATGAGACAATTCATTTGCACGCAACAACTCAAGTGATAAATACGAGGGAAAGGTGAAAAGTTCTCACCCTGACGCAGAGATGGCTTTCCGATCAGCAAAAATGTATATTTCCTGCCTGGGTGCACTTCTCATTAGTTCGTATGACAAGTTTCAACTTGTTCTCTTAAGTAGTTTCTTTACACGAATTTTTGCAGTATAGACATCTTGCTTGGTTTTCGTTAAAATGGATAAACTTGAATATCGTGCGGTGATAAAATTCTTCGTTTTGGATGGGTTAACCCCTAAGGAAATTCATGCAAAGTTGACAAAAGTTTATGGGGACTCTGCTCCTGGTTGACATGGACAACCGTTAAAAAGTGGGCAGCTGAATTTAAACGTGGGCGCACGTCCATCGAAGATGACCACGTGAAGGACGGCCAACAGCAGCAACCACTCCCGAAACCATCGAACAAGTGCATGATATCGTGTTGGACGATAGGCGAGTGAAGGTGAGTGAGATAGATGAAGCTGTGTGTATATCGGAAGAGAAGGTGCGAAACATCTTGCACAAAAACTTACGAACGCGAAAGCTCTGCGCAAGATGGGTGCCGCATTTGTTGAATGCCAATCAAAAGCAAATGCGCAAACGATTTTGGCGGCAATCTTTGGACCGATTCAATAGGGATCCGACCGATTTTGTGAGGCGAATTGTTACCATGGATGAGACATGGGTCCACCACTATACGCCAGAAACGAAACAGCAGTTGAAGCAGTGTGTGGAAGCCGGTGGTTCAGCGTCAAAAAAGCGAAGTCGATCGCATCTGCCGGAAAGGTCATGGCCAGTGTGTTTTTGGATGCGAAAGGGATCCTGTTAATTGATTACCTTGAGAAAGGCAGAACAATTACAGGTGAATATTACTCCAACCTTCTTGACCAGCTGGATGCCAAAATTCACGAGAAGAGGCCTGGCTTGAAGAAGAAAAAAATCAACTTTCACCAGGACAATGCACCTGTACACAAGTGTGCGTTGGCGATGTGAAAACTGCGGGATTTCGGGTACGATTTGCTCGGCCATCCCCCCTATTCACCTGATTTGGCACCCTCAAACTTCCATCTGTTCCCAAACTTGAAGAAATTTGTTTCTGGGAAGCGCTTCGCATCCAATGCAGAAGTTGAGAGGGCCGTAGATGAATATTTTCACAGCCTTCCAGACTCTCACTTCCGAGAAGGAATACTGATGTTGGAGAAACGCTGAACTGAAAATCGCAGTCTTTCATTGTCAGGCCGAGAACTTTCCACCTTGCCGTAATTATTGTTACCGTGGTGAGTTCTTTTTATGTAATGTTGATGACCTGATGGGTAAGGATACGCGAAATAGTTAGTAGAATCCAACAAATCCAATAAATTTTGAAGAAAGTATGGTAGGTAGGTAGGTAGATAGGTGTGGTTGTGACGGCAGGCTATGCTGAAACATAATTAGCACAAAGGCGCCGTTTTAATACCACAACTCAAGTGACCTAAATTGTTGTAAAAACTGACGTTGGACTTGTGGGAAAGGAGAGAAAAGATTAATTAAATCCACCCCATGGCATTGAGGAAACTGATAACGTCCCCGATGCTTGTCTCCGCTAACTCACTAATACTATCAAAAAGGTGTCTGCTAAATATACGGTGTCTGACCCCTTTAAGGGCCGGGCGGGCAAAATCCTCGTCCTTGGTCCTCTCCGTCGTGGGCGCCCGCCGGAAATGGCTATTCACATTTCGGGTGATTAGTGTCAGCTAAGGATTTACACGCATGCTTCAATCGTGCGCTGTGGTCCATTAGGACGAGGTTGGAGTAAACCATAAATCTCACTTAAGCCAAGGGGTTGAGGTACCCGTGCCGATGGTTTCGTGGCCAGCAGGTGATTAAAGGTGCTGGTCGTTAACGGTCCCTATCGATGCCCTGGCGAGGTCGGTAGTTTAAAAACCTTATCCTGGCATGTCGGCTCTGCCAGGATGGACTCTCTTTGCCGGACTTACTCGTGAGACCAAAAAAATTAATCCAAATAAAGAAAAAAAAAAGAAAGAAAAAAAGAAAAAAAAAAGAGAAAAAAAACAAGGTCGAGAGGACGCCAGACATTGGCCCCTCATCTGAAGACGAATTGTTGGCCTCCAGTCAGGAGTCGACAGTCTTCCCCTCAGCCGCAGCCAGTACTAGCAGTACTCCCTCTGGTGCACAGGAGGCGGCTCACAAGTTAACAACAGAACATGAAAGGCAAGTACAATATGGCTCGTTTCATTCTCGGCAAGATTGCCAAAAATGAAGCGGCCGGCTGCGTACACGAGACACTTACAGAGGAAGTGAAGGATTGTTTCAGGCTCGTTGCCAATATTGCAGCTACGGCAATGTGCATTAAAAGTAATGCCCAGTCTGGCTGCGTGGACCTCTATGGGCCAATGGCCAGTGCTAATTGCCAGAACTCTAGCAATATCTACCCGGTTTCTGTTTAATAGTTCTTGTGTTCTGCGCCAGTTATACTTGGGCCACATCTGCCTGGATATGACACAGTTCTGCAACCCTCGTCATTTATTACCAGCCTCTGCAATGAAATGAGCAAAGATTCTACTCTTAAGGGCCCCTAACGGAATGTTGACATCCTCCGCACGGGAGCAGTCAAGGGCAGATCCCTGCCGCGCTAATTCATCAGCCCTTTCGTTTCCGTCAATGTTACTATGACCAGGCACCCGGATGAGGCTGACCCTAGACCGATGACCGAGTACGGCAAGCTTCTCCTTGCATTGTTCAACAAGTTTGGAGGAGGAAGCCGCAGATACGATGGCTTTGATAGCGGCCTGGCTATCAATGAAAACGGCTATGGTGTTAAGTTGTATCGATGTGTGTTTGAGGAGACGGCACGCCTCTCGTACAGCAAGAACTTCCGCCTGGAATACGCTGCATGAATTGGGTAGACGGAATGAACTAGAGATATTGAGGGATTCAGAAAAGAACCCCCGCCCTACTCCGCAGTCCATCTTCGACCCGTCAGTGAAAATGGTTGTTTTGAACTAGTTAGTCACCGCGCCACATTTTCATTCCGCCCTGGAAGGGAATCTCACAGTTACATCATTGCGAAAGTTCAGCCTGGGAATTATGTAGTCGGTCGGATTTACCGCCAACTCCCGAGGTAGCAGATGAAGGATGCTGTTGTGGCCGTAAAAACTATCGCACCAGCTACCTGTCTCTCTTAATCTGACCGCACTACATGCTGACATGTACTTTATATGAAGGTCGAGTGGTATAAGGTGAAGGATTACGTTCAAGGCTTCAGTTGGGCATGTTCTCATCACCCCCGTAGCACCTAGAGCCGCAGTCATTTGAAGAAAGTATAGTCATATTCAAATAGTAAGTAGGTACGCAGTAGTCAAGTAAAATAAAATTCATTACCCATGAAATGCACAAACCCTCTTACAATTTTTTTTTTCTTTCTTTTATCATCGATTTTCAATAAAAAATGGATTACAAGATTTTTCCATTGATCAGCACCAAGCGAGCATGTCTACTTGTACAATGAACAAAAATCTTAAGTCCGAAATTTACAAGCAATTCCTTTAAAATTATGCACCCCTCCGCACGGGTAAATGTACAACGTAGTAGCTGGGTGGAAATGAATTTTCACTCTGCGGAAATGAAAACCCGATTGTAATCTTTTTCTCCGAGAATTTCTCTTCCACAAAATATGAAAGAAAAGTAAATCGTATAAGAATAGACTGGCATATTAGAATTATTTCAAAAACACATCTCACACGCATTCCATCACAAATCTGGACAGTTGACAGTGATAAAACTTCATCGAGATTGAAAAATTGCTTTAATCGCAACCTAGACCCTTTCGATTCGGTCATTTGTTCTCGATGTGAACGTACACGCTTATTGACATTGCTATCCTCCAAGATTTATCATCGTTTCTCCAAATCCAGAAATAAATCGAAGAGCTAAGTGTATGTGGCTATAATTTTTCATGCGACATATTTTTCCGCACTGTGTAATCAACCCCCTCGAACATGCTGCTACGAAGGAATATGTGTCATATGATAAATGACCTCGGAGTGTTGAAATATGACCAGAGCACCAGCGTTCGGGTTTCTTTGAGAAAATTTAATTGAAGTTCCTCCGGAGCTGAGTGGCTCCTTCCATTGCTGTTGCACGTTGTGATGCATGAAGAAGATCGTAATGAAATGTCACCAGTATAGCAATACCATGTTATCCCCACTTGCCATTGCGAGGAAAGGGGTGAACTAATCTTCGACTTTCATTTAGCGGATGACTTGTCGTCTGTCAGTCGTAGCCGTGAGTTGGTATTTCGGCAGTCGACGATTCTGAAGCTCTCCATGAAATGCAAATTTACCCTTTGTTTAGTATGCATAGCCTTTTTGGAGAGTGTTTGATGTAACTAAGATTAATCTTTGGCTTATTTGCATTTCTTAAATATTCTCCGAGGGGATTTAAATGTCTTATTCGTATGCTTGGGGTAATAAAAGTCGACCGATGGTGTTAAGTGTTCGTGACAATAAAGCTCATCGCAAGATAAACATGAATATCATCTTGGTCTCGGATATGTATCCTTCTGTCTGACTTCAGTGATGTCAATAAGGGAGTGAATGGTAATGCTTGCTAACCCTTTAATAATATTAAAGCTGTTATATGGAAAGCATCTTTACAGGAAATCCAAAGTCTGAAGTTAGTTCTCAAAGAATTATAAAAATAAAATATATATACACACTCACACAAAGGAAAGAGGGGTTTACTTTATTTGCTGCCATGTTTAGAATTTCTCTGGGTAGAGCCTACCGACAATGTAATGCCCAGTTTGCCTTGGCTGCACTTCTCGAAGTTTCATCACCGCTTCCGGGGTTCACTAACGGTCTATTTACCGATTATGTCCTTCATCGCTTCTTTGCCTAGAGCAGCAGATGGTTCTGGATCCAGAAATTCTAAGCCATTAGATAGATAGATAGATAGATAGATAGATATATATTTATTTCTCAATCAATTCAAATAGTTACATTATAATATTAAAATAGTAAGTACTTAAACAGGAAAAATTATAAAGAATAAGAAATTATAATGACATGTTATATTTATATAATAAAAATAGTGTTAAATGCCATTTCAAAATTCATAACATTAGATACATTATAACAGTGGGTGGGGTGACCCTTAACATGTAGTTTACAATTTTTGCAATAAATAAATTAAAAAAAAAAAAGTTACTAAAACAAGCCAGTTGAAATGAATAAAAATTTGAAAGCAATTATTTCGCCAGAAAAAGAAAAAAGTAAAAAGCATTTAAAAACAGTGAAGAGAAAATTATATAACTATAACTGAACATTGAGAAGACATTCCAAGTTTACGATATCTATATTTAAAAGCCAAGTTTTTAGGTGTCTTGTGAACGTTGCGGATTGTCTTAGTATCCTGATTGATTGTGGAAGTTTATTAAATAAACGGCAGGATGTCACTGTATAAGAATTACGAAAAGCTGTAGTACGAAAGTTGGGCACAGAGACAGTATTCAAAAAGTTAGCACGCAAATTATAATTATCAAGTACTCTAAAATTGAGATTTCCTGATCTTAAATAAAATATCTTTAGGACTTTAAAACAATATAAATGTCGGACAGGTAGAATTTTCAAATCTCGAAACAATGGAAGACTACGATACAAGCTATGTTTTTTGCATATTTTTCTTAAGATATATTTTTGTAAAATCAGTAAAGGCTCGATTTTGTTAAAATAAGCTCCTCCCCAGCAACTAATGCCATACTGTAATTTCGAATCAAAGATACCATAGTAAATTGTTTTTAAAAGATTTGTAGAGCAAACATTACCTAAATAAAAAAAATTTCTGAGTGTGGAACGGAAATATTGTTTCAATGTATCGATGTGGTTAGAGAAACACATCTTAGAGTCAATGATGAGCCCCAAATATTTAAACTCATTGACTTTCTCAATTTGGAAACATTTATGGCAGCAGTTGAGATTGCTACAAAAAGTGTAAGGCGGGGAACAAGAGCAGCTCCACAGTTTAAATTGTTGGCACTCAGGAGCGTGGTAGACAAAATCAGCCTCAAAGTTATTTAGTCCTGACAAATTAAAAAACATAATTTTTGTTTTGGAACTTATTACCAGATTATGTTCTGCAAACCAGTTTCGTAGTAAGTTTAAGTCAAAATTTATATCACAAACTAGATTTAAGGGACAATCCGACGCATAGGCACAACCCACATCATCTGCAAACGCAGTGAGAACGCCCCTGAATTTTAACCCAAAAAGAGAATTTATATAGATTAAGAAAAGTATGAGTCCCAAAACAGAGCCTTGGGGTACCCCCAGATTAATATACTTTATTCCACTCCTGATCTCATCAATCTTAACTCTTTGTGATCTATTATTCAGGTAAGACCTGAACCAATCCGACATGAAGCCTCGAAAACTAGCTTTTTCAATCTTTGTCAGCAAAATATTATGATTCACCATATCGAAGGCTTTCTAATGTCGACAAATAAGCCCTCACTCAACTTTTTACTGTCAAGGTTAGTAAATATTTGAGAGCAAAAGTGTAGAAGAACATCTTCTGTAGATTTTCCTTTTTGAAAACCAAATTGGGCAGTACTGAAAAAGTTTGTATTATTTAAAAAATTAACAATTCTATTTTTGACAGCTTTTTAAAAATTTTTGCTTATATATGGAAGAAGAGAGATCGGTCTATAATTGCTTATATCGTTAGCTGCCCATTTTTTGAAAAGTGGCACGATATCCGCACACTTGAGCGCTTCAGGAAAAACCCCAGAGAGAATACTTGTATAGAAAATATTCTCTAGGACATCGACTATAAAACATGCAATATTCTTTAACATTCGATTTGATACGCCATCAATACCTTTAGAGTTCGAATTTTTTAAAGTACCAATACTTTTCAGGAGCTGAAAAGCAGTTATTGGCTCCAAGAAAAAAGAACTTTCATGAAAAGTTACATCGTTAATACCCAAATGACTACACTTCTGTAAATTGGAAAGTGGTTGTAGTGATTCAGCTACCGTAGCAAAGTAGATATTAAATTTGTCGGCTATAACATTTTTATCGGAGACTACAGTATCATCTAGACAAATATTTATGGTCCTTTTCGAGAGAGTGGATTTATTAAGGATGTTATTTACTACCTTCCATTCACCCCTAAGATTTCCTTTGACAAGACGAAATTGATTGCTGTAGTAACTATCACGGCATAATAGAATTTCCCTTCTTAATTGCGAACACAATTTCTTATATCTTGTTTTTAAGTTACGATTCTGTGGATGTACTGCACATTTAACTCTAAGGCTATTCTTTATATGTATTTTCTTTAATAAACAGCTAGTAATCCAGGGTTTTAGCCTTTTTAAAAGTTTTTCTAAGTTAACCTTGTAACTCCAATTATTAATATGATTAGAGAGAGTTTCAATGAATATATCATAAGACTTAGAGGCGCAGCTTTCATAATAAAACGGCAATAAATATGGTCTAAACATTTACATGAAATCAGTCTAGTAGGCTCGTTAATTAAAGAGGCCAACCCATGAGAAGACAGCAAGGATAAATAAGTCGAATTAAAATTAGTATTTTCTAAAATATCTACGTTGAAATCACCGAAAATAATAAAATTTTTAGATCTTTCATTATCTAGAAGATTAGAAAATTCTTCCATAAATGCAGAAATACTGTATTTATGAAGTCTATAGACGCATAATACAACAAAGACATCGTTATTATTCTTGAATGAAAGTTTCAAGATATCGGCGCTCAGGAAATCTAAATCTGAAATAACACAATCATATTCTTGCTTAACAAAACAACCAACAAATTTCAGATACAAAAATAAAATCGGGAATGCAAACAAAGGAATCTAAGTGAGTTGTGAGAGATGCAAAATTCTCTCTCAAGCTTCTGATATTCTGGTGAATTTTTTTTTTTTTTTTTGGTTGCGCCTGGAGGTGCAGGAATCTTCAAAAGATACCAATGGCCCGCACCATTGGTTATGCCCGATTCATATATCTGACCTGATGATTCATAAGCGTCGGCCAGTATATGCCTACGGGCTAAACCTCACCCCCCAGAGAGGCACTATGAGAACCGGCCGCTCGTGCTCATAGTATTAGTAGGAAATTCGTTCCTCTCATTTTTTCGTTTTGTGGTGACTACGACTAAGTTACCTTAACAAGTAGTTTACGCTTCTGTAGTGTTAATCGCGTTAGGTAGGTAGCTTTCCAGCGAAGGCACCTACTAATACCGTCATTACTTGCGGTTTTCCCTTACTGCGCCAGATCGTACGGTCTTGTTCTTTGTAGTCGGCACTCGAGGTTTGTCACGTCCAGAGTACGGATTATTTCATTATTGCAATGATCATGAAGGCGAGTACGAAGTTTGTGAATTGCTACCCTCACGGTAGAAATTCCTAGATCTCTGTGAATATCACTATTCCTTATATACCATGGAGCATTCACAATTGCTCTTAGTGTTTTGTTTTGGAATGTTTGCAGAACAGTCATATTGCTTGGCTTGGTACAACCCCAAAGTTGTATACCGTATGTCCAAGATGGTTTTAGCACTTGCTTGTACAGAAGCAGTTTGTTGTATACGCTTAACTTCGAGTATCTCCCGAGTAGCCAGTACATTTCTCTAAATCTGATTTCGAGCTCGTCGCGCTTCTTTTTAAAATGTGGCTTCCACTTAAGTTTTGCGTCTAGTGTCATTCCTAGATATTTTGCCTCGTTTGCGTACGGTATTTGTACCGAGTTAATGGAAATAGGTAAGTTGTTTATCTTTTTGTACGTAAAATTGACATGCGTTGACTTGGTCTCAGTAAGGACGATTCTCCAGGTCTTTGTCCACTCGCATACTTTGTTTAAAGCTCGTTGGACTTTTCCAGTTGATGATTCGACTGACTCATCTGTTGAGAGGATAGCCGTGTCGTCTGCGAACGTTGCTACGACAGTCCCTTCATCTTGTGATATATCTCTTGTGTAGAGGAGGAACAAGATTGGGCCGAGAATGCTTCCTTGCGGAACACCGGCATGGATTTCTTTGAATTTCGAATATTCTGCCCCATGTTTAACACGAAAGAGCCTGTTATTAAGGTGAGATTCCAATATTCTGTAGAATTTATCTGGTAAGATTACCCTTAGCTTATATCTCAGGCCTTCGTGCCATACCTTGTCGAACGCTTGCGATACGTTGAGAAAAGCGGTAGAGCATATCTTTTTCCCTTCAATTTCATTTGTAATTCGATACACCTGACCGATTGTGGAATGTTTAACCCGAAACCCGAATTGATGATCCGGGATCAATCGCCTTTCTTCAATTACTGGGTGCAATCTTTTTAGCAGAAGTTTCTCAAAGACTTTAGATATTATCGGCAGAAGCGAAATGGGTCTATATGATTTCTTGTCGTTTGCACATTTCCCCGGTTTCGGAACCATTATTACTTCGGCGACTTTCCATTGCCTTGGAACATATAGAAGTCTCATTGAAGCATTTATAATGTGGAGTAACTTAACTAACGCTTTTTTCGGTAGCTCCTTCAAAACTTCGCCAGTGATTAAATCATATCCTGGAGCCTTGTTATTTTTCAGTTTTCTTATTGTCATTCGAAGTTCGGACAGGGATACAGTTTTTAATTTAAAGTTGTCGGGTGCCGTATTTGCATTCGGATCTTCGATCAATGGTTGTCCATCGAATGGTTTGAACTTTTGCTCTAAATGTTCGGCAAATAATTCCGCTTTCTCTTTATCTCCTTTTGCCCATTCGCCGTTAGCTTTCCTTATTGGCGGCGAGTGCATTACGGGTTTCCTTATGGACTTCCATAGAGAGTAGTTTGAACACTTATCAGCGGTCAAGCTCTCGAAGTAAGTAGAAGTCTCGCGATTTCTTAAGTCCTGCGGCACATTTTTTAGCTTGTTGCAAAGGTGATTAAGATAAGTTTTATGCGGTGGCGCCCAGGATTGTTGCCATCTCTTGCGCGCTCTTCTCTTTTCTCGTATGAGGTCTTCGATATCAGGCTGGTATTTGACTTTGCTGTTCTGTGTTGCTGTTTTTCGAAAAGGGGTATTTTTCCATGCTGCGCACTGAATGGCTTCCACGAGCTTATCAATTTCGTCTTCTATTTCAAGTGGTGTCTTTAGCGGCACATTTAGAGCAATATTTTCCTTGCAGTCTTTTCTGAAAACGTCCCTGTTTGTTTTGTTACTAGTTAACTTAGGCGGTCCTTCTTTTTTTGCTAGACTTCCACCGATTTTCAGAGTGACTGCTGAGTGGTCTGAGCATAAATCATAACATTCTTCTACTTCCGTTAGATTTTTAGTTAGCGCTTTTGCGAAAAGAAGTCGACGAGGTCAGGGATTTTATTATTGTCAGTTGGTCAATACGTTGGCTTTCCCGTCGAAAAAAATTCCAAACCACGTTTCATACTGGCTTTGTACAATAATCTGCCTTTCGTTGAATTACATCTTGAACCCCAGAAAGTGTGTTTCGCGTTAAAGTCACCACCGATGATAAAATTAGGCCCGAGGCGAACGAGGTCATCGTCCCGGAGGGAAGAAACACGATCCGATCTGGTTTTCTTAATCTGGTGAATGAAGAAAAGTTTGTTCATACAATACGAATTCGATATAAATACATTTTCACAATTATTGCAATTGACATCGGAGGTAGGAATAACATCACCAACAAAGTCTATTTCAAAATTCATTAATAAAACGATTTAAAAATATCACACAATCAAGCAAACAATCAAAAAATTAATTTAAGATCGTCAAAAGACCTTATTGGGATGGAATTTCTACCTTCAATCTTTCTCATAAGAAGATTATTGTTCTTGAACCAGACGTATTTATACATTGGCAGGGGTCCGCATTTTTATTTCGTTGGATCCCTGCGTTCATTTTTAATACATTTTTATTAATTATTAATTTATTATAACTCAATTGATAGATAAAAACAAGCTTAACTAACTTATCTATGTTATTCTAACTTACTGGCACTATGCGGGCGCTCTAAGCTAAACCTAATACTTAAAACTATTTCTTTCGACGTAACTTAACTTAGATTGTGTGTGTATGTATGTATTTTATTTATTTAGTATCAGTTACTATTACAATTCATTTGGTTTATCTTAATTTATATAACAATATTTAATTTTACTTTTAAGTTACTGTATTTCGTACATGTGATATTAACAATTTTTTAAAATCTTAAAACAGTTTCATTCTTTATTACATTAGGTAGTTCGTTAAATAATTTTAATCCACGATATAAGAGCATATTTTGTGTTCTAAAATCCCTATACAACTGTAATCTGAAATCGTAGTTGGATCTTAAGTTATATGGTTGAGCGTCTCTTGTATATATTAAATTTGTAGTCAAGTATTGTGGCACTGCCATTCTCTCAGTTGGAAAAAATGAAGTAGAATTAACTCTAACCCTACAGAATGCTATATCTGACTGGACCAAAAAAATGGGGTTTAAAGCTAAATAGCATGAAATCTATACATATAAATTTCACGAACAAAAAGATTCAACATATTCCAATCATTGTTAATGGGATACAAATACCTTATTCCAATACAGCAAAGTACTTAGGAATGAACCTGGACGCTAAAAAAGAAAAGAGGAGAGCTTAATATGAAGCTGAGAAAACTCGATTGGCTGATTGGCAGAAGATCTATTCTATCAATACATAACAAACTTCTTATATATAAACAAACATTAAGACCTATATGGACATACGGCATTCAACTCTGGGGGTGTGCTGCTAAAAATAACATAGAAATAATTCAGCGCTTCCAAAATAAAGTCTTAAGATATTTAGTAAATGCTAACCTTAAGCTTAAATCTGTTGAAGAAACGATCCGTGAATTTGCAACAGCCCATCACTCAAGACTTGGACGACATATCAACCAGGAAGCAGCAAAACTTTGCGATACAACTGGGATTACTCGAAGACTAAAGCGAATTAAACCACACGAGCTAACTGGAAACAATGTTATCTAGAAGATACAACAGAAATGTAAAATAAGCGTGTATTTATTTAATGTATTGTAAATATATTGTATATAATGTAATATATAACAAATGTAAACTACTCGTTAGTGTTAACTAGTTGTAGTATAAGGAAATGTTATCAATTTTTATATCACTTCAATAAAAAAAAAAAAAAAAAGTATTGTGGCACCATGCTGAATTTCATATTAAATACAAATGTTAACACATTGAACATGATACGCTGCTTGATGTTTAGCCATTTCAAACAAGATAGCATCCATCTGCTCGAGGTATAATAGCTACATCGAAGAATTGTTCTCATCGCATTATTCTGCAGTACCTGCAGTTGATCTACGTATTCATTATTCCCCATAAACAAAATAGTAGAGCAGAACTCAAAGTGTGTTTTAATTATAGTATTATTGTTCATTGCCTTTCCACCTATTAATTGGTTATTGCCTTTGATCGCGAACCATTATTTGACCTAATTAAAAATCAACTATGTCAAAGCAGTGCGGTAATACTGATTGTGTGCTAACTTCGCCAGACTTTAGTGCTGACTTTGTGAATTGTAATGGGCTATGCGGGAAATCATTTCATGCTCTCTGCATAGGGTTGAGTAAGCGCTCCATTACCTACCTCAACGATTTCAACAATAATTTCCTTTTCTTTTGCGACGAATGCAAGGGCATCTCTCTTTCACATGTTATGCTCGCGATAAAATGTATCAGTGACTCTATTAATACAAACTCCTCCGAATGCAAACTGTTCTACAAGCAAATCATGACCCAATTTGCTAAGTATGATGAAGTGTTTAAAAGTGTGGAAGATTTATCCAGCGGCATCGATGTTTCCTCCACTCTTTGCAAATCTAAATTCAAGAACATAGACAAGCAGCTGGCAAGTCTTAGTGATTTAACTAAGAAGTTACCGGCTGACTTCAAGTCGAAGTTCCTAAGTTTAAAAAGTGATCTGAAATCGGATATTAACGCAATTTTGAACCCGCATGTATCAGTGATCAAAGACCATCTAAACACCTTTCGCACCTACCTGGATACCAATTTACAAAGCCCTTCAAAACCAAGTGTCTCATCTTCTCAACTCATCGATCCTCTACTGCTTGACATTATAAGCAAAATCAATGAGGTCAGCAATGATGTCGCTGCATTCCAATTAGTTATGGGCGATATTGATGAAAACCTTAGACTGGCATCGAGCAAAATTGATTGCATACCAGAGCTCATACAGCCACAATCGAGCCCAGTCTACAACACATCAATACATGCCGAAATCTTGGATTCATCCCCATTTAATCAACCAACATCAACGGCGACTACAACTACAACAACAACCACTACTAATACCACAATAACAACACCTGAAATAGCCCTAACTCCTGCAACAATGCCCACACCCGCACCGACCTCAACACCAACTGAAGAATCAGGCACTCTGGCACAATCTGCTTCGACACCCTTAAACCGATTTGGCACACTATGGACACCCGCCGACTGGAATAAAAGACTCGATAAATTACACGGAACTGCCTGCGAGTATAACGCCTTTATAATAAATAACGCTCCTCAGCATGCTGATGTTTCTTGGGTGAATAACTTCTTCCTCCAGAAATTTGGCATCACCATCAGAAACTGTCAGATGATTTCTACAGCTAACACCAAAAATAACCGTTTAAAGCTTGACATACCTTCCAAATACTCCAGGCTTTTTTCGAACCCCTCAAACGACGTCTTCAGCTTGGGAAAGATGACCATCACCAAGTACAATACAGGAGAGGTGAAGCTTAGTAATAAAAATAAGCCTAGTGTTAAGCTAAATAAAAGAAAACGTAAGTTTAAGAATGATAGTTCATCTAGTCCCAACCCTGACCCAAACTGGAGCTTCAAAGTTGGAACTTTTCCTCTTTTCTCCCCTCTCACTCTTCAGCCACCTACCTCTATTAACTCAGCACCTCCCACGGTAAACGCTAAGTCACCTAAGCCTCAACGTAATCGCGTATCATTTAACTTAACTCCAGACCCTGGTCTCCCCTCTAATCATCCGCCAGCCCCGGCAAACACTCAATCCACTTCTAATTATCCGAACTTCATACACTCCCATGTTCTCAATCCTGCCCCGCCCACTGCTGCCTCCAATGCTGCTCTTCCCGCTCTTTCTCTTCATAAAGAGACACCTTCACCAATCTCAAAGGCCCCTGCAATTTTCGATCCTCTACTTCCCCCAGCTGTTAAACTTACTTCTAAGTTTTCAAACCACATTTCCTCCCCCAACGACCTTGATGGCCGATATACTATGGCACGACTAAGAGATCACAGGCTCTTCGAAAATGTTCGACTTTACCTTGCCTACTTATTTGATAAGCCTGAATCCATCTGCATTGACGGAAAAACCAAAACAAACGTTCAGATATCTATCCAAAAAGAAGGCCTTCCTATTGATCCTGCTGCACTGCGAAAAATCTTCAACCGTTATCACGAGGGTTATAACATTTCGTCGGCCACCGTGGACAAAGACTTATCTGCTTTTGCTTCTCATATCAGTTCTAAACGTATCTCACACCTTCAAAGAACCCGTGCTGACCACAACAAATTTTTTCGTCCCTAATTTGATAGCAGGGCTTCAGCAAACCTCCCATTACAGCGTTCCTCTAACCTTTTACTATCAGAACGTAAGGGGCCTGCGTACAAAAACCCAAGTTGTTCTGCGACAGTCTCATGCTCTTCCTTTCGATATATACGCTATAACTGAAACCAATCTGATTCCCGATATAAAGAACCCGGAATTATTCCCACCCATATTTAATGTCTATCGGGACGATATCAGCCGCCCAACGGATGACTCCCCTTGTCGAGGTGTTCTTCTTGCTATTCATAACGACCTGGACTCTTCTCCGATTGCTACTTCTTCGTCTTCAAAACTCGACTTTGTTGCAATAAAAATAACACTCCCCCACAAGTCCCTATACGTAATATGTTTCTACATTCTGCCGGCCCAACCTATTGAATCCTACCAACTTGCTGTTAATGCGATCGATCAAGTAATTGAGTTATCTGAATCCTCTGACGACATCATTATTTTCGGCGACTTTAACCTGCCTCAACTACATTGGGATTTATCTGATGATGAATCGTTTTTCATTGCTTCAAATCCCAACTCAACTAAAGAATGTCTCTTCATTGATCGACTAACCGACTCAAGTCTATGCCAAGTTAGCGGCATCTCTAATTATATGGGTAGGCAGTTAGACCTAATCTTCACTACTGACCCACTTAACTCCTCTGTCTCACTCTCCCCTCTTCTTCTATCAACTATTGACAACCTTCACCCCCCGCTTCTTCTTTCTTTTTTTCACGACCCTCCACTACAGCCCACACCCCCCGCTGGCCTCCCTTGTTATGATTTTCATAAAGCCAATTTCCGAAAAATAAATGAACACCTCAGCAAAGTCTCATTTGAGTTTGCCAATCTCCCTGTAAATGATGCCATCTCCTTGTTTTACAGAGAACTATTTGCTT
This sequence comes from Pocota personata, assembly GCA_963082735.1. Taxonomy (NCBI): domain Eukaryota; kingdom Metazoa; phylum Arthropoda; class Insecta; order Diptera; family Syrphidae; genus Pocota; species Pocota personata. The sequence continues at coordinate 65,780,210 of OY720431.1, read as the reverse complement.
CTATCTCCCTTTTTGTCCCTATTTCTCGGCCAAAACCCTTCTCTACATCCCCTCCATGGTACAATCGAAGACTCCGATCGTTACGCAACAAGAGAAACAAATTATGGTCAGTTTTCCTTCGAAACAAGTCTTTTTCTGACTATTCCAACTATCTCGGCTCATACCTTCAATTCACTCAGGCTTATAACTCCCTCTATCAACGATATGTTGACAATGCGCAAGTCAACCTTATAAGCGACCCTAAATCTTTTTTCCGATTCGTTAACTACAAGAAAAAATCTGACGGTTACCCTCCATCCCTCTCTTACGAAAACATATCTTCAACTGATCCACACACCATTGCTAATTTTTAAGCCACCTTTTTTAAACAATCTTTTGCCGACAACGCCTTTGTTCCAGATCCCTTTTATTTCAACTACCTACCTGACTACTCCATTGGTCCCTTTCTCTCTCAAACTTTCGAACCTACTGTAATTGAAAATAAATTACAAAAACTTAATGATGAATACTCACCAGGCCCAGATGGTATACCCGCTATTTTTCTTAAGAAGTGCTCCCTCGTGCTCTCCTACCCCCTTTCGCACCTCTTTAAACTCTCGCTATCACAAGGCGACTTTCCTCATATATGGAAGTCCTCCTTCATAACGCCAATTCATAAAAAGGGATTAAAGAGCGAAGTTACTAATTATCGCCCGATAGCCAAACTTTCGCATATACCCAAACTCCTGGAAAGTATTTTGTACGAATCCTTAAGCTTTCAATGCAAGTCTTTAATTTCTCAAAACCAACATGGCTTTCTAAAAGGTAGATCAACCACCACAAACCTCGTTGAATTCACGTCCTCTGCGCTGTCGGCCTTAGAAAGTGGTAAAGAAGTCGATGTTGTTGCAACCGATTTTAGTAAAGCTTTCGATAAGATATCCCACAAATTAATCCTTTTCAAATTGTCTGCCCTTGGTTTTGAACCAATACTGCTGAAATGGATATCCTCTTATCTGGAAAACCGTTTCTATAGCGTTCGCTTCAGGTCCGTCCTATCTGCCCCATTTCTGGCCACCTCTGGTGTACCACAAGGCAGTCATCTAGGTCCCCTTCTCTTCATCTTAACTATAAACGATTTGGAAAGGGTTATTAAACACTCCTCTATCTCTCTCTATGCCGACGACACCAAATTTTATAAACACATATCTTCATCACAAGACCCCTGCTTGCTTCAACAAGATCTAGATTCTTTTTCTATTTGGTGTCTCAAAAACTGCCTAGAGCTAAATGTTGCGAAATGCCAATCCATCACCTTATCACGTAAGTACAACAAGTCCCCTCCCCGTCTTTACCTTCTTAATGATCAACCTATACCCATCGTACAGTCTCTTCGTGACCTTGGCATATTGTACGACCGGGAACTTAATTTCCGTTCGCATATCGACGAGATAATTCGTAAAGCCAATTCATCCCTTGGGTTTATTAAACGGTGGTCAAATTAATTCTCTGATCCCTACGTAACCAGATCTCTCTACATCACTTTCGTCCGCCCCCTCCTCGAATACGCCAGCCAAGCATGGTCACCCTATCAGCAAGTTCATGTAGCCAGAATTGAAAGCATATAACGACGTTTTCTTCGATTTGCCCTCCGCGGTCTTTCTTGGAACGATCCCCTAATTCTGCCTCCCTATCATGACCGCCTCAAACTCATTAACCTGAATAGCCTTGAGGACCGGAGAGATGCTGCAGACATTCTCTTCATTCATCGCCTCCTCTCAGGCTCTATCGATTGCCCGTCTCTTTACAACTCCATCTTCTTAAATACTAACCCTCGTAATTTAAGACACCCCCGTCTCTTCTATCTGCCAACCCACCGCACGTCCTACGGCTCCAACGAACCAATTTCCCGTATGCTACGGAAAGTAAACTCAAACATTTCCATTTTTGATTTCAACCGTAGCTCTTCCTCCATTAAACTTAGCCTCCTTCTACATAAGCCCTAGCTTTAACTCCTAGTTATAAGTCTTAGTTTTTAGTTCTAGTATTGTAAGTATTGTATTGTATTTTTTTTCTAGCTTGTATTAAGCCAAATAAATGGGACATTTTGCCCCACCAAAATAATAAATAAAAATTATATATGTTAATTTATTTATTTAATTTCATCAAACAGAGCACAAAATCTCTTACAGACTAATTAGATATAATAAAGTAATAATAATAATATGGTTCAATATTCAATAATTTAAACAATTCATTAACACTAATTTAAATATTAGTATATACATATATATATACATATATATATATATATATGTAAACAATTAACATTAAACACCACGAGGCTGATTTAAAATTACAATAAGTTGATTTTTGAAGCAATGCCTAGAACAAGTAATAAATAAATCAATTTGTGTTATAATAGAGTTCACCTCTTTGATGCAACGAGCAATTGGCTCATTTCCGGCATAAATAGTTCTATGAATATGTTCACGGAAGTGAAATTGACTACGAAGATGTCGCGAAGTTGAGTAAAAATCGAGCATGGAAAGCAACATAGGACATTGAATTTGACTGTGAATTAAATCTCTTACAAACATATTAGAAAAGTACTTACGACGGCATTCAAGAGTATTTATATTTATTAAAGAGCACCTGGTTTTATAGGAAGGCATCTCGATTTCCCAATTCAATTGGAAAACCATAAATCTAGTGAAACTTTTTTGTATTCTTTCAATTCTATCTGAATGTAAGACAAAAGACGGATTCCAAATGATACAGCAATATTCTAGATGGGGTCTAACCAGGGATATAAAAAGCGTTTTTAACGTATAGGGATCAGTAAAGTCTTTCGAATTTCTTTTAATGAAACCTAGCATCGAGTTGGCTTTACAAACAATGTAATCAAAATGGTCTTTGAAAGTGAGACAAGGATCAAGTATTACTCCTAAGTCTTTTTTCGATGTTACTCTATCAAGGAACTTTGATTTAATGGAATATCTATACAAAATAGGGGTAAGAGATCTAGTTAAGGTAAAGCATTTGCATTTGGAGATATTTAAGATCAAGTTATTTCGATCACACCGTTCATCTACGGCAACGATATCATCTTGAAGAAGGTTGCAATCATGTTCCGATTTAATTGGACGAAATAACTTGAGGTCATCTGCAAACAGAAGACATTCAGAGTGCTTGATGGCTAGCGGAAGATCATTGATGAAAAGCAAAAACAGCAAGGGGCCGAGGTGACTACCCTGCGGGATACCTGACCTTACTTTTATCGACTTTGACAAACAATCATTAATTTTAACATATTGGACCCGATCACATAAGTAGGATTCGATCCAATTTAGTAAGTTGGAATGAAATCCAAAATCAGATAGTTTTTGGATTAGTGTTTTGTAATTGACTATGTCAAAGGCCTTCGCAAAATCAGTAAAGATCACATCCGTTTGCCAACCCTTTTCAAAATTTTTTACAACTGAATTACAAAAAAATGCCAAATTAGTGGAAGTAGATCTTCCCTTCATAAAACCGTGTTGATTAATTGATAAAATATTTTTAACAAGAAAAGAAATCTTGTTTCAGATTATCTTTTCAAATAGTTTAGGAATTGATGAGATTTTACAAATAGGTCGATAATTGCAAACATTTTGTTTAGATCCAGACTTGTGAATCGGAATAATGTGAGATGTTTTCCAAGTATCTAAAAAGAACTCACATTCGATCGACTTGCTAAAGATAAGGTGAAGGGGAGTTGATAGCGACTTTGCACAGTTTTTTAATAATATTGTAGCAATACCACCCAGAACTTCACTACGAATGCTTTTCAGCATCAACATCTAACTTACCAAAAGGTAAATCGCCAAGATCAATTATTGGCTGATAACTATGCGAGTATGAACTAGTAGAGTGGACAGCATCAATAGAATATACCGATTTAAAATAATCAGCAAAGAAATTGCAGATTGTTTTAGTATCATCAGATGATGAATCTAAAAAATACGTAAGACTAGGTAATCCATTTGTATTTCTTTTAGAGTTTATGAAACTCCAGAAATAATTACTATTAGACTTTAACTTACGTTCCGTAGAAATGATGTAAGAACGATACAAAAATTTGTTGAGAGTGTCAAATTAGTGTTGGCAAAGTAGATACCGAGATTTCAACTCCATATTTGTTTTATCATCTCTGAATCGTTTGTATGCCTTATTTTTTTTGTTTTTAAGATTCGAAAGTCTCCTATTAAACCAGGGTGGGTTGGCATTTAACTTTGTTTGTTTTTTTGGAACAAAGCGACTCCTTAAATCAGAGATCATTGAAAAAAATATGCCATACATATCTTGCAAATCGGTGTTATATAAAACAATGTCCCACGATACTGATTCCAAGTAATTATTCATTGCATCAAAATCAGCTTTCTTATAATCATAACACAATTTGTAGTTAATATTAGGTTTCTGATAGTGATAAATTGAGAATTCAACTACAATGGCGGTGTGGAACAGTGTATTATTAAAAATAGGTAATGTAGCTACATCAATTTTAACAACAAATTCTTTATCGACAAATATAAGATCTAAAATGTTATTGAAATTTTTTGGGGGTGTAGGACAAGTTGTGTACATGGATATATGCTACGAACTGCAATCAATACTCCCCCGCCCCTATACTTTCCTGTAATGTTCACGCAGCGATCTTTACGGAAGACATTATAGAGAGAACAATTCAAAAATTCTGAAGTGAAATGAGTGGTCAGATAGCCAGGTCTCAGTAAAAATTATAATATCAAAGCATAATGCCGATGAAAATAAAAAAAATGTTTGCATTTTAGTTCTCATTCCTCCGACATTCTAATAATATAAAGAATAATTACATTTAGGTTGATTTATTGACGATGCAGCATGAGTTAATCGTTTTTTGGATGGATCCGGGTAATAGCAGGATTTGTTGAATTCGACGAAAGACTCCTTGAGGCATTTCTAACCCGAGGAACATACTCGTGCACCAAAGTTCCAACGGGCCAAAAATCTTTAGAAAGAAGTTGATGATGCAGCTTAAACGATGCAATTTTCCTTGGTTCATTGAAGCATTTAATGAACGGCGATGGAGAGGGTATTTTAATTCTGATGTAGTTCATTACGTCATCTACGGTGGTAGCTGATGCTAGTCTCGATAAGAAAATAGACTTACGAGGAGCTTGATGTACTACAACCAGATTCACAGTACGTGCAGTCTGGTCCGAGGTCTCCTCAATAGGTGGAAGAGGTTGAGGATTAAGTGCTTGTTTAATGTTATCGGTAGCATTATTATCTATAGGAACGGCTACGGGCAGAGATGAGTCTATTTTAGAAGTTACGCAGCTTTCCGAACTCGATGAAGCCACGGCAAGAGGTTCGCCGGTTGATATCGTACGAACCGCTTTTTTAGATTTAGGGATTGCTTTAACTCCCCTAGGCAGCTTAGGACGAGTGGCATTGGCCTCTTTCAAGTTATCTTCATGGCAACAGACAAGGTCATAAAGTTTGTCGTAATTTGCTAAATGATCTTTGAATAGAGATTGCAAATGGTTGTATATTTTTCTTATTCTTGCAAGAAAGGACACTTTTTTGGAAATTTTTTTTGTTATGTACATCATGTGGCTATTAAAATTCATTTTACTGTCTAATATTACACCGAGGTACTTCATTTCAGGAACTTGTTCAATCTCTTAACCATATATTTCTAAATTAATACATTCGTCACTATTTATAACCATACATTTAGTTTTGTTGACATTAATTTTTAGTTTGTTTTGTTGCAGCCATACACAAAGGTTTTTTAAGTCATTCTCAATATGCTCTTTAAGGTCATTCAAAACTTTACCACTTACAAACATTAAGGCATTGTCAGCGATTGACTGTATCTTAACACTTTACAGATATCATTTATGTAAATTAAAAATAATAAGGGACCGAGTATAGTTCCTTGTGGTACACCGAAACATGTACTTTTGGCACTAGGCATTGCACAGTTTACACTATTTTTTTGAGTACGATCAAAGAAATAAGACTTAAACCACATAAGTTCGTTACCTTTGACACCATATTTTGACAACTTTTGTATTAATATATCTCTATCAATTGTTTCAAATGCTCTCTGAAAATCTAAAAATAATGCTATAATTTTGTTACCACTGTGTCTTTGTTCTTTAAAGGTCATCACTAACCAATTTATGTTTCACAGGAGTGATCATGACGAAAGTCCTATTGGTTGTCGATCAATAATTTATTATCACACATATATTTATAAAATTGTTGATGAACACACTTTTCCACTATTTTCTCTAAAATAGGCATCATGTTAATGGGCCTAAATTTGTCACACATATTTGTACCGGATTCCTTGGGTATTGGAACAGCTATCGATTCTGTTAAGTTTCTAGGAAATTCACCACGATTTGAAGTATTATTGGACTAATAATATCAAAACAATTCAAAATAATTTGTATATTTAGATGTAAAGCATTTTTATTGTTTATCTTTTTGCATACTGACCGTAGTTCACTCAAATCTATTTGTCGAAACTTAAATATCGTTTGATGTTCCGTTAAATTAAAAATCGAAGAGGTATTATTTGTCGCTATGGAATTACTGATAGCGTTTACCATTTTCTATAAAGTAAGAGTTAAACTTGTTGGCAATTATAGAGCTATCACTCTCCAATCTATCACCGAACCGAACTTCACTGATTTCTACTTTTTTCTGCTTTAACACCAAGTCCTTTATAGCTTTCCACATAGACTTTTGGGTTTCACATTATCCGATTTTGTTACATACATTTAGTTACATTCTTTTTAGTAAAATGTAATTTATTTTTGTACATGTTTCGTATACTTCTAAAAACTTTTCCAGTCTCAGTCTGATGCAAAATTAAATATGGTCGCCTTTGGAAAATATTGAATTTGTTTGTGTTTTAGAATTAGACTCCGGAATTCAGCTTTCTTATACTTAGATATGTTGATATATTTGTTAACTTTTCTAATTTATTTGTCAGCCACATTTACTTTTATTACAATTGATTCATGATCACTAATTTTTAGTTCAGGAACTGTATCTGCCCAAATATTTCTCTCAATAGGTGTTATTACAAAATCAACTAAAGTTCTTGTCAATTCTAAAATCCTGGTTGGTTTGTTAATTATTTGTTGACAATTGTTTTTTACTAGAATTTCGTTGATAGCCTTTGTATACGTATTATTAGTAGATAGCAAATTAATATTAAAATCTCCAAACGCTACTATATTAAGATTTGTGTACAGAGCCATATCAATCCATTCAGAAAAAAAGAGTACAAAATTCCCGTTCAGAAATACTAGGTGATCTGTAGAACACTGCCACCATTTCTCGAAAAGAATTTGAATAGATTTCAACACACAAACTCTAAATTTTCATCTATTTATTTAATTCTCTTTTTTATTATAATACTAATAACTAATGATTACTAAGAAAAATTTTAATTAACCAAAACAAAAAAAAAACTTAGTAGTTGAACTTTTTTCTGTTTTTTTTTTATATACAACTTATAAACTACCTTAAAATAAATCTTAACCTACCTTATTCTACCTTAATCTATATTAATCTACCTTACTTTAACTACATACGTAATTATATATATCTATAGTTAGTACGTACTGTTTTTTTTTGAATCCAAGTCCTGTGCTTTCTACATAAAACCTACCTAAAATAACTAAACCTAAGCTATGTAAGTCGGCTATGGAAAAATAAAAACAGCCAACTTTAAACACCTATCCGCAGCAGTTCGAGCATAATGGAAGATTAGCGGCACCGCCAATCTGTCCTGGGTTAGACCGTTCTCATCGAAATGGAGGAATGCCTCTGGAGGAACAAAGCCGTTAAGGCACACTCTCTCGTGGTACCTGTAATTGGGGTAATAAGCCCCAGAGATCAGGTTATTCATTGAGCTCATTGCTCTTGCAATATGCCTTCGAATCAGCTTGATCACGAAATTATCCACCCTTATTAAGTTAGCTCTGTTGTACAGGACCTCATTGGGGTAGAATTTTATGTACTGGGACTCTGGTGTTCTGTATATATAAAGGCAAGCCCTCTCAAACACCCGAATCTTTTCCAACAAGCTTCGTCCCAAGTTGAACCAGACGGGACATCCATAAACGAGCATGAGCCAGATAAGGACCGTATACCAGATTACCTCTACCCTTGCATCGACTTGCTTGCTATAAAAAAGTCTCTTTGTAAGGGCAAACGTACCTTTGGGCAGCATCTATATTTTTTTTTTTTTATAATTTGCACGTGTTAAAGGGGATATGAATACCCTTATACTAATTTTTTAGGACACGGGCGTTTTTTGTGGAAAGGGGAAGAGACAGAGAGAAAGACAGATTGGTGTAGTTGGTTTGAAACTCAGGTGGTAGTCAAGTTTCAGTGAACTACAAGGGTGGCTGTCCAGATAACTGGGGAGTATTTTTTTGTTTTCGATGTTATTGTCGTTTCTTATGATTCACAGTATTTTTTTCCATACTCCTGATGTCATCATCACGATCAAGTTGCATTTTAGCCATATGACCACCCTACTGCCAGTGTCATGCCTTCATATTGTAGCATAATAATAATTACGCTCCCTAAAAGTATGATGCAACAAATTCTGAAGTGTCTTTTCATTCTGGCAGAATTTTTGGTACGAAGTGTCCTTTCATTCGAGGTTCGTGTCTGCGGTTTCCACAATTCATGTCTACGAAAGAGACGGATAATATCACGGATGAGAGGGAATTATAACTGCAAGAATGATTGTCATCTTGGAATTTCTCTTGTTCCAGTGGTCGAAGAATTTGCTAGAAGTTTCTGGCTATCAGAAACTTCTGCTATATAAGGACAGATGGCGATCAAAAGGGGGCAGTAGTTTTTAAACTGTGGGGAAGAGATTAGAAAAGTGATAATGGGCGAAGTTGTAATTTTGTGATAAATTGAAAGTTGAGATTTAACAAGAAGTAATTAGTTTGGATTTGTGAATTAAGTAATTGAAAGGAGATAAAGTGATTTGAGAGGACAGAGACCTTGTAAGAAAAGAATTGCGAAGAATAGTATAGTGTGAACCTGGATTGTTCTATAGACTAGAAAATAAAGAAATAATTTCACAGAATATTGTTTTATCTACTCGAGCCGTAGCTCGCATACTACAATATGTTTGTTGAAATATAGGTATATAGGCTCAACTTGTAAAAGAGCCCTTCCAACCATACGGTATCGAAGGCCTTCTCCAAGTCAAGGGTCTATTGATCACTTTTTCGAATACCTTGCTGATATTCGGAAGGAGACTTGTCGACTGGGGATTTGCCGGATTGGATGTGTCCTTTCCCCTTTTGGGGACCGGCTGTACGATTGCTGTTTTCTAATGCTCTGGATAATGGGCATTATTCAGTTCATTACTGAACAGGGTTGCGTAAATTTCCAATGTTCCTAGAGGAAGATGTCGAAGCACAATGTTCGATATTCCATCGATTCCCACTGATTTCTTCTTTCTCAATGATTCGAAGATCGTTTGGAGTTCTACCTTCGATTCGTACGGGGGGTGAACCCTTTCATTGGCGATGGCATTGTTTGCCAAGTATTCGTCATTGAACCCGGTAAAACCAGTATTGTCTGATAGCCAGTGCTTTATATCTTTTCGAAGGTAGAAGTTGTGCATAAGGACTCTATTCTCCAGGTCGTAGTTCGGGCGAATGCTACCATTAACCTTGTACACATCCTCGAAAATAGTTCCAATAGCCTCCACCTTCTCTTGGGGATCTTCGATCACAAAAAAGCCGTCATCATCGACAACGTCCTTTGGATCTATTTCTGCTGCTGTAAGTAAGCATTCATTGTTCGTTGTTCGGGGGATTTTCAGTCACAGAAGTTCGTAGACATTGTTCCTCCAAAATATTTTATTAATCTGGGGGAACATACTCGGGTTATCAGATTTGACAGCCAGAATCTTGTTGCCCCATTGGAAATTAGCCGACCGCCTATAATTTGCTCTAATTAGTATTTGGGAGTTATTTATCAACGATCTCAGCGTCCTAACCTCCGAGTTTTGTCTGTTAGTAAAATGCCTACACAAGTTTTTTAGTCTTGTAAGCAGTGCACTTTTTTGTATGTGCAGTGCGTCGATTGTTGCATTGCGGAACACGTTGTCATTTGGTCGATACCGAGGTATCGTACTGTCCATGGTTCGTTTGATTGTCTCGTCCATACGTTTAAGGTACCTGTCAATCTCCTCGTTTGACAGATTTCTATGTGGTGGGTAGAGCAAGTTCGAGGAGAGTGCTCTTGTCAAGTCTCGGGAGATGCGGGTCCAACGAATCCTACTAAACGTGCGCAGACAGTTTATCGTTTGTCGGTCCACATCGGTCAGTAGTAACCGTTCGTCGAACAGCAGTAGATCGAGATAGGAGCCGCTTCTGGGAAACGACGGACTATCTGTAGCCTTCAAATCGAGCCGAAACTCAAAATTGTGTTGAGCCCACCAATTGAATAGTGCGTTCCCTCTAGGATTTGGTGTGTTATTTCCCCAATCTCTATGCTTTAGCGTTTAGTCTCCAGCTATTAGGAAATAATTCTCCCCCGACTCCAGCCTTAGGCATCGAAACAATGTCTCGAGCTCTGACATAAATAAAGTATATTGAGCAGCTTCAGGTGCATAGAGTGCATAAATGTACACAATACATGCTTCTAGCCCCTGGAACCTTCGCACTTCACCACTGTACACGGCCTTACACCCAAGTTCTTTATGAATGAAGATCGCTATACCTCCTCCATGAGTAGAGATGGGTCGGTCCCTTCTTTCTATATTATAGTTTTTATGGCGTAACTTGTGTTTCTGGGTTAGCTTAGTTTTGCTAACCAGACACACGTCAGGGCTTTGGTCGTCTTTGATCCTAATCAATGAATTTACATTCACCACTAGAATCTTGAAGGAATTTTCAGTCGCGGTTGTACCCATCACGATTGAAAATGCGTTAGGCTAGGAAGAAGCGCGTAGATCCTGTCCACACGGGTTGCTTGTTCTTGTAACTGGCGCTGTAGCTGTCCCATCCGCCCCTGGATAGAGAGCAAGATGGTCAGCAAGTCGCCTTGTGCCTCAGGTTCCTTAGGCACTGGGGCCTGTGCAGCTAACTTTGGTTGTTGCTGTACCGTGGTTCCCCCACCAGACGCCATTTGGGCGTAGGTGATTTTAGGAGTAACGGTTGCTTTTTGAACTAGACCTGGTGGGACTTTCACTGCACTTTTCTGCTTACGGGCCAGATTAGCTGTTTTAATGCATTGAAATTCAGGACAACCCCGATAGTTTGCGGTGTGTCCCGAGTTCTTGCATAGCACACATGTGAGCTGGCCCTTATCTGCCAGTCCCTCCTTACCTAGAGGACATTCCTCCGTCTGCGGAAATATAACGTGCTCCGAGATGAATGCAGTAGGTATTAAAATGTCGGTTGGTTCTGCTATTGAATAGCTGAAGATCTAAAGCTTCTGGAAATCTGTCTTCTGGGAATGAATTCCAAAGGTTACTCGCGCCATTGCCAGGTGGCTTTCATAGTAGAACGCTCATATGTCGGATTTCCAGGTATCACTCCATTGAGGTCTTCGAAACATCTGCCGTAGTTGTTAGAGGCATGCACATGTCTGCTACCAGTCTTCGATGACCCAACGGTAGGAGAGTGGATGTTAGTGCGGGGTCATCAATTAAGTCTCTGTATGCTGTCAAGTAGCTGAAGAGGATGTTTATGGGACGAGCTCCAAGTTAACATGGATGAACAATGCTTAAGCTGCGGTCTAGTTTGTGCTTTGTACAGAAGAAGGAGTTATTCTGCTGTATAGTAAATATCTCTTTGTTCTAAACAGATAGCTCAACTTCATGGAAGCCGATTTTACGATATGTTGTCGTGCCATGTTATACCAGAGTTGACTGTAACGCGAAGAAGATGCATTGTTTCCTTGAATGTTTTGTTCATTCATTTAAACCTCTGATACAGTAGATGTGTTCTTGCTGGAAAAGGCGGTGGATTGAGTCTTACCTGCATTGAAGTCTATTAAGTTAGCTTAGCACGATTTCCTGTAGGTCTTCGTTTAATGAGTTGATTTGGTCCGACAAAATTATATAAGAATGCTGATATCAGCCTATTGAAACTAGTATGTGGTTTCATAGTTTTGTTTAAAAGAAAATTCCAAATCTCAGAGCACTCAAACTCTCATTTCTCTCTGATTCTCGGGGAGCAGTGGTTGTTGTTCCCCCCCGCACGGGTTCGAACCTGCACAACTCGGGTCACGAGCAAGCACACTATCGTGGCCACCCCTATTAGTTGGTGGAAGTATAGATCCCTATGGCACTCCAGCATTTACAGCAGAGATGTTTGAAGACCCACCATCGACAACAACTTGAATTGAACTATCATGAGGAACATTTTCCACCCCGCTACAGAGCTGTTCTGGTAGTCCATAGGAAGCTAGTTTATCTAATAGGGCTCTATGCCAAATTTGATCGAACGCTTTTGAAATGTCCAGGGCAACAGCTTTGGATTCACCGTAGTATTTAATGGTTGAGGTTCGTAGACTTGTTTCTTAAATCAGTTGATGTCCAATTGAATGGTGGCTGTGAATACAATACTGCTGGCCATTTATCAGCTTATGTTCCTTCACTTTGGACAGTATGGTCAACAACCCTTTGGGACGATAATTTTGTGGCAAGCATTTATTTCCTTTTGTGAGAATCGATTGAATGCAGGAAGTTTTCTAACACAAAGGTTATCTGCGCGTATTTAATGGGTCTTACTTTGGATAGGAAACTAAACTGCAAGGCTAATTTATTAGAATGCGTTAAAAATGCTAGTGTAGCTCTCTACTTCTGTAAAAAGACCATTGGTAGGGTTGGAGGTATGCAACCCCGTACCACACTATGGCTGTATTATTATATTATTAATGTGTGGTGTGATCGGATGGTGGATGGCCCCAGAAAATAGCGTAAACTGCAAAGGTCCGCATGTATATGCATCAATGGTCTACTAAGAACCACTCTCTCCGCAGCATTAGATATATTATTTCATCGTTGCCCCTAGATATTTTCTAATGAGCTAAGGCGTTTTTTTCACTTAAAGGCCTTAATATTCTTAATATTCCGCCGCAAAATCAAAATTTAGGTATGCCTCTCACTACATATAAACACCAATCGTAGATGGGGGACTATCACGAAGTGTCAAGTCGTTGATAGATCAGGCCTAAGCCAAATCAAAAATGTACTAATAGATGATCGCAGATCAGCACCATCATCGGTGTCGTCATGGAGCACTTTTCTATACATCTACACACTTTTTTTTTTATAATTTGCACGTGTGAAAGGGGTTATGAATATCTTTATACTAATTTTAGGACACGGGCGTTTTGAGGAAAGGGGGAGAGACAGAGAGAAAGACAGATTGGTGTAGTTGGTTTGAAACTCAGATAGTATTAAGTTTCTGTAAACTCCAAGGGTAGCGTCCAGATAACTGGGGAGCTTGTTTGTTTTGCTTTTGTTGTTGCTCATGATTTACAGTATTTTTTTCCGTCCACCTGATGTCATCATCACGATCAAGTTATATTTTCATCCATATGACCACTCTACTGCCAGTGTTATACCTTCGCAGTAGAGTTGACTTAGCATTCGCAATTGATCGACTTTTTTATTTATTTCATGCGAAATAAATAGATGATTCTTGACATCAGGATTTGAACCGTGAACCTACAGCGTGGCAAACGATGATGTTACCACTACACCACGGCCACCCTTACTTACTCTGGCGGTCGGATTGTCGTAAACGCTTTTAATGGCATTTATAAGTCTTTCAGGTACTTCCTTTGTTGTTAATGCCTCCCACACATGCTGTCTTGGGACACTATCGTACGCGGCTTTTAAGTCCACGAACGCCATTAAGAGGTCCCTGCCCTTAGCGATCCACTTCTCCATGATGGCTCGTAATGTAAAGATACGGTCCTGAATGTCGCCAGTTCTTCCTCCAAGTTTCTTCTACGACTCTTCTGAGCCGCTTTCCCAGCACTTCCGTGTACAGTTTATACGCTGTTGAGAAGAGATTAATCGGTCTGTAGTTGTTGCAGTCATAACTCTTTGTGTATTGGTAGATTGAGGCTTTCTTACTTTCATTAGGGATTCTGTTCTCTTCACAGGCCTTTGGAACAACTCGGTTAAACAACGGAAACACTTTTGTATATAATAAGCCTCAGCTCTATCATAGGAAACCTCACAGAGCACTGCTTGATGCGTATCCCCATGCTATTAGAATGGGTATCTCCATCAACAATTTCCATAGAAGCTATAGAGATGAGGATGAGGGAGAGGAAATAGTAGCTCACCGTTTGTGCTCCTGTTCTGCCTTGTCAATTTTGTGGAGGAAAATCACCGGGGAGTACTTCTACGAAGATCTCAGCGACTTAGCCATATTTATATAATAAAGAGCTTTGTCTCCGGGACTAAGTGGCTCTGCACATAAATCTGGAGCAGTAAGGGGTTTACACCGTTACAGTTGCTCAAAAATTTATTCCCTTAGCGGGAAATTTATCATGTAAGGTTTCTGATGCTGGTACTCCGGTACCCTTTGTACCTTCACCTAAGCGCGGGCAGCTGCCTGACCTAACCTTAATAAGGTGATCACTGAACAAATTTTAAGCAAAGTTCAACCACAACAAGGACTGTAGCGAAAACATTTTAAATTTTGAGGTAATTCAAACAATGAATGCCCAAGAATAATTAAACGACCACCGAACTTGATAACTTTTTGAAATAAATATCTGCTCTCAACTTTCAGTAGCAAATTTTTGTGTTCGTGGTGGCTCACAGGGATTAAGGAACAAGAAGAAAACCGAGAATATATGGACAATAAATAACCAACAAATATATTTCATAATTTCGATGCTAATCTAAATGGTTTCTGTGAAGCGAATCCAAGGATTGCTTTAACTTTGTGCTGCGCTTCCAGTGCTTTATGACCGTGCAAAAAGACAAAGTAGCCATTTAAATTAATTTTGAATGGCCACAGGCCGAAAGGTTCTGCCGCGCCGCCGTATGCAAATAAACTTCAAGGAGATATATTTTCCTTAAGATAAAATATCCACATCCAGTGAGTGGGTGTAAAGTGTACACCGCTGGGTACACTCTCATATAAATCCTTTCCCGGGAGAGGCTCGAAATGCAATTTGTATGTTCAACCCTTTTGTATTGTAAATCTGAGTGGTAATTAAGATAATTTTAATTGTATGCATGGATTTCGGTTGCGGAGTAAAATTTATGTGCGGGTGTGAGGAGGGTTGAGTCAACTTAAGACTTGAGAGCATTCCTTCGGGGGGAGATTTCAATGAAAATTTGGGTTTACTGTGAAAGGTGTTGGATTTAATTTTCATCTTGATTTGAATGGCAGCGGAATTAATCAGCCAATGCTTGAAATATTCTTACAATAAGAAATAGATTTTGCAATTTGCATGAAACTTTAGCTGTTAACTTTAAGATTCTTCGATATATTCAATGACTTTTGACCCCTTTCCTTTCTGTTTGAACGACTGCACATTACGAGTGACGGCAAGCAAGTACCTAATACAAGAAGGAACAATGCTAATTTCACATGACTTTTCCTCACATATCGAAATTATTTCTATTCCGTTGACTATATTGAGGACAGTGCCGTCTTGGTGGCTTCCGACCAGGGCTCAGACTTGTAGACTTGTAGACCTTTCCGGTAAATCTAGCCCGGAAAAATTAAAAAATCTTATTTCTAGCTCAACTCAAATCTCTCCCTTTTTTCCTTCTACCAAGTTTAAACTAAAATCGGAACTTTTCGTTTTTTTCCCCACACATGCTATAAAATGCATCAGTTCTAGGCTCTGATTAGTCAAGAAACCTTGTGTTGTCATACTTGGTGTAGGTAAATTGACAGAGTTAGAGAGAAACATTATTCTCATTTAAAATTTAGTCCGAAAATTTCCCTGATTCTAGCCTTCATTTAAACACATAGAGTCCGAGACCTGCTTCCGACAATAAGGGTGCACTGTGGTTCCAAAAAACAAATAGAAAGTGCACAGGCTTAAATTTGGGGTAGGTCTCTCAACTGTCTTTGATTGCTAAATACATTCGAGTACATATACATATACATATATGTGCATATTCGTATGTACACTGATAAAATTGACTTCTACTAATCCTGCTACAAACTAAGGATATTTAGTGTAAATAAAGGACATAGTTCTGTTGTTTAAAGTGACATTTCCGGTATTCTAAAATAATAGCCGAGACTAACACCAAAATTCTGATGTTGTACAATTCTTTATAGCAATAAACTGATTAAGAGAATAATACATTAAAATAGCACAATATTTTAGACAATTAATTAATTAAACCTGCTGTTTTAAAGAAATATCAGTATAATTCATATAAGCCTAATATTTATGACCGGGCTTTGGTATTTCTATTGCATGGTGGCGCCACGGTTAAGTCTTTAATGCGTTGGATTACTAAGTCCGAGGTTCAGGAAAACATCAAAAAACAAATTTCATAGTTTGGAACCGGCAATAAACTGTAGGTCCCTGTTCTCTTGAAAAGTATAACATGCATATTCCTAACGACAAGAAATTTTGTTCGAGGGATCCAACCTAAATAACCTACATTTATTAGGTGCGCAACTAAGTTCTCTTCTAGATGGCTCCAGCAGTAAGTGCTGGTCGATTTTGACATATCCAAAATGTCATGAACCGAGCTTAGACATATGGTAAACAAACTGTTTTGACACATTAGTGATTTTGTTTTGGCGTCATATACTTTTCGTTGTGTGAAAATGTCTGATTTTGTGCCAAATAATCGTCATTTGCAGGAAGTGTTGATTTTCTTCTTTCATTCGAAGAAAACGGCGGCTGAAGCGCATCGAGAGCTCCAAAAAGTTTACGGAGATACTGCTCTAAGTGACCCAATGTGCCGTGATTGGTTCCGTCGCTTCAAAGGCGGTGATTTCGATGTTGACGACCGTCCGCGTGAAGGAAGGCCAAAATCTTTCGAAGACGCTGAATTGTAGGCATTGCTCGATGAGTATCCGTGCCAAACACAAGAACAGCTTGCTTCAGCATTAGGAGTTACCCGTCAAGCCATTTCCAAGCAATTGCATGCGTTTGGAATGATTCAAAGCCAAGGGACGTTGAGCGTCATTTTTTCGCCCGGGAACAACTGCTCCAGCGGCAAAAAATGAAGGATTTTCTTCATCGCATCGCAACCCAAAGAAAAGAAAGTCATGAGGACTGCCCGCTCGGCCTCGCGTTGTCAAACCCGTTAAAACCTACCTGAAAACTCTCAAATGGGAAGTCCTACCCCACCCGCCATATTCCCCAGATATTGCGCCATCCGATTATTACTTGTTCCGTTCGATGGCTCGTATGAAGACATCAAAAAATGGCTTGATTCGTGGATAGCCTCAAAAGATGAACACTCTCTGCCAGGAAGATGGGAAAAAGTTGTAGCTAGCGATGGGCAATACTTTGAATGATTCATTTGTAACCATTTTTTCACAATAAAGTTGCATTTTCATCAAAAAATAGTGAGAACTTATTTGCACACCTAATATAATTGTCACACTTCTCTGAAGTGCCAAATAATGGCCCTTAGTAAAGGAAATCAAGTTAAGATATGTGCCATGCATGTGGAAGGTAGCGGAGGTAATAATAATAATTCAAACCACCTAGCGAAGTAACCTCATATCGCCCAATATCGATACTACCAATGTTGTCCTAGTTATTCGAAAAAATGCTGGTAAAACGCCTGAAAAAGATAATTAATGAAAAATCGATAGTCCCAATTCGAAAAAGTATATGAAGAGAATAATGTGTTCTCTATAATATTTATTATTATAGCACAAGCTTTTAATATAGTCTGGCACAAAGGATTGATCCACAAATTACAAAAGCAACTGCGAAGCAGTATTCGAAAATTTTGGGGTCGTATATATCAGATCGATTCTGTAGGATTAAACAAGACACAGAGTACTCAACATTAAGAGAAATTAAAGCGGGCGTACCACAAGGGAGTGTATTGGGTCCTGTGCTTTACTTCTTATTCACCAGAGAAACCACTATAGCAACTTTTGCAGATGACACTGCTGTACTTGCTGTGGGAGCAACTGTCGAAATAGCAACAAAAAAGCTTCAAATGGTAATAAACAGTATTTCAGAATGGACTAAAAAATGGCAGATTAAATTAAATGACATAAAGTCAGTCCATATTAATTTTACATAAAAAAACGTAAGACACATTCCAGTATACATAAACAACAATGTAGGGGAATACTCAAATACAGCCAAATATCGAGGTATGACCCTTGATGCTAAACTGCGTTGGAAAGCGCATGTAAAGAAAAAGAGAGATGGCTTGAACCTGCGATACAGTAAAATGTATTGGCTTATTGGGAGATACTCATCCCAAGTTCTGAAACCGGTATCGACCTATGGGCTCCAGTTGTGGGCATGCACATGCCAAACAAATTTACAAAAAATCCACGTCTTCCAAAATAAGATACTAAGGACGAAAGTCAGTCCCCCCGGGAGGTTTTTTAAATCGGTTTAAAGTCCCTCACTATTGCGGACTAGCTCTGCAATGTTTTTCTATGAGGCGGATAACATTGTTCTTTAGCTTTTTGAAGGAGATAGTAAAAAAAGGGGAATAAATTGCTTCCAGCATCTTTAGCTTTTTGTCTTATGGTGTTGTATTGGTGAACGCTCAACTTCGCGTAGATGATAAGACCCAAGGCTTCTTACGGAGTTTTGGCTCTGGACTTGCGTTTCCAATAGAAAATGATAGCTCTCTAACCAAGTTTGCTGCATCCCTTTTACCCGAAGACCTTAAACTTATTTCCTTAGCAAGTGCTAACTCTTCAGGGGATTTTGTGTTAATAAGTTCCTTAATTTTCCTTTTTTTAACTTTCATCTTGCAGTGTTGGCCTTCCCGGTTTTGCAGTTTCTAATCAAGAACTGGTACTTGGTACAGCTAGAACTATGCACTCAGGTGGCAAGGCAATAGGTTGCAAAAATAAAATAATGAAATAAATAAAAAAATGTATGTACGTTACGTCGAAAGACATAGTTTTAAGTATTAGGTTTAACTTAGAGCGCCCGCATAGGGCCAGTAAGTTAGAATAAGAATAGTTAAGTTAGTTAAGCTAGTTTTAAGCATTTTGTCTAGCATGTAAGTTAATAAATTGATTAATAAAAATGCACTAAAAATTAAAAAAAAAAATGACAATAGGTTGTTCTTACCAATCTTGATGTTGTTGCAGGAATTTTGGGTACCTTCTATTAATTTTTTTGCCATTTGACTTTATGCTCCCAATCATACTTACTTACAAACATCTCCAATCCTTCAGTAGAACTCACCATGTCGTTTTGAGAAGCAATTGGTTGCACTATATTTCGGAGTCTTTCTTCTTTCGCAGTTTGTTGCCATAGCTCAAAAACATCTAGCCTCTTTATCTAGTAGTAATTGAAAAAAATTTATATGGGGGTAGCAAAAAGGTTACACGAGATTACCTTTTTTTCTGGTTTTAAAATAATCAGAGAAACAGAAAATGTAGAAATTGGCTTGTCTACAGGTGTCTACAATTTTAAAACTCTATCCAAAGTTCAAGCTTTCAGGTTTTTTTTTTCTGTGGCATGAGTGGAAATTAAGTGTAAATATAGTAGATATAAAATAATTGTTAAATTTTCAGAACCACTAAGGATTTAAAACTGGAGTAATCAGTATATTGTTTCAATAAATCGTTTTCGTTCATGGAAGACCAACTTCATTTTTTTAATAAAGTTCCGCTATATTTTGAGTATTGCACACTGTGCGTTGCTATGAAAAATTGATTGATTGTCAATAATGAAAAATTAGTGGTTTTAGGAACGAAAAATATCATACAATTATTCTTTTTAGTGTTCCGTACCAGAATGGTATAAACGGAACACTAATTGATTCAACACTGTGCCTATCTGTTCGTCTGCCCATGTGTCTATCACATACATACTTGTAACTTTTGAACTATTTGAACTAAAGAGTTAAAATTCTGTAAAAGAAAACTGCATTTTCAATATTTTTAAAAAATTCTATTTTTAAAGTTTCTTGAATAAAAAAACTGAAAAACCGTAGTATTGGCGATGTCTCCCACCCTCTATTTCCGAAACTAAGAAGGCATATAAGTTTTTGCCTTGCTACAAAATATACTCAACTACAATTCTTAATACGAAAATGTGGTTTACGGTGGAATATCCTGACCTGAACCCAGTTTGGAATTCCTTCATAAGATGCTCCGAGTTAGTCCACCTGACAAGTCGTTTTTGCAGAATCGTGGTGAAAAGCTCATATGAAGGAATTAAAAACGAAATACCCCTGTAATTAGGGGGGTTCGATGGGCATATAAATCCGGAAAATTAGAGCTTTTTTAAACTGGTTGGGAATGTTACCATTTTGAAATGCTTCGTTCAAGACTTGGGTGACGCTCTTTATTAATTCCACAGATCTATTTTTACAGAATTTCACTGGTATTCCGTCCGAACCTGGTGCTTTTCCATCTTGTAGGCCACTTAAGACTTCAGTAACTTCTGTCTGAGTAATTGGTCCACCCAAGATGCTGTTGGAGTTAGCGGGTGATGTATGAAGTATTCATAGAGAACTGCTGGGCTAAGGTCACGACTTATAGAATACTGTTTACCGTTTAGTTTCCTTAACGCTTTCCAAAAATCTGCCAAATTCTTACAGCTTGACAGTCTTGTAGGCTCCAATTCATAATGCGAAGTCTTGTTTCTACACAGCGCCTTGTATTCATTATTTGCCTCTTTATAAAGGTTCCTGAACAAGATCAGCCACACAAATGACCACCGCCTCGCTCTTCTACATTCCCTTATATCGGTCAATTTCTTTTCTTCCCGTTGCTTCAAAGTTGTTAAAACTAAATCAACAAATCTCATCCCTAGTCACCAGTTTGGATTCCAAAGTAAGCACTCCACAAGTCCACAGAATAACAGTTGAAATTGAAAAAGCGTTAGATAGAACAAAGTGCGCTCTTTCATTTTCTTGCGTGTTTCACAGGCCTTGGATAGGGTATGGCACGAAGGCTTAAAAGCATATCTACCAGAACAATACTTTTATCTGATGGAATTTATCTAGCATCGCGATACTTCTGCATAAAGCAAGAAAGCTGCTACTCGAAACTAATGTAGATAAAAGCTGGAGTTCCTCAAGGAGGTGTCGTTCGGCCTCTCCTCTATATCCTCTATACCAGAGATCTACCAACAATACCTTATACCAAATCTGCAACCTAATCGATCGAAATAAAAAACATCAGAATCTACACAGAAATTACAAGCTGCTATAAATATAAACAAATTTATTCACATCGACTTCATAAACAGTCTGTCCCATACTATCCCGTAATGCTATTAGATACACCAATATCGCATGCAAATACAGCAAAGTACCTAGGTACCAAGCCCCCTGGAAAGAGAACATACAAATCAAAAGAACGGAGTTAGACATAAAGTCGCGAAAAGAGGAATGGCTCATAGGCCGGAAGACTGAGCTCGCAACGCATAATAAAATTTATTTGCATAGGGTGCGGCGAAAGTAACTACGAGTATATGATTTGTTTTTTAAATAAATATTGAATGGAATTAAAAAAAAAAACATACATTATGTATGAAAAATAATACTCGTATCAGTTAAATTAGAAACATTTTCTCGAACGCAAAAATCTGCTCTTTTTATGGCATTTTTCATAACTTTGTGGAGTTTTTCTTGCGGTATAAGACCAAACTCTTCGTGAATGTTTTGTTTTAGTTGCTGTAAGGTTTGGGGCTTATTGATATACACTTTTTCATTGAGATAACCCACAAGAAAAAATCTTTTTGAGCAGTCAAATCATGCAATCATGGTGGCCAACTCAAATCGCCATATTTGGAAATTATACGATTTTGAAATTCTTGCCTCAATGTTGCAAGTGATGTATGGGCTGTTGCACCATCTTCCAGTAATCATATGTTGGCTTTTGGTGGCAATTGTGGATATAAAAAATGTTGGAGCATTGACCTATAACGTTCTTCGCTGAAGAGTCAGAAAGCTGCAACTGGGCAGATCGTCTTCTCGTTGATGTTTCCGCGTTTTCTGCGATGTTCTGTCTCACAACTTCAATATTTTAAATCGATGTGCCAGTCCGAGATCTGCCCGTACGTCTTGAATCTCCAACAGTCCCGAATTCAACAAAATTATCCACAAGCGAACGAATGGTTGGACCCGTTGGAGCAATTCTTTCACCATAAAATCTCCTGTATACACGTTGAGTATTAATTATTGAACGATTATTTTCAAGGAATAAAAAACAATCTTAGTTTTTCGCGTAATTGTGTAGCGTTCCATTTTTTATATCTCCCAAGTCTAATCTGTGAAATAGAAAAAATAAGAAATAATCGTAAACAAAGAAGATAAAAATTGTGCACATCAAATAGTTACTTTTGCCGCACCCTGTATGATCAAGACCTGAAACAAGTGATGAATTATGGCGCTCAACTATGAGGATGTGCTAGTCAAAGTAACATTGCAAGAAATCAACGTTTCCAGAACAAAGCCGCCAAGAGCATTGTAAATGCCCCGTGGTACATCAGAAATAACGACCTTCATCAAGACTTTTTTTTTTCCCCGAGGGTTGGTGAAAAATCTTCCATAGACACTATAAGGATAGCAAGCGCGTGCTCGTAGTAGTGTCAGATTCTTACTGACTAAAAAAACAACACCCTGCGATTTAATTTATTATATATTGCAACTAAGATATATATATATTGCAATTTTTCTATCATAAAAAAAACTCGTTTGGCATGTTACTTTCCACTGAAAGATCCTGCATGTTCCGCAATCTAGGCGCGGTTGATTCCTATCTAGCCAAGTCGAAAGGTTTCGTCCTTTGTAGTCGGCGCAATAAATTGCTTTCATCCAGAATTTGTTGGATTGTATTGTTGACATGTTCGATTAGTCGGTTTCTATGCTTTCTCGCTAAGCTTCTAATTTCAGCTTCGATTGTCGGAATTCCGAGATCCCTGTGGATATCATCGTTTCTAGTATACCACGGTGCGTGGACTATTTCTCTTAGCACTTTATTTTGAAAAGTTTGTAAAATATTGGCGTTTGTTTTCTTGGTACAGCCCCAAAGTTGTATACCGTAAGTCAACCCCGGCTTTAGCACTTGCTTGTATAAAAGCAGTTTGTTCTCAGTACTGAGCTGGGAGTGTTTTCCGAGCAACCAGTTCATTTCTTTATATTTGATTTCGAGTTCTTTACGTTTCATTTTCACGTGCGAATTCCATTTCAGTTTTGCGTCGACTGTCATTCCAAGGTATTTGGCTACATTTGCAAAAGGTATTGGTGCCAAGTTTAGGAAAATTGGAAAGACATTAGTTTTCTTACAAGTAAAATTCACGTGAACAGATTTAGATTCGTTGAG
The DNA here is from genome assembly GCA_963082735.1 of Pocota personata. NCBI lineage: Eukaryota > Metazoa > Arthropoda > Insecta > Diptera > Syrphidae > Pocota > Pocota personata. The sequence continues at coordinate 65,756,694 of OY720431.1, read as the reverse complement.
GGCGATCCGCCAGTCCCTCGTCCATTCATTTACTCTATTCAGTGCTTTTTGCAGTTTTGCAGTCGGTTCTTCGATTGTTTTACCTACGGCTAGGATAGCGGTGTCATCGGCAAACGTAGCCAGGATAGTGTCATCTTCTTTCGGTATATCTCGAGTATATAACAGATAGAGAGGTGGCCCAAGAACGCTTCCTTGCGGTACACCGGCCGAAATTTCTTTGAGCTCCTAGTATTCATTTCCATGTCTAACACGGAAGAGTCTATTCCCGAGATATGATTCTAGAATGTCGTATAGGCATACAAGGAGAACTTGTCGTAATTTGCAATTCAAGTCATAATGCCACACCTTATCAAAGGCTTGCGAGACGTCAAGAAATACGCTTGAGCATATCTTTTTCTTCAAGTGCTTTCTCGATTTTGTCAGTAATTCTATGCACCTGGTCAATCGTCGAATGCTTACTTCTGAACCCAAACTGGTGGTCAGGGATAAGATTATTTCCTTCTATAACCGGTTGGAGACGCCTTAGAGAGGATAATACTCTCGAAAATTTTGGATATAACTGGAAGTAGCGAAATTGGTCTACGAGTATAAGATTTTACCTCATTTGGCGGCTTTCCTGGTTTTAAAATCATTATAACTTCCGCAATTTTCCATTGGTTAGGCACGTGTTTTAATCTGATCGCAGCATTTACAATATGAAGAAGCTTAATCAATACTTTTCTAGGTAAAGCTTTGAGAATTTCTCCGGTGATCAAGTCCTAACCAGGAGCTTTCTTAGGTTTTAGATTCCCGATCTCATGTTTGAGTTCCCTTAGCGTTGCACTTGTAAGTGCTAAATCGTCAGATGGTAAATCCGGCCTATTGATATTGTCGGGAGACACTTGACCATTGTACGGTTTAAAGGTGTCTTCCAGGTGGGCCGACAAAACGTCTGCTTTTTCTTTATCTTCCCTTACTCATTCATTGTGATTTAATTTAATTGGCGGCGCGGGGAACTTGGGCCATTTGGTGCCTTTTACAGCTTCCCAAAGTGAATAATTGGAATCTTTTTTCGCTGTTAAACTTTCAAGATAAAAGCCTATCGCATTATTCTTAAAATCCTTTATAGTCATCGAAACTTAAGGATCCCTACCGAAATTAAAGACTCACGCCTTGTGTTCAAGTAAAAAGGAGTCACAGATGCAGACAGCGCCTTCCCGTATGCTGCCAATCATCGGTGGGCCTGGATTCCTACGAGGATCCTTCTATCCAGAGTGGTAAGTTCAATCTTTGTATACGCTGCCCCGGTCTGGGCGGAGGCAATCACAACGAAGGAAACAAGAAGGAAGCTCTCGTCTCCATGCAGGCTCTGCTCAATCAGAACTATAAGCGGTTTCCGAACAATTTCGGACGAAGCAGCCTGTATTATAGCCGGTATGGCCCACATCGACATTCTTGCTAACGAGATGCAAAGGATTTACCTTAAGGGTACTGCGAAACCATCAAGAAGCTAGCGTTACCAGGAGGGTGAAACGAGAAGAAAGGGCAACATCTGTAGTACTGTGGCAAGCCAGGTGCACCCACAATCTGATCCCCACCTGGATAAAAAGAGCACTCGGGGACTGCAACTACCACCTTCCGCAGTTTCTGTCCGAGCACGGCGGCTATAGAAAAGACCTCCACAGATTTGGACATGCTAGCTCGCCCTTCTGCCCATAATGACTAGGTGAAGAGGAAGTGTTCCACTGCAGGCACTTTCCAGAGGGAAGAATGAACCTGCCAAACCCACACTTTTTAATAAGTCATATGACGAGGTCAGGGGTCGACAGGCTGGAAACCTATACCTTCATAATGGGCGTACTGTTGGAGTTGGGAAGAATAGAAAGACTAAGAAGAGCCGAAACGGCAATGGAAGGTGATATAGCATACGTTGCAAACCAGCCCCGCGAAGTAATACCTAAGTAGGCAACTGCTTCGAAGGCAACTGCTCACTTAAAGAGGCTATCAGAGCACATTAATGAGGAAGCAACAAATCTTCTCAACGTATCTAATTATCCCAGGCGACTGTGACTCATAAAACCAACAGACCTCATCAGGCAACAGGAAGAATACTAAATTGTTAACCATTTACTTGTTTCTCTACCTGTTAATTAGGATATGCAAACTACTCGTTAGTTATGTAACTAGTTGTAGTGTTAACAAATATTGTAATTTATTATGTTTGTAATAAAATATAAATTTAGACCTTGACTATACCAAAGGTACATTGAATTGCTACTCGTACAGACAGAGCACACAATTTACATTAGAATGGATTTAATCGTAAGATATTGACATAACACAAATTACATTTGAGCCAATCGAAAATGCAAATATCGTTGCAAAAAATTTTGCGCACCCTCATGTTTACAAGAGAACAAAATACTCTCGACCGCAATACGCCTTACTAAGCTGATTAGGTTCATCGACAATCAGTTTAAATCACTAATGTCAACAATAGCACCCCAGCGAAGATTTTCCAAAAAAATACTGAGGAGAACTGATTTATTTAATTTCAGATACTCCATAGTCCTTGGCAAATCAACATAAATCTTTTGTCATTTTTCGATTACGAAATACGCAGAAAGAATAAACTGTTATCCTGAACCGTTACCCGAAACAAATATTTTGACACATTAGAAAGAATGACACCTTGCCTAGATCCTTCCTACCTCTCTCTGACCACCATACCACAGAAAGATACAACCCTCATATCCTGTTCAAGTGCAGATCACCAGATCCGTATAAAGATAAAAATAAAATAAAAATAAAATCAGTCCAGGAAAATTATTATTTTATTTAACTTGTAAACCCGTGTTGTCCGTCCTTCCCGTTGCAGTAATTGATGTTGGTCTGCGATAAGAGGGATGACCATAAAAATTTGGTGACTGCAATAAAATGTGACACTTTGAGGCAATAAAGATCCTCAACAATATAATTTCAGGCGAAACACGGTCCCGCTGGCGAACACAGTTATCCGATTGTTCTAAAGTAATTCTGAGTGGAAAAAAAAAAAATCAGATTCGGTGGCGTTTTCCATGATTTGAACAGGTCAAACATTTAATGTTTGTGGTTGCCCTCTTCTGTTGTTGTTTTTGTTTCAATGGTATATGACTTTTTGGGGCAGCTATCATATGGACACAATCTGATTATAGTTTTCTTCGTATGGATGATGGATGGAAATGACTTTATCCGTTCGGGTAGCAGTAGCACACTGGATGCAGTGGAACCTCTAATCGAGATAGGAACATGATTTAGATGTGCCTCAATTCAATGTCACCGAAATGGTAACAAGTTCTATTTTTATTTTATTTTGTGCAGATACATACAGGGAGTGTCATTAATATTCGGTTTTTCTTTGTATTTGACTACAAACTGAACAATTGAGTTTAAAATCAAATGTACGAGTATTCAAAGTCTTTGTTTCTTAATGAAATGAGTTTTATTTCATATTTTTCTTCAAATAAAAGATAAAGCAAATAAATAAAGAAAAAAACAAAACCAAAAACAACTTACACTCCATTATCAATCGGTTACTCTATTAAGACTTTCAAAAAACTTATTCTAAATTTAATTTAATATTTTGTGGGATACGCTTCAGTGCATCAGTTATTCTTTGCTGAGGATGGAGCTATCATAAGTGAAGATCAAACGTCCCTGCAACGAGCACGAGGGAAATGGGTACCGTATTAGTTCAAAAAAGACAGCGTGCCTGTGCTGCCCATTCTCTGACCCACACCGGGCTAATTCCAGATATTTACTTGAATGAAAAAGTGCTTTCCAAGTGCGAAAAGTTCAAATATCTGGGATCTATGATCAATAGAAAAACAACTTGTGATGATGAAATCAATCATCGCGTAAGCGTAGGGTGGATGAAGTGGCAGGAAAACTCCGCTATCTTCTGTGTTCAAAAAATGTCCCCTAAGCTGAAAGGAAGGCTCTACACCGCAGTTGTACGTTCAGCGCTCACATATGGTTCATAATGCTGGACAATGTACAAAAAGTAGGAGGGCAAATTAATGGCAGCTTAAATGAAGATGCTTCGCATGACAGCAGGAGTAACAGAGCTTGATAGAATAAGAAGTTCGAAAATACGAATGGTGTTGTCATGTTCAAAGGAGAGATCCTTCGAACCTCGTCAAAAGGCAATATCAATCAACGTTCCTACACAATCGCGCAAAAAAGGCAGACCAAAGAACAACTGGATCACATAAATGGAAAACACTAGCATTTGATTGGCCTCAGTGACGAAGTGAACCGAAACCGGGAAGCCTACCGGTACTTCCTGAGGTTTTTCATTTTTCATTTCATTTATTTCATTTAAATAGGGTTGTACAGTAAGATAAAATCTTTTCTAGTACTTAGTATTTTAAATTAATAGATTTACAGGTTAATATAAGTAAACATAAATTACATAATTCGGAAAGCATATATATATATATATGTATATAAAAAAAAAATTATAGAAACAGAAATAAATAAATAAATAAATTTAGAGGTGTGGAAGATAAGAAGGGAAGAAGTGTTGCACTTTTAAAATTGGTAGGGTTAGAGATATTTCTTATTCGCGATGGCAATGAATTCCATAGTCTGACAGCGTGAATAAAAAACAAACGTGAAGAATTCAGGTATTGGTAATGATAGGGGATTATGTTAATGGTTCGAGTTGATCGAATGAACTTTAATTTACTAAACAAATACGGGGGGCACTTATTGTGAATGATTTTATGTAAAAATATACAGTTCCTGGCATTGATGAATTCTTGCAAAGTGGAACCCAGCAGCATGGTAGTATAAACGGAGATATGGTCATACCTACGAAGTCCATGAATATACCGAACTGCATCATTAAAAGCTACTTGTAATTTTCGCTGAGATGAGACATCAAGGGAACAATATACAACCTCAGCATAAGATATGAACGGTAAAATAAGAGTTGTTACAAGCTTTTGGCGGGTTTGTTTAGGAGTAAAATATGCCGTTAGCCACAGTTTGCAGAGCCATCCACAAATGCGACCGATGACCACATTGGTGTGATTGTAGCCAGATAAATTGCGATTGATTACATAACCGAGGCTAGTGGCAGATTCTACAGCTTTGATTGTTTTGTACGCAAGCCATATCTCAGGTAAGAGGTTGAGGTTAAAAATCGTATTTGAGATTGGAATTACTTGAGACTTTTCAGGATTTAGTTGCAAACCATTAGATAACGACCAAATGTTAATATGTTTTAGATCCTCGTTAAGTAAAGAAGCAAGTTCCTTTAAGTTGTTAAAAGGTTTGGCTAAATGAAGTTGAACATCATCTGCATATAAATTTACTGAAGAATGCTTGCATACTGATGGTAGATCATTTATAAATATGCAAAACAGAATCGGTCCCAGTATTAACCCCTGTGGAACTCCTTGAAGGATTGGTTTTAATGCTGATATTTTTTCACCACAGACAACTCTTTGTAGCCTACTGCAGAGAAAGCTGTTTATCAGCTTGACAGCTCTAACACTGAAACCGAAATTGTTTTGTTTTCCAACAGAGGATTTTGTGATTAACTTTATCAAAAGCCTTCGAGAAATCGAGCAAACAAAGAAGCGAAACATACCCTTTGTCAAAGTCTTGTCTTAGTTCATCAAATATGTTGACCATAGCCGAAGAACAGCTGTAGTTGGCTCTGAAACCAGACTGTCTCTTTAACAACTGATAGCCTGACAGGTGTTTTAAAATTTGTTTTGCTATAATTTTCTCAAAGAAAATCAGCGGGAAGGGACGAATTCGCTTTCTTGGCAATTGGTAAAACCCTTGCAGTTTTCCAAGACTGGGGAAAGTTGACGTCGCTGTGCAGTGGTTTATAACGTGGGTTAGATGGTTGACAATTTGTGGCAAACTTAGTTTTATAAACCGTATTGGAATGCCATCCTCTCCTATTGAGTAGGACTTTATAGCTGCAATACAGGTGCAAACATTATTTTCAGTTACCACTTCAAAATCATCCAGTCTTGGTAGCAATTGTCCTGAGTGCTATTAAGCTCATCAGGTTCCAGGTCACAGTTAGTATTGTTATTCCTACTGGAAACGCCAATCTTGCGTTAATTACTTCAGAGTATTTTCACAGGCAGAGAGGTGTTCAGCTTTGAGGCATAATAATTTTGCTTTGAGGTACGTATAATAGAGGTGGTATTATTTCGTGCCATTTTATAGGCAACCCAGTTGGTAATGGTTGGTCTGTGTTTCCATTTACTATACAGTTTGTTACGGTTTTTGATAGTACTGACTACATAAGACGTAAACCAGGGACAGGCCTGGTTTCGAATGGTAACTGTTTTGTTTGGTACATACTGATTGTATAATTCTGACACAAGTAGTTGGAAATACTGTACTTTATCATTCGGATCCGCTATTGTTCTACAGCCTTGCCAAAGGGCTTAAAAGATAGCAGTATTTAGCGCATCTACGTCGATAAATCTAAAGCCCTTGAACGTAAAAGATCGCGGTGAACCGGAATGCAAAAAGTTGATGTCATAAGTACAAAATAGGAGGTCTTGATCAGAAACAAAATCAAGTGATAACTGATCAAAAAGAAGAACAGATGGTAAATCGGAAACAATTGTTAGATCAAGTAGACTAGGTGAACAATTATGAGCAAAACGTGTTGGGTATTTATTCACTATTTCAAGTCCTAGTGAGGATACTAAATCCTTCATTTGAAAGGCACGAGCATCATTTTTTAGCAAGTCAGAATTGAAATCGCCACAGATGATGAGATGTTCATAGCGCGCACAATACTCAGAAAGAGCAGAGAAAAATGGCGCTGGGGAGCAACTTCTGTTATTACTATAGGCACATGAAACTATGCATTTTGTACTACCGTCATGTATTTCAACAATTATATATTCAACACCATGCTCGCTCGACTTATTAATTACATTGCATTTTAGGGTTGATTTGCAATAAATAGCTATACCTCCTCCCATAATAACAGTAACTCTATCATTTCTAAAGAGGTTATAGTTTGGTATATTCAAAGACAGATCAGGTATTGTTGACTTGAACCAGGTTTCACTAACACGAACAACATCAACAGAGGTCAAACCGGCAAACCCCACAGGCGGACCAGGAGGGACGCAGTAAAGTGGGAGGGTTCTGATCCTTCTAATCCGGATCATAACTTCGCCGTAAGCAAAAAAAGAAGACGCTTAGTTTCTTATTTGCATCAAGGCATTGTGGCATATTACTTCCTGCAATCGAACCTTCAGTCCGCTTACAGATGAAACAGGATTCTCGCGAACACGACAATACAATTCATCCCATAAATTCTGAATTCTGGGGTTCAGGTTCGGAGGTGTTTCAATAACTTTAGGTCAGTTGTAAAGTAGTCATTCACGAACAATATGAACCTTGTGCTTCGGGTCGTTATTCTGAGAAAAAATTCCCATTCTTTCAGCACTTTGTCGCAAATTTCCCTCCTTATTCATAATTTCGTCTATAAACATCAAGTTAACAATGCCTTTGGCCGATACACAGCCTCATGCATTAGGCATTACTCTACCATCAAACAAAGATACGAGTATGTTCTTTACACGACCATTATAGCCATTGGCTTTAATTGTTGCGATGTGTCGTTGATGAATAAAAGGAAATGTAGCGAAATGGATAGAAAACTACCTGTCAGGAAGAACGGTAAGGGTAAAAGTATCCAATGCAATCAGCAGTGGGAAACAGATCCTCTATGGTGTACCACAAGGGTTTAAATTAGGCCCAATACTGTTCATCCTGTTCACCAACGAATTCCTGCGTATATTTAAAAAAAAGTACGTCATTCGCTTATGCAAAGTTGTGGTGAAGCATACGTGTCTTGATACTGCAATGCAGGAGGAGTTTGATAAGCTTTCCCGATGGTGCCACGATCACAGTTTGGTAATTAACCCTGAGAAGACCAAAATGATGCATATATGCACACCAAATAAACCAACAGCTGATGTAAATGTCTACTACAAAAATGAAGACCGTCCAAACACGAAAAGAAGCGAACCTATTCAAGTCGTCAAAAGCATTAAATATCTGAGAATCATTATAGACGATCACTTCATTTGGCACGACCATATACATCTATTGCGACTTCAAGTGAAGAGTGCTATTTTTGCTATGCTATACCTGAAGAGATACATTACCACAGATCTCCAGAAACAAGTTTGCTATTCGCTTGCTGAATCCCATGTGAGATATGGCGCATTAGCTTGGGGAAATGCGTCAAAAACACGTACAATTCTGAGTCTTCAACAACATCTAGTTAAAATCATTAACTGCAACCACCAAAGTAGTTGTTACTAAGACAGACCTGAACGGAAAGGGAAAAATAATAAAAGGAAGAAGCAAGGCGACCACAAATTTGAATGCCGCTAAAGCAGGTTCTAACAGTGCGTAGCCGGGATCTTCCTAGAAGGGTACGAAGAAGACCACAGGAATTGTGACCAAAAGAGACAGATCCTCAGAGGATGCAAAGAATCCCTCAAAAAAGGTCCAACGCTGAGAAAGACACGCAATACAGCGAGATGATCCGAAGTTCACTACAACTAGCTGTGGTGGACTTTGGAAAATCAAGCGGTTTGCCAGCCAAGTGATTGAGAAAGCCCTGCTTAGAGTATTAATTGAGAGAATCAGAGGAAATGCCGGCTCAAGTATTCCCACATACATAGAGAGAGATTTCTTAGCGATCGGTTGTGTTTTTTATAAGCTCTATTGTATTTCTTTGAAACTGTGTGGATTTTTTTTTTCTGAAAAGCCCAATGGATGGTTTTTGTGGCAAGTGCGATCGAGGTTTCAGCCGCGATGACAGCCAACTCGTACCATGTAGTGGATTTTGCAAAAAAATTTTCCACAGAAAATGTTGCGAGGGCCAAATCACGGAGTATGATGTCGGACTTTTAAAGAAGAATCGGAACCTAGGTTACTATTGCAATGAATGTATTGTGCTACCGAAGCAAATCTTAAAACAATTTGAAACATTAATAGGAGTAAATCAATCAAAATACGAACTTTTGGTTGAACTTTTGAATAAAAATACGAATTTAATAACCGAAATTCAAAATAATGTTAAGAGTGAACTGTTAAAACTGAGTGATAAAGACAATAAACAAATTAAAGAGAGTGTTCAAAGCGTTACGGAAACAATAACGGAAATCAAAAATCAAATCTCGAAAAATATTACTGGAAGTGAAAGAGACATGCAACTAAAACAAAGTGTTGATCATATTTCAAAGTCTGTGAGTGCACTAACACAAGAAATAAAAAAGAAGAACAACGGTTCGGAAAATCCGGTAAAAAATAAACATCATACACTGTATTCGGATGTAGTGAAGAAAAATGAATCGTCTGTCCTTGTCTATCCCAAAAAGAAACAAGAGTCTAACGAAACGAGAAAACAAATAAAATTAAACATAGATCCTACTAGCGTAAATGTAAATAATGTGGTGAACAAAAATAGTGGCGGCGTTGCCATCAAGTGTGGTGATAAAGATTCATCAGAAAAATTAAAAAGTGAAATAGAGAGTAAATTAAAGGGTGATTATAATGTTATAGTGCCAACAATGTTTAAACCAAAAGTGTGTGTGATGAACCTGGAAAACGATGAACTTATAAACGAAGTGGTGAATAAAATTAAAAAACAAAATCCTGAATTAAACAACTGTGATATTAAATTAATGAACTCGTTTACCAATAATAAAAAATGGAGAAATTTGAATGTAATTCTTGAAGTTGATAGCAATGGTTTTAAAAAAATAATTGAATTAGAGTACTTAAAAGTAGGGTGGGTAAAATGTCCAGTTAGAGAATACTTGAATTTGCGAAGATGTTATAAATGCAACGGCTTCAACCATAAAGCAAGTGTTTGTAAAAATAAAATATCGTGTAGGAAATGTGGTGGTGAACATTCTATTAAAGATTGTACCAGTCATGAAATTAAGTGTCCAAATTGTGTAAGAATGAATGATTCTTTAGGGATGAATGCTAGTTGTGACCATGAAGCGAATGATAAATGTTGTCCTGTGTTTCTACGTAAATTGAAGGTGTTGAAAGAACGGATTCAGTACTAGCAACCAAAGCAACTGTCTTATCTGTGTGCTAATGTACAAGGACTTACAAACAACTTCAACGAAATTGAAGTATTAATGAAGGACAACAGTTTTGAAATCCTTGCTTTTTGTGAAACCCATTTAACAGAAAATATAAGTGACGAAGAAATAAGTCTATTAGAGTACTCGGTGTTGCGGTGTGATAGTACTAGTCGTCATACAGGTGGTGTGGTTCTATATGTCAAAAAAGGATTACAGTATAGATTAATAAATCAAGTAGATATTGAGATGAAAATTTGGAGTTTGTGTGTTGAAATCTATTCAAATTCCTTTCGAGAAATGGTGGCAGTGTTCTACAGATCACCTAGTAGCTCTGAACGCGAATTCTGTACTCTTTTTTCTGAATGGATTGATATGGCTCTGCACACAAATCTTAATATAATAGTGTTTGGAGATTTTAATATTAATTTGCTATCTACTAATAATACGTATACAAAGGCTATCAACGAAATTCTAATAAAAAACAATTGTAAACAAATAATTAACAAACCAACCAGGATTTTAGAATCGACAAGATCTTTAGTTGATTTTGTAATAACACCTATTGAGAGAAATATTTGGGCAGATACAATCCCTGAACTAAAAATTAGTGATCACGAATCAATTGTAATAAAAGTAAATGTGGCTGACAAACAAATTAGAAAAGTTAACAAATATATCGATATATTTAAGTATAAGAAAGCTGAATTCCGGAGTCTAATTAGTGATAAGTGCGCCCAAATGACTGATCAGACTGACTTTAATGTGTTATCTGAAGTATTACAAAATAGTTTAATGTATTGTGTAAAAAAACAGACTATTCGTAAGAAAATCGCGCTTTGTGAGGACAAATGGTTCACCAATGAACTTAGAACTCTAAAACACAAAAAAATTCAATATTTTCAAAAGGCGCCTATATTTAATTTTGCATCAGACTGGGAAAGTTATAGAAGTATACGAAACATGTACAAAAATAAATTACATTTTGCTAAAAAGAACTATATATGTAATAAAATCGGATCATGTGAAACCCAAAAGTCTATGTGGAAAGCTATAAAAGACTTGGTGTTAAAGCAGAAAAAAGTAGAAATCAGTGAAGTTCGGTTCGGTGATAGATTGGAAAGTGATAGCTCTATAATTGCCAACAAGTTTAATTCATACTTTATAGAAAGTGTAAACGCTATCAGTAATTCCATAGCGACAAATAATACCTCTTCGATTTTTAATTTAACGGAACATCAAACGATATTTAAGTTTAGACAAATAGATTTGAGTGAACTACGGTTAATATGCAAAAAGATTAACAATAAAAATGCGTTACATCTAAATATAAAAATTATTTTGAATTGTTTTGATATTATTGGTCCAATAATACTTCAAATCGTAAACGAGTCGTTTAATCGTGGTGAATTTCCTAGAAACTTAAAAGAATCGATAGTTGTTCCAATACCCAAGGAGTCCGGTACAAAAATGTGTGACAAATTTAGGCCCATTAACATGATGCCTATTCTAGAGAAAATAGTGGAAAAGTGTGCTCATCAACAATTTTATAAATATGTGTGTGATAATAAATTATTGATCGACAACCAATCGGGCTTTCGTCATGATCACTCCTGTGAAACATCCCTAAATTGGTTAGTGATGACCTTTAAAGAACAAAGACACAGTGGTAACAAAATTATAGCATTATTTTTAGATTTTCAGAGAGCATTTGAAACAATTGATAGAGATATATTAATACAAAAGCTGTCAAAATATGGTGTCAAAGGTAACGAGCTTATGTGGTTTAAGTCTTATTTGTTTGATCGTACTCAAAAAACTAGTGTAAACTGTGCAATGTCTAGTGCCAAAAACACATGTTTCGGTGTACCGCAAGGAACTATACTCGGTCCCTTATTATTTTTAATTTACATAAATGATATCTGTAAAGTGTTAAGAAAAAGTCAAATGTCCCTGTTCGCTGATGATGCCTTAATGTTTGTAAGTGGTAAAGTTTTGAATGACCTTAAAGAGCATATTGAGAATGACTTAAAAAACCTTTGTGTATGGCTGCAACAAAACAAACTAAAGATTAATGTAAACAAAACTAAATGTATGGTTATAAATAGTGACGAATGTATTAATTTAAAAATATATGGTGAAGAGATTGAACAAGTTCCTGAAATAAAGTACCTCGGTGTAATATTAGACAGTAAAATGAATTTTAATAGCCATATGATGTACATAACTAAAAAAATTTCCAAAAAAGTGTCCTTTCTTGCAAGAATAAGAAAACATATAACAACCATTTGTGCAATTAACATATATAATACTATAATTAAACCACACTTTGAGTTCTGCTCTACTATTTTGTTTATGGGGAATAATGAACACGTAGATCAACTGCAGGTGCTGCAGAATAAAGCGATGAGAACAATTCTTCGATGTAGCTATTATACCTCGAGTAGATGGATGCTATCTTGTTTGAAATGGCTAAACATTAAGCAGCGTATCATCTTCAATGTACTAACATTTGTATTTAAGATGAAATTCAACATGGTGCCACAATACTTGACCACAAATTTAATATATACAAGGGACGCTCAACCATATAACTTAAGATCCAACTACGATTTTAGACTACACTTGTATAGGGATTCTAGAACACAGAATATGCTCTTATATCGCGGATTAAAATTATTTAACGAACTACCTAATGAAATAAAGAATGAAACTGTTTTAAGAAGATTTAAAAATTTGTTAATATCACATATAAGAAATACAGTAACTTAAAAGTAAAACTTAAAAGTAAATTTAAAGATTGTTATATAAATTAAGATATACCAAATGAATTGTAATAGTAACTGATACTAAATAAATAAAATACACACATACATTCGGCAAAGCAAGACATGTCAAGCTGGATCTGGCCCTAATCCAGGAACCGCGGATTTATAAGTCATGTACTAATGCTATTTCATTTAAGCTCCGATGACTTAACAGTAGTGGAGGTTAGAGGGCTGAACGGTAATTCCTTTGAGATCCTTCCTATCAATGACTCAACGAGGTAAGAAAGACTTAGTCCTAGTATGTGATGCTAATGCCCACAATACTCTGTGGGGTAGCACCGATATCAATGATAAAGGAGAGGCTTTACTACTATATCTTGAACTCCAATCTAGTCATATGTAATAGAGGTAATGACCCCACCTTTGGAACAGTGAATAGAAGGGAAGTTCTAGATATCACGTTTGTTTCTGCTAACAATTCCGTCGAGGTCGTTAATTGGAGGGTCTCTAATAAAGCATCCCTATCTGACCATTGCTGGATACTCTTCAGTTTATGGCTGAGCACTAATAAGAGGGGGGTCTTTAGAAATCCACGTAGAGCAAACTGGCTAAGATTCAGTAGTGAAATGGGAAAATCAGCTGGATTTTGTCCTGCAGAGGATCTCACGCTCTTACCCGATCCTTCAAGAGATCCTGCCCGATTAGTGGTTATAGCAAAAGAAATCGTCCACCGTTGTGGAGCTCGAAAATTACGGAACTCGTTCACAATTCATAACTCACGAGTGAGCTGGAACCAATGAACAGTCCCGTCTAAGAAAAGTCCTAGCCAAGACACCAACTTCGGCTTCTTCTATTAAGACGGTATCTGCACCGATTCGCAAGAATAGACGCTGGACACCCTAATGAGCACACATTTCTCTGATGGAACGGTTGCCTCCGGAGACAGTCAATTTATTCTTGGAACCATGCCGGAAATGGATGCGGATGAATCAGATAAGATAGTCGACGAGCGAAACATAGCATGAACAAGCAAGTCCTTTGCTCCATATAAGACACTAGGAATGGATAACATTCGACCAGTGATGCTGCAAGACGAAGGAAACTGTTATCCCTTGGCTCAGGTGGATCTTCACAAGCTACCTTAAACTAGGGTATGATCCAAAAACATGGCGAGAGGTACATGCCATTTTCGCACCCAAAGCAGGGAAAGCCAATCACACTGCCTCAAAGGACTACAGACCAATCAGTCTGTCGTTGTTTCTGCTCAAAATGTTGGAACGATTGATAGATATATTCGTTACAGATGTGATTGGCGATAACTACCTGTCTAAATTACAACATGCGTATCTGAAGGGTAGATCGCTGGATACGGCTCTTCATGAAGTAGTATCAAAAATAGAAAAATCTCTCCACCACAGAGAATTCACTCTAGGGGCAATTCTCGATGTCGAGGGAGCTTTCAACAACGTGAGTGCCGACGCTATCCTGAGCAGTCAGCACAAAGCCTAACTTAACACAGGCCTCTGCGTCATATAATTAACTCAACCCCGGGTAATGTCAATAGCAGAAGAAATGTCAGCAGCGACACTCTTCAGGGTAGCGTTCTATCACCACTTATATGACTCCTGGTTGGTTGGTTGGTTTGAGAGGGTGAGCTTATGCTCTTCACTTAGGCCTCCATTGGGCCCGTTGTGTTCCCCTCATCTGCGTAATTGTAAGGAATAGTGATGTGTTTTGGGAATTATGTATTGAGAGGATTTAGGTCTAGGGATCATGGGTAGTATCAACTATATCGTATAGTGATCGGGAATCGTAGTGTTCGTCTGGCGAACTCCAGTATATCCGCGATTCCTTTCTTATTGAGGTGTGTAATATCCGGAATCCTTGGAGATCCCAGGATTTCCAGCCTTAGCCTCGCTGTAGCGGGGCAGTGACAGAGGAAGTGTTCTATATCTTCCTCCTCCTCTTCACAGTTGGCACAGATTGCTGTATCAGCTATCCCGAGTCTGAACGAATGTTTGTTGAGATTGATGTGCCCTGTTAAAAGTCCCACCATCAATCTCAATTGTGTTCTGCTTGAGTTGAGAGATCTTTTTGCTGTGTTGTTACTCGGTTTGGTTATTACAGATCTAGCCACTTTGCACGTGTCTAGATTCGTCCAGTAGTTATTGAACTCCTGTCGTATCTTATCATTGATTATTGTTTTAATAGTTGTCAGAGGGACCCCTATTGTACTATCCGGGTTCAGTTCTGTATTGCCTGCTCCTTTCCTTGCTAGTTCGTCTGCCTTTTCGTTGCCCGGTACACCCTCGTGCCCCGGTACCCATGTGAGACGGACTCTATTGCGTCTGGCAAGTAAGTTCAATTTAGTTTTGCACTCCCTTACTAGTAGTGATTTCGACATGGGGTTTGTGATCGCGCTAATTGCTGCTTTGCTGTCCGAGCAGATGTCAATTTGCCTTTCTTCGCTGGTGTCTTCTGCGAGTATTTCGGTTGCCTTCATAATTGCATAGACTTCTGCTTGGAACACCGATACAAATGGTTCTAGGTGAATAGCAAGTTCAATCGGTGGGTTAGCACTAAAGATGCCAGCCCCTGATTCCCCTGATATGTTAGAGCCATCTGTATAAACCGATATCCCATTGGAGTTTCTTGTCGTTCTTTCATACGTCCAATATTCTCTTGCGGGAAAAATTGTTTCGAAGTTGTTGGAGAATGTGTACGATTTCCCAACAACATCACTGGGGCAATCGATGAGTGGTGTCATTACTCTTATCATTTCGGTGATTTTTCGATGTCCCGTATTTGCACCACCGGTGAAATGGCCGATAGTTTTAAGCCGTGAGGCTGAAATACCGGCAATCTTTTTCGCTTCGAGGTGCACTGGTAGAATGTTAAGTATCGCTTCCATGGCCGCGGTTGGTGTTGAGGATTGTGCTCCTGTAATACCCAGGCAGACCATACGCTGCACCTTAGTTAGCAAGTCTCTTGCATACTTTTTGCTCATCACTGGCCACCATACAACTACTCCGTAGAAGATGATGGGTTTTATTACGCATTCTTATATCCAGTGGACCTGTTGCGGTTTCAAGCCCCATGTCTTCCCGATGGCCCTCCTGCATATCCAATATGCTCTCTTTGCTTTGGTGACTCTTTCTTCCAGGTTCTTTCTCCAGGTCAGTTTCCTGTCTAATATAATGCCCAGATACTTGACGCTGTCGCGGAGTTGTAGTGATACTCCTCCGAGTTGTGGAATGTCAAAGTCACTAGTTTTGGTTTTCTTTGTCTTTACAAAGACCATTTCCGTTTTATTTGGATTTATTTCTAATCCACTCTCCTCCGCCCATTCTTTTATGATTCGAAGGGTGTTTTGCATAAGCTCTCCTATGATGTTCAGGTGCTTACCTCTTATCAGAACGGCTAGGTCATCTGCGTACGCTACACATTTCGCACAGGTTCCATCCAGTGCTTTTAAAAGGTTGTCCATTGTGAACAAATACAGAAAAGGAGATATTATCCCCCCCTGTGGTGTTCCCGTACGGACTGTTCCCGTTCTTGTGTCGTCTCCCAGTGAAGCTGTGATAATGCGGTTTGTAAGCATGTGTTCTAACCAATTGTTTATTATTTGGTTATTACAGTATATCGAGAGTGCCTCCACAATTTTTTGAGTTTTCACATTGTTAAATGCCCCATCGATATCTAGAAAAACGCCTGCGACTGATTCCTTGGTTTCAAAAGCATCTTCTATTGTGGATACAACCTGGTGTAGTGCCGTCTCAACTGATTTTCCTTTGAGATATGCATGTTGATTAGGACACAGCCGCGGAATTGTAATCTGTGTTCTGGTGTAGTTATCACAGATTCTCTCCATTGATTTTAGTAAAAAGGACGTTAGGCTAATAGGTCTGTAGCCCTTTGCTGTCAACAAATCTTTCCCGGGTTTCGGTACGAACACCACCCTCACCTCTTGCCATTGTGTTGGTGTGTATCCATGATATAGACATCCCCTGAAGATATTGACCAGGGTTTTCTTTAGGGTGTCTAATTCTATCCCTTTTTGCAAGAAGATGGGAAGTATTCCGTCCAAGCCCGGTGATTTGTATGGCGCAAATGAGTTATTAGCCTAGGTCACTTTATCTGCATCAACTAGGTTCTTCCCATTTTGTATCAGTTCGAGTGACCCCACGCTTGGAAGGTGTAGCTGCCTCGCTGAAACAGTTTGGGAAGTGTACACACATCAGCGTCTCCAAGGTATCAGCTGCGGTTGCCAAGTTATTGCCCGCCTGTAGAAGTTGATAACTTGGTGGTTCCTTGGACAGGATCTTCTTTAATCGCGCTGCTCCATTATTATCGCATATGTTGGTGCAGAAAGTTTTCCATGATTCCCTTTTAGCAGCCCTGGTGAGCTTCTTGAAGCCTCTTTTACTTTCTTTATAGGATTCCCAGTCTGCTTCTTCGTTGGTTCTTAAAGCTTTATTTAGGCGTTGTCTAGCAACCTTCCTTATTTCATGGAGGTCGCCGTTCCACCATTTTTGCTTTGCACTTCTAGGTACCGGTTTTAGAGGACAGGCGGCCTCAAAAGATTCTATAATACACTTCTGTACTTTAGCTAAACACTCACCTATTTTGTTGATGTTCGTACTACCCCAGTTAGTGTGGTGGGCGTTAGAGTCCATACCCACTATGAGGCTCTTCTGTTGGGACCTCGTCCAGGTGACACACCTCTTTAACTCATCGCTAGGTGGAGGTTGCGGGGAGTCATAGGGGGGATAGCAAGAGGCCAAAATAATTTGGTTGGTCTCGCTATTTCTTGCCCTATATTCGAGACTTGTGACTGTGAGGTCGCCTGTGCTGATCTGTGGAATAGAGAAAATATTAATATCCTTACGTGCCACAATACAGGCTCTACACTTACTGTTTCCGTTGTTTGCAATCACTTTCAGTTTATTCCCCCATCCTGTTACCTTATTATAGAGACAATAAGGTTCCTGGATGAGGGCGATATCCGCTTTTCCTGCTAAGAGGTAAGCACAGAGGTTGGCAGTTGCCGCCCTACTGTGCTGAAGGTTTGCTTGGATTACCTTCATTAATTCTTTCGTGGAATGAAGGGATTACAAAGCTGACCTGGTGAAAGCCGCATAATGCTTTACCCCCTTGTAGGAGTAGTAACCCCAGCGATTCCTCGTCAATCCCTACCACGATTAGTTGGCCTTTGCCTGCCTGCTCCTTTGCGTGGTAGAGTTTCCACTTTTCGGTCTTAAGGTCCTTGTTTTGCAGCTTCATTCGTGCAAACAGCGTTGCAGGTTCCTCGATTACCCCTGGGATCCAAACGGACACCCTGGTTAATCTGGGAATCTTTCCCGCCGGGAGAACCACTAGGTTGGTTCCTTCCCAACCATCGAGTCTAGATGTTAGTTTAGCTAACGACTCCGTTGAGGCATTATCCTGACAGCATATGTGGTAGCGGCTGCCTTTGAAACCTGCCCTCAGGAAATTCAGGGAAGTCGTCGGATTCTCACAAAGTGCTTGGTCCAGGGCAGCATTGAGAGCTTTCTGGAACCGTTCGTGTAGCTCCTCCGGTATCTTCCCATCCTCGTCGTTTCTGTTGTAGACCACCATCTCCAGGAGGTTGGCTGCTACATACCTATACGACCTCGTGTGACGAGATTTTATGGGTGTGGCTGCCTGTCTCCTTGAAGTTGACGGCCTAATCGGGTTTTTGGATTTTGGTTGTGCGACAGTACTTCCCTCGCTCCTCCCTGGGTGAGCGTTAGCCCGCCCTGGTGGAATAGAGGTAAGCCTAGATTGTGGATGGTCTTTAGCAACACGACTTCTTTTTCTCTGCGGTGGTTCAGCATGGGGGCGCATCCTCCTCTTGCCATCAGAGTTTGCCGAGGCATCCTCTGGTGATAGAGTAGGGTGTTCCATCCGTTCCCCGGTCAGTGTCTGTTCACTGCTTGCTTTTTGACCACGCGGGGAGACGACTTTTGGTGTTGAAGCCAGGCAGTTTAGGTTTGAAACCAAATTTCCTTGCTTCTCCATCTCCAGTCGTCTTCTTTCTTTGGCCCTTTTACGTTGTTGGGCTCCAGAGATTTTGCGTTTTTTTCGGGTCGCTGACTCGTCCTCTTTATGAGTGGTCAATGTCGATGTTGTTGCACCCTCTTCGATTTTATCTGTTGCAGTGAAGAGGTGCTGCAGCCCGAAGTTGTTTTTGTTTTTGTTCGTGTGCGTGTCTTGGTTGAGAGTATTTGTTGCCACTGGCGACTTATCCCCTTTCGGGACTTTTGGATGTATATCCCCATCCGAGTTTCTTCTCTTTTAGCTGTACTCTCCATGTTTTTTTTTTGTGTTTTTACTACTTCACTGTAGGTTCTTTTTGTTTACCTTTTAGTTTCTTGACCTCCACCCTGACCTTCCCTGGATCTATTCCAGGTATAGCTCAAGAGTATCATCGGTCCTTACTCAGCCCCTCCACCACGACAAGGTAGGCAAACGGCGGAGGGGTATATGACTCCTAGTGGCGGATGAGATTTTGGGCACACTGAAAGAAAATGGTTTCAACATAACAGCCTACGATGTTGTGATCCTGGTATCAGGTAAATTTCTTCTTTGGTGTAACCACTTAGTGGTCTTTCAAAGACAGAGATTGTTCTTTTTAATAGGAAAAGATCGATCCCTGTATTCAAACCGCCAACTATCGGAGGATTAAATTTTCCAAGGTCAGCAAGATATCTGGGCGTAATTCTAGATTCCAAACCATACTGGAAAGAAAATATCGAGAATCACATTAAGAAAGGATGTGTAGCCTTGTATACATCCAAAAAGACTTTCAGCAATACTTGCAGCCTCAAACCAGCTATGGAATCTTGGTTTTATAAAACGGCAGTTTAGTGGAAGGCACTTGAGAAGTAATACCATCTTTAAAGCACACCAAGATCCAGAGAACAGCCTGCATCCGGATTACAGGATTTATTAGACATCCACAGCGCCAATGAAGACAATGTTAAATCTCATTCCGTTGGATATCTACTGTAGTAAAGTCGTTGCTAAAATGGGTTTAAGACTAAAAAAAGTTGGAATCACCACCACACTGTTATACTTCCATCCTATCCCGATGGGAAACTACTACCAGGCAGATAGAAACTGACTATGTGACTCCGACAACTGCTTTTGACGAGAGATTCAATATCAGAATTCCTGACAGAAGCGACTGGAGGAACCAGCTAGTCACAACCAAAGAGGAGCTAGTCTTCTACACAGACGGTTCCAAAATATACCTCGGTGTTCTGTGAAACTCTAGGAGTGAACAACTGCTTTAGAATGATCAACGACTGCAGTTTTTTGCAAGCCGAGATCAAAGACAATATAGTCGAGAAGATAATTACGGTGAATAGTGATAGTCAGGCAGTCGTTAAGGCCTTGGACACCGCGGTAACCAGACTAGCAAATACCTGCAGAAGACACCTAAATAAGGTATCGAGAGCCAATACGGTGACACTATGCTGGGTACCAGAGCATATGGATATTCCAACTAATAAAAGAGCAGACGAATTTGCAAGGTCAGCGTTACATATTTCGAAGGCTCTCCCCTTTCTTAAAACTCCTATTAGCTCTATAATTAACCTGATAGACGACCAAGCCACTAGTATATCCAACAGGCGCTGGGTTCACTTGGATACATGCGTGACGGCTAGAACTCTATGGCCTGTCTATGACAAGAAAATATCTGTTTCTCTAGTTAAGCCAAATCGTAATTACACACGAGTCGTCTCCGGCATCATTACAGGGCACGGTGCCATTGGTATTCACGCGGAGCGAATTTTGTAGAAGCTGAAGGGATGAAGAATAAATTGAGTTCTGTTCGTCACCTGCTATGTGAATGTCCTGCCCTTGCCAACAGAAGAATGAGGACTTTTCGTAATCACTTTTTCATGTAATTGTAGGACTTGAACAAAATCTATCTAATCTGGGTGGTTCTAAATCGGCGGCTTTTTTTTCTTTCTTTCTTTTTAGGTTCCCAGGGTAAAAACAACTCATATGACCACCATGAACCCAACTGTTGGTGTAAGCGAGCAATGACAGACAAGTCACAGGGCGTCCATCTATCTAATCTAACCTAACCTAACCGTTATACAACTTTTGTTCCAAAAACTTGTTATTTCATCTAACTCAACTTAAATATAAAATTTAAACAAAATCGTTGGTAATTTTCGAGAAAGTCTCAAAACCGGCAATTAGTAAAGTACCGATTTCGCCTCTAATTTTTAGCCCACGGACCGAAGACATGAAGTTTGAAGTAAATTCGTGAAATCCGATATATAGACGGACAGAACTGCAAGACCCACTTTTTCGAGTTTCTCTATTATTGGGTGCGCAACTAAGTTCTCGCTGTTTTTTTTATGAAAATGCAACTTTATTGTGAAAAAATGGTTACAAATGAATCATTGAAAGTATTGCCCATCGCTAGCTACAACTTTTTCTCATCTTTCTGGCAGAGCTCAAAAGTGTTCGTCTTTTGATTCTATCCACGAATCAAGCCATTTTTTGATGTCTACATATGAACGGAACTGCTGATCAGTCAGACCATGTGCCATCGAACGGAACAAGTAATAATCGGATGGCGCAATATCTGGGGAATATGGCGGGTGGGGTAGGACTTCCCATTTGAGCGTTTCCAGGTAGGTTTTAATGGGTTTGACAACGCGAGGCCGAGCGTTGTCATGCTGTAGAATCACTTTTTCGTGCCCCTGCTCGTATTGTGTCCGTTTTTCGCGCAGTGATCGGCTCAATCGCATCAATTGAAGTCGATACCGTTCCCCAGTGATGGTTTCATTGGGTTTCAACAGTTCATAATAAATGACACCGACCAGGTCCCACCAAATACACAGCATAATCTTCGCAGCGTGAATATTCGGCAGTCCCCATGACTTTCTTTTCTTTGGGTTGCTATAATGAATCCATTTTTCATCACCCGTCACGATGCGATGAAGAAAACCCTTCCTTTTTTGCCGCTGGAGCAGTTGTTCACAGGCGAAAAAACGACGCTCAACGTCCCTTGGCTTCAAATCATAAGAAATGTTTTTGAATCATTCCAAACGCATACAATTGCTTGGAAATGGCTTGACGGCATGGATCATCATCGCGCAATGCCTCCAATTCAGCGTCTTCGAAGGATTTGGGCCTTCCTTTGCGCGGACGGTTGTCAACATCGAAATCACCGTCTTTGAAGGAACGGAATCAATCACGGCACATTGGGTCACTTAGAGCAGCATCTCAACATCTCAACACTTCCCGCAAATGACGATTATTTGGCACAAAATCAGACATTTTCCCACAACCAAAAGTATATGACGCCAAAACAAAATCACTAATGTGTCAAAACAGTTTGTTTACCATATGTCTAAGCTCGGTACAGCTGGCGCCATCTATTGACAAATCTCGAGATCGAAAGTTTTCACAAAAATTTCTTTTAGATGAGACAGTTAAAAATGGTGCTATATTTGAGTCTTATTAACTACTTCCTCCTTCATTTGGAGGATAGATCAGAGGGTTGACATGTTTGTGGTCTCTGATTTTAAACGATAATGGCCAAATTTGGGTCCAGCTTTTCATGAGAAGCCTCTCTCAATCGAAACAAATTTGCCTTCGTAAACGATATTAAACTGTAGGTACTTACAATTGATTGATCTATTTTTTTTTTTAAATAAAAAGAAATTACCAAATTCTCAGACTCGATTTTGAGTCCATTGTACGAGTACTAAAAAGCAGAAACCATTTTTTGGTGTATTCGTTGGAGAAACTTGGATTTTTTTCGTTTCTCTTATATGCTTGGGCGGCTCTAAGTTATGTTCGGGCTCGAACCTGCACAGCTCGGATCACATGCAAACACACTACCCATACCCACTACACCGTGGCCACCCTATTGATCTACTTACAAACATATATGAGTAATCCCACACACCCAGATTGACAGTTTCCAGATAATTTTCGAACACTCATGTTCAGACGTCCACCATCTTCACCGAGATTTAGCATTTAGAATTTGAGTACTCGTTTACATGTATTTCGAATGAATTTATCTTTTTGACTCTTGAGATACAGACCCAGTTCTCATTTTCATTTTATTTTTGAAATAAAAAATGCTACTTTAATTTTTAACTATTTCTAGCCAATCTGTATTTTACCGTACTTGACGGTATTCCCGCAGAGCTCTTACGAGCAGCGCCAACAACATCGGCTGAGGTTCTGCTTCCACTTATAGAGAGAGCTTGGGGAGCCGAGAGCTTTCCTGACGAGTGGAAAAAGGGAATGATCGTCAAGCTTCCTAAGAAAGGTAGTTTAATGAAGTGCGGAAACTGGAGAGGTATATGCGTGCTGCCTGTTGTAGCTAAGATAATAGCTAAAATCATGCTGGAGCGAATCAAACAACATCTCGAAGACACACTCGATGCCGAACAAGCAGGTTTCCGCTCTGGATCCTCCTGTGTCGACCGCATCAACACCCTGGGAATTATCATCGAACAGTGCGTTGAATATCGATCGCCACTTCACCTGCTGTTCATCGATTTTTAGAAGGCGTTCGATTGTGTTAACAGGGAGGTTATTTGGCGTGCCTTACGAGAGAGGTATTACTGAAAAATTAATTGCTATTGTCAAAGCTACATACGAAGGGTCCAAATGTCACGTTCTGCACAGAGGAAGGTTGTCTGAGGAATTTGAGATCCAAAGTGGGGTAAGACAAGGCTGCATTCTTTCACCAATACTATTCCTATTGGTGATTAGCGATGTGCTTCGTGCAGCTTTGTCGACGGGAAATGGAGGAATTCGATGGACTTTTACATCCCAAGTTAAACATCTTGACTACGCTGACGACGTATGCTTACTCTCTCATAGAATTATGGACAACCACCAAATGACAGCAGATGTGGAGAGGGAGGCTGGCGTCGTCGGGCTGAAAATTAATATCGCAAAAACTAAAATTATCAGTCTTGAGTCTTGGAAGGAACTCATCGGCTCAAATATGCATTGCTGGACAACCGGTAGAGAGAGTAGAGGATTTCCAGTATCTTGGGAGTATTGTCTCGACCGATGGTGGAACCGAACTGGATATAGCCAACAGAATCGCCAAAGCAAAGTCAACGTTCAGGATGTTGTCTAAAATATGGCGAAGCAATGCAATCAGTTTGAACACCAAACTAAGACTGTTCCGCTCCAACTTTAAATCCGTGCTGTTATATAGATGCAGCACGTGGAGAGTGACCACCGCTATCACCAGAAAGCTGCAAACGTTCGTTAATAGGTGCCTGCCAATCGTATCTCTAACGAACATCTTTACGAGAGAACGGGTCAGGAAACAATAGGCACAACCATCAAACGACGGAAGTGGCAGTGGATTGGTCACACGCTCTGAAAGGGTGACAGCTCCATAGAGAACCATACTGTGCAATGGAACCCCTTAACTCAGGATGACAGAAGACCTGGTGGTCCAAGGAGAACATGGCGCAGAGCAGTCGAGGAGGAAGCACAGCAGTTGGGGAAAAGCTGGGGAGAGCTGAAACATATTGGCGTAGTCGAGGCCCTAGGACCCACAAGGGGATATAGGACATAAAATAACATAACAACAATCTGTATTTTAGGAAAAATAATGTTTTTTTTCTATTACCAAATAGTTATGAGTATGAAGAAAACAAGTTGAACGAAATAATACCAAAATAAGGATTCAACTTTTTTTTTGGAAACTGGAGTAACTAGCCTAGGGGCCCGGATGGGAGCGGCCCCTACATAGCGCTGCCACTTTAAATAAACACATTTGCTATTTTGCTACCCACTTTCACCAAATTCATGAATTCTGCTACGTCTTAGGCTTTTCTCCAGTATGGTTTTTTCCTCGTTATACGGAGAATATGAAGCTGTCATTATTTCCGAAATACAAATAAATTTTTTTTCCAGATCCTCGTAATTCAAAAACCACTGACCACACGAGTATCTCAGATCTTAATGGCGTAGACTCTCACCCCCAGAACCACTAAAATCGAACTGAGGGTAAGTAAAATATTGGGGGTTGAGTGTTAAAATTCCTCTGAAAATCGTCATGGTGAAGTTTCAAAAATCTTCAAAAAAAATCCTTGTAACGCGGCTAATTTAAGAACCATTCAATGGATTTTTATTAAAATTTTGCTCTTTGGTTTGTTTTGGCACGGAGAATGAAATTGCATTCATTTTCAAAAATCGTTCACATTGCGTAAGTAGTTCCGTATGAAAATAATTAAAATTGGATGGAGGGGTAGGTTATAAGGGGGTGGTGTTTCAAAAATCTTTATTAAAGTTAACAATTCCAGAAATATTGGAAGGATTATGTTGAAATTCGATCATAAGTATTGTCCTGGCAAGGAGCCAGGAGATGGGTTTCCAAAAATGAGCACGAGGCAGGGCTGTACCATCATTTGGGAGATGTTTCTTCCCCCTTTTTTTACACAACATACAACATTTTCCATAACTCGGCAAACACCGCAGTGTAAATTAAATAGTAAAGCTTCTGAGTTCAAGAAAGTTATAGGTGTTTGATTTTTAGTGTTGGAAAATTTCCAAATACCGGAGCACTCAGACTCAATTTTCTGTCCAGAACTCCTTTTGGTGTAGTGGTTGGGAATTTTATTCGCTTGTGACCCGCATTATTCGGGTCACAAGCGGACACACTACCCACTACACCGTGGAAACCTGTCTAGATTATCAGTTTGTGTTTATGGAAGAAATATTCCAGATTGGACAAATTGTATCTGTCCAATTAAAATAATAATCCTTGGAATTGGTACAGGTTTAATTGAGATGGCGTCAAAAGGAGATGGCAAGAAGAATGCAACAAATGTGAGATGCTAAAAGATCTGAGCATTGTTGTTTGTCGTGGTAAGAAGAATTTGACTACATATGACCAACCCAACCTCTGTGAAACACACTATATGTTAATAAACACGTTTCGAGTACTGCTGCGCTGTTTGACTTTTTGCTGCGCTATTTTGTAAAGGAAAAATATTTTTTTGGTTGCAGCACTGGCATAATCCAAATATTAAAAAACAAAAAAAGCACATGAAGTACGTTAAGATCCCTTTCCACTGGTTTGCGCACCTTTATGTGGGTCTTCTTAAAGTAAAACCGCGTCGTAACTTCGGGATAGATTCGAAGAGTTTTCGAACTGGAACACCATTCTGACTAGGTCGATCGTCCATGTCGCTGTACAATCGGTATAGTTCGTATCTTATCCTCGATACAAACGGGACCAAAAATTACTCCAAGAATTCTTCTTTCAACATAAGCACTTCTTGTTTTACGTTTACCTACCTATCTAGGTATGAAGTAATTTAGCAAATTAAGAAGCAAATTTCGAACTACGAGTACGTTGTGGAATGATGAATTGAAGACAAAAAAAAGGCAATTATGTACGAATTTTTTTATTCGTTTTTATTATTCTTGTAGACCTACAATATGTAGATACTTTTTTAACACAAAATTAATTTGTTTTTGAACGATTTAAATTCACAATAAATAGTTAGTAAGTTATTAATTTGTGTCCACTAATCGAATGTAGATACATATAAACACCAAATTTCTTAATACACACAACAATGTTTTATTTAAGAACAAAATATTTCAATATTCCACCCAATGTGTGGCAGGAAGGAATGGTTAATATTTGAAAAGCTAATTTTCTTTAGCCGCAGAAAGTATCTCCATTTTAGATTTTGCGCAATTGATTCGCACTCGATTGAGTTCGGAAGCTTTTGCCGTCCAAATCGTTGATTCAGATAGGTACTCGTACATACTTCGATATATAAATTGCGCCAACGTTTAGATACAATGCAGCACCTATTCATTCACACATCAACGGTAGGTAATTATATTGCATCTTTAAGTGCCAAGAGGCGTTCCAATTGTGTTTGGGTATACTAAATTCAGTGGTATATAAGAAACCTGTATGACTTGTTTCTCGCACACACATCTGCATCGAGCCAAAGTATACACACTTGGCCACGCCTTATCAGATATCTTATGAAAGCCGTCAAGTACCTCCATTGGGACACAGATACAGATTCACTTATACTTGCTTTTAGTGGCTGCTCCATGGCTATGGTACGTAAAAGTACAACTACTAGCGAGAGAAATATAATAGGTTCATACATACAATTGCGACGGATGTTGGATTATGCAATGGTCGTCCTAGGAGAAGCAGTGTAGTAGAGGGTACGCCAGGAATTTCAATTAAAATCGGGTTATACCCCTGTCCAGGGGGTGCAAAATGTAGCCACTTGCAGTGCGCTGTCCTCAGCAAGTTATATTTGATATTCTGCTGTAGGTACGGCAGCGATACATTGTTTGGTTTGATCATTGGGAAAATCGATGAGCGTTGACCTAGTTCAATAACACGCAATTGAAATATCAAATCACTTTCTCAGTTTACTGGCTATATCCGAAATATTGTATCGAAGCAGCGATGCGTGAGCACAGTGTACAACAGAAATCAGTGCTTTGGAATGCGACGCTAGAGACTGCGAATTGTAGTACCTACATACATAGGGTAATGACACTAGAGTCCGGCCACCCTCTAGTAATAGGCTATTTTTACATTTTTCTCATTAAAACAGGAAACGGTTTGAAGCAAATCATTCATTGCTAGATACAATATGGGTATGCGCTTACGTGGTATGCTTAATCCAACCGTAGAAGTGTTAAACGTGTTGTAGATCAGGTAAAGCTTTTATTATAAATTGTAACAAATTGTAAACATTGAATATTCAATATTATTTGCAAAGAAATTTGCTATATACATATGTACACACTCCCGATCAAGTCAATAGACTCACCCAATTATTTTGGCTATTCCACTGTTTTTTCCTCCCCTTACTGATTTTTCTTATTTAATTTGTCTGCAGTTTGTAAGACCATGTTGTTTTAAAAGACTTTGTAGACAATAAATTCTATACGAGTAGGTTGTTACAATGCTGAAAATCCCACTGTCTTCCCAGTCTCTTCTCTCTCAGGCGGAGATTAACAGCCAACACTGCCCCATTATCGATAACCATTTCGTTATAGATAGTGGAGCGGACAAGCTAAACCTGATCGGCTTTCACTTTGAGGCAATTCATGCTAGGGATCTCCCTAGCTGCAGAACTGGCCAAGTAATTGACGAATTGTCGAGGTTTCGCAATAGCGAAACACGAACTCTTCTGAGATTTTCTGAGCGACTAAAAGCTGACCAACTAACAGATGAACAGACTGACAATTACTTTACAACACTAGACGAACTGATATACATATTTAAGAAACTAAATAACAAAAAGTCGAGTGGTTTAGATAACATTCCTAACATTATACTAAAGCATATACCGAACCAAATTATACGGCAATATTGCGTAATATTTAATAATTTGTTAAACAACTGCTACTTCCCGAGTTATTGGAAAAAATCGAAGGTTTTTCCAATAATCAAAAAGAAGAAGGATCCTTCTGATCCTTTCAACTATAAGCCAATAAGTCTCCTGCCTAATATCGGGAAGGTTTATGAAGTAGTTACTTACTTACTTATGTCCTGTATCCCCTTGTGGGTCCTAGGGCCTCTACAACGCCTACGCGCCATCGTGTGCGATTTCTGGAAATGTGCCTCAGCTCTCCCCAACTCTTTCCCAGTTGCCGTGCTTCCTTCTCAACTGTTCTGCGCCACGTACTCCTAGGACCGCCGCGTATCCTACCATCCTGGGTAAGCGGGTTCCATTGCATCGCTTGGTTAGCTATGGACCTGTCCCCCTATCGGAGAGTGTGACCGATCCACTGCCACTTTCGTCGTCGTATGGTTGTGCCTATAGGTTCATGGCCCGTTCTCTGATAAAGCTGTTCGTTAGAGATACGGTTTGGCCAGAATATCCTTAAGATGTAACGTAGACACCTATTGACAAACGTTTGCAGCTTCCTCGTGATAGTGACGGTCACTCTCCAGGTACCACATCCATATAGCAACACGGATTCAACGTTGGAACGGAACAGTCGTAGCTTGGTGTTTAAGCTAATTGCATTACTTCGCCAAACTATGGATAGCATCCCAAACGCAGATTTTGCTTTACCTATTCGGCTGGCTATATCCAGTTCGGTTCCGCCATCGGTTGAGACAATACTCCCAAGGTATTGGAAACTCTCTACTCTCTCAACCGTTTGTCCAGCAATGCATATATGAGTTGATGAGTTTGGTCCTAGGCTGATCATTTTTGTTTTTGCCGAGTTAATTTTCAGCCCAACGACGTCTGCTTCCCTCTCCACATTTGCTGTCATTTGGTGAAGGTCCATTATTCTGTGAGACAGTAGGCATACATCGTCGGCGTAGTCGAGGTGTTTGAGTTCAGATGTAAGAGTCCATCGAATTCCTCCATTTCCTGTTGATAAGGCCGCATTCAGCACATCACTAATCACCAATAAAAACAATATTGGTGAAAGTATGCAGCCTTGCCGAACCCCACTTTGGACTTCGAATTCCTCAGACAGCCTTCCTCTGTGCAAAACGTGACATGTGGACCCATCATATGTAGCTTTGATAATTGCTATTAATTTATCCGGAATGCCTCTCCTGCGCAAGGCACGCCAAATAAATTCCCGATTGACACTATCAAACGCCTTTTCAAAATCGATGAACAACAGGTGAAGTGTTGATCGATATTCAACACATTGCTCGATGATGATCCGCAGGGTGTTGATGTGGTCGACACAGGAGGATCCAGAGCGGAAACCTGCTTGTTCGGCGTCAAGTGTGTCTTCAAGGTGTTCTTTGATTCGCTCCAGGATGATTCTAGCTATTATCTTGGCCACAGCAGGCAGACACCTCTCCAGTTTTCGCATTGCATTAGGTTGCCTTTTTTAGGGAGCTTGACAATCATTCCCTTTTTCCACTCATCTGGAAAACTCTCGGCTTCCCATGTTCTCCCGACAAGTGGGAACAGTAGCTCTGCCGATGCTGTTGGTGCAGCGGTATGCCGTCAAGTCCTACCACCTTATTAGTTTTCAGTGCTTTGATTGCGGTAATAATCTCCTCTTTACTGGGGGTTGTGGTGCGAATTCGGGAACTTCTTTCTACGGACACTTCAGTCTGACTTGGGTGCATATTGCTGGCGAATACTCGGTTTAGAACCGAAGCAAAATGCTCTTTCCATCTCTTCAGTTGATCCTCATCCGATATTAGCAACGAACCGTCTAAGCCTTTCACTGGGTGTTGAGTAGAGCTTCGGCCACCTATAAGCTCTTTAGTGATTCTATAAACGGTTCTGCTGTCGCACCTCGCTGCTGCTTCTTCTGCTTCCGTAGCCAGCGCATTGATGTAATTGCGCTTGTCACGTCTCACGCTACGCTGTACTTCTCTCATCTTCATGCGGTATAGGGACTCAAGCTCGATCCTCCCTGCTGCTGGAGTTGCTGCAATTTGAGCTCTTAGCTGTTTTCGTTCGTTGGTATCCTCTCCAGGTATCCTCGGAAAGCCACGCCCTATTGTTTCCCTGTGATCGACCGACAATCCTTTCAGCACCTGATGTGAAAACAGTTTTCACAGCGCACCAATGGTCTTGGATGGTGGCGGGCAGGGAGCTGCTGATTGTTTCCACTCCACGTGAGAGATGGTCCCTTAATTCTTGGCGCACTGTGGGAACTCTCAGTCGGTCTATGAAGTAGTTATTAGTAAGTCTATTTTGTTCGCGTGCGAAAGAAAGGGGATTATACCGCGGAACCAATTTGGGTTCAAGAGAAACCATTCGGCGGTGCACACTGTTACAAAATTGGTTTCTGACGTTAATTGGAATCTTAACGCCAAAAGATGTACAGCTGCTTGCCTAGTGGATATCGAAAAAGCCTTTGACACGGTTTGGATCGACGGGCTTCTATATAAACTTATACGATATGAATTCCCACATCATCTTATAAAGATAATTGCATCTATGGTGCACGAGAAGAAATTTGTTGTAACAGATAGACAATACACGACGACTAAAGTTTTTAATGTCACTAATGGTCTGCCACAGGGCACGGTTACAGCACCGCTCCTCTTCAACATCTACATTTCGGAAATGCTGAGGGACATGGATAATTCAATAGCGTTCGCTGACGATGTTATATTGTGTGCAAGCGGCTCGAAAATCCAAGACATACAGACAGAGCTTCAGAACAGCTTTGATAAACTGCAAGCTTTCTGCTCAGAGTGGAAGCTTAAAATAAACGAGGCAAAATGCGAAACTATACTGTTCCGCACCCCAGTTAGACCCGGTAATTCAGATTTGAGACGGAACTAGAAAAACCTACAAATAACATGTTCTAATGGCCTTCACATCAAGTCAAAGACTGTTGTGAAATATTTAGGTGTTCATTTGGACAAGTTTTTGTACTACAATGAGCACATAAATATACAGTTGCAAAAGGCAAGAGCGGCATTTATGTCTCTCAAACGCCTTTTCTACTCCAACTATCTGAGATCCGATGTAGAGGTCATATGTTACCAAGCTTTCGTTCGTCCAATTCTGACTTATGCGAGTCCAGTATGGTGGAACTTAAGCCCGTCTTATATGGAAAAACTTAGACTATTTGAAGGAAAATGTCTACGAGCCTGCATGCGTATGTATAGAAGCGCACATTCTGACTTTCGGCATTACGTTTCTAATAAGAGACTATTGGATGCCTCCGGCGTGTCCAGAATCGACAATGTCATTCTGGATCTTGTGAGGAACCATTTCGCGCGGTCAGCGAGCGTTATGGAGAACGAACTTGTGTCGGGCTTATTTTATCCTAACCCTGGGTATTTTCGAAGTACTATGGTAAGTGGACACATCCCCCCAGAAGCATTCTTGTATCTGAATGCACATGGTTACTTGTCAGATTCGCTGAACGTTCCGATTATTTACCATCATGCTAGAAGGGCGACAGATAAACGTATTCTCTACGAGCCGTTGGACTCAGGAGAAAGAAACGCTGACTTGAGATACTGCGTAAGCATGTCTGAGCGGGATTCAGAAAACGTAGACAGGTTGAATAGAGAGAGATATTGGTGGCTCGACTGGGTTGAGGCTAGCACCTAAGTTAAGCAGGGCCGGACCCTGATATGTGATTTCTGAAACGCCGCTGAGTAACCGATTGGATGGTTTAACTATCATTTGATTGGTCTTTTCGGTGGCGGGACACAGATCACATATCAGGGTTCGGCCCTGGAATTAGGTTAAGGTAGTTTTTGGTTTTTTTTTTTTTTTTTATTAAAAAATAAAATGATGCGTTCGAAAAGGTTTTCCCACGTTTTTCCTTTAAATGAAATAAAAAAAATAATAATAATAATAATAATTAATTTGAAATTAACAAAAATACCGATTTAAATAAAACATTAGAACTAAGTTTTCTTAAAACCATAACATAAGTATTGAGCACCCTTAAGGCATAATAATAGTATAGTTTTAAGTTTATTGGAACAATATATTGTGTTAGTGTATAAGTGGATAAATAAACAATAAAAAAAAAGAAGGTTGTTACAATGACTTTCTTTGACTTATTGATCTTCAAAGTGAACCTATTTACTTGGAGTAAATAATGTCGGTATGGAGAATCATACATGACTTCCATGTTGCAATACACAAATATTTCTTTTAAATAAAGTTTCATATGAAAAATGCTAGTAGAATTTACCAGAAAGCCACTTTTTACATAAGTAACGTGTATGTATGTAGGTACCAACTATATACATGAAGGAACAGTGCTACAAAATACCTAATCCAATTTTTTTTTTTGAATTACACACGCCAGTTGTTCGGCGTTACCCACCCCAGTAAAAAAAAACCGTGAGTTAGGCTCGGCTGGAACACAGTCCATGTTCTGTACCCTTACGAAAGTGTAAGGGAGGTGAAAAATCTAGAAAGAAACTTGGTAGTTTACGGTTACCAAGTAGTGTGGGACTCTAACGCCACTAATTAGAAAAAAATAAAACACCTCCTTAATCAGGACCGATCTATATAAGATCGACAAATGATTTTTCTTTCTTATATTTAAAATCACATTGAGGAAAGTTCAAAATTATAAGTACTTTCCATAGCTTTTAGACCATTAGGTCGTGAGGCTTGGTTCTTCTCAATCTCCGGATATTGTCTCGTACATTTAAGACGGTTTCTACTGATTGGTTTGATTTTGCAGTCGCTGATTGTGGGACACAGCATGCTTTCTAACCACTTCCGTCACCATGTCTACTTGTAGGTCGCGGTGCAAATCGCTATTTCTTATATACCAAGGGGCATTTATTATTCCATGAAGGACTTTGTTTTGGAATGTCTGTATAGTTTGAATATATTTGTTTTCTTTGTGCAGCCCCATAATGGGATGCCATACGTCCGGATAGGCTTCAATACTTGCTTATATAGCAAGATTTTGTTTTGGATAGACATACCTGAGTTTCTTCCTAGTAACCAGTACATTTTTCTATATTTAAAGTTAAGTTCTTCTGTTTTCTTTTTAATGTGCTCTTTCCATTTTAGCTTTACGTCCAAAGTCATTCCAAGATACTTTGCTGTATTGGCATAGGGTACAATTTTATTGTTAATGAATATCGGAAGATTATTTATATTTTTATTTGTGAAGTTTATGTGAGTTGACTTTGTCTGATTGAGTTTGATACGCCATTGTTGCTTCTAATCACTTACACTATTGACTGCGTTCTGCAGTTTCTCTGTCGCCTTCACAGTGCATTTATCACGTGCTAATATTGCAGTGTCATCTGCAAAAGTAGCCATCATGGCATTATTGTCCACAGGAATATCCCTGGTATACAACAGATATAGAGTTGGTCCTAAGACACTTCCCTGTGGAACACCTGCTTAAATTTTCTTTAGTTCCGAATATTCTTGTTCGTATCGGACTCTGAAGAGTCGATCTTAAATATAGGATTTCAGTATTTCATAATACTGTCTAGGTAAATCCCTACGTAGTTTATACTCAAGGCCCTCATGCCAAACCTTGTCAAAGGCTCATCCAATAACACGAAATTTGTCATGCTTTAGATCATCTTTCTGTTCTATAACCTACAAAACGATTATTTCATATCTGTTCATTCTAGCAGAAGAGTAACTTAAGTGTTTTCTGAACCCTCTAATAGGAGTAATACCAATTCAGCTTAATATTTAGTTTGCAAAAATACATTTGTGCGGAAGTTATCGTGCACCAGAAAAATGATTTTGCGCAAAAAATCAGGTAGGTATTCTCCGAAAAGACCATTCAAATCGGATGTGCACAAGTTCTCATGAATGCAAACAGAACTGTATTCCAAAATTTCCCATTCGATTTGACACCATATTCAATGCGCCTACAGTCCTACTTGAGGTTTCAATTCTTCAAAAATAACCATTCAAATCTCTTAAATAATTTATCAAAGTCAACTGTATTTTCAAAAAACGTTAGCTCGATTGGCACTGAAATCGAGAGATGTATAGCTCCACTTCTTAGGCACCAAGAGGCACCAAGAAGCAGTAGGGTGGTCATATGGCTGAAAATGCTACTTGATCGTGATGATGACATCAGAAGGAGGAAAAAATACTGTGAATCATAAGCAAAACTGTGACAATAACAGCAAAATAAAATGCTCCCCTGTTATCTGGACCTACCCTTAAAGTTTACAGAAACTTAATACTTTCAAACCATTACACCAATCTATTTTTCGTTCTCTCTCGTATATCTACAAACTTCCGTGCTATGAAATACTATAAGGGTTTTCATATCCTATTTAGCGTGCGCAAATTATAAAAACAAAAAGAATCATTCAAACCAGTGCAGTTTTGCAGTAGTTATATTGAACGAAAGAACAAGCCGAAATCACACAAAATTAGTCGTAGTTTAAATACCGTTAATCGAATTGTCTCCAAGATCAACAGACCTTGAGTCATACTTAGGTAAACATTTTGCAAAAAAGATTCATTCAAATCTGTGCATTTTGGCAGAAGTTAACGTGAACATAACAGAAGAATGGCAATGCCACAGACAGACACACCTACGGACAAACACAAACGCCATGCGGAAAACCGCGGATCTGACCTTATCTCGGATACGATTTTTTTAAACGATCACCATACTTCTATTTCCTTAGAAAATGCGAGGGAAAAGAAAGTCAAAAACGTACAGAAAAGTTACAATCCGTCTGGAACGGATGGTTTGATACTCAAACTCTCATCTTCTATCCCATCTCTAAGAAAGTAGGAATGGCGTTCTGAAATTTTCAATTCAAATTTAATGCTATGCATATCTTTCTATTCAGAGTATAATTCTGTGATTTTTGAGAGATTTTATAAGAAAAACTGGTTTTATGGATCTTTCTTATAAGAAAATGGGCGTGGCTGCTGTTTGTTACCAAAGTTCATAGAGTCTGATCAGATCTTGAAAATAAAGCTTACTCGTATCCATAACTGTAAGTAGCTTAAAAAAAAACAATATCAGTTTTTTTTCTTTTATAGAAAACGCCCCCTAAAAGTAATCGTGGCGTTATACATCGTATGGACAAATTGTAGAGAATGTGAACGTCTATATATTTTGTTAGGGCGATTTTTTACAGTTTCTACAGGGTTTTTCAATAAGGACATGACAATTTTGTATTTAAATAAAACACAGAATAATTGAGGTATCCGGCTGAAATTTGTTTCAGATGTATTACACATGTTAAGTTTAAGTGTGGAATTCGATCTCGTTTATATGACCAGGGATCGATTCTTTGGAGCCAATTTTCCACCACTCTTCCACACATATCGGCCGGAAAGTTGGTAATTTCGCGTTCGATATTGTTCCTGAGCTCCTCTAACTTGTTGGCATAAACCATAAAAAAGAAATCCATCGGCGTTAAATCGTATGAGCGAGCTGACCATTCGACCGGACCATTTCTCGAGATTACACGATTACCGAACTTCCCGTTCAATAGATCAATTGTTTGACAAGCTGTGTGGGATGTGGCACCATATTGTTGGAACCACATATCACAGATATTAAGTCCATCCAATTCTGGCCAAAAATAGTCTTCCAACGTGGCACGTTAGGGAACTCCATTGACCGTAATATGACGATCATATTCATCAACGAAAAAATACAGTCCAATCACACCTCCGGAATGGAATCCACACCACACGGTTACTTTTTGTGGATGCAATTGAGTCTCTTGAAGCACATGTGGGTTTGCTGCTGTCCAATAATGTATACTTCGCTTATTGACAAAGCCATTAAGCCAAAAATGTGCTTCATCGCTGAAAATGATTTTTCGATGAAATTCAGGATTTTCTTCAAACTTTTGCAGAGCTCAATCGGAGAGGTTTCAGCGCTTCAAATGATCAAGAGGCTTTAGTTCTTGTGTTAATTTGATCCTGTAAGGGTGTAGACCAAGATCTTTATGCAAAATTCGCCACAATGTGGGCTGAGAGATTCCCAATTCCTGTGAACGGCGTGGAATCGACTGATTTGGCTCATTTTGAACTGAAGCACTTACGGCTGCGATATTTTCGGTACTTCGACCGGTGCGTTGTTTCACTGTCACAGGAACATTCAATAGTGAATTTGCTGATTCGAATTTATCCACTATACCATGCACAGCCTGTCTTGTAGGACGATTATTACGACCGAAAATTGGACCACCGACTCAGAATTTCGGTAGTAATTTTTAATAATTTCCAAACGTTGTTTGTTCGTGAACTTCAGCATGATAAAAATGTAAACCTTGACTTACGTTTTGACATTGACAGACCATAAAAATATCATAGTTTAAGGATGCGTTTGTATTAGAATACAAAATTGTTATGTCCCTATTGAAAAACCCTGTAGAAATATTGAAGAAAGGGAATTTAAGATTTTTTTTAAAACACCCACTTTAAAGTGGGTGTATATAACTATTGTTATGATCATGTGAAATGGTATGAAGAACCTTCCATTTTACAAAATCATTTTTTAAAACAAGATTTGATCTCACTGGTTGGTCACTGGTTAGGCAGGTACTCGTAGCTTTCCAGCAAAAGCATTTGCAGATACCGCCGTTCGCCTTTTCGTTTTTTATAGTAGGCGCACAGGGTTTGTCCCATCCAGAATTTGGATTGTGGCATTGTTCTTTTCGTCTACGCCGGTATCTGCTCCTAAGTTTCTGCGGATATCACTGCATTACTTACACTGTACATAGGTACCAAATAAGTGCAGAGCAAAGCAAGACAAATAAACTCATATTTGGAAAATTGAACAAGTTCGAGACAAAGGAATCTCGTGTAAAAATAAAAGGATACTTTGCTTATCACGCATACCATCTATCCGAAAAGGCTAGAGACGGATCTTCCCTTTTCATTATAGACTGTATTGAGCACTCTATGAATACAATTACTGAGCTCTATACAATACAGAAATATAGACAGTCATAGTACAACATCGCGTCCATTTATTGTTCTCCGCGACGCACGCTAGAGAAGAATGACTTTATAAGTCCCTTTAACTCACTTGGGCCGAATTTTATTATTGGTGGTGATTTCAATGCGAAACACATCTTTTGGGGTTCAAGGTGCAGCTCCCCGAAAGGCAGATTACTTTACGAAACGGGCATGTAATTTGGGGTTGACTTCTTTTCAACGGGAAAACCGATATATTGACCCTCCGATACAGCAAAAACGCCTGACCTCTGTATCGCAATAGGGGTGACTAAAAACTTTATGAACGATTAGGAAAGTCTTGATCTCTCCTCAGATCGCACATCAGTTATATTGACAATAAGTGAAAGTCTAATGAAAAAACAAGGAACACCTAGATTAACTAAGCAACAAAACTAACTTGGGAAGTCTTTAGAAAATATTGTTCTGAATGTGTCGCTTAAAACACAGTATGGAATAGAAGAAGAAGTCGGCAGATTTATTGTAATCCTGCAGAGCGCCACATGGAGCAAAACTCCTTATCGGAGGAAAGAAGTAGAAAATGATGAAGCTAGATATCCGCCGAAAATAAAAGAACTGATACGCGAAAGAGGAGATCAAGCTAAAGATGGCAACAATCCCGTGCTCCCCAACATAAAACTCATTCGAACCACCTATGTATGTAATAAACTCAAAAAAGTGATCCGAGAGTTCAAAAATCATGCGATTTCTACATATGTGGATGGCTTGACTCCCGGTAAAAAATTTACTAAATTACTCACTCTGGAAAGCCATGGAAGGTATTTAAAAACCTCAAATGCAAATGCAATCTCTACCAATAAGAAAAAGCAATGTGAATGGGCAAAAGGAGACAATTATTTGCCGAGCACCTAGAGCAGAACAAAAAGCAATTAAAGATTAAGGCAATGTTTCTTTAACCAGCGCTTTATTACAACTATTCTGTCGTTCGATCGTAGACTCTTTATATACATAATTTAGAAATAAATAA
The DNA here is from genome assembly GCA_963082735.1 of Pocota personata. Taxonomy (NCBI): domain Eukaryota; kingdom Metazoa; phylum Arthropoda; class Insecta; order Diptera; family Syrphidae; genus Pocota; species Pocota personata. The sequence goes on along the minus strand of OY720431.1, from coordinate 65,718,392 downwards.
TTAATTTGATTGTTCGCATAGTATGTCCCTTAAAAAATCGTTTGAGATATTTGACCCACGGGCAGTGATAGATGATCTTGGTGGTATGATTAGGATACCTGACAGCTTCGAACTTCGCTAGGCAACAAAAAAACAAGGCCTCTGGATATGGTTTAATAACCGGACAGATCGTCAAGCAATTGTCAAATAAAAATGTATGAAGAAAGCTTCGCTAAGACTATTATATCTTCCAAGACAATTGAAAGTAGCCGAAGTTATAATGCTTCTAAAACCCGGGAAATCTCCAAAGGAAAAAATATTGTACAGACCGATATCGCTCCTGCCGATAATATCAAAGGTATTTTAAGAACACGTATTGAAGAATCTACAAGTGGTCAGAATCAAGCATTCCACAACTGGCCAGGTTTATAGAACAACCAATGAAGAAGGCAAAGAGATATGTTCCAATGCTTTTCTTGACGTCGTTTAAGCCTTCGACAGGTTTTTCCGGAACAATTGTATTAATATAAGATTCTAGAATCCTACCTTGCAAACAGACTCCCGTTTTAAAACACGGAACCGAATACTCAGAAGTTAAGGAAATCGCTGCCGGAGTTTCGCAAGGAAGTGTTCTTGGTCCGATCTTGTTCTAATACTACACTCGGTATATACCTCCAGGAGAAGGCACCGTTAAAGCTACGTTCGCGGATGATACGGTTATACTGGCTACGCAAAGTTAAATCGAGTCAGTAACTGAAAAGCTTCAACAAGGTTTGGTTAAAATTTGCAAATGGACACAGATTTGGCACATTATTCTTAACGAGGCAAAATCAACGCATGTTGACTTTACTTAGAAAAAAATAAACAGCCTACTTATTTTCATTAACTTGGTACAAATACCATATGCAAACGAGGTAAAATATCTCGGAATGACCTTAAAGGAATCCGCACGTCAAAAAGAAACGCGTCGAGCTCGAAAATAGATTCAAACACATGTATTGGCTACTTGGAAGACATTCGAAGTTAAGTATCTATAACAAACTGCTTTTATATAAGCAATTGTTCAAACGTATATGGACGCATGGTAAACAACTTTGGGGTTGTACTAAACTAAGCAATGGAAATATTCTATAAACTTTCAAAAAAAAAGTGCTAAGAGCAATCGTGAATGCTCCATGGTATATTAGAAACAATTATATCCACAGGGATTGAGGAATAGCTACCGTTGAACCCTAAATAATAAACTTTGCTCGTAAATTTCGAATTCGCCTTCATGGTCATTTCAATAGCACCATACTCCTAATTCTGGACGTGACAAACCTTTTGCTCCGACTACAAACAACGAAACCATTTGATTTAGCGCAATAAAGAGCATCGGCTTTTTCTAGAAGTTACATACCTGCCTAACGCAAATATTTGTCGAAGCCTTAACTACTTAATAAGGTAAGTTATTAGTCAACAAGAATGGAGGTGTTTTTAGTGAGAAAGCATCTCACATGCACCACCGATCCTTATACCAGCGTAAACCTACCTTGCGAACTAACTTTTCAGTTTTAAACACAGAACCGAATACTCAGAATTTAAGGAAATCGATGCCGGAGTTCTGCAAGGAAGTGCTCTTGGTCCGGTCTTGTTCTTACTCTACATTCGAGGCATAAATTAAGAGAAAGTGTCTATGAAGATTTGAACCTACCATTGAGTTCCAGTCAGCTTTTTAATTTGCATTAACGGTCATTCAAATCGTTGCGTTTTTGCGAAATCAAAAGTTATCGTGAACGTAAGAGGCGAAAGACAATACCACAGAAAGACACACAGACGGACAGGCAAACGCACAGCCACCATGTAAAAAACGACTTTTTGGATATTTTAAATCACCGTTAGAATCAGGGCTTCTCCAGGATACGATTGTTTGACACGATCAAGTCCATTTCCTTAGAAGTAAAAATTAGTAGAGGTGCATGATGAAATTGAGGGTTTCATTGATATTATTTGTTAATATATAAAATAAGTGGATACTATAGATTTTTTTTACAGGGACTGGAGATAGCGCACGTAATTAACCCTTTTACCTTTATTCAACCGTCAACGGTTGTATCTAGAAAACTGAAGTAATCTCTTTAAACAATCATCAGCCGTCTTAATATTTTTCTTATTAATAAAACTAGCATTACTTTAAGTAATTAATTACTAGTGTAAGGCTTTATATAGTAAGCAAAATGAGTGACACTTTTTAACGAAAACGTGGAGTGGGTGGAGTTATATGTGGGTGGCCTGTAGCATCTGCAAAACTGACTAGCACAGTCGCATAAAATTGTAAACTTTATTTTATCATTGCGAAATAATAGGCCAGGAACATACTTCTCAAGGGACTTTATATAACAACTGAAGACAAGTTTAAATTATTGAAATATTTTTTTTCGTCCATCGTATTATACATAGAGTACTTGGCTTGGCTTAGTAGTTGCATACTGAATCTGAAGATCTCGCTGTCCGGTTTGGAATCCGACTTGCGCCACTCTAATGTTTACTCAGCATTTTCTCAAAATGAGTATCATTCCAATAAGCAAGACCTATCAGTGAGAGCTTTGCTAATGACAGAACACTCACAAAAGGTTAGTGTTATACTGACAATGAACGGGCGTAATTATAATTTGCAGAACTATCCTAGATTAGTTGGTTAATCAGAGTCCAATAATAGTAGACTGGAGTAGCATGTATGATATTGATGTTAATCTACTCGAAACGGAACTGATGCTCTTCTCTATTTCCCACGAAAAGCAAAATATCTAATCACTCCGATTATCTATCGTCTTAACCCGGGGGAATAAAGCATAGAACAAAGGTCCGCCTGAGTACATTACTTAGCTGCAGCATATCTAGAAAGATATGACCCACTTATAACATGCTCCTTAACAAGGCTCGTACTCATATCGCCCTTATTGTTTCGATTGGTATGGGTCACTGGCTAGTCTGGAATAATTCAACTAGGTGTTTTTCATTCAACTAAGTCCTTTTCATCCAATTGACTCAGGAATTGAAGCCAGCAGACCATGAATCGCGTCGTGACTTCGTAGATTGGAGGTTAGAGAACTACCAAGTTGATGGCGATTTTTCGAACAAAATCATCTTCAGCCATGAGGCACTCTTTCAAATTAATGGCTACTTAGACAAATAAAATTGTAACATTTGCAGTCATGAAAATCACGAACAACCAATGAGTCCACAAAAAGCCATTGTTTCGTGCGGCGTGTTGGACAGTACTTCTTTGAAAATTCTAGTGGTGCTGCTGTAACAGTCAATGGTGAACGTTATCGGGGTATGATAACAAAATATTTTTAGCACAAATTCGACGAGATTGATGTGGAAGACATGTGGCTTCAACAAGAAGATGCCACCTGCCACTCAACTCGAGAAACAATGCCGTTGTTGCACACACATTTTATCGGCGGCATTATTTCTCATTTAGGTGACCAAAATTGGCCACCAAGATCGTGCGATATCACACCGTTGGATTTTTTTCTTTGGGGTTATGTGAAGCAGAACGAGTATGCCAATTTCCCTAAACTATTCCCGATCTAAAAGACGAGATTCGACTCGTTATTTATAAACTAGCACAAGACTTACGAGTATGCCGAAAAGTAATGGAAAATTTCATCAAAAGGGCGGAAGTCTGCAAGACTAGGTTTGGCAATTTCTCCTCTTTCTTTCTGGTATGCTGTTATCGATAGTGCAGGTATCATTACAATCCCCAGTTATTTGTATTTGGTTGCCACTTCAATATCTTCACCACCAAGTTGTCATTTTTCTGCGCTATCCCTCTTTGCAGATGTTTGGACTTATCCAAGTTAATCCTAAAGTTCCAAAGTTCGCAGTACATTTCCAACATGTTTATCATTTTCTGAAGTATTTGCATATTGTCCGACAGTATAATGATATCATCTGCATATATTAAGACTCTTATTAGAATTTCATCGATGTGCAGTCGTGAAGATCTTTTAGTATAAGGGTGAATAGCAATGGACTGAGTAGACATACTTGTTTTACTCTCGGACATTTCTTCCCCGTCCCACACTGCCGCCTTAGTCCTAGTGTTGCGTAGTAAATTAAGGTATTTTGTCGATATACCCATGCTACTGAGCTTGTAGAACAGAAACTTCCTGTCAATACAATCGAATGCTGCTTTAAAATCCGCACTCTCCATTTTTCCGTGCTCCTGATTTTTATTATATTCATCAAGTTGTAGATGTTGTCTGTGGTCGAATATCCTTTTCGAAATCCAGCTTGAAATTTATTGGGAACCTTAAGTTTTCTTTCCCATCTACTTAGTCGGTTTTGTTTCATTCTCGCTAATATTTTTTACCGCACAGTCCATAAAGGATATTCCACGATAATTCTGCACATACTAGTAATTCGAATCCTTTTTCTTGGGAATGGGAAATATAATAATCTGGAGAGAGCTGTTCTCGATTGTGCCCTTCGCTAGCATGTTGGAATATGAGGAGGAGGAGAGTGGCCGTGGTGTAGTGGTAACATCATCGCTTGTCTCGCTATTGGTTCACGGTTCGAATCCTGATGTCGAGAATCATGTATTTATTTGGCATGAAATAAATAAAAAAGTATATCAATTGCGAAGGCTAAGTCAACTCTACTGCGAAGGCATAACATTGGCAGTAGAGTGGTCATATGGCTGAAAATGCAACTTGATTGTGATGATGACATCAGGAGGACGGAAAAAATACTGTGAGTCATGTGCAATGACAAAAGCAAAACAAACAAGCTCCCTAGTTATCTGGACGTTACCCTTGGAGTTTACAGAAACTTAATACCATCTAAGCTTCAAACCACTACATTTAATCTTTCTTTCTCTCTCTCTCTCTCTCTCCTTCACAAACGCCCCTGTCCTGTAATAGTATAAGAGTATTCATATCCTCTTTGGCGCGCAGATTATAAAAAAAAAAAAAAATTATTTTGCTAATAGTTTAGGGAAGACTGCATTTAGATCTGAATCGCATTTACATGGCTTTGCGTATTTGACGAGTGGTGATAGCAAAGGTGTAATCCTTGAATTTTTCGGCTGTTAAGTTCGTACCGAATCAGCATATATACATAATACACCTTTCCAATAGTATATTCTTCAATTTCTATCATTGACGATTTTTTTTGACGATTGCAACAGAATGACCATTTTGACATGATGACTATTTTTCACATTTTTATCTGGCAGCACTGTAAACAAGTTTCCGAGAGAAGCACTGCAGGATGAAATCCAAGGAAAAGTTGTGAAAGGGACCCGTACGGACTACAGTATTTTTTTTTTTTATTTCCATGCCCCGAAAAACTTTGCTTCCACTGATTTTGCTATAAAACATAACATAAGAATATGGCTGCACCTGTGAGTGTTCATAATGATCGCAGCTCTTTATATAGTGTTTCTATTCTTGAATATGGCATTTCTAATATTGCCAAGTATTAAGCATCAAATAGCTGAGGCACAGACAAAAATTCTGGTGTTGCCAATTTTTTATAGCAAAATCTATTTAGGAATAACAATAATGACTACGAGTATGTTTCATAGCAAGTACTTCTAAATGTTTGTTTTTTTTAGAGGTTTGTTCTTCGAATATGGCAATACTTTTTCCAGCGATTGCCAATTTGACAGCTGATAGCTGATTTGGAACGCTTGGAAATTGTGCAAATTTACCGTGAGCTACGTCCATTTTACTGTCGACATAATCGTCCATCCGAGAAAGTTATTCGAATAACCATGAATAGTTTTCGCACCATGCATACTCTAATTGATAAGACGGATCTACAGTGCTCACCGAAGAAGCTGTTGCTACTGTGAAACGTAGTATTGAGGAAAATTGCCGCATTTGGAGTGAAGATAATCCAAAAGCCATTATTGAGATGACGTTACATCCACAAAAGGTCACTATTTGGTATGGTTTATGGGCTGGTGGAATCATTGGTCCATATTTCTTCAAAAGTGATGAAGGCCAGAACGTTACAGTCAATGGAGAGCGCATTAATATGGAAGAGCTGTCGTTTTAACAAGACGGCGCAACATACTATACAACGAGTGCCACAATCAATTTATTGAAGGAAACATTCGATGAGCCCATAATTTCGCGTAATGGACCTGTGAATTGGCCTCCAAGATCGTGTGATTTAACACCTTTGGATAATTCTCTGTGGGGATATCTGTGAAGTTGCCTGGAAAGCCAACATATCCCCTTCGGCGCGCGAAGATTATAAAAGAGAAATAAAAAAAGCTGCTCGAAATTGGACTTCCAGATATCGCCTTATTAAATAAAATACATTTTTTTTAAATATAACGAATAAACTTTAATCAATGATATATTTTCCATTTTGTTCGATGACCTTTTGCCATCTTTCTGGCAACTTCATAATTCCACGTTCGTAAAACTTCTGATCTTTATCGGCAACAAACTGAATCAAGTGCGATTTCACATCACATCATTGAAAGTTTTACCATCCAAAGAGTTTTGTAAAGATCGAAATAAATGGTAACCTGATGGAGGAAGATCAGGGCTATATGGTGGATGTAACATCAATTCCCAACCAAGCTCCAATAATTTTTGGCGAGTGACCAAAGATGTATGTGGCCTAGCATTGTCCTGTTGAAAAATGACACCTTTTCGATGGCTCTGGCCGTTTTTCGTTGATCGCTGTATTTAATCTGTTCAGTTGCTGACAGTACACTTCCGAATTTATCGTTTGATTCCTTGGAAGCAGCTCAAAATGCACCACACCTTTCCAATCCCCACCAAATTGAGCGCAAAATCTTCTTTTGGTGGCTATCAGCTTTCGAGGTGGATTATTCTGGCTCATCAACCCTGGACCAAGATCGTTTTCGATTGACGTTACTGTAAACAACCCATTTTTCATCGCCAGTGATGATTTGTTTCAAAAAATGGTCGGATTCATTGCGTCCAAGATGCTTCGTTAAATGAATTTCTTTCAAATTATGTGGAACCCAAATATCAAGCTTTTTAACGAGTTTCATACGTTTTAAATGTTTCTCAATCGCTGTATGCGGCACATTCAACTTCTTTGCTATCTCTCGTACAGTTCATGACGATCCGACTCGATTATGGCTTTAATTTGATCATCATCAAGCTCATCTGGTCGACCTGATCGTTGTTCATCTTTCAGTGAAAAATCTCCGGAACGAAATTTGTCAAACCAATTCCGGCACTGTCTTTCTTTTAAGGCTTCTTCACCATACACGTCACGTAACTTTTTAGCAGCTTGCGCTGAGTTCTTTCCTTAACGGAAATAAAAAAGTAAAATATGAGGAAAATGCTCGTTTTTGCACTCCATATTAAAACTGACTCCAAACTAATACCTTTTCATAAAAATACGCGCAATTTACTTCTAAAGCAAAGTAAGACTGACAGCTAACAAATGTCAAAAGGAAAAAAATATATCATTGACAGAAGCCATTAAAAAATATGACCAAAGACATCTATGTGTGAAATCGGCAATTACTTAGTTGCCAACCTGACACATTTCATTTTAAAGTACAACTACCTTTATTTTCATTTCACATGAATGGCAGTAATGACTATTTTTATAAAGCACAAGTATCGTTTTCGTGAAAATTTTCGATCTCTTGATTTGTATCAATCTTGGCGTTATTATTACAAAGAAACTTAAAAAAGTGGGTCTCACAATTCTGTTCGTCTATCTGGCTTAGCTGTCTGCCTGTTGGTACGTCAGAATGCAGCCAGAAATAAACTTCACTTAATACCAATTTTGAGAAAATGCAATATTTCCGAAAATGGCTTCAACAATTTCGACAAAATATTATGTCTGTCTCAGTTTAACGCTAAATATTCGGAGTGTCGCTGAAACGATTTGGGTCTAAACTGATATTTTTTTTACAGTGGTAGGTGAAAGTCTTTCATGAGACACCATGAGGACCGGCAGCGCGTGCTCACAGTAGGGTGAGATTTTTACTCACTAAAAACTAAGAGTGTTTTCAACCGCCTTTTATAACTTCCATGCTTCTGTGCCGTATAGTAGGACTGGGATGATGAGAGTCTTATATAAAGTCACCTTAGTTGTCTGTGAAAGGGCTTTGCTACTCAATTGCCTTCTTAGCCCAAAGAAACAGAGGTTGGCAAGAGTGATTTTTCGCTTGATCTCTGCTCTGGTGTTATTGTTTGAATTTACAGCGGAGCCTAAGTAGACAAAGTCCTTAGCTACCTCAAAATTATATCTGTCCATCGTTGCGGTCTATCCAAGTCGCCGATGTTACCTTAGATTATTGATGATAGCTTATATTTTGTTTATGTTAAAGAAATCATATGACAGTGCGTCACCTTGTCGTAGTCCTTTTCTGACATCAAAGGCATCGGTGATCTTGTTACCAACTTTGATATGGCAGCATATATCCTCCATCATCATCCTACACAGACGAACGTATCTACATACGCTATCATAGGCGTGTAGTGGTAACATCAACGCTTGTCACGCTCTTGGTTCACGGTTCAAATCCTGATCTCAACGATCATCTATTTATTTCGTCTGAAATAAATAAAAAAGTGGATCAATTGCGAAAGCTTAGTCAACTCTACTGCGAAGGTATAACACTGGCAGTAGGGTGGTCATATGGCTTAAAATGCAACTTGATCGTGATGATGACATCAGGTGGAGGGCAAAAAAAAAATACTGTGAATCATGAGCAACGATAAAAGCAAAACAAACAAGCTCCCCAGTTATCTGGACGCTACCCTTGAAGTTTACTGAAACTTAATACCACCTAAGTTTGAAACCCATTACACCAATCTTTCTTTCTCTCTCTCTCAATTTCTACAAACACCCGTGCCCTGAAATAATTTAATGGTATTCATATCCCATTTGGCGCGCGCAAATTGTAAAAAAAAAGAAAAACACCTCCCTTCAACCGTAAGAACAACTAATTAAGACTTATCCAGTAGTTTACATTTCACATTTTCTACGTTTTGCAGGTGACTTTCCAAGTGCCTGAGGTACCGTGAGTTGCTCTATACTGAGCTAAATTGGACAGTTTTGTCCTTTGTAGTCTACGGACTATCATATATTTCTATTGTGCAAAATCCGAAGGACAGCGTTGTTACAATGACCATAGAGTCGACATTGATATTTTTGTGCGACGGAGACTATTCTTACATCTCTGTGCATATTGTCATTCCGAACATTCCGAACGAGTACCACGGTGTGTTCACTATTCTCCTTAGTACTTTAATTTCAAAACTTTTTAGGAGGTTTCTATTACTTTTCTTCTTTCGTTTCTTCTATTACCATTTTTGTATACCATACGTCCACAAGAGATTTACCACTTGCTCGCATAGAAGCAGCTTGTTTGAGTAATGAATCCGAGTACATTTCTCTGTAATTGTTCTCTAGTTCCATCTTTTTTACGCGTGCCTTCCATTTTGATTTTGTGGCGAGTGTCATTCCCAGGTATTTCGCTTCTTTTGCGTACGGGATTTTCATCGAGTTAGGATGGGTACCTCGTTCACTTTTTTGTGTGTAAAATTAACATGAGTAGATTTGGCCTCGTTGAGTACGATGTGCCAAATTTCTGTCCAATCATAAAGCTTATTTACAGGTTTTTGCAATTTTTCGGTAGCTTCCTCGACCATGTTGCCCGTTGCCAATATTAGTGTGTCGTCCACAAATGTCGCTATAATCAAATTATGGCATGTCTCGCGTGAATAACAAGTATGAAATAGGGCCAAGTACCCTCCCTTGCGGCATCCCAGCCGCGATTTCTTTAAAGGCGGAATATTCGTTACCGTGCTTAACACGGAAGAGTCTAACCACAAGAAAGACCTGCCGTATCTTGAGACTTTCAGAAAAACACTCGAGGAAAGCTTTTTGTCTTCCAGGTCTATGCACTTGACCTATTGCAGAATGTTTGCTTCTAAGATCGCACTGGTGGCCCGGAATTAGGTGTTTTTTTTTTTATTAGTAACATTTTTTCAAACGCCTTTGAAATCTGCAAGACTCTTTGTTGTTCAGCGCTTTTCCTGATACTATTCGTATAATAACTTCTGCGATACTTTATTGCTTTGATACGTATCGCAATAAGGTAGAGAAGCATAATTAATAGTTTCACGGGCAAATCTTTAAGAACCTTTCCTGTTCTTAAGTCGCAGTCAGTTTTGTTGGTTTTAAGATAGCCAATTTCTTGTTTAACTTCCGCCAGTGTTGCCCAACTCGATGGGCTTAGCCTGATTGACAACCATTTTATGTGCAACAAGGATGTAGATACATAAACAACACTACTATTCCCTATACATTGCTCTAATTGAATTCAATTTCTTTCGTAATCTACGTCAGCATTAAATATCATCTTTCAGTCACACACAGTACGAGTATGCTGTCCAACTCAATGTGTACACATTACGTATACACAACGATTTAGCAACTAAATTACCGAAAATAAATTTCCAACTCAATTACTTGAAGTACAAAAAACAGCATAGCGTATAATTTCAAAATAACTGTTCATCATTTACATTTTAAGAGTTTCTCTCTTTATGCCCCGTTGATATAGATCCGAAACTATTCACAGCATACTAATGAGCCTAATCAAGCTAATCTGGCGGCGACTTCAATTAGGCGTGGTTTCCGTGATTTTTATTGAAATCAGCTTCCAGTTGTCATAATGAAGCACAAGAAATCGATTAAATGCCCCGCCAGTGAAAGTTGCACGCGTTTTTCACGTACAAAATAAAACCACAAAAAAGAAAATACACTTATGTACGAGTACATACCGATACTCGTATACTCGTATATTTATCCAAAGCAAAGTGGGTTTTGAAAGCTCTCGTATGTTTATGTCCCCCAAGAAATAATTAAATGGGCCTTCTCACTCGCAATGTCTCTGGGGAATTCTCACATGGAAACATTCTACCTACTCATCTGATCTAATGACATTTTTTTTTGCCTTCTTTCGTCAATTTGTCCACTCAGCAGCAATTGCTTCGACCCTCGATATGACCAACAGCAATAAAACCCGTCCCCAGAGGCATTGACGAATGAGGAATGCATCTTGACGAAGCTAAAAATGAAAACAAGAAAGATTCGAATGAATATTAAGGAACCACATCATCATCGCAGTAGCAGTAAACATGATTCGTCCTTCGTCCTTCAGCTATTATTTATGCGTCCGGTCCGCACTACGATGGCGCACTGGTGATGCTGCTGTGCTGAGTACAGTGACCTGTATGCTCTGGGCATGCGAAAGTGCGATGGCATTTTTATGATCGATCGAATTCCCAATTCGACCTTCTCCACCCCTCCTAACTGAGACCTGTTCTCTGTCGACCCATTCGACTCCTTTTCGGCTTTTATGCACTGTTTTATGTGATTCGCTTTTATTATTCAGAGAAACTATTATCATTCCTTTGACCTTTCGGCTCAAGGGATACCATTGCCACTTGCCACTTGCCACTTGCCATTTGGCACTTGGCAATTGTATGAAATATTGAGGTGAGGTGGATTGTCTGAACTCACTTGTTATTGAACTTCGCCCAGGTAAACCACCCGCATTGTGCATTAAAGTCATGTATCTACACGCACCTTGAACAGTTAGCCATCAATTGTTAATGGACGGCTAATGCCTGTAAGCAACAAAAAATTAATCTCTTCTCAAAACAAATAATTTTTTTCTTAGTCTAGGTATCCGAAAGCAAAATGGCGTCTAAAACTCATAGAAATGGATACTTAAGTATTCCATACGGGTATGGAATGCTGTTCGAGGAGGAGACGTTCTCTGAAATACTAATAATGCCCATGGATGGAAGGCAACGTTTGTTTGGAAGCAGCTGTGCGGAGGTGGATTTGGGTGGGTAGGTACGTAAAGGGTACCTGTACACACAGACTGTTGGTATATTATGTGATGAGTTCCCTGGAATTGCCGCTGCGTAAAATTTTAAATTAAAAAAGGAGATAAACAGATATATGTACTCGCATGTACGTTTACATACGTAATAAAAAAAAAAAGGAAATTAAAATTGATTTCACTTTATCCATACTAAGTTTGTCAAGCAGCGCGGCAGTCAGCGTTGAATGGAACAGGTAGGCATTGATGTGGTGATGGAAGTAGGTACTGTAGGTATTCCTGTATCGAATTTGAACTTCTTGCTGATCAAAATTCAACCGTCGATTGTCCTGTGTAATTCAATTTGCATATGTAGGCCTTAGACCCATTTCTCGATGATTTTCGGTATTTGTTTATGGATGCATAACGCAAGTCGTAAAGATCATTCTAAGCCCAGGTTTGGACATATAAATTCAGATAAGATAACTGATATACCCACAGGAACCGCACACGATGTGGCTCAGGTATACTCCAAAAATCGTGAAGCGAACCCAGGATCTAATTGAGTTAAATATTATATTCGTAGGAAAATAAACTTTTGTATATATAAAAGGTTTTTAGGGTATCTTCCATGCATGCGAGCACAGTTCTTGGCATCGATAATGCTCTACGGCTCCCAAAAATGGGCTGATACTATGAAGACGAAGTCGTATAGAAAAAAGATCGAGGCAGCTTACAGAATCAACGCTTTGAGAGTATGTAGCATGGTCCCAATACATCTTCTTGCTAAAGAAGCCCAACTGAAATACCGTGCCAGCAGGACAACGGCATCAACGCCGACGGATCGAAGTGATACGGGGGTACAACTAAGGACAAGTCCCGAAGAATGGCGGGAGAAATGGTATTACTCTGATAAAGGCAGGTGGACGCAGAGATTGATACCCAATATAGACGCTTGATTCAATAGGAATCATGACGAGCTGAATTTTTACCTGACCCAGATGCTTACTGGCTATGGCTGCTTCAGAGCCTACCTCCACAGGTTTGGACACGACGACTATTGCCCAACGTACACGGAAGGAGTCGAAGAATCATGTTCAATTGTCCACGATATTATGAAGAACGGCACCTGCTGGTGAACAAACTGGGTGAGGACCTAACCACAGACAACATCACCAGACAGATGATGAGTAGGGAAGAGGCTTGGGAAGCAGTTAGCAACCCTGTAGTATACATTATGAAGGAGCAGCAAAGACAGGAGCGACAACGAAACGCAGGGCAGCAGGCTGCCAACACGAATTAGAGGAGTACCTTAGGCTGAAATACCTCCTTCGTGATGAAATGCTTGACGGTAGTGCCGCGAGGTTCAAGGGTAAAGGGGAAGTTGTGTTTAGTGCATAGGAATCCAATACTTTTACTGAGTACGGGCCCAGTTTCGTCTTTAAAATTAAAAGGTTCCCACCTTCCGATGTAAAAAAAACACATGTCCTCCTACTACCGTCGTATACAAGTTTTTCGAGGATATCCAATTCGTACGGGTTAATATTGCTCTGCTAGAAGATAGTGTCCTTTGGCAAGGTTCGATAAAAACCACTTCCAATTTTGCTTCTACATCATCGATTCTGGCCCATTCTTGCATACACCTATTTGTGTTTGGGCAGAACACACGCAATAACTTTTAACAAAGTGTGCAGCTTTCATGCAACATTGGTGGTCACTTTACAGGTGCTAAACCTACAAAACTGCACCGATTTCTTATAGTCGCATAGTGTGCTTAAGCCGACTGCTTTTCCATATTCCATGTTCGATTCTATTAACCCACTAAGAAACATTTCACCGATTACCACCAACAAATATAGTAGCGATGGTACTGCCACTCATCTCTTGCGCTCCGATGTACCTTTGATGAACTATTTTCGATCAAGAATGGTAGGTCAAATCGCATCATCACCTTAACGAGGTGCCCGCTGGGTAGCTATCTAATAGTGAACTAGCGATGAGCGTATTCTGAGCACTCTGACCTGGGCAACTACAGATGGATGAACTTCAGCACACATTTACCAAACCGGAAGAGGCATCTGTCATTGGCCTGATTGACTGACATTTTTCGTCTTCCTCAGAAGGAGGACGTGCTGCGGAAGTATTCTCCCGGTAGAATATATGGTGGCGTCAACAGTCAATACTTCGACATATCCGAAGTTCAGGTGAACCCTTAACAATAGTAGCAGCTCTCATATCCCCGTGTTGGGTTACTGGCATCGAAATATCCGGCCAGATGTCCAAGGGTTTTAACTAAGGATCTGGCCCTCGAAATTGGGGGTTGTGCTTAACTGCCTTTCTTCTTCTTCTAGTAACGAAGCAACTACAAACTTCGGATAAGGATCATTTTACTGTTGACGAACCTCACAAACGAGTACAACGAACAACTACTTTCGGAACTACACGTGTAATTTTCGGACCCTTAACAAGCCGTGTAGCCAAACAATTTGGGGAGGCCCCAGACTGCTATAAAGCAGATATCACTGCCGGGTTGGGTCAAAATCGGATGAAAAACTGTGACATCTACTCCAGTATTTTGGATATTTAAACCTTCCAAACAAGGAAGGTAAGTATGCGGATATCCCAAAGACCACAACAATATTTAACATCCGACGTCTACAATCGCACGAGGCTGGCAAAAAATTCGCAGAACTCGTCTCAGAAGCAAAAAATGGCGGTCCAAGGCTACAAAGCCCAAATAAAAACCAGTAGGGATGAAGAAGGAAATCTAGTAGTAGAGTCACAGTCGTTGTAGAAAATTTGGAAAGATCACTTCGGCAGACTTTTAAACGGTGGTGATCACCAAAACTTCGCTATCAGGCAGAATGCTTCAACCTGGATGATGACGATCAACAATTCCATCCACCCGACCAAAGTGAAGAAGCAGCAACCTCCAACAAGGCTACTGGAATCGACGGTCTAACTGCCGAGTTATTTAAAACAGCTGGCAATGATTTAGTACGGAGCATACATCAACTGATCTGTAAGATATGGTTGGATGAAAGTATGCTCGACGAATGGAACTTCAGCATCATTTGCTCGAACCTCAAGAAAGGAGAACCTCTGAACTGCACCATCTACATGGGTAGCAGTCTTTTGAACATTGTGTATAAGATCCTATCTGCCACCTCATGTGAACGCCTTACACTTTTGTCAATCGGATTGTTCCGTAAAGTCCACCATAGATCAGATATTCACATTGCGGCAGATCCCAGGAGTTCCAAATCGGTACTCACCATATTTTGTTCGATTTTTAAGTCGCCTATGATAGCGTCTATAGAGACGAGCTATACAGAGCCATGTCTGCCAAACTCGTCAGTCAGTGAAGGATGGCGATGGAGAATGCGCGCTGCTCGGCAACATAACCGATGCCTTCGATGTCAGAAATGGAACACGACAAGGTGTCACGATGTCATGTGATTTCTTTAACATCATACTTGAAAAGATTATACAAAATTCTCAAACTAACATCAGTGGTACAATCTTTCAAAAGACTGTACAACTACTCACGTACGCCGTCGATATTGACATAATTGGAAGAACGCACCGGGCTGTTAATGGTGCTTTCGTGAGTATTGAAACAGAAGCAGCGGCGAAAATATATTCTGTCATTAATAAAGGACAGTCAATATTGGCGACTTGGACAGAGCGTCTGTCTGTCTAGGCTCGGCTGTAAATTCAAACAATGACATCAGCGCAGCGATCAAAGGAAAAATCACTCTTGCCAACCGCTGTCTCTTTAGGCTAAGCAGGCAACTGAGTAGCAAAGTCCTCTAAGGACAACTAAGGTGAGTTTATATAAGACCTTCATTATCTCAGTCTTGCTATATGGCGCACAACCATGGACGTAAAGTTGTTTTGAAAGCAAAATTCTTCGACTGATTTTTGGTCCAGTTTGTATCGACGGGGAATGAAGGTTGTACAGCGACATCGACCTAGTCAGAAGGGTCCCGATTCATAGCCTGAGACGGCTAGGATAACGAATGGATATCAACGCTCCGGCCCGGAAAGTCTTCGAATCCATCCCAGAATGACGACGCGTTAAAGGAAGAACTCACCTAAGGTGGCGCACATAAGTGAAAATGGACCTCAACCAACTTCGCGTGAGTTACGTACATCTGCACCAAAGAAGTTACATCTGTACCTAGTAACAGCAGCTTCAACGTCAATCATACACATAGCCGAGTATTATTATACAACAGCACTCTTTCTCTCTTATCCACCGATAACGATTATCGATAAAGAGATGCTGTGCATTCACTGATATTACCAAGCCAAGCTCTCTCTCTGTGGCCAACAGTAAGAGGACGCCGAGTGAGAGTTGCTAAGCAGATTATTTATATAATTTCTTTTTGTACATAGTCTCTTATCATAGATTCTGTTAGTTTTAAGCTTCTTTCGATGTAAAAATATAAAATATATATAAAATAAGTTGATTTCAAAGGAAAGTTTTTATTTACGATAAAATCTAACTCGTGCAAAACTGGAAGCTGCTACCACAAGATCGTGGTAGCTGGAGGCGCTTAATGGTTGAGGCCTAGGTTCACCTGGGACTGTAGCGCCATCTAAAGTAAAGTAAAGAAAGTATATATCAAACGATTCATCTTGTAAGAGATGAAATTAAGTACGTGGCTATTCAGGAAATATAAGTTCGTGGACAGTAGATGCTATTTCGTGTATCTTTCTAACATATGTATCAAAACCAAAATAGTTTTCTTATAATTTTTGGGAGATGATATACATACATATGTACATATATCCACATTTTCCAAAATTTGTCGGTTAAGAAGGTTCATAGGTACGAGTAAACGGGGAGTTTCTGGCAGTTTTTTGTATTCTTCTGACACCAGATCAGGTAAAATATTCATAAATATTTATTTATCTACGAGTATAAAGGGTGTTGGTTTCTTTTTAAAATTGCAATTAAAAAAATCCATTTAATATTTTTCAAAGTTTATTTATTTTGAAAGAGATACTCAATAACATTGCGTACCAAAACCATGATTTCATCGTTAAAGACTGAAAACTGATAGAGGGGTCACCACACCTCAAAAATAGCTCCCACCGATACGGGCAAGCTAAAAATTCATGATTATCTCCCCCCACTACGGAGTCAGTTCGCCTGCTGCAGACTAAGAAATTCTTAGTGAACTACGGTCTAAAAGAAATAGAAGTGAGGCTATTCAAATACCTTCCACCTTCTCCAAAGTATCTCCTTCTGATGATGATCCATCATCCCCGGAGGAATTAGTTCTTACCATTGTGGAAAGATCTGCACCAGCTAGCAATGATGCTAAATCTGGTACAGATTAAGTTCCACCACTCCAAGCTAGCATCCTCTAACTTGCTGCTCTGATTCAACGAAAGCCCTCTTCCAGGAACCCTGGTCAGCAAATGATATCGTCACAGGACTGAGGGCTATATCAAGCAGAGGTAAAATTAGAGCCTGCATCCTTTGTAAAAGATCATCATGTTTTTAGCAAAATCGACATCAATTTCGAGTTGCTCTAAAGACCAAGAATAGAAGCGATAACGAAGCGGGTGGTTATTTTGCTTCAATTCCTGAGTCAGTTGGACCTTCTAAGGGAATAACCCGAGGTCTTTATGTATAATTCTCCTCAGGCTAATGTGGATAATATACACTTTCGGTAACAGCAGCAATATTCTCGGCTGAGCACGTAGGACTAACATGAGCGTACAGCTGTCACGGTTGGTGCATTATTTCGACCGACACTGTTTCGGCAACTCAGCACTCACTTTGGAAATAAGTTTTTAATATTTCCCAACGTTGTTCAAGCGCAAATTGATTCATTTCATGCAGCGGAGATATGATACTATATTTCTGTCAATTTACAATTTTGAGCTCGAAAGAGTGTCAAAATAACGTGTAATTTAAAAAGAAACCACTTTTATCTTAAACCGAGTAATCCATAATCCTTTAAACAACATCACTGCTCCACCCTCAAGTGCTTATATAACCGTAGAAGATATCAAATTCATGGCCAATGAGCTGCGTATACGTAAAGCTGAAGGAATTGACCGAATTAAAAATGTTTATATTAAACAAATGCCTAAATCTGGTCTTAAGCGTTTAACATTCATTCTTAACGCTTGCATTAAAATGGAATACTTTCCAAATATATGGAAAGTTGGGAAGGTTGTACCTATACACAAAGCTGGTAAGCCTCCTGATATAATTTCCAGTTACAGACCAATTAGTTTACTAAGTGTTCTTGGCAAAATTTATGAGAAGGTCTTAAAGGAGAAAATTTGCAAACATATTGCTGACAACAACTTATTTCCTAATGAACAATTTGGTTTCAGGCGCAACCATAGTACGTCCCATCAAGGACTAAGGATCTGTAAGCACGTTAAGTCATCTCGTGCAGTAGGTAAGTCAATGGGCATGATACTACTGGACTTTGAAAAAGCCTTTGATGCAGTTTGGCAAGACGGCCTCCTTTTCAAAATTATCAACGCTGATTTTCCTCCTCATATATGTAAAATTATCCGTAGTTTCTTGTCCAGTCGTTGTTTCAAAGTGTACGTCAATAATGATGTCTCTAACATTGTCCACTTTCGTTCTGGTGTTCCTCAAGGTTCGGTCTTTGCACCTGTCTTGTATAACCTGTTCACATCCGATTTACCATCAGTACCCAACTGTGAAGTAGCTCTATTTGCTGACGACACGGTGATATTCTCTTCTCATGAATTCGCTCTCGACATTGAGAGGAATCTTAGCTCTTGGGTTGAGTATATTCCAGACATATCTGAACAAATGGAAAATCAAACTTAATGAAGATAAGATTAAAGCAATCTTTTTCACTAGAAAAAGAAAAGCCTGCTTTCTTCCTAGTGGATAGCTCCAGGTAAATGGGGCAAGTATTAGTTGGGAGCCTTCCGTAAAATATCTTGGAATTATCTGGATACCAAACTAACTTTTAATGCTCATATAACGAACACCTTGCAATTGCAATTAAGATGTTATATCCATTTATAAATCGTAGATCAAAGCTGTCAAATGATAACAAAATAATCATACACAAGGTAATTTTCCAAGCAATTCTACTCTATTGTTGCCAAGTGTGGGGTAACTGCGCAAAAAGCCATATTAAGAAATTGCAGATTTCCCAGAATAAATTATTGAAAATGATGCTAAATTTACCGTGGTATCATTCAACACGCGATATTCACCATAGGGCGAATGTTGAATTGATCTTCGATAGAATACAGAAATTAAGTCAGCGCTTTTTAGATCGCTGTAATTTTGCTAAAAGTCCTCTAGTGAACAACCTGAATGATAATCCTGTTCAACATGGTAGCTGATACCATATTATCTTTATGATTTTCATCTTTTTTCTCTGTTCTTGATTGTTTGTATGTTTACTTATTCATCTATTTATTTATTTATTATTTTTTTTTTATTTAAATTGAAGGGTTTTTTTTTCGCTTTCCCTTCGGATACTAATTTAACATGTAAATGTCTTTAATTCATACAATTGTATAATGTTACAGATGAAAGATAGTAATTATCATATCTCTGAATTATAAAACGTGTGGTAACTAGCCTCTGTAAATCTTTTATGCGAAATAAAGATCTATCTATATATCTATCCACTTTTATCTTAGAACTGTCTACGGTTTAGTAAGACTGAAAAGGCATACACAGTCTTAATTCTGGAGCTGTCCGTGGTTTGTCACGAGTAGCCCAATCGTCGGCACTAGCTCAACAGTCGGCGTACAATGACTGATATCTTTTTATTAGACTAATTAATTACGAAGTACATGAGCCTATGTGCCATACGGTTAAATTAGTGCTTATAAGTATAGGGAAGCCATTATTTGAATTTGTGCCAACAGCAAAATTTAATCGCATCGTTCCATGTTCACATTCTTGCATTTAGCACTGCTAACTTCACACCAAAATAAAAATCAATATATTATTACGGATATGTAGTAAATAAAATAAGAAAATAAGGAAAAATGAAAATATTTCCTTATCTCTTTAAGAACCACAACAACAAAGTTTAAGACTTTAAGTCTTAGTTTATTTGTAAGCATCCACATCGTTACCAAAGTTGTATCTGTGTACACCGTAGTGATGATGTATTAAAGGAAAAAGGTATAATTCGGCATTCCCGTCACGTTCTCATAGTGCACAGCTACGAAATGTGTTTGCGTCTATGAAAACGCGGGACACGGGATATGTGTATATGAGAATGTATGTAACTTATATCTCCTTTTTTTTTTTTTCTTGTTTTGTACTTTGAAGCTAAATCTCATTTTATTTGAAGCCGTCGTGTAACGCTACACAGCATAACAATATCGCACCTGTACAACCATCGGAGGGTACCTACTCCACTTGGATGAGATTTTGGGGTATTTTACTTTGGAAAAACTAAAATTTATAAAGATTAGCAATTCCCAACTTTATTTTATAGAATATGTATTCGAAACGTGAGTCTAAAATCAAAAAAAAAAGTTCAGCTAAGAAGACTTGAGAAGCTCTGGCTATACTTTTCCATAATTTGATCCCTTGTTAATACATAGTTAATTACAGCTTAACCTCTGCATTAATAAACTCTGTGTAACGTGTGGTAAACTTAATTCATGGTTTTCCATTATTCGAGTGTTAGTAATTGTAAAACTCCATGCCACGATGGTATTACCCAGTTGAGTTTTCAACGCAAGTGACAATTCGACGAACACAGTAGTTTTAGGACAATCGGTTGATAGGGTGCATCGGGCAAAAAATGCGGGTAGAGAAGGGGATTTAAATAGCTCTTACTTTCACAAGATTGCCATCAAGTCTAAACCTCCGGTGAGTTGTTTACCCGGATTGTAGTGTGTAGTAAATCTCAAGGCACGTTTCTACCACAGACAGTACCATAAAAGGTGATAAATTAACATGCAGCAGCTACAGAGGCATCGTATTACTCAATGTAGCTTAAAAAATTTTCGCCAAAATCCCCTATTCTCGACTCCTACCATATCCTGAAGAAAACAATGGCGAATACCAATGCGGTTTTAGTAGTAGCAGATCTACGAAAAGTACTATGAATTCAACATCATTACTCTCCACCTGTTCGTTGAGTTAAACGAAAGAAACTATGGAGCGCACAGCGTTTTTCTAGTACACGACTCAAAGTTATTAGATTGACTAAAATATTAGGTGCGCAACTAAGTTCTCGCTGTCTATCAATAGATGGCCCCAGCAGTAAGTGCTGGTCGATTTTGACATATCCAAAACGTCATGAACCGAGCTTAGACATATGGTAAACAAATTGTTTTGACACATTAGTGATTTTGTTTTAGCGTCATATACGAGTACTTTTGGTTGTGTGAAAATGTCTGATTTTGTACCAAATAATCGTCATTTGCGGGAAGTGTTGATTTTCTTCTTTCATTCGAAGAAAACGGCGGCTGAAGCGCATCGAGAGCTCCAAAAAGTTTACGGAGATGCTGCTTTAAGTGAAACAACGTGCCGTGATTGATTCCGTCGCTTCAAAGAGATGATTTCGATGTTGACGACCGTCCGCGTGAAGGAAGGCCAAAATCCTTCGAAGACGCTGAATTGGAGACATTGCTCGATGAGGATCCGTGCCAAACGCAAGAACAGCTTGCTTCAACATTAGGAGTTACCCGTCAAGCCATTTCCAAGCGATTGCATGCGTTTGGAATGATTCAAAAACAAGGAACTTGGGGTCCTTATGATTTGAAGCTAAGGGATGTTGAGCGTAGTTTTTTCGCCTGTGAACAACTGCTCCAGCGGCAAAAAAGGAAGAATTTTCTTCATCGCATCGTGACGGGTGATGAAAAATGGATTCATTACAGCAACCCAAAGAAAAGAAAGTCATGGGGGCTGCCCGGTCATGTTTCTACTTCGTCGGCTAGGCCGAATATTCACGCTGCGAAGATTATGCTGTCTATTTGGTGGGACCTGGTCGGTGTCATTTATTATGAACTGTTGAAACCCAATGAAACCATCACTGGGGAACGGTATCGACTTCAATTGATGCGATTGAGCCGAACACTGCCCGAAAAATGGCCACAATACGAGCATAACAACGCTCGGCCTCAAATTGCCAAACCCCTTAAAACCAACCTGGAAACTCTCAAATGGGAAGTTAATTGTTCCGTTAGATGTCACATGGTCTGGCTGATCAGCAGTTCCGCTCATATCAATACATCAAATCATGGTTGCTTCGTGGATAGCCTCAAAAGATGAACACTTTTACCGTAAAGGTATTCGAGCTCTGCCAGAAAAGTGAGAAAAAGTTGTAGCTAGCGATGGGCAATACTTTGAATTATTCATTTGTAACCATTTTTTCACAATAAAGAACTTAGTTGCGCACCTAATAACATAAGGAGACGTTGAATGCCAAGTTAAAATCAGAGTTGACCTGTCTGACTCATTTTTTTCATTTAATTTTTAATGCATTTTTATTAATTATTAATTCATTATAACTGGATTGCTACACAAAAAACGCTTAAAACTAGCTTAACTAACTTATCTATGTTATTCTAACTTACTGGTCCTATGCGGGCGCTCTAAGCTAAACCTAATACTTAAAACTATGTCCTTCTACGTAACCTAACTTAAATTCTTTATTTATATAATTCTTTTTTTTTTGTTACTACTAACTAATGATTACTTTAACTAACAAAAAAAAAAAAACTTAGTAGATGAACTTTTTTTGTTGTGTTTGTTTCTTATATATAAAACTTATAAACTGCCGTAAAATAAATCTTAACCTACCTTGTTCTAACTTAATTATATACATATGTACGTACTGTTTTTTTTTTAATCCAAGTCCTGTGCTTTCTACATAAAACCTACCTACAATACCTAAACCTAAGCTATGTAAGTCGGCCATGGAAAAATAATAACAGCCAAACTTTAAACAGGCTACCCTAGATTATGAGGAAATGACGAAGGAGTTTCCTCTCTTTCGGTTAGCCACCAGAAATGTCCTTGCTGACGTTCAACGTCCTTCATGTTGCGACTCACGCTCCACACTGCTGTGTGCGACATCTCTGTCGTAGTCGAGTCGCCTATCCGCAACTGTCCGAGCAACATGGAAGATTAGCGGCACCACAAATCTGTCCTGGATCAGACCTCTATCATCAAAATAGAGGAACGCCTCTGGGGGAATAAAGACGTTAAGGCGCACTCTCTCGTGATACTCGTAATTGGGGTAATAAGCCCCGGAGATCAGGTTGTTCATCGAGCTCATTGCTCTTGCAATGTGCCTTCGAATCAGCTTGATAACGAAATTATCCACTCTTATTAGGTTAGCCCTGTTATATAGGACCTCATTGGGATAGAATTTTATGTACTGGGACTCTGGTGTTCTGTATAAATGAAGGCAAGCCCTGTCAAACACAGGAATCTTTTCCAATAAGCTTGCTCCCACGTTGAACCAGACGGGACATTCATATACGAGCATGAGCCGGATAAGGGCCGTTTAGCTAATTACCTTTTCCCTTGCATCGAGTTGCTTGCTATAGAAAAGTCTCTTTGTAAGGGAAAAAGCACCTTTGGCTCTGGCCAGAGCAGCATCTATATGTTTGTTAAAATATAGATATTGGTCTAACCAGTACCCCAAGTATTTGACTACACTTTGACACGCAAGTGCGGTCCCACGATTGGGAACTTTCGCCAATTCTTTCTGGTATCCCTAGAGGCCCCAGACATTAGCGTCCTAAAGAGAATGGTTACCGATTTCTGGAAGTTGATCTTCTACTTCCAGTCATCGCAATATCGCTGAATCTTATCGAAGTCACGTTGCAAGAAAATTGCAATGACCTTGGCTTTTGGTCCTGATCTGTAAGCGATCAAGTCGTCTGGCATGGTGAAGTGATCCTATGAGATCGCTCGTGTAAATGTTGAAAAGGATCGGTAAATTAACCGCACCTTGTTGCAGATCGTTTTTAATTTGAAATGTTCCAGTAGAAGTTACGTTGCCATTTTTGACATTGAACTGTTTACTGGTGAGCATGTTATAAAGTATGTACAGCGGTAGTTTGCTTATGCCCAGCCTGTTCAGCTTGTAGAAGAGTCCTTCTAACATACGGTGTATGGTTGTTCATAATAGCCCCGAAATTGTACGCTTTCACCTCGGGGTAAATTGGCTTAGTGTAGGAGTTTGCAACAACTCTTATTTCGAAATCGAAATATTTGGCTTCATTAAGCTGTTTTTCAAGATTGGAAAACAGTCATTAAGTCACCTAGAAGCTTCTGAAAGGTTGTTGAGAAAGAATACATTGCAAAATTGTGTACATGTAATTCAGAAGAAAACTGTCCATACTAAAAACTTGTATTTCGAAAATCGAAATTTTCTAATTTAGCGTAGTTTGAGCTGTTGACTTCAAGTTGGAGCTACTGGAGGAGTGCAGGAAGACGCGCACACATAGTAAAATTGTATAAAAATTGACAAATGTGCTGTGGACCGCCCCGTTTTCCGAAAATTTAGATTGCGGCAACACTATATTCTTCTTATTCGAAAATACGGAAACACTTGGACGAACAATAACCAAGGGTATACGAGTACGTTGGCTTCCCTTAGTTAGATGCGTTAAGCAAAGGAACTTAATCTTCTTCTGCATTTTTTTGTAAAGTTTTAGAAAAAATGTTTCTCTAAATTATTTGTGATTCACTTTAGCTAAAAATAGACGGCGAAAATGAAAAAAAAAATTAGAGAAAGGGTATTACACTGAACGCAGAACAATTATTATTTGGCAGTGTGGGGGAAGAGGAACTACTTTGGGAAGAAAAAAGGTTACAATTATCAATTAATTACAATGATCGCGTTGATTACTTGATGGCGACGACGACTTCCCTCATTGGTTGTGACGATGATACTCCCTCATTCAATTTTGGTATTCATGTTTTGGTGTTTTTGGTGCTGCCAAGTTGGTGTGATGTGCGTCTGGTCCTGCCAAATATATTGGTTTGTGGATCCTGTTTTATGGATCCTACGTACATATATATCTATAAAGATTAATTAGTACTTTACCTACTATTCTATTTTTTTTTTATAATCTGCGCGCGCCGAAGGGGATATGAGTACCCTTAATCTGTTTCAGGGCACGGGCGTTAGGGAAAAGGGGGAAGAGGAAGAGAGGAGGAGCCTATGCACGTTGGCTTTAAATGTTTGAAGGTTGTAGTGATGGGGAAATACAGAGCCTGGTAGATCATTCCACATTCGTGTTGTTCGGCTTATAAATGAATCCCTATATTTGACAGTACGACCGTAGTTTGGCTTTAGGGTATGTGCATTCGAAGCATGTCGCAGATTCTCTTGAATTTACCAGGGTAAATACGGTTAAAGATATCGGTATTGTATTCGATCAGGCATTGATGTTCTCGGACCATGTGGACTACATAATTCCCAAAGATAATGCTATGGTTGGGTTTATTAAAAGAAATACTGTCGAATTTTCCAATCCTCATTCTCTTTATTTGTGTAGCTAGCTATGTAGATCTCTACTAGAAGACCCCCTCCAACATACTGTGACATAATTTGCTGTCCATTCTACCAAGTTCATATTGGTAGAGTGAAAAGGATACAAAGAAAATTTTCAAAATTAATTTTTTTCAAAATGCACTGGAATTTTTCACCTGGATATGATGCCAGGTGTCAACTTCTCGGTTTATCAAAACTATTTAAAAGAAGAAAAATTTATGATGTAATGTTCATTAGAGGCCAAACATAAGTTCTTAGATACACTAGAAATATTTGGAATTTGTATTTAAGGATTTTGTAATTGGGGATTTTGGATTTGCGGATTTTGACTTGGGGATTTTAGTTTGGGGATTTACATTTTGGGCATTTCGTAGCCATGCCAATGCGATTGACCTAATAATTGACTCAGCTGAGTCCCTCGATGATATCTTTATTTTTGGCGACTTTAATCAGCTTCAGTTGCAGTAGACTCCATCAGATGATCAATCCTTTTTCATCGTTTCAAATGCCATCTCGACTAAGAAATGTCTCTTCTTAGATCGGTTAACAGACAAATTAGTGGTGTCTTAAACTACATGAGTAAGCAACTAGACCTCACCAGTCTCGCTTTGTCCCCTATCTCTTTCAACTATTGATAACTTTCACCCTCCATTTCTTATTTCATTTTTCCACAACTCTTCACTCCAGCCCACGCCTTCCACATATCTCTCTTCTTACGACTTTCATAAAGTAAATTTCAACAAAATTAATCAAGTCTTCCTTTGAGTATACCAATCTGCCTTCTAACGATGCCATTTTGTACATGTTTCTCGCCATAAAACATCATCTACACCACCTCCTTGGTATAATCATAGACTTTGCACCGATTATTCGAGCTATCTCGGTACTTACCTTCAATTCACCCAACTTTATAACTCTCTCAACCAGCGCTACCTAAATATAGCGGAAGCCAATCTCATAAACGATGCTAAGTTTTTTTCCAATTAGTCAACTATAAAACTAAATCTTACTTACTTCGCTCTCTTTCGAAAGCAAATCATCAAACGATCCACATACCATTGCCAACTTTTTTACCACCTTTTTTAAACAATCTTTTACCGACAGCTCCCTCGTGTCGGACTCTTTACTTCAATTTCTTCTTAACTTCTCCATAGATCCGTTTCTCTCTTAAATCCTATTCATATTGAAAATAAGTCACAAAAACTTAATGATAAATTCGTACCCGGCCCAGATTGGCTTCCCGCCATATTCCTTAAAAAGTGCTCTTCCAACCTCTCCCTCCCCCTTTCTTACTTTTTTAGTAGGAAAATTTTCTCATTTGGTAGACCTCTTTCATAACTCCGATACACAAAAAAGAAGCAAAGAACGAAGTAATTATCGTCCTATTGCTAAACTTTCTAACATACCCAAAATCCTCGAAAGTATTTTATACGAAGTCTTAAACTTTCACTTCAAGTCTCTTATCTCCTCTAGTCAATATGGCTTAATGAAAGGTAGACCAACTACTACAAATTTCGTCCAATTTCCTCTCGTTTGCCATCTTTGCTTTAGAGAATGGCAACGAAGTCGATGTTGTTGCAACCGATTTCAGTAAATCTTTTGATAAGATATCTCCTCAACTAATCTTTTTCAAACTGTGTGTCCTCCTCTTCTTACCTGGAAAACTGTTTATATAGTGATCGCCTAAGGTCCGGCCTCTCATTTCCTTTCTTGGCCACCTCTGGTGTTCCACAAGGAACCCAAATAGGTCCCCTTCTTTTCATTCTCATTATAAACGATCTTGAGAGCGTTATTAAACACTCCTCCCTCTCCATCTACGCTGACGATACCAAATTTTTGAAAGTCATTTCTTCACCCTAAGACTCCAGTCTCCTTCAACAAGATCTCAATAGTTTTCGGATTGGTGGCTGAAAAATTGCTTAGAGTTCAACATAGCCAAATTCCAATCTATTACTTTGTCTCGTACGAGTAAGTGCAACAAGACCCCTCCCCGACTTTACCTTCTCCAAGGTCGCCCTATATCCCTCATAAATTTCCGTTCACATATCGATGAGATAAAAAAGCCAAATCATCACTTGGTTTTGTCAAACGATGGTCCAAAGAATTCTTCAACACTTTTGTAACCAGATCCTCTTACATTACCTTTGTTCGCCCCCCTCCTCGAGTACGCTAGTCAAGCGTGGTCATTTACCTAGAACCGAGAGTACTCGTATTCAACGTCATTTTCTTCGATTTGCTCTTCAAAAACTGCCCTGGAACGACTCTGTTACCTTGTCTTCCTATCAAGACCGCTTCAACCTGATTGAATGTATATACATGCATATGCACATACGTATAATACTACGTTTGTATACGAGTATACGTCCAAACCTGATATGTGTGCCGAAAAGAATATGACTCAAGAAAGAAGATCAAAAATAATGAAAAAAGGATCACCCTATCTCTCGAAATTCAGAGAAACAATTAAGTACAACAGAAGCTTTTGGCTCTCCACTTCCATAGAACAACTCAACACTCTGCATCCATCAAAACTACAGCTCTAAATCACCCACTCAAATGATCGTAACCCGTTCTGGTTTACCCACATCGATTTACATGTCAGTCCGGCACCTGCACGACCCCCTTAGCTCTTGACTAATTGGGACCAGACAGCAGTGGAACCAATTTCTGACCTACAGACATTTCTTTCGGAGCCAAAAGACGCCGCTTCCAGCTTCCACTTTTCGTGTTAAACAAATAAATAAACAGTGTAACTGCGGCGCGATACAACCTCAGATTAACAGCGGTGGACACGAAAGTTATGGAAGCTTCATCACGCCGACAATGTCTTATCGCACCTTCATGATCGCACTAACTTGTCCATGCCAGTGACACAGCCAAAGAAAAAAATTAAAAAAAAAAAAAAAAAACAAACAAGCAGACAAATTGTTTACGATGACGAGAGAAGCTTTGTAAGAAGTCAGTCTGTCGGTTGGCGGCGAATATTTAACCTGAGTTTCTAAAGCAACAGTGCTACGCGTCCTCTTCTCTAATAGCATGTGTGCGGCATCAACGTTACATCCTCTGCCCGAGGAGATTCAAAACTCCAGATAAGAAGAATTTTATTAGGGGTTTTCTATTAGCCGCCACCCGGGTGTAATTCCATTATGCTAAATAGGTCCCTTTAAACCTATTAAATGCGATTCACCTCGTCCCGGACTGGGATTCAAATTAAGGTTGCTTTGTTCCGCACACACATGGGGGCGGGCGGGGGTGCTCTAATGATTTGCATCCACCTCGAGTGTGTGTAGTTGCTTTTGTGAGAAACTTTTTCCAGAAATAGATTCAAATGTGTGTAGAGTATCTCTGGGAGCGGAACAAATCTTTGAATAGCTTTTGCGGGTCGTATGAAGATTCCTTGGAGCGACTTAGGTAGCATGCAAACGGGTACAAACACTCCTTTGAAAATTACAACCATTAAAAGGACGATAATCATAATAGTAATGGCAGTGTGCGGCGCCCAACTCGTATGAACGTTATCTGGAAGAAATTTACAACCCTTAGCATTGGCAATTTACGACCTTGCATTGGGGATGACGTCTTTCTAACAAAGAGATGAGAGTTATCCGCTGAGGAAAGTAGTGTTATCCACAACAAAGTTACTTGCAATTAAGACAGGACTTATTGCATTCCTCTTAGTAATTTTAATGGCTCTTCTTTAGGGCTCATATGAAGATGTGGTATCGCCTGCGAAATGAGTTAATGAG
This sequence comes from Pocota personata, assembly GCA_963082735.1. Classification (NCBI taxonomy): domain Eukaryota; kingdom Metazoa; phylum Arthropoda; class Insecta; order Diptera; family Syrphidae; genus Pocota; species Pocota personata. Next base: position 65,689,320 of record OY720431.1, on the reverse strand, counting down.
CATTCCTTGCGGTTATATCAAGTTTGCCACAAATGAGGTTAAGATACGACTGGTATTAGATACATGTAAGCCCGCTGGGAGTAATAACGGAAGGTAATTCGCTAATTAGTTGGGTTTTGCGTGTTAATAAGTGACGATCTAGTGTCTTATTTTTTTTATTTATAGAGAAGAGAATTTTTGTTTGTTGGACTGGATTTTGATTGATATTGTTATATGCGAGCTACGGCTCGAGTAGATAAAACGATATTCTGTGAAATTTATTTCTTTATTTTCTAGTCTATAGAACAATTCAAGTTCACACTATACTATTCTTCGCAAATTCTTTTCTCTCAAATCACTTTATCTCCTTTCAATTACTTAATTCACAAATCCAAACTAATTACTTCTTCTTGTTAACTCTCAACTTTCATTTTATCACAAAATCACAACTTCGCCCATTATCACTTTTCCAATCTCTTCATGCGGTTCACAACCAACTGCTGGGTCTCGATCGCCATCTGTCCTTAAATAGGCGCATTTCTAATAGCCAGAAACTTCTAGCAAATTCTTCGACCACTGGAACAAGAAAATTCTGATGTAATAATTCCAGGATGACAGCTGCAGCCAATAATCTCTTGTTCTCTCTTATCCGTGATATTATCCGAACTGTGGAGATTAATTGCAGACACGAACCTCGAATGAAAAGACACTTCGGAATGTGTTGCATTATGCTACATTATGTTACAATATCTTCGTTCTTGAGCTAATATCCATATTCGGTCTCGAGGTTCGTACATACAATATATTCGCGCAAAGTGTTGTTTTTTAAGATGCATAATGTGTACAAGCTTCTCCAGTTGGCGATATGCTTTAACAACTGCTTCCAGTTGCGTACACAAAGTTGGTTGAGGCCATTTACGCATACAGTCGTGCGTGGCAGAAGAACTGGCACCAAGCCATTTTAAGTGCAAAAGTGACATTATGGAATCAGGGTGAGGAGGTAGAAAAACTTGCTACGTAAGATATTGTTTGTGAATTTTTGTTAAAATACTACATTCTATACATCTTTACAAGCTTAAGTAGTACTATACCTACTTTACTTCACTATTCGCTTCAGGATTGGGATGGCTATTGTTGAGTAACCTGTTAACTACTCAAATCAACGATTGGGCCAGTGGCTAACCAATTTCGAACCTATTAGTTGCATTCTGTGGAAAGGAGCCTGCGCATTATTTGTTCATTCACATTAATCGAGATGAGCAAGCATTCTGAAATCTTACCTTACGCGAGTCGAGTGCGCTGAAAATGTAACTTGGACAGGAGCTAATTCTACTTTTTATCCTTAACAATATCGTGCAGTGATCGAAACGTCCATTATTTAAAATAAATAAAATATCAACCTTCTCTAAAAAAGCCGGATAGGGCTTGGGCTAAAATACTTTAAAGAGGCCCTCACAAACAACCAGAGCAATGCTAATATTCTACCATAATTCTCGAATACGACAACTGACAGTATTAGAATCAAAAAATTAACAATAAACAAAATAGAATTCTGCATCAAAAAGAGGATCAATCATAAGAAGGCCCCAGGATATGATCGACTGACTGATACTCTACTTAAAGAACTGCCCAACAAAGCATTAAAATATCTAAGAAACACATTCAACTCAATGATAAAATTTAAGTACTTTTCTGAAGTATGGAAAGTAGTAGAAATTATATCTATACCTAAACCTGGCAAAGATCTGACAAAAATGTCTTCCTACAGACCAATAAGCTTACTTCCACTCTTATAAAACAATTTTGAAAAACTACTGCTGGACCAACTAGAACTTATCCTAACAAATAAAAATCTCATTCCTGCCCACCAATTTGACTTTCGTAAACTGCATTCTACAGTACAGCAAATCCATAGAGTAACAAAAAATCTCAACAGTCGTAAAGGGGAAAAGATATTATGTAGGGGTCTTCCTTGACGCGGCTAAAGCCTTTGACATAGTCTGGCACAAAGGACTTCTCTTCAAACTACAAAACTTACTTGCACCAGATTTCTACTCAATAATCAAGAGCTACATAATTGACCGCTGCTTCTATGTAAAGTACTCGTATCATACAAAGACGAATTTTCAACGATTTTTCAGACGAGACCAGGAGTTCCTCAAGGAAGCGTTTTAGGTCCATTGCTTTATGTTTTATATACTTCAGACATACCATTCTCTCAACATAACTCCAATATGATTGCAACCTTTGCGGACGACACAATTTTACTAAACTCTCACAAGGAAATACCAACAGCAACCGCACAACTACAACTCATGCTTAACAGGACAATAAAATGGTTTGACGATTGGCGTATACAAATTAACGAGGACAAAACATCGCAAGTGATATTCACAACGAGATCGGACTACACTCCGGTACCAATTAAAATTAATAACAAATCAATTCCCATTGACAAAGTAGCAAAATATCGTGCATATCGATAGCAAACTCACATGGAGATATCATATACAAAAAAAACGAAACCAGATTAACCTAAAATATAGACAACTATACTGGCTGCTTCGAAAGGACTCAAAACTATCGACAATATAACACAATATAACAAAATGTACTAAATGTCAATTTGAAATTGGAGAATATTTAAAAGACGAAACTGAGCCCGTATTCAGTAATAGTACTCCATATCTCCTGCAATTGGATCATACATTGTACTATATACCAGTGGCGTGGGGTGAAACTTCAAGAGAGGGAAGCTGAAACAAGTTTAAGTAAAATGTTTTATTCAAGACTTACCATTTTGGTGCTTATTCGAAATACAGACTGAATTAGAAAAATATTCATATTTTGATTTGTTTAATAAATCAAAGAAAATATATGAACTAAATGAACTATACCTATTCTAAATCTGACTTGTAACATTATCTACATATAATTGCTACAAAAATTCGGCTATAATTTGTTTTTGAATCAATATTACATAAGTAGTCGGCGTTTGCGTGGAGGTTTTGAGTAGTCAATTACGCTCTCATAGATTGAGTCAAATGAGTTTAAAAATTCAGAATGAATCCATGACTCAAAACCCTCGATCTCTTGCTTCGCAAGCTCTATGCCAGTTTGTTTATTTTGAACTAAACTAAAAAGAATATCTGTTTTTGCAAATATGACCGAAGTAACATGCAATAAAAAACAGAATTCTTTGTCCTGCAGTTTGTACAACAAACTTTCGGATATAACCAGAGTATCGTTATCCCATTCTCCTGGTTCACATAAAATCTGTTCAAAAGTTTTTATAATATCTTCTCTGCAATTGAATAAGACGTTCACTATAAGGGAATGATATTGCCAACGAGTCTCTGATACCCCGGGAATTCGTTGGTTGGATTTGTTCTTTTAGATGATTTATTAAAAAACCTAACGATACTACTAACAAAGCCAAAAAATAATTTCAACTTAGGAATGCTTTCTAACGATTTGGATAACACTAGATTCAGAACATGGCCTATTAACTTTTCTTTACAGTTAAAACTATCTAAGACATTCATAATTTTATCGCACAATATAACCGCGTTTCGGCCAACACTCACGTAAAAAAAACTTAGAATTCTTTCTTGTATTCTATTTTCTACTAAATAACGCACTACAATACTAAGCTGTGCTCTGTGGCTCACATCTGGTGTTTCATCGGCCATCATAGGTACACATTTTATTGAACTGATTTGATCCTTAATTTAAAATTTGACGACTGCAGCGATACTACGAGTATGTATCAATCCAGAGGCCGGAAAAAGTTTTGGGAACTTGAACTTTGTTCTAAATGGGAATCCATTAAATGGTCGTACTTAGCCAAGTATGAAAGGGTTTCAATATAATTACCACGATTATCTGATCCAGATTTTTCGTCGTGACCGCGAAATGCCAGCTCTTGTTTTCCTAGAACAACTACAGTGTCTATGAAACGCTTCATTAAATCGCAATTGCGATCAACTTTTCTATTATGATCGTAAGAATTCCCTAAAAAAGTCTCTATGCGATATTCGTCAAATTCATGCAAATGCAAGCAGCTGCGTACGAGTATATGCTTTTCCGTTTGAATATGTTTTTTTGGAAGAATTAATAAAATTGTTTATATCAAAGAAACCTGTGTGACTCCAAACACTAGGAGAATTAGAAAAAAGAAGACAAAGAAAACAAAACATTCTATTTAATTTGCAACTGCCATTCAGCCATGGATTCTTTTTGTAAAAAGACTTCTGATACCCATCCTTTCGCGTATAATCAATTTTCATTGATGGTGTCGAGCGAAGTAGTTCTATAACTTATTGAACTCGTGGGTTTCTTTTAGTAGAAAATCAGTTCAACAACACTCAAAATTAATTAAGAGACATCTTGTCTAAGAATAATAAGAATGTTCAATGGGGCACCTCTTGAGTAGATTTATAAATACTTACATGGTATATAGCTAATAACTATTCACTTAGCTCACTCACTATTTTATAATAATTTAATAATTTAAAACACTAACTTAACTACCAATATATAATTGCTAAATTTTGAAAATTTTCAAATAATTAGCAGTCACAAAAATTACAATAATTTGCGGCCGAATTTTCAATAAATCACGCACAATTACACAACCGATTTGCAACTGTCATTTCAAATTTGCAAAAAAAAATTATACCCAACAAGTTTAAGAAATACCTCAAACGCCGTTCGGACCACAACATCACCCAATAACCCGATTTTCGTCGGCTTATTTTGTTGCCTACAATAAAAAAAAAAACTCCCTCGAACTAAAACCTTTCTCCTCCACCAATGTTCATCCACAAAAGCCGAGAAAACGCGGGTTATTTTCCTCATAAGCGAATGTATGTATGTTAGACAAAGAAATCGCAAATAAACTTCTACTATACGAGTATGCCAGAAAGGAATAGAGTTGAAAGTTTGTACTGTGAAGAAATCAGTGCATAAGTCGGAAAATGAACGGCTTTTCAAAAAAAAAAAAAAATCGTTGCTCGCTTTTCTTTTGAAAAAGAAGTTGTCTCTCGCTAGCGGAGTTCATACTTGTCTCGGCTATGTGTGCGAGTTTGTGTACGAGTATGAGTAAAAATGAATAAACAACCGAAGTGGTCGCAGCATTTCATCTTCGAGCGTGTACTCGTATAAAGTTGTGATTTATAAATGAAAAATGGTTTGATGAACAAATAATTGAATGTGATTGTTGGCAAGTGGCAAAATAAAAATTTTTGATATTTGAAAAGGGAAGCCGGAAGGAATCGGCTTGTATAGACGCCACGCCACTGCTACATACATATGTATATTCCTCGGGGGTTCGTATTTCTCCAAGCTTATTTCTCAGAGTGTGTTTCTCAGTTTCGAATCGCGGACAGTGAAAGAATACATGTTCCGCATCTTCCTGAGCCTGAATGAAGTAAGGGCAGTAGAAACAATTGTCATGCTTGCATCTTTAGAGATACGCGCGAAAATATCCGTGCCGACTGTGGACCTCTGATCTTGGACCACTTAGGAATACCTGCAGAAAACTTTTCAAGAAAGGCAAAAGTACAATAGATCCATCTGACTGGGACTCGTACAAATACTCGTAATCCCTAAAAACATATAAAAAAGGATTGAGGAAAGCCAAACGTAATTCTTGGAGACTCTTTTGTGGTAAAATAGAAGAATCTTCTGAGGCGTCTAGGCTGAGAAAAATCCTCTCGACAAATCCTTCAGTGCCCAGCTGTTTATTAAAAAACAGATGGGTCTTGGACAACTTCTAGTGTAGACGCATTAAATTTACTTATTGATATACACTTCCCAAGTAATTCCCTGACTGCCAACAGTATTGATTCTATCAAGTCAAATGCTCAAGAAACCAACCTTTCAAGTCTGATTGCGCAGGACAAACTCCTTTGGGCGCTACATAGCTTCAAACCATGTAAATCCGCTGGACCAGAAGGCATAACACCTGCTGAACTACAAATGTCATCTGTCATTATCCTGCCAGTTCTAAAAAATATTTTTCAGAGCTGTCTGAATCTGGTCCATATTCCGCATATATGGAGAGAAGTCAATGTGGTATTCATACTCAAAGCTGGTAAATATTCACATGCCAGTCCAAAAGACCTCAGACCTATTAGCCTATCATCTTTCCTTCTAAAAAGACTAGAACGAATGATTGATATCCACTTACGTGATAGTATTGACACACGACCATTGTCCACGGCTCAACATGCATACTTAAGGACAAATCAGTCGAAACAGCATTGCATACGTTAGTCAATAAATTGAAGGCGCTTTTAACAGCGTCTACTCATCTGTGATAATCAAAGCACTGTCAAATCTAAAGATATATAGTTCACTTGGCGATCTGATTAATTTACTGCTTAATGGTCGGATTATCAACTCAAAGCTGGGTGAGTCATCTGTCAGAAGATATGTCAGCAGGAGTACTCCTTAAGGGGGCGTCCTATCATCACTTCTTTGGAATCTGCTGGTCAATAAACTACTGTTAATCCTGGAAGCTGAGGGTTGCGAAGTTGTCGCCTATACGGATGATGTTGCTATAGCGGTCCCGGGAAATACCTTACTACCTTAAAAGAGCTCCTACAAAACGCTTTGAATAAGCTATCGAGATGGACAGCTCGGTGTGGTCTAGGAGTGAGCCCCCACAAAACCGAACTAGTCCTGTGAAATGCAAAATTCCACCTATTGACCCTCCAACAAGCTTAACTTTCTCCAACGAAGCAAAATACCTGGGTCTTATTTGGGATAGGAAACTAAGCTGGAAACCTAATATACAGGAAAGAGTTACGAAAGCCACTGTCGCACTCTTCTCTTGCAAAAAAGCCATTGGGTACAAATGGGGCTTACAGCCCAGACTAACTCACTGGCTCTATATTTCGGTCATTATGCCGATCCTCATGTACTGGGTAGTTGTCTGGTGGACCGCCTTAGATAAGGCAATAAACCCGAAGTTATTAAGCAAAGTCCAATGTTCAGCTTGTCTGTGCATTAGTGGAGCACTGCGGACGACACCTTCCGCAGCTATGGACATTCTTTTTCATTTAACACCCCCTGATGTTTATGGCAGGCAAATGGCAGATAACTCAGCTAATCGCCTTAAAGCTACTTCACAGTGGTCTAACAAAATGAATGGCCAAGCCTCCATCTTAAATAAATTTAACATCTTCCCTGAAGACATTTACTACACCATCCCCAAGTTAAATTTTGACAAAAACTTCCAAGTTATCATCCCTTCCAGAGCATTCTGGGAAGAAGGTGGCTTTACGGAAGATAAGTCGGTACATTTGTATAACGGCGGTTCAAAAACTACCGTCGGGGTTAACGCCTTCTCTGATATTTTTAATTTAAACCTCTCTTTTAGTCTCCCAAACCATTGTAGCGTGTTGTAGGCGGCGATAATGGCAATAACTGAAGTGTTGTCTTGGCTAAAGAAAATCGTGATATCGTCAATTGATATCCGCACCTTTTCAGGAAGCCAAGCCGCAATCAAATCCCTGGAATCTTCCCCAACAAATTATTTAACAGCTCTAGACTGCCGATCGTCTCTTATAGAGATGGCGGAGAAGTTTAAAATTCACCTAATTTGGGTGCTGGGGCATAAGGATATTCCAGGGAATTGTAAGGCTGACGAACTTGCCAGACATGGAACAACAATACCTTTCAGGCAAAACTTTACTGGATATGCCTGTCGCTACATGCAAATTTAAATTAAAGCTTGGATCTGAAACGCTCTAGGAATTTGATTTCTCTAAATAGAAAGCATATTAGCGCTGTTATAGGTATCATTACTGGACACTGTCTAATAGGCAAGCATGCAACAACGCTTGGAGTCTTTTCTAGCGATTTCTGCAGAAACTGCATGGACGAGGAGGAGGAAGAGACTTTTCTTCACCTTCTTTGCACATGCCCAGCTCTCTCACAAAGAAGGAAACTCCACTTAGGAGCCTTCTGTTTCAATGACCTAGATGATCTGAATAATATTGACGTTAGGTACTTTCTACGCTTCATCAGAAGCTCTAAATGGTTCAACGAGTAAGCTAGAGGCCGCGTCTCAAACACATCTGGTGTCACAATGGACCTATTATTGGTCTAAGTGTGTTGGCTTCTTTTGCTGACAGTCACTTCAACCTAACCTAGTAGTTGGGTTATCCCTGCCTTCAGTAGCAGGATGAGGTGATAGGTCCATCGGCCTTTATTTGACACTCTCCATCGTTTGACATTGCCATTTCGGTTGAAATGTGAGTTCGCTTCTCTGTTGGTTGACACACGTTATTGGTTCATCCTATCATATGTTTTTTGAAACTCCTCTGCCAGTATGTCCATTGGGAGTAATCCCGCAATGACATAGACTGCATCTTCTGATCTTCTTTTGCTTACGGCTAAGTTATGATCCGGAATAGAAGGATCAGAACCCTCCCACTGTGGGGTTGCCGGTTTGACCTCAGGAAGTACCGGCAGTCTTCCCGGTTTCGGATAACTTCGTCACTGAGGCCAAGCAAATGCTGGTGTTTTTACATTTGTGTGATCCAGTTGCTCTTTGGTCTGCCTTTGATTGATATTGCTCTTTTGACGGGGTTCGAAGGATCTATCCTTTGGAAATGACAATACCAACTGAGCCTGTGGAGGCACTCTACTGTGCAACATCATGTATGTCGTACTGCGGCTCTCAATACCCGAGGAGTCGAAAATGGTTGGTTTTGCTGATGACATCGCAATTGTGATTATAGCCAAACTGTTAAAAGAGGTCGAGCAGATTGGCTATGCAACCATAAGGATCATTCGACAATGAACGGCTTGTCGTTAGCGAAACACAGTGCTGTTCCTTATAACCAGCAGGAAGACGATGGAGACAGTGTCGTCCACAGTCGGCGGCTACACCATCACTTCGAAACCGCACATAAAATACCTTGGACTCCAAGACCAACATTCAAAGAACACCACATCATGAAACTCTCTGATCCACAAGGTCATGACCACTAACCAGTACTAATTACATTCGAGTTGTGTTAAATAGAACAATCATTATTTGTTACAATTTCTGTTAAATAATCAGCTCATTAAGATCTTCATCGTACATAATAATTCCGAACATTATGTACAATTATTATTCATTTCGCAAGAGTAATTTTTAGTTTCACCATAACTATTATGTTATCCGCCAACATGGAGCTGAGTTGCATTGGAAACTATTTTATCCTAACTTTGCTGATTCTCGAAGCAGATGCCAAAGTGAGTTATTACATGGAAACTGAAAGTGCAATAAGGAATTATGTATTTACATAAATTTTTCTCAGCGGAACTTCATGATGAAGATTAACGACATCGAATGCAGATCACAGTCGCACATTGTTAATATTACATGTACAGAGACGAAATCTAATCGAGTGGCTGGACTGAATATGTTCGTTTGGCTAAAGGAGGATGTTTATGAAATGCGTTACAACCTCGACGTCTTGCATTTGAATAAGAAGAATCAATGGGAAAGTTTTTTCAAATTCAGCAATCTCGATGTTTGTGAATTCTTATCGGCGCAATTCACAGTTCCGGTGCTACTGATTGCTCGCAATTTAATGAGGAAATTTAGTAATTTTCCCGAAGAGTGTCCTATAAAAAAGGACACATTTTATTACATACAAAGAATGAAATTCGATCCAGAACAGTTTCCGCCATATTTTCCAGAAGGAAAGTTTTCAGCAAATGGTGTATTGTACAATGACAAAGTCGTGTTTTTGGACTACAAAATCGGAATACAAATAGTATCTAAGACAAATCGAAAGATTCATTCAAAGGATAAAAATAAAGCGTAAATGAGAGAACACAAATGTAGTACAATTTGTTAAAGAGACCAGTGAAGATAGCTAAAGATAAAATTTTAATGCAAATTTGTTTAAATTAAACATTTACATTCAATTTAAATTTGGATAATTCCATCAACCACAAAGTTTTGTGCAGTTTTTGAAATTGCCGTTTTTGAGAAGATTAGGTTAACAATTCCAATTCCGCCGCGGGATATAAGCCCACAATCATCAGATATGAAGTTTATATTACACTGCAGGCCAAAAGTTTAAGGCTTACCTACACAACTGTCTTCATTCGTGCATGGAGATTGAATTTTATGAATTACTGACCTGGCGAACTTCGTTCCGCTTAAAATTGATTTAATTATAAATGTCCCTTTCAAAAGTCGAGCATCTTTATTGAAAGAATGAAACTCTTTTGGATTAAAGCCACACACGTTCGTTTTGAGTTTTTGTTTGAAAACTCGTGCGGTGATATCGTGGCGGTCGCTCAAAGTGTGCCCGGGAAGTAAGAGCTGCGTAATTACTGGCCATTTCGGATTCCAGGTGAACGTGATGAATAAGTCGGGGCGTCCGTAATGCCGCACATATGTCATTGCGTAATGCGCATATTCATGCCTCGGGCTTCCAACATACATATGTCGCTGGAAGAATTGTCAACCGGCCGATGATTGCTGCTGCTGCATCTCCATCCAAATTGATGGCATCTCTCAAATGGATGTACTCTTCCGAACGCAATTTCGTTTGATTGAATCGGATGAAATTGAGGCATTCTGTTTCTATCTTGACGTACATGTCGACGCAATATTGTTGATATCTTAACAGATGATTGTCGATATCCTGGCGAATCATCAAGCGATATGCATAGAAGTTAATGCTGTTGACCTTCTTATTTGTTTCATGGCCTGAAAGATAATCTTATTGTTAGTTGGTGATAAAGATATTTCAAAAAACTCAGCAACTAACCGGTGAATGGTTTTAACATATTAATTTAAAAATGGTAGCCATCATCACCTTCCCAAAACATTAGGTAGGTAGTAGGTAGGTATAAGTCTCCATGACGCTCGAGGGCTATGCCGTGTGATTCCACATTTTCACCAACAATCACCACTGCAACTTCGTCAATTGTGGGAGCATTGAATTGCCATGCATGGACACCACCTGGTCTTTTGTCTGCGCTAATGACGATTTTGTAATGATTAGAAGGCATCGCTTCCAATGCAGTTTTGAACACTTTAACCAACGCATTGCGATCGTGTAGGAATTGTTGCAGTTTCTCGATGATCTCACGTTTCATTGCATGAAAATGGCTGCGGTGGCGGTCCCAAAACGGGTTATTGGACTTTTCCTCCTGCACAGCACAACCCAGGCATTTCCGTTGAGAACTTCAATGCATTGCAATGCTGACAGACGATATTCAATGGCTCAATATTAACGTATGGAAGATCATTGTGAAATGCAGCTCGATTTAAATTGAAAGGTGGCGCACGTGTCCTTCGCTTTTCACGTCGATTGAGGTTACGTTGATCTTGATCATCATTTGCACGACGGGTGGCTCTTACTACACGGTCTGCTTCCATACGATCGGCTCTTCCTTCTTGCGAAAACGCGCCACGCATATTAGCCATTTGTAAAGATGTACACCAATCGTCAATGTGGAAAGATCGAATATACAACTCAGTTGTCAAACGTAAGTCTGAGAGCGTAACGCCATCTGTTAGCGATCCCATTTTCGTGAGGGACACAAATTGGCGGTTGTCAATTCCGTAGTGTTTGTCATTCCTTAGAATCAATAATTTCTCCTTCTCATACAAAATGGAATATTCAGATATCGCCACCATCCACCCCTGAAAGTATGCAATTTCAGGTCTTCACGATTTTCCGACTTTTTTGCGTTTACCTGGTTGAATATGAATCCCCAAAAAAATCCCCATGCAAATCCGATGATGTTCAGCCGAGTTATGCGCGTACAAACCGACACCAATTCATTTTTATATACCTAACCTATATATGGATTTGTTTTTTTTTACCAAAATTTTCTACTACACTAAATTTTCTACTACATTAAAAAAAAAATAAAAAACATACTACATTTGACTCGCGAAGTTTTGAACCGCTTTTCATTACCGGATCCGAGAACTTCATCTCGGCAAATAGTGGATTCAGTCGCTCAGGTTTGATAGCAGCCTGCCCGCTTTTTGTTTCACTTTTTTTTCTGAAATGAATCTGTATGCGGAGAAATAATTTGTTTTATTAATAAATGTAACATTGGAGAAAATAAGTTTTTTCTTACTTGGTAGTTGCCACAAAACGCATTCCACCTCAACATAACTTCATTCTTTGGAATGCCGAGGGTGTCAGCTATGGTGTTCCATGAATTTTTACTCATTTCCCGGTTTTTGTAGTATTTGGAGTTGGAGTCCCAAATGTTTTCATATTGTTCCACTTTATGGATGAGAACAACTGAGGACTCTACGCTCCATTCCACAGATGCCTTCCTAAACCTTTTTTTTGTCTTTTCCACGGCCTTCCTCATGTGGATGGAATATTCATTTTTCTACATATTGTAATATCCGAGCTACGGCTCGAGTAGATAAAACGACATTCTGTGAAATTTATTTCTTTATTTTCTAGTCTATAGAACAATTCAGGTTCACACTATACTATTCTTCGCAATTCTTTTCTTACAAGGTCTCTGTCCTCTCAAATCACTTTATCTCCTTTCAATTACTTAATTCACAAATCCAAACTAATTACTTCTTCTTGTTAAATCTCAACTTTCAATTTATCACAAAATTACAACTTCGCCCATTATCACTTTTCTAATCTCTTCGCCACAGTTTAAAAACTACTGCCCCCTCTCGAAAGCCATCTGTCCTTATATAGCAGAAGTTTCTCATAGCCAGAAACTTCTAGCAAATTCTTCGCCCACTGGCACAAGAGAAATTCTGATGTAATAATTCTTGCAGTTATAATTCCCTCTTATCCGTGATATTAACCGTCTCTTTCGTTGACATGAGTTGTGGAGACTTCATCGCAGACACGAACCTCGAATGAAAGGACAGTTCGGACCAAAATTCTGCCAGAATGAAAAGACACTTTGGAATTTGTTGCATCATACTTTTAGGGAGCGTAGTTATTATTATGCTACAATATTTTACAAATGGAAATTATTTATTTATTTAATTTTTTCGGTTAGAGAAAAGATAAATTTACCTACCTTGTATATCAAAATGTGTCTTTTGATTGACAAAAAATTGAAAATGATGCCAATTAATTTTCACTGTCAATTAAAGACAAACAGGAATTTTTTTTTGACAACTAGCTATTTCCACTTGTCATGTAAATTCTTTATCAAGTATTGACTGGTGCTCTTAGTCAATTCAATGACAAGCAGTTTTTCATTATTTCCACTTGACAGTTTTCTAATTGACGTAAAAATACGTCATTTGTCAATTTTAAATCGACAAGTGGAAACCTAGCTTAATACATAACACATTCAGATAATAAAAGTCGGACTTTACACGCACGTTTTTGAACAATGGGCGTTTACAAATGTGGGAAAAACGGCTTTTCTGGTTTATTGAGAAGTGTTTAGGTTTTTCATAATTATTAAATTTTATGACTTTTGGCTGTTGATTCAGCACTTCTTTATGACTCCTTACATTAAAAGAGTTCTTAAATCTCAAAATTTGTCGACTTGGAATGCAGGGGTCGTACATAAAAGCCACACTTTGAAGTCATAAGAATTTATTTCAGATTCTTCACATATTGTGTAAACACTTCGCTAAAAATGGGAAACGCCGCGAAAACCACAATCGACAAACGACCTGCAATCATTGTGCCCTTCTTAAAGAAGGCGAATCGCAGTGGGAAGTTGCTTCGCAGTTGATGGTATCAAGGTGCTGCGTTCAACGTACCATTGAACGACACGCTCAAACCGGTTGTCTTGAGGATGAACCACTGCCTAGAGCTACAACTAAACACGGGGATTGGCTAATAGTCACAAGCAAACGAAATAGACGAAAAACAGCACCCAAAATACGCGCCGAAATAAATGAAACACGGAATAAACCGCTGTCCTTGACAACGATCAAACGAAGATTAAGACATGCTGGACTATTTGGGCGAGTTGCTGTTCGAAAACCCCTGGTGCGAACACAAAACAAGCTGAACGGAAGACGATTTCAACAGAGTTTTATGGAGCGATGAATCCAAGTTCGAGATATTTGGCACAAAACGGAGAGTTTTCGTTCAACGCAGCGCTGAACAAATGATGCTACCAGACTGTTTAGTTCCTACCGTCAATCATGGGGGCGTTTCTGTTATGGTCTGGGAATGTTTCTCTTCAAGTGGAGTGGGAGATCTGGCTCGAGTGATTGGAAAAATGAATAAGGGGGCATACAAAATAATATTCGAAGAAAACGCTGTGACCTCTGGAAATTAACATTTCAAGGATTATTGGTGTATTTTCCTACTCGTAAGGTATGAAAGAGTTTGTGGTAAGCTGTACGGGCTGTTCGATAAGTCAGTGACTTTGAAGTGAAATACTTTTTTTTTCTCAAAATTGAATTTATTTTTCAATGTAGACTCCTTTCAGCGCGATACACTTTTCCCAACGATATTCCAACTTTTTTAACCCTTCCAAAAAATATGATTTCTCAAACTCTGCAAAATAGGCATTTGTTGCTTCGATAAATTTCTTATTGCATCTTTTTCCGCCGAGCCATTTCTTCATATTAGGAAATAAGAAATAATTGCACGGAGCCAATACCGGAGAACAGGGTAGATGAGGAAGCAGTTCATATCGCAATTTAAATAATTTTGCTGTTGCTACTGCGGACGAATGAGCCGGTGCATTATCGTGATGAAACAGCACTTTTTTCTTCTTCAAATGGGGCCATTTTTCCATCAATTCTGCATTACATTTATCTAATAAATTGACATATATCCAAATAGTCAATGAAGATTACGCCGTGGAAATCCCAGAAAACCGTTGCCATGACTTTTCTGGCCGACGGAACCGTTTTTGCCTTTTTGGATCACGTTCACCTGCAGAAGTCCACTGTTTTGATTGTTCCTTCATTTCGGGCGTGTAATGGTGTATCCAGGATCGATCAAATGTTACAAAACGACGTAACAATTCACTTGAATTGCGCTTGAAGAGTTCCAAATTCTGTTTTGAAATCTTCACCCAAATCCGTTTTTGGTCCACCGTCAGCAAACGCGGCACACATCTTGCCGATAATTTGTTCATGCCCAAATGTTCATGCAGGATTCGTTTCATTATTTGAAATTGCTACAATCTCAGCTATCTCACGAACCTTGACCCGGTGATCGTCCAACACAATATCGCAGAATTTGTTGACCATTTCTTCCGTTGTGACGTCATTTGGACGTCCTGGGCGCTCAGAGTCTTTTGTGCTCGTACGACCGCAATGAAATTCAGTGAACCACTTATGTACCATTCCATGCAAGGGAGAAGAGTCTCCATTATATTTGTTAAGTCTGTCTTCAGTCTCTTTAATGGTTTTACCGCGCAAAAAGTAGTGCTTTATTAAAACACGAAACTCACTTTTTTCCATTTTGGCCAAATCTCACAAACCAAAATTCTTTCGATCACTGTAAAAAGCTAAGTGTTTGACAGATCTACTTGATTTTTTTTTTGTCTATGCCGAGAAAAAACCAAGGATGTCAGAAAAAAAAATCCTCTATACGATCCGAGCGCCATCTTGCATCAAAGTCACTGACTTATCGAACAGCCCTTATCATCCTGCCATAAAATGCTAGGGGTTGACTAATTATACAGCTGTTGTTATTGGAACTAATAAAATGGTTAGATTTATGTGCGTTCAATACGTGTTACAATATACGAGGGTGGATCAATAAGTCCCTGAAAAATTAAATAAGGAACACTCTTTTCGGTATAAAAACATTTCTATACAGTAGTTCTATACACTTCATCCAACGTTTCTTCAATTTTTTGATGCCCTCCAAATAATACGATTTCTAGAGCCCCTCAAAATAAGCATTTGTTTCAGCGATGACCTCTTTATTCGACCCGAATCTCTTACCTCCGAGCCATTTCTTCATGTTTTGAAACAAGAAATAGTCGCAGGGGTCTAAATCTGGGGAATATACTGGATGAGGGAGGAGTTCCACGGTTACTAAACGGCGCAGAAACTCAACCGAATTTTTCTGGAACATCGCCAATCACACCTTTGAAGTTGTCAAACGAATGCGTTTGTTGTCGATTGTGAGCAAACGCGTCACCCATCTGTCCAACTATTTATGTAAAATCGAAATCACTGAGCCATGTGATAAGCCTGTGGCCTCTTCAAGCTCGCGCACTTTCACTCGCCGATCGTCCATTATCAAACCATGGATTTTGTCGACCATTTCTGGTGTGGTGACCTCAATTGGGCGACCAGAACGTTCAGCGTCACTTGTGCTTGAACGACCACACCGAAATTGAGTAAACCAGTGGTGAATGGTTCCAATCGATGGTGAAGAGTCCCCATAATATTTGTCAAGCTTTTGTTTGGTTTGCGTGATAGTTTTTTCTCGCAAAAAACAGTGTTTAATGAGCACTCGAAATTTTAACGAAAATGCTAGTAGGCGTCGATATAAAATGGCTGCCACAACAAAACTATTTGGCAGATCTGTCTGAAAATTTGGGTGCTGAAAGATGATTCTTGACAAAACAAAAAAAAAAAAAATAATTTAAGGTGACGACATAATTTGTGTTAATTTTCAGGGACTTATTGACCCACCATAATCGATAACGAGTTGAAAATTTACAACTCTATTATGATTCACAACTCAACTTGGTTGGGTTGTCTTCCACACAACTCAACTTCAAAGCAACTGAATTAATTTTTGTAATTATGGAACACAACCATTTTCAGTTGAGCTAATGCAGCCAACTTGAAGCACAGAAATTGAAAATTGACACTGACACTTCGATGTAAACAGAGGAAAATTCAAAAAATATTCCGTAATGTTGCGCGCATTCGTAAAAGTATCCGCGACCATTCTAACCCTTTAGAACTTCCAAATACCAAGTAAGAACTTGTAATAATTCTCAAAGTTTCAGTACAAAGATCCTATCGTTTATTTACAGATTCATTAGTTATTTCAGATTAAACAAAGAAGCATTTGTGTACATTTTGGATGAAATAAAGGATTTATTTAGAACTAAGGTGCGATCTTCGTCAATACCACCGATCTTGAAACTGGCTGCTGCTCTTCGTTTTTTTCTGAAGGGAGCTATCAAAGTGCAGCGGAAATGATTTTAATCAGGGTTTAGCACAACCAACAGTTTCGGTGGTATTGAAAGAGGTATTCAAACTTCTAGAAGAGCACATCTGTCCAAAATGGATAAAAGCCATATTATCGGAAGAGGAGCAAAGACTATCCAAAATATATTTCTTCGAGAAGACTGGTTCTCCTGGAATAATTGGATGAGTGGATGGAACTCATGTACGCATTACTGCTCCAAAAAAAAATGTCCAACATCTCTACCTGAACAGAAAAGGTTATTATAGCTTAAATGTTATGATCGTAAGTACATGATTTCTTTTTTTTTTTGCTTTCTCTAGTATATCAACATCTTATAGGTTTGTGATTACAAAATGGATATTCGGTACGTAGATGCAAGATACGCTGGTGCAAATTACGACGCTTTCATTTGGAACGTAAGTGATTACAAGGAACTACTGCAAAGAAATCGTCAACAAAATACGAGGATCTTGGGTTAGTTTCTTTCTTTTTTATATTTTTTGTTAAAGAATAATTATTTTAAAGGCGATGCTGGATATCCTCTGGAGCAATATCTATTGACACCATTTCGTACGGCTGAAAATGGCAGCCCAGAAGCGCGATTCAATACAGCTCATGCAAAGGGAAGAAACTTAGTGGAGAGAACAAATGGTGTTGTCAAGAATAAATTCAGATGTTTACTATCCGTAAGAGTATTGCACTATACTCCGGAAAAGTCTACTATAATTGTTAACGCATGTCGAGCATTACACAACATAATCAGCACTTCAAAGTTCAGTATCCAAAAGAATGAATGATGCTGATGGCCAAGGGTTAAATGTAGCAGAGTTTGCAAGAGCTATAAGATACGAAATAATGAATAACTAATGAATAGTATGTTATTAACATTACTTTATTATATCAGTTTGTAATTCAAAATAAATAACAGAAATAATATTAAAATAATGATATGTGGTTTCTTAAATATTAAATAAAAAAAACATTTGGCTATCTATTTTAAAAATAAAAAAAAACTGTTGAAAATTAATTATTATTTGCATCAATCATATCAATCATATCAATTTTGTTCTGCTTCAGCTTCATATTAACTCTGTGCAGTTCGCTGGTTTCTCCACTTTGTTTTTCTAAAAGTGCAAGACTCTTTTTCTCCAGCTGATGTTTTTTGTAATTTAATTTTTCTATGTTTTTTAAGGTCTCAAGTATCTCTTTTTGATTTGTTGTTCGTTGTAATAAAGCTTCTAGTCTTCTTTGTCCTGCAGTTTTTACAACGAACTTTCGGACATAACCAGAGTATCGTTATCCCATTCTCCTGGTTCACATAAAATCTGTTCAAAAGTTTTTATAATATCTTCTCTGCAATTGAATAAGACGTTCACTATACGCGAATTATATTGCCATCGAGTGTCCGATACCCCGGGCATTCGTCGATCAGCAATTGTCTTTAGCAGATTGGTTCTTTTAGATGATTTATTAAAAAACCTAATGATACTACTAACAAAGCCAAAAAATAATTTCAACTCAGGAATGCTTTCTAACGATTTAGATAACACTAGATTCAGAACATGGGCATAACAGGGAATAAAAATACGAGTAGCCATTGTACATTATTTCGGATTCTTATTTGGACTCCACCATGGCCACCGGATATTACGGCCGCACCATCGTAGGCCTGACCTATTAAGTTTTCTTTACAGTTAAAACTATCTAAGGCATTTATAATTTTATTGCACCAAGTAACCGCGTTTCGACCGACACTCGAAAATATTCTATTTTCTACTAAATAACGCACTACAATACTAAGCTGTTCTCTGTGGCTCACATCGTGTTTCATCGACCATCACAGATACAAATTTTATTGAACTGATTTGATCCTTAATTTCGGATTTGATGACTTCAGCGATACTACGAGTACGTATCAAGTCATTTTGAATGTCATTGGAGAGGCCGGAAAAAATGGAGTTTTGGGAACTTGAACTTTGTTCTAAAAGCGAATCCATTAAATGGTCGTACTTAGCCAAGTATGAAAGGGTTTCAATATAATTACCACGATTATCTGATCCAGATTTTTCGTCGTAACCACGGAATGCCAGCTCTTGTTTTCCTTGAAGAACTGCAGTGTCTATTATGAGCCTCGTAAGAATTCCCTAAAGAAGTCTCTATGCGATATTCGCCAAGTTCATGCAAATGCAAGCAGCTGCGTACGTATATGCTTTTCCGTTTGAATATGTTTTTTGGAAGAATTAATAAAATAAAACACTATGAGAATTAGAAAAAAGAAGACGAGGAAAACAAAACATTCTATTTAATTTGCAACTGCCAGTCAGCCATGGATTCTTTTAGTAAAAAGACTCATGAAAATGTTTCTGATACCCATCCTTTCGCGTACCTATAATCAATTTTCATTGATGAAAAAAAAATTATACAAAGAAATTATACCCAACAAGTTTAAGAAAAACCTCAAATGCCGTTCGAGCCACTACATCACCCAATGACTCTGATTTTCGTCGGCTTATTTTGTTGCCTACAATAAACAAAAAAAAAAACTCTCTCGAACTAAAACCTTTCTCCTCCACCAATGTTCATCCACAAAAGCCGAGAAATCCCGGGTTATTTTCCTCATAAGCGAATGTATGTAACACTGTGTCTCCACAGGCAATATTTCAGGTAATGGCAATGGCAATTTAAAATTTAGATGGGCATTTCATTGCTGGCTATATCCAAATGTAATTATGTCATTCAACAACAAACGTGTGCGTGCCATTTTTTTTTCCGCCAGAATTTTCTTCTAAAAAGTTTTTTTTTTTTTGCCATACGTTTTTCTTTTTCACATTCCGCCATTTTGAAAACTTCGTAACGTAAAATTCATTGCCTTTGCGATGGAAAGCAATCATTGCCTTCCATCTGGCGGGCAATATTGCCATTGCCATTGTTTGAGCGTTTACACTAGGAAATTTTAAGGCAAGGCAATGGCAATTTATTGCTCCGAATATTGCCTGTGGAGACGCATTGTTAGACAAAGAAATCGCAAATAAACTTCTACTCGTACTACACATATGCCACAAAGAAATAGAGTTGAAAGTTTGTACTGTGAAGAAATGAATGCATTAGCCGTAAAATGAACGGCTTTTTAAAAAAAAATCATTGCACGCTTTTCTTTTGAAAAAGAAGTTGTCTCTCGCTAGCGGAGTTCATACTTGTCTCGGCTATGTGTGTGAGTTTGTGTATGAGTAAAAATGAATAAACAACCGAAGTGGTCGCAGCATTTCATCTTTGAGCGTGTACTCGTATATGAATGAAAAATGGTTTGATAAACAAATAATTGAATGTGATTGTTGGCAAGTAGCAAAATAAAAATGTTTGATATTGAAAAGTGAAGCCGGAAGGAATCGGCTTGTATGGACGCCACGCCACTGCTAGATATATATTGAAATGGATATAACTACTTCTTTGGATGTTCTACGTGGAGGTCCTAAGCTGTTGAGCTCCAACGAGAACTTGCCCCAGTGATTTTTAACATCTAGTTTGCTGCTGCCAAATTGCCCTTTGCCCTTAGCTAAATCAGGATGTTCCTGAAGGAGAGCAATCATTCTTTCAAATCGCTGTTTGTTAGTAACTTTCAGACTGTAAAAATATTGTTAAGTTGTTTAAAACTTGAGTTTTATTTGTACCTACACAATCTTCTCCATTTAAAAACAAAAAAAAAAAAACTGTCGTCTCTCCCAAACTGCAACTACACAACTGCAAAATCGTGGTTGTGTGTTTTTGATAGTTCACACAATCGATATACAACTGAGTTGTGTATCATAATACAACTGCGTAGACAACTACACAGCCACCAACAATTTGTAGTCGGCTTAGATTGACAGATGAAAGACAACTGGTTGAGTTGAGGACGATAATACGAATTAGAAAATTGTAAAGAGAATTGGGTTATTAAGGCGAATCAGGAATAATTAAGCACAATGTGGAGTGCTTAATTAAAGTATATACGAGGGTTGGTCAATAAGTCCCTGAAAAATGGAATAAGGTACACTCTTTTTCATTTTAATGAAAATGCTAGTAGGCGTCTGTATAAAATGGCTGCCACAACAAAACTATTTGACAGATCTGTCTGAAAATTTGGGTGCGTTCTTTTGAAAGATGATTCTTGACAAAAAAAAAAATAAATTTAAGGTGGCGACACAATTTGTTTTAATTTTCAGGGACTTATTGACCCACTGTGAGCGCAACGACATCTACCTGTCGATTATTTTCCTCCTTTTTTCTTGCCATTAGGCACCATTGGTTTCTGTGTATTTTACTATGTCATATTACTACGTAATAAAGAATTCAATTTTAGTTTTTGGTAAAGACGCACGCCTTTGATTTTCTTTTAACACGCAATCCTCATATTGCACCACGAATTTCATAACAGAGCCACACTGTTACATGGCGCAGCCGGTATCTCAACCTACATACAATAAAGAAACAACAAACACCCGACAACAAAATGTCTCTCGTCCAGCAACTCTTAGAAACGACCATCGACGCAGAAATTCTGAACCAGTTCACGAAGGATGCACTCCAAACAGAAGTCAAATCAAGAGGACTGAAAACAACAGCAACAACAAAAGATGAGTTAATTCAAATCATAATCAAACACAATAAAATCCTATCTACCCTTAAAGCAAGGAAAATCGAACCATCAGCAGGTACTTCTAGTTCGGTAGGGACTTGTCCAGCAGTTATTCAGACTGTCGTCATCAACCCAGACATGACGCAAACGATTTTGGAATGCAACGGGGAAGATAGCAACTCCACCGAGCAATTCATAAAATCCATCGAAAAAGCCGCAAAAATAAACGGATGGAGTGACGAGGTTAAATTAGTATTCTGCACCAGCAAATTAACGGGCATTGCAAGAAACTGGCAGAACTTCGAAGGCGATTCAAGGGACGACTGGAATATATGGCTCAATTCATTCAGGAAACGATTCATAAAGACACCAACATTACGCGAATGGAATGACAGAGTAAATGCACGTATCCAACGGCCGAACGAATCTATAATCCAGTACTTCAGCAGTAAGTTAGATATTATTTCTAAGCCCCCAAAGAATGTAAATATTCCTACGGAAGATCAAATTGCGTATTTACTCGAGGGTGTTGCTGACAATACAGACCGCCGTATTCTACGCATTGGCACACCTTCGACCATAACCGAACTATTCGAACTGGGGCAAAAACTTGACGATGACACAAAACACACCAGCAAACAGTTCCACAACACAACAACAATGTATCGCAACACTAGAACGCCACAGTCCTTTACAGACAATAATTTCAAGAAACCAGCATACACAGAAAATACAAAAATAAATACTTATGTATGCCCACGCTGTAAAAAAGGTCAACACCCCGTTTCGCAATGTCCAATACCCTGTTACACATGCAATAGAACTGGTCATTCACTGAGCAACTGCCCAAATAAACCATCTCCAAAACAAGCAAACTACGCATTGAAGTCAAAAGGTGGTGATCGAGGCTTACCCATCGTAGATGCCTATGCATTCGATGGAAAACCTATTTCCACTCTTATCGATAGCGGTGCTGAACAGTCAGTAATCGATCGTCGTTCTATACCACCTGATTATACAGTTCAAAAATACGAAGGCTCAGCAATAACTTCCATTGACAATGAGTGTAGACCTGTAGGACAAATTGACCTATTCGTTGCAGTAGGCGACATATGTTGCACATTTGGTCCTGTAGCGGTGGTAAACAATGCACCAATACCACTGATACTCGGCAGCGATTGGAGAAAGGCCAATAACATCACCATAACTGTCGAAACGAACGGAGATGTCCAATTAAAACAAAATACGAACTCAGGCTACACCACACACACAAATATAAATTCCTGCATATTAAAACAAAGCCAGTCTATACCACCATGTATTCTAAAAGAAGTCGAACATCAAATCTCAACATTTCCGAAATCTATATCTCCAACACAAATTCAAAAATTTCGAGAAATAGTCAGCAACAATTTACAAGCCTTCTCGACAGACAACGAGATTTTAGGATACTGCACCATAGATCAACATTCCTTACGTACAATAGATGATATACCAGTTCGCAGAAAGCCCTACCGCTATTCATGGAGCGACCGCCAGTTCATAAACGAAACATCATTGAGACAAATACCGGGAATGAGGAAGAGTTGCCAACTGAACAATATTCTACGAGTGATGGGTCATCAGTATATCAAATGGAAGATAGTGACAAAGAAAAAGACATTGAGGAAATCGTCGACCGGAAGGATACAGCACCGGTTCGCTCCCGAAAACCACCAAGATGGCTCCAAGACTATGAGAGGTAAATTGCCAGGAGTCAATTTTACAAGAAGGGGTCGTGTGAGCGCAACGACATCTACCTGTCGATTATTTTCCTCCTTTTTTCTTGCCATTAGGCACCATTGGTTTCTGTGTATTTTACTATGTCATATTACTACGTAATAAAGAATTCAATTTTAGTTTTTGGTAAAGACGCACGCCTTTGATTTTCTTTTAACACGCAATCCTCATATTGCACCACGAATTTCATAACAGAGCCACACTGTTACACCCACCCTCGTAATATCATTCCTTTGCTGCCAGGAATCGATAGTGAGCTACAGAAGATACAAAACAGGGCCACGAGAGTCATTCTGAGGCGCAACAGATTCACACCGATTACGAGGAAGAAGTATTTAAATGTGTTCGTTTTTGTATGCAAAATGAAAAATCGGATTACACCCCGGTACTATACACTTGTGGATTGTGGTCGCTACAATTATGGCAATTTTGCTTGTTGACATAGCTGCTGAGCTAAAAATGGGCCTCGTTCGAGAAGATGAATTTTTGGGTAAAATTCAGATCTCCGGCCAACATTTCCAGAGCCCAATTAGCGAACTCACGGCGTTGTCTATGGTCGTCCGGCTTCAATCCTTGCGTCAGCACATTCTTATATGGACGTAGGCCCAAATCCAACTGCAAAATAAGCCTGGTTGACTCTCTGGCGATTCCCATTTCAGATGATCGGTGCCGAATCGACATTTCTGGATCTTCTTCGATACTGGGCGCTACGGCGGCTATGTTTTCTTCACTTCGCACCGATCTCTGTCTGGTTGGTGGCTTAATGTCCAAAAGAGTGTATCCATGCTAAGTGTATCCGGTGCGACGAATTGCCTGCGCACTGATGACGACCGACTTCACGACAAAATTCACGTTGCGTATTTACGACTGAGCCGGAATTTCGATAATTCTTTTTAATAATTTTTACACGTTTGGGAAGCGTCAAACAATGCATGCTGAAATGGCAAACCTTACTGAATATTTTTACAGCTGGATATTATTGGTAACTTTGACAGCTGCTGAAACACAATAATTGGAAAAGCTATCATTGCTGTCTGGTCACCCTTTATAATGTTTGTTAAAATTATAAATATACTTAGCTTTATATTATTTGCCTAGTAATTACTAGAAAAGTTTTTGTTAACTTATTGTAAGCAAACGTAAACATGATTGCTAATAAAAAATCGAATCTAATCTAAAGTTTGGAGGCTGCAAATTAGTGTACGATCGAACTGAATTTTCGGGTCGAAACCGAAACCAAACCTACAGCAAAACAGACAACGTTCAACAAAAACAAAAATACAAACACAACAATAAACATTCATGAACTTATTACTACAAAAACAACTACGAGTATCAACGGGTACTCAGATGTGCATTTTGTACTACTAAATGAGTGATATACTGTGAGCGTCAAAAGAAAGTGTCACCTCCTCGTTGCATTTTTAACATTTTATTTCAACAAATGGTTTATGAAATATTTATGTACATTTTATAAGGAATTTTTTTTCTCAAAGATTTGGCAAACAGAACCTAACAAAAAGAGTAACAAATAAAAAGGCATTCAAAGAAAAAAAAGAAAAAAAACTTAGTTTTTTGTGCGTCCAACAAAGTTAAAAACTTTAATTAGTGTTTTATCTTATTCCCTTTCGACTTTAAAACAGCTTCTAGTCTTCTTGACTCAACCAACTTCTTGGTGAATTGTGTTGAAATGTTTTGCCATTCTTCCAATGAAACAAACTTTAACGAGTGTTTGCTGGTTATGACACGTCTCGAATCTGCCTATCGAGATACTCTCGTAAATGCTCTATCGGGTTAAGGTCTGGGGATTGCGGATGATGATTCATCTGCCTAGAAGTCCGATAAAGTAATCATTCCTTTACCAATTTGGTCGTGTGCTTGAAGTCGTTCTCCTGCTGGAAGACCCATTTTCTTAGAATTGCAAACCCTCATTTTTATACTTTTGAGCGTAAAGCAGTCGTTGTTTTTAGTTTTTTTCGGCGAGCAATACTTGCTGTATTGAGAACTTCAGAAGCTCGGCTTATATTTTCCATAAATTTCTCTGCACTTGCCTCTGAATTTTTTCGTACTTCCCTAACAACACTTGCATATATCGGACTTCACTTTCGGACAATCTCTTGGCCTACCAGGACGAGGTCGACCTTTAACTTCTTTGAACTTTTGAAAATTTATATAAATTTCCTTTAACTGTGTTATGGCCGCTGCCAACTATTTTTGCTGTGTCCCGTAACGACTTTCCTTCCTGTTTAAATTTAAACACAAGTTTTCACGTTTCAATTGAACTTTATTTTCTCATTTTAAGAACGATCTTCTTTGAAAATCAATCCTTGTAAATGAACTAAACAACAAGAGATAACCCTTCGACTCAGGCAGAGCAGAAAAAAACAAATAAGCAAAAAATATATTACAATGTGAGCCTCTAGTTGAGCACTTTTTTTTTGACTCATATTTTTGGTTTTTTTTTAATACCTTTTTATTGTTACAATTTTTTTAAAGTTTTGTTCGTCAATCTTTCGAGAAAAAAACTACTTAAAAATACATAAATATTTCATACAAACCATTCGGTGAAATAAAATATTAAAAATGCAACGTGGAGGTGTACACTTTCTTTTGACCCTTACAGTACGTGTTTTCGGCGAGAGCTGAAGGCTTGGCGGCATTTAAGCCGAAACGAAAACCCAAGCTTCGGTAGACACTACTGACGATAAATTTTCACCGTAGCAGTTTTTTGGTTTACCGAGTTACGAGTATATGTAGGTTATTATTGAGGAAGGTACGAGTATTGAAAGTCGGAAAGTAATTGTTGTTGTGAGACGAAGACGAAGACGAAGACTGACACACTGGAGTAGATGACAAACTACATCCAGTTACAGTGTACATATATATTAAATAGTGGTAACGATAAAATCTTGTTACCTTTTGTGGCTTTCAACATATCATCTCCTTTCCACTTAATTGGGCTGCCCTGTTGGTCCAAAACCTAAACGTACAACTTGCTTACGGCTGCGCTGAAATTGTCGCAGTGTAATGTTCTGTTTTTCAGTTAAGGTGTTGCGATATTATATTTTATGGGGATTTTGGGTGGAATCTTTGTTGCAATTACCTTTGGTGATGGAGGAATCTTTGTTGGCATTTCCTTGGCGGACGGGGGGAATTGTAGCTGAAGAGGGTATATCTCTTGATAAAGTGTAGGGAGTTAATCTTCTGTTTTTCATCTGGTTATGATGCCGTTTCCAGTCGCCAGGATGGGTGCGAACAAGATACATTTTCTTACCAATCTATGCTATTACTGTGCCATCTATCCAGCGTGACCGTTGAAGTAGTTACGGACTGTTTCATTTATTTCAAATTTAGCTATGCCTATGTGGAACCATTTGCGAAAGGATAGTGCGGTGTTGCCTGCCGTGCAGAATTTCCGCAGGCGTAATATCCCGCAGGCCGGGCTATTACGTTGACAAATTGTGCAGGATTTTACTTACGGCCACCAGTAATGTCTGCGGGCAAGTTGCTTCATCCTTACTATTCTCCAATGACCTTGATGTAACAACCCAAGGTTGTTGTCGAAAGAGCTTTATCGGGATGAAATATAGTTAGTAGAGGTTTGTTGTCAGTTACGAAAACGAGTTTGCGGCCAAATACATATTAATGAAATTTGGTGACCGCTAAAGCCTCCTTCTCAATTTGGGAGTAATTAAGTTGATGCTCGTTTAAAGTCTTCGACTCAAAGGCGATGGGTTGCTCTGACCCATCTGGTGTGATATTGGACAAGATGGCTCCAATCCCATGTGATGCAACGTTGGTTGCAAGTACTATTTGCAGTTCCGGGCAAAAATGTGCCAGGTGTCGCACGGATGATTTGTTGTTTTAAGGCGTTAAATGCGTTTTCTTGCTCTTTTTTCCAGACAAAGGGTATTTTCTTCCTTCGTAAGGCGTTTAACGGGGCTTTCCCATAAATGTCTTGAGTTCTTTAAGCTTAAGTGGTATAGTCAGCTTTTTTCGGAATCTGAAGGGCGTACTCCTTCATGACTAATGACGTGACCAATGTACTCCACTTCTGGCTGGAGCAATTGGCATTTGCTTCTGTTAACCCGTAGACGGTTTTCTAAAAGCGTTGTAGGCCTCC
Source organism: Pocota personata (assembly GCA_963082735.1). Classification (NCBI taxonomy): domain Eukaryota; kingdom Metazoa; phylum Arthropoda; class Insecta; order Diptera; family Syrphidae; genus Pocota; species Pocota personata. Next base: position 65,661,719 of record OY720431.1, on the reverse strand, counting down.
TTCTAAATTGTTCAGGTGTTCTTGATGTACAGGTGTTCTTCCTGTGACAAGGTTCACAACACGAGTGATAGTTTTGTGTGGTTTTTGGGCTCGTGGCATCATCGGACCTTATTTCTTCAAAAAGGAAGACGGTGCCACCGTCACAGTCAATGAAATGCGCTACTGAACAATGCTAACCGATTTGTTTTTCCTAAAATTGGAGAACTGAAATTGAATGATGTTTATTACCAGCAGGATGGGGCTACGAGCCACACAACCCTTGAAACAACTGTATTATTGCACAAAAAATATCCTGGCCGCTAGACTTCCTTCTTTGGGGATAAGTTAAGGATACGGTATACGCCGATGATTCACAAACGATTGAAGCGATCAGAGTGAATCAGCGAAAACGTCATGCAAAATTTCCTCAAAACGATGACCATTTGCAAAAGAAGGAGAGGTTATCAGATATCGTATTCCACATGTAATGGTTGAGCTTGTACTTCAAAATGAAATAAAAATATCCACAGTTTTTCGGAAAAAAAAAAACTTTTTATTACTAAGCTCTGAAAAGTAAAATGGAAAAAAAATGTATCTCTTTTTATTGGTGTTACAGCCGGAAGTATATCTACCAAGCTTTTCGAGCTGCCTCCAGTGGTTAATGCCTTCGAATTACTAATTACATTCGAGTTGTGTTAAACAGAACAATCAGTATTTGTGACAATTACGAGTACTGTTAAACAATCAGCTCATTAAGATCTTCATCGTACACAATAATTGTGAACATTGTGTACAATTATTATATAGTTATTCAATTATGCTAATGGACAGTAATGTATTCATATCGCAAGAGAAGTTTTTAGTATACTATATGTTATCCGCCAACATGGAGCTGAGTTGCATCGGAAACTGTTTTATCCTAACTTTGCTGATTTTCGAAGCAGATGCTAAAGTGAGTCATTACATGGAAACTCAAAGTGTAATAAGAAATTATCATATTTACAAGAATTTTTTCTCAGCGCAACTATATGATAAAGATTAACGATATCGAGTGCAGATCGCAGTCGCACATTGTTAATATCACATGTACAGAGACGAAATCTAATAGAGTGGCTGGACTGAATATGTTTGTTTGGCTAACGGAGGATGTTTTTGAAATGCGTTACAACCTCGACGTCTTGCATTTGAATAAGAAGAATCAATGGGAAAGTTTTTTCAAATTCAGCAATCTCGACGTTTGTGAGTTCTTGTCGGCACAATTCACAGTTCCGGTGCTACTGATTGCTCGCAATTTAATGAGGAAATTTAGTAATTTTCCCGAAGAGTGTCCTATAAAAAAGGACACATTTTATTACATACAAAGAATGAAATTCGATCCAGAACAGTTTCCGCCATATTTTCCAGAAGGAAAGTTTTCAGCAAATGGTGTATTGTACAATGATAAAATCGTATTTTTGGACTACAAAATTGGAATACAAATAGTATCTAAGACAAATCGAAAGATTCATTCAAAGGATCAAAATAAAGTGTAAATGAGAGAACACAAATGTTGTACAATTTGTTAAAGAGACCAGTGAACATAGCTAAAGATATCATTTTAATGGAAATTTGTTTAATTTAAACATTTACGTTCAATTTACTAATTCCACCAGCTACTGGAATTCTGTACAGTTGGAGGCTGAAGATTAGTGTCCGACTGAAGCTGAAATTCGGTTTTAACGCCTGTTTTGGTTGAAACCGAAACCGAAACGCAACCTACTCGTGCGAGTACTTAGAACGGCTTTTTTCGAGTAAAAATATGTACAAATGTTTCGCTGGAGACCTTTGTAACAAGCAACGACACCGATAGCGTTCAATAAAAACAAAAATTCAAACAGAACAACAAACATTCATGAACTTATTATCAACGGGTGCATTTTGCACTACTAAATGAGTGATATACGAGTATGTGTTTTCGAAGATAGTCGAAGATCCGGCAGTATTTTGGCCGAAACCAAGTCTTTGCCAAAATTAGTGTATTTGCCCGAAAACGAATCTACGGTTGGACACTACTGAAGATAAAACTTTACAGTAGCGGTTTTCTGTTTTACTGAAGTATAGTTTGCAGTTTACTATCTCATATGTAGTTTATTACTTAGGAGGGTATCGCAAGACTGCTTTTAGTTTTTGGGCGACCGAGCATTGACGTGAAGCAAGTTGGAAAGTGATTTTTTTATAATTTGCACATGTGAAAGGGGTTATGAATACCCTTATACTAATTTTTAGAACACGGGCGTTTTGAGGAAAGGGGAAGAGACAAAGAGAAAGACAGATTGGTGTAGTTGGTTTGGAACTCAGCTGGTATTAAGTTTTCAGTGAACTCCAAGGGTGGCTGTCCAGATAACTGGGGAGCTTGTTTGTTTTTGCTTTTGTCGTTGCTCATGATTCACAGTATTTTTTTCCGTCCTCCTGATGTCATCATCACGATCATGTTGCATTTTAGCCATATGACTGGCCTACTGCCAGTGTTATGCCCTCGCAGTAGAGTTGACATAAGCTTTCGCAATTGATCGACTTTTTATTTATTTCATGCGATATAAATAGATGATTATTGACATCAGGATTCGAACCGTGAATCTGTAGCGTGACAAGCGATGATGTTACCACTACACCACGGCCACCCTTAAATTGTTGATTGTTGTTGATGTGTGAATAAATTGATATAATGCCAAAAATCTATGGGATAATTCGAAACGATGTATGAAATGTATGCAGCACTTTATTTATTCTACAAAACGAAACAACAATGGGGTTTTTCGTACATATGTCAACAATTTGAATACTATATTCTAACATATGTAAGAAATAAACTGGAAGTAAATTTTGAATAAAATCATTTCAGCCATATCCAAGAAATAGTCAATCTTCGCAAGTCCGCTTATAAGTAAAGTACCGCTATTCGAATTTTTAGCGCAAAAGTGAGTATGCAGTCTTATTGGAAACATCTATTCTACTCAAGATATGAATTCATATCAAAATATTATAGTTGGAGTAGTTTTTGAGAAAAGTATTTTTTTTTTCATTTTAATAATAATAATAAGCATTTGAAGAAAAAAAGATATGCTCTACTATATTTATTGATATAGCTCAAGCTTTCGATAAAGTATGGCACAAATTGCAAAAGCATCTACCAAAGGAATACTCAGAAATCCTAGAGTCTTATATATTACAGCGATTTTTTAGAATTAAACAAGTAGATGACCACTCCACATTGCGAAAAATAGAAGCTGGTGTACCACAAGGTAGTGTGCTAGGCCCTGTATTATATCTCTTATTTACCAGTGACTTGACATTTAGTGATGAAACAACTGTGGCGACATTTGCAGATGTTACTGCTGTCCTTGCTGTGAGAGAAACTGTCGAAGTAGCGACGAAAAAGCCACAGAAGGCAGTGAATAATATATCAAAATGGACCAAAAAATTACCTAAAGTCGGTCCATATCAACTTTACAAATAAAATTGTTCCGCACATCCCAGTAATAATAAATGATAATGAAGTAGAATTTGTAAACACAGATAAATATCTAGGCATGACACTAGATGCAAAACTGCGCTAGAAAGCGCATGTAAAGAAAAAAAAGAACTGAACATGCGCTACGGTAAAATGTATTGGCTAAAAGGGAAATACTCTTGTTAGTCCAATTACTACTGCTTTATAAACAAATTCTAAAACCAGTATGGACCTACGGGCGCCAGCTATGGGCATGCACATGCAAAACCAATTTACAGAATATACAAACATTTCAAAATAAAGTACTACGGAATATGGTAAATGCACCATGGTACATAAGAAACACTTATCTGCATAGAAATCTAGAAATTGAAATGATTGAAGATGAAGTCAAAAAAGTAGCTAATAGACACAAATTTAAACTTCTCAATCACTTAAACTGACTATGAGATTAAAAAGAGTAAAAACCTTTTGAACTAGCTGGATAGGTAGAAAAAATAAAAATGACACATTTCATCCCGATAAAGCTCTTCCGACAACAGCCTTGGGTTGTTACATCAAGGTCATTGGGGAATAGTGAGGATGAAGCAACTTGCCCGCAGACATTACTGGTGGCCACAAATAGACGCAAAAGTTGAAGCAAAATTAAAATCCTGTACAATTTGACAACGTAATAGCCCGGCCTGTGGGCTATTACGCCTGCGGAAATTCTACACGGAAGGCAACACCGCACTATCCTTTCGCACAGGTTGGTAAGAAAATGTATCTTGTTCGCAACCCATTCTGGCGACTGGAAACGGCATCAGAACCAGATGAAAAACAGAAGTTTAACTCCCTACACTTTATCAAGAAATATACCCTCTTCATCTACAATTCCCCCCGTCCGCTAAGGAAATGGCAACAAAGATTCCTCCATCACCAAAGGTAATTGCAACAAAGATTCCACCCAAAATCCCCATAAAATATAATATCGCAACACCTTAACTGAAAAACAGAACATTACACTGCGACAATTTCAGCGCAGCCGTAAGCAAGTTGTACGTTTAGGTTTTGGACCAACAGGGCAGCCCAATTAAGTGGAAAGGAGATGATATGTTGAAAGCCACAAAAGGTAACAAGATTTTATCGTTACCACTATTTAATATATATGTACACTGTAACTGGATGTAGTTTGTCATCTACTCCAGTGTGTCAGTCTTCATCTTCGTCTTCGTCTCACAACAACAATTACTTTCCGACTTTCAATACTCGTACCTTCCTCAATAATAACCTACATATACTCGTAACTCGGTAAACCAAAAAACTGCTACGGTGAAAATTTATCGTCAGTAGTGTCTACCGAAGCTTGGGTTTTCGTTTCGGCTTAAATGCCGCCAAGCCTTCAGCTCTCGCCGAAAACACGTACTGTAAGGGTCAAAAGAAAGTGTACACCTCCACGTTGCATTTTTAATATTTTATTTCACCGAATGGTTTGTATGAAATATTTATGTATTTTTAAGTAGTTTTTTTCTCGAAAGATTGACGAATAAAACTTTAAAAAAATTGTAACAATAAAAAGGTATTAAAAAAAAACCAAAAATATGAGTCAAAAAAAAAGTGCTCAACTAGAGGCTCACATTGTAATATATTCTTTGCTTATTTGTTTTTTTCTGCTCTGCCTGAGTCGAAGGGTTATCTATTGTTGTTTAGTTCATTTACAAGGATTGATTTTCAAAGAAGATCGTTCTTAAAATGAGAAAATAAAGTTCAATTGAAACGTGAAAACTTGTGTTTAAATTTAAACAGGAAGGAAAGTCGTTACGGGACACAGCAAAAATAGTTGGCAGCGGCCATAACACAGTTAAATGAAATTTATATAAATTTTCAAAAGTTCAAAGAAGTTAAAGGTCGACCTCGTCCTGGTAGGCCAAGAGATTGTCCGAAAGTGAAGTCCGATATATGCAAGTGTTGTTAGGGAAGTACGAAAAAATTCAGAGGCAAGTGCAGAGAAATTTATGGAAAATATAAGCCGAGCTTCTGAAGTTCTCAATACAGCAAGTATTGCTCGCCGAAAAAAACTAAAAACAACGACTGCTTTACGCTCAAAAGTATAAAAATGAGGGTTTGCAATTCTAAGAAAATGGGTCTTCCAGCAGGAGAACGACTTCAAGCACACGACCAAATTGGTAAAGGAATGATTACTTTATCGGACTTCTAGGCAGATGAATCATCATCCGCAATCCCCAGACCTTAACCCGATAGAGCATTTGCGAGAGTATCTCGATAGGCAGATTCGAGACGTGTCATAACCAGCAAACACTCGTTAAAGTTTGTTTCATTGGAAGAATGGCAAAACATTTCAACACAATTCACCAAGAAGTTGGTTGAGTCAAGAAGACTAGAAGCTGTTTTAAAGTCGAAAGGGAAGAAGATAAAACACCAATTAAAGTTTTTAACTTTGTTGGACGCACAAAAAACTAAGTTTTTTTTCTTTTTTTTTCTTTGAATGCCTTTTTATTTGTTACTCTTTTTGTTAGGTTCTGTTTGTTAAGTATTTGAAAAAAAAAAAAAAAAAAACTTATAAAATGTACATAATTATTTCATAAGAGGAGCTGACATTTTCTTTTGACGTTGACAGTACATTACTCATTTATATACAAACAGCTGAGTACTCGTTGATAGTTGTTTTTCTAGTATAGTAATATATTCATGAATATTTATTGTTGTGATTGAATTTTTGTTTTGTTGAACGCTGTCTGTTTTGCTGTAGGTTTGGTTTCCGTTTCGGCCCGAAAATTCAGTTCTATCGTACACTAATTTACCCCCTTCGGGTAGGGGTTAGAATATACCCGAGGTAGGCATGCCTGTAGTAAGAGGCGACTAAAATCCACCCTCCGTATACCGAGTATGGCGTATACAAAAACATGCAATGAACAAAACGAAAGATATTAATACCCCAGGTACACTGGAAAATCCACCCTCTTCGGAGGTCGGCTCTACGGATTCTGGGGAGAGCCATTTATTGCGTTCATCTGACCCTTTTAAAAAAGGTACTAGGGTAGTTAGATCTCCAACATCAAGATCTACCATGAAAACGTGCGGAACTAGAAGTCCGGCGACATCGATAGTGTCGGCGCACGAACAACGGACTTCAGCGAAAATTCAAAGCCTAACGGACGAAAATATGGAACTCCGGACCAGGCTAAGTAAAATGGAACTTCTCTGCGAAGAACTAAGAAAGGAATTAAATGTACTCAAAGCAGAAAATAAAGCATTTAATGATACATCGAAACCTCGTAATGAGTCTGCTGCGAGTTCAATCGTCCTCGATAACACGGATTATAAAACGGATGATGAAGAACTAAGTCGGGAAACCAATTGGATTCTAAAAAAACGGCCTGTCAAAAAACGAAAAGCTGGCTCTTCGCCCGAAATGTTAACGAGGCAAGAAAACACGCAAAATAAACGAGAAGGTAAAGAACAGCCTGACAAAATAATCACGCGTGCCGATGAAAATCCACGAAATAAGGTACGACCACCGCCACCAATATACGTGATCGGAATTGCAGACTATAATAAACTGCATTCTTTTCTCAAACCTTTGTTGCTATCCGATTTTGAAGTAACATCGCTCAACAACAACAAATGGAAAGTAAACGTAAAGGACTCAGACAGTTACCGCTCAGTATCTAATAAACTGAATACTGAAAATATCCAGTGGTATACTTATGAAAATAAATCTGAAAGACCGATACGAGTCGTAGCTAGAGGACTTCATGCCTCATGCCGAAAGGAAGACGTTGTTCACGATTTGAAGAACAAAAACTTTAAAATCGTCGATGCGGTAAACTTAATTAAACGGGAAAAGCAAAAATTGGAAGGCGAGGAAACGATGGTTAAGCGCGAGCTTCCTCTTTTTATGCTAACCTTTGATAAGGCTGAGAGTTTAGAAAAGATTTACGAAATAAGAACAATTCTGAATGTCGTAGTCAAAATCGAACCCATGCGCAAGAATACAAGGTTGATACCTCAGTGCAAGCGATGCCAAGGATTCAACCATACGCAAACATATTGCCGAAAAGAACCGCGATGTGTCAAATGCGCCGGTAAACATCTTAGTCAAGAGTGTGGTGTAAACAAAAAAACCCCTGCAGCGTGTATTAACTGCAATGGTAAGCATCCGGCTAATTACAGAGGCTGTGAAGTAGCCAAAGAATTACAAAAAAGAAGAGATCGACTTATGAAGCCGGAAAACCCACCCTCAAAACCGGTAAATAAGGAAAAGTCGAAAACTGCTGTAAGAAAGGTGACTAGAGACAACCGAGCCGACCCTGGCGCGCTTACGTACGCTCAAGCTGCGACATCAAACACCGATCAAATTCCACACCGCGTTAAGGTAAAAGCGCCTAAAGAAAAGCCATCAGATTCTGACATGCAGACGCGTGCTCAAGCATCAACATCAATAAAAACGAACACTGATAATTCGGAAAACCCCGTATCTCACGTCTTTTCTATTATCCTTGCGAGGCTTGAGGAGCAAACAAAAACAAACACGCTAATTGTCGACAGGTTGGAGAAGCTTGAATATAAGCTTAACAATAGGAGCATTTCAAAACGAACATGACGAAACTTCTTAAAATTGTTGCATGGAACGCCAACGGTCTCATACAAAGACTAGAAGAGCTAGAAATATTTCTACGGGAAAATGACATTGACATATGTTTGATCTGTGAAACTCACCTGACGAAACTATCGCGTGTAAACATTACTGGATACAGTACCTATCACGCTTATCACCCGTCGGAAAGAGCCAGAGGCGGATCGTCTTTAATCATAAAAGATTGCATCGAACACTCTGAAGAGATTATGATAGAGCTTGAAACAATGCAAGTGAGCACTGTACGCGTGAAAAATGGACATTACTCTTTCAATGTCTCGTCTATTTATTGTCCACTGCGTTGCAGGCTTGAAAAAAATGATTTTACAAATATTTTCAACTCTCTTGGACCGAATTTTATTATTGGCGGTGATTTTAATGCAAAACACACCTTCTGGGGTTCAAGATGTGTCTCACAAAAAGGCAGAGCACTTTACAATGCCTGCATGCAACACAGATGCGACTTTCACTCGACTGGTAAACCAACATATTGGCCGACTGATAACAACAAAATACCCGATCTGATCGATTTCTTTGTTGTAAAAGGAATACCAGACAAATGTATTAAAATTGATGAAAGTTTTGATCTCTCTTCCGATCATTCCCCTATCATTCTAACGATGACCGAACGCCTAATTAAAAAAAATGTACCTGCTAGACTAACTAGCAGAAAAACTGATTGGGAAGGCTTTAAAAAAGACGTTGAAGAACATACCGAACTGAGAGTATCACTTAGGACGTTTTCTGAACTCGAAATCGAAATTGATCGTTTTGTTGAAGTTCTGCAGCGCGCCGCGTGGAAAAATACTCCCTATCAAAGGAAAACGCCAATCAATCACGCCCAAAAATATCCACCGGAAATAAAAGAAATGGTAAGGGAGAAGAGAAAAGCGCGTAAAAAATGGCAACAAACTCGTGCTCCGCAACATAAATCGCATTTGAATCGCTTGTGTAACTTGCTAAAAAAGGCCATTATTGATTTTAAAAACCGGACAATACAAACCAGCATTGAAAGCTTAACAGCGGACAAAGATTCCAATTATTCGCTCTGGAAAGCTATAAAAGGCATTAAAAAACCGAAAATACAAGCGGCCCCAATCAAGAAAAATGACAACGAATGGGCCAAGAATGATAAAGACAAAGCAGAAGTCTTTGCCGCCCATTTAGAAGAAACATTTAAACCATTTGACGGACAAGCGCTTGTTGAAAATGATAATGCGTCGGATATAGCACTTCACAATTACACAGTAAGAAATGCAAGGCTGACCGAACTTCAACAAGAAATAAAGAAACTGAAACCGAATAAAGCTCCTGGATACGACCTAATCACAGGAGAGCTTCTTAAATCGTTAGCTAGAAAAGCGTTAGTTAAGTTTCTTTACATTATAAACGCAGCGATAAGATTAGAATATGTTCCGAGTCAATGGAAAGTCGCGGAAGTAATAATGATTCTGAAGCCAGGAAAACCACCGAATGATAAAAAATCGTATAGACCTATTTCGCAGCTGCCGATTATGTCTAAAGTTTTCGAAAGAATAGTACTTAAGCGATTACAGCCGGTTATAGAAGAAGGATCTCTTATTCCCAATCACCAGTTTGGGTTTAGAACCAAGCACTCAACAATAGACCAAGTGCATAGAATAACTGATTTAATTGAAAAAGCTTACGAAGAAAAAAAGATTTGCTCGAGCATATTCCTTGATGTTTCTCAAGCTTTTGACAAGGTCTGGCATGAAGGCTTGAAATATAAATTACGACAAGTTCTGCCGGAACACTTATATAATATTCTAGAAAAATACTTGACGAATCGACTTTTCCGAGTCAAACACGGAAACGAATATTCGGAATTTAAAGAAATAAGGGCTGGGGTGCCGCAGGGAAGTGTCCTTGGACCGCTTTTGTACCTATTATATACTCGCGATATACCGCAAGAAGAAGGCACCGTCTTAGCTACATTTGCCGACGACACTGCCATCCTGGCAACGGGTAAAACGATCGAAGAATCGACTGAAAAATTGCAAGAAGCATTGAATAAAGTAAATGAATGGACAAAGATTTGGCGACTAGCTCTAAACGAAAACAAATCTGTTCATGTCAATTTTACTTATAAGAAAATAAATAATTTGCCCATCTTTTCAAACTCGGTTCAAATTCCGTTTGCAAACGAGGCTAAGTATCTTGGAATGACACTTGATGCTAAGCTGAAGTGGAAAACGCACGTGAAGAAAAAACGTAAAGAACTCGAAACCAAATACAGAGAAATGTACTGGTTACTTGGAAAACATTCCAAGCTTAATGTAGAGAACAAACTGCTTTTATACAAGCAAGTGCTAAAGCCGATATGGACATATGGAATACAACTTTGGGGTTGTACCAAAATAAGTAATGTCAATATTTTACAAACTTTTGAAAATAAAGTGCTAAGATCAATAGTTAATGCACCGTGGTTTATTAGAAATAGCGATATCCATAGAGATTTAGGAATTGCGACAGTCGAATATGAAATCAAAAACTTCGCGCGTAAGCATAAAGACAGATTGCAAGGACACGTTAACAATGAAGTCCTTCGAATTCTAGATGAGAGGAATCTACTGCGTCGTCTACAAAGGACCAAACCTTTCGATTTAACGCGATAGCAAGAAACCGCGCCTAATTTGCGGAACAAGCAGGAACTTTCAATGGAAAGGGACCTGCCAAACGATCTCAATACGTGAAAGAAAAACTGCTGGATAAGTCAAAACTTAGTTGTAGTATGTAATCAAAGAAATTTATCACGAAGGGAGGTTTTTTTAGTGAGTAAAAATCTCACACTACTATGAGCACGCGCTACCGATCCTCATAGTGTCTTCATGAAGATTTTTTACCTACCCTCGGAAAAAAAAAAAAAAAAAAAAAAAAAAAAAAAACTAATTTGCAGCCTTCAAACTTTAGATTAGATTCGATTTTTTATTAGCAATCATGTTTATGTTTGCTTACAATAAGTTAACAGCTAAGGATATTTATAATTTTAACAAACATTATAAAGGGTGACCAGATAGCAAAGATAGTTTTTTCAATTATTATGTTAAAAAACAGGTAAATTTTATGACCTTTTTGGAAAAAGCGTCATAAAAGTTGCATTTATCAACTTAATCCCATTTTTTTTTTTACAATATAAACATAATATATTCTTCATTCCTTGTGCAATTGGTTTTTCCCAGATTAGCGAAGGGTTTGAAAAATATCGTAAAATTAAAACAAAAAACTGCCTGTTCGTAATCAAGTGAGACGGAGTGTAAACAATTTTATTAATTCTTCCAAAAAAACATATTCAAACGGAAAAGCATTTACTCGTAAGCAGCTGCTTGTATTTGCATGAATTTGGCGAATATCGCATAGGGATTTCTTTAGGGAATTCTTACGAGGCTCATTCGCAATCGCGAATTAATGAAGCGTTTCATAGACACTCTAGTTCTTCTAGGAAAACAAGAGCTGGCATTCGCGGTAATTATACTGAAACCCTTTCATACTTGGCTGAGTCTTCTTCTTCTTCTTACTGCTAAGTTATGATCCGGAGTAGAAGGATCACAACTTTCCCACTTTACTGCATCCCTACTGGTCCGCTTGTGGGGTTTGCCGGTTTGACCTCAGAAAGTACCGGCAGACTTCCCGGTTTCGGATCACTTCGTCACTGAAATGCTAGTGTTTTCCATTTGTGTGATTCAGTTGTTTTTTGGTCTGGCTTTTTTCCGCGATTGCGTAGGAACGTTGATTGATATTGCCTTTTTGACGGGGTTCGAACGATCTCTCTTTTGAACATGACAATACCAACTGAGCCGGTCGTGCTCTATCTTGCTTGTGATGGGTTCTTTTAAATGAAGGCTTCCTCGAATCTTTGAACTTCTTATTCTATCAATCTTCGTTACTTCTGCTGTCATGCGAAGCATCTTCATCTCAGCTGCCGTTAATTTGCCCTCATACTTTTTGTACATTGTCCAGCATTGTGAACCGTATGTGAGCGCCGGACGTACAACTGCGGTGTAGAGTGTTCCTTTAAGCTTAGGGGGCATTTTTCGATCACAGAAGATAGCGGAGTTTTCCCGCCACTTCATCCACCCTACGCTTAAGCGATGATTGATGTCATCATCACAAGTTGCTTCGCTATTGATCATAGATCCCAGATATTTGAACTTTTCACACTTGGGAAGCACTTTTCCATTCAAGTAAATGTCTGGAATAGGCCGGTGTGGATCAGAGAACGGGCAGCACACATACTCTGTCTTTTTCGAACTAATACGGTACCCATTTCCCTCCAAAACATCCACCCATACATCAAGTGCTCGTTGCAAGGCCATTTGATCTTCGCTTATGATAGCTCCATCGTCAGCAAAGAATAACTGATACACTTTGGGGTCCGTCACTTTTCCTTCAAGCAGATAATCAAGAACTGCAATAAATAGCAAGGACTAAGGACGCTTCCCTGGTGTATACCGACTTTGATTGGGAACTCTTCGGTGACTCCTGCGGGACATTTTACTCTTGTCCTTGCTCCCTCATACATGTCCATGATCATGTGCACGTAGGTTTCTGGAACTCCTCGTTGTCTTAGCGCCACCCATAAGAGATCTCTTGGTTGTTTATCAAAGGCTTTTTCAAAAACAACCAACACCATTTGCAAGTCCTTTAAGGAATCACGATGTTTTTCCATTATGATCCTTATACTTTGGATTGCATCTGTTGTTGATTTCCTCGAGACAAACCCGCACTGGTCATCAGATAGCCTTATTATTTTCCGCAGTCGGCCATCTAATACCCGTTCAACGATCTTCATGGTATACGACCATTTAATGGATTCGCATTTAGAACAAAGTTCAAGTTCCCAAAACTCCATTTTTCCGGCTTCTCCAGTGACATTCAAAATGACTTGATACATACTTGTAGTATCGCTGCAGTCAACAAATCCGAAATTAAGGATCAAATCAGTTCAATAAAATTTGTATCTGTGATGGTCGATGAAACACCAGATGTGAGCCACAGAGAACAGCTTAGTATTGTACTGCGTTATACAAGGAAGATTTCTAGGTTTCCTTGACGTGAGTGTCGGTCGAAACGCGGTTATTTGGTGCAATAAAATTATAAATGCCTTAAATAGTTTTAACTGTAAAGAAAAGTTAATAGGTCAGTCCTACGATGGTGCGGCCGTAATATCCGGTGGCCATGGTGGAGTCCAAATAAGGATCCGGAATATATGCCCAATGGCTATTTTTATTCCCTGTTATGCCCATGTTCTGAATCTAGTGTAATGTCTAAATATTTTGCTTTTGCTAAACACCTCAGTGGGGTAGGAATCAATGATACAACAGTCTGCGACGCTTGTGAAGAGGGCGGCGACACTGTGGGACACTTCCTCCGTGATTTTCCTGCCTTTGCTTAGGTGGCAGATTCTCGGCGCTCTGATGTGGTGAGTGCTGATGCCATAAGATCCTCATCACTGAAGCGTTTACTCGTCTTTCTCCGGAAGATGAGGAAATTCCATTAAAATGGGTAAAACAGGGTTTTCTTCTCGGCAGTACAATGGACCAGTTGTGTCTGAGTGCTCCAGTGTAGCTACAAAAAAAAAAGACAGTAGAGAATGGAATCCCAATACCATACGAAAATGTAGCGGAAGAGGCATTACAAAGATATTTTTCTTCTACATAATTCTGTTAGCAGAAATAGATATTAGAATTACTCTCTCTACAGTTTTAAGTTTTGCACATAGCTTCACTCGAAGGTAACAACAATGCATTTCTACTTAAACCCTCGTACATCACCCTTGCTGCAAGTGAATGAAATATAAGGCACATTGCCAATTTACACCCCAAAAAAAGAACTGAAATAAAATAAAACAAAGTGTAGAGCAGCAGTTTCTACCGGAGACTTCATAAATTCCAATGTGACCTCAGCTTTATGAAAGATTAATGCAACGGGAGATTCCAGAAGTCATAAAGCAAAAACCCACCACCACTACGGACGTAGAAAAAAGAAACCCTGAAAGCGAATCCAAGTTTATTGCACGATAGCGGGGCGAAATAATTCAGGACGCATTAGAAGAATGGCACATAAATTGCGGACGGAATCACTCCAAGGAGATCTCCACCAAGGACCAAAATGCTTTATTACAATTCGGTGCTGAATAATGCACTAGGACGAGACAACTTAACCTACTCGTACCTTTATTTGTCCTCTTTGCCATTCGCATGGCTGATGGGGGACTTTGATGGAGAGCAATTTCTTTATGGGCCAGATCACTCTCGGAAATTAGAAGTGACATAGCCGAGGCTTATGCATCTCCAATCAAGCAATGATTTCGCGATGTTTGTCGAAGAGTTTATGCAAATTTGTGGTTTCAATGTAAAGAAAAAAAAATCTTTTGGTATTCCGTCAGCCTCCACTCCCTAACGCGAAAATGAAAATTCTCCCCTGTTCCGTCAGAAGAATGCTCTTTCGTGAGAGCTACCCGCACCCCTTTTGCAGATTTATGACAATCTGCCAATAATAAATTCACATATTACGCGAATTACCCTTTTTTTTTTTTTTAGAAATATTGATTCAATTGTGGGCCGACTTGAGTGACATTTTTTATTCATAAGAGTTTTCCTTTTGGTTTTCCTCTTTTTATTTATTTTTGAAAGGAAAATCAAGTATCTGGGTGGGCGGAGGATTACAAATGTGGTTATGGTTTTGCAATGCGATTTGTTGCGGCTATGGATTCGGGTGTTAATGGCGAAGGGAACGTATAAATCGCATTACGGGGACGTACTGTGGTGCTTTAAATTAAATATTTAAGAGTATTACGGGGCAGTTTGGGTGAATTTATACTTTGCACTTACAGTACGTACTCGTACACTCAACGGTATGGTGAAGAATTGAATGGAGATTGTTAACGTGGAAATGACCATGTGGATGATATAACTCATGTAGAGGTGAAACTCAATATTCATGATATCGAATATTGTAACGGGGAAAGTAAATGAGAAATGAAATATTTATTAGAAAATTGTACAAAAAAAGGAAACATGTGTTTAATCGCAGAGTACGATCCTGCGGTAGGTAGAACCCTGATCCAGAGGTAGAAATACCTTTACTGAACTTCAACAGCAATACAGATCAGCAGGTAGAAGGCTAAAAATAGCAATCATGAACAGCAATCGTAGGAGTTTCAATGAATTGTGCAACGAGGTTGACCAAAATCCATGGCGTACCAGGTGGTAAAGGTCAATAGCTCCCGCCTGCCAAAGACTGCTGGAAAACAATGTCAGTGCGCTATTCCCAAGACAATAGGAAAACCCATTAAAGGATCAACAATAAGAAAGAAGTAGTCGCAGCTATTAACAGATTCGAAGACAAAAAGCACCTGAGCTAAATAGCAATTAGAATTTGACCGGAAATGTTTGTGAATATCTACAGCTCATGCTTGAGTGAAGGAGTATTCCCAGAGGGATGGAAGAAAGAGAAACTAATGCTAATCTCCAAAGGAAGTAATGCTCCTGAGGACCACTGTGTATGGTGGATATGGATGGAAAGATTCTAGAACATATCATCGCAAATAGGCTGGAAGCAGCCATTGAAAACGCAGGAGGATTAGCAGAACATCAGTACGATTTCCGAAGGTCACCGTCAACGATAGATGCAATCTGGCTAGTCGTTGAGACAGCGAAGAAAGCCATAGAAGGTAGAAGAAGGAAGGGTTAGTGCTAAACGGTGTTGTGCTTTTATAATGTTAGACGTATTGCATTCGAAATGCATTCAACTCTGCGAACTGGAAGTATATCTTGGAATACCTTCAAAATATGGGGGCACCCACGTGCATCACGAAGATAATGGCGAATTACCTAAGAAAAATGATCCTGGTATATGACACAGACGATGGCCCCAAGGAGTATACCGTTACGGGAGGGGTGCCACAGGGTTCTTTGTTGGGTCCACTTCTGTGAAATGTTATGTATGACGGGATACTCAATCTGCCTATATCAGAAGAAGCTACAATCGTAGGCTTTGTAGGCAATAGTGCGATAATAGTGGTCGCCAAGCTACTGGAAGAAGTGATCCAAACAAGCAACGGTATCGTTCATCGTTGGCTTGAATGTTAGTGAGTTTAAAATTAGCCGAACATAAGCAAGAAGCGGTGCTTATCAGTAGCAGAAAAGTGATGGAAACAATCACTCCTACGATAGGGGGGCACCAGATTACATCGAAGCACGCCATCAAATAATCTGGCTAGTCGTTGAGACAGCGAAGAAAGCCATAGAAGGTAGAAGAAGGAAGGGTTAGTGCTAAACGGTGTTGTGCTTTTATAATGTTAGACGTATTGCATTCGAAATGCATTCAACTCTGCGAACTGGAAGTATATCTTGGAATACCTTCAAAATATGGGGGCACCCACGTGCATCACGAAGATAATGGCGAATTACCTAAGAAAAATGATCCTGGTATATGACACAGACGATGGCCCCAAGGAGTATACCGTTACGGGAGGGGTGCCACAGGGTTCTTTGTTGGGTCCACTTCTGTGAAATGTTATGTATGACGGGATACTCAATCTGCCTATATCAGAAGAAGCTACAATCGTAGGCTTTGTAGGCAATAGTGCGATAATAGTGGTCGCCAAGCTACTGGAAGAAGTGATCCAAACAAGCAACGGTATCGTTCATCGTTGGCTTGAATGTTAGTGAGTTTAAAATTAGCCGAACATAAGCAAGAAGCGGTGCTTATCAGTAGCAGAAAAGTGATGGAAACAATCACTCCTACGATAGGGGGGCACCAGATTACATCGAAGCACGCCATCAAATACCTAGGCGTCATGATTGACACAAGGCTCTCGTTTAATGGACATCTGGAATATGCTTGTGGCAAAGCCTCACGAGTAAATAATACACTCATACGCATAATGTCAAATCTTGAAGGACCAAGATACACTCGACGGCAACTTTTGGCCGGTGTGGTTACATACGAGTATGTGATGAGCTACGGGTCACCAATATGGGCCAAAGCTATGAAAATTAAGTCATACTGGAGTAAGATTTTGTGCAATTAGAGTATGCAGTGCATTTCTCACAATATCAGAAGATACTGTCTGTGTTATTGCAGGATTACTCCCAATCGACATACTTGCAGAGGAGTTTCAAAACCATTTGAAAAGAGGAACCAAGGACGAGTGTTAACCTACGGAGAAGCGAATTCAAAACAACAACGATGGAGAGTGTCCAGTAAAGGCCGATAGACTTATCGTCTCATCCTGCTTCTGGAGGCATGGACAGGTAGATATCTACACCACCCAACTATGAAGTGCGCACGAATCTTTCCTTACTGCATTCAGGCTCAGGACGATGCGGAACATGTATTCTTTCACTGGCCGCGATTCAAAACTGAGAGGCAAACGCTGAGAAATAAGCTTGGAGAAATACCAACCCCCGAGAATATAGTACAATGTATGATTCAATCGCAGGAAATGTGGAGTGTTGTGAGTGATTAAGACACCTGGAACGAGAAAGGCGACAGAATGATAAACTATCCCACGATGAAATACCATGGTACAATAGGGAAGAAGAGCAATTAAAGGGAAGTGTTTTCTAGTATGTGGAAATTCCACACTGTTACTGAGTACGTGCTCGGCTTTTAAAGATTCTTCACCAAAAAACCGTGCTTTAGGTATGAGAATGGTTCTAGCCAATCATGCTCTAGCTATCAATGAATGTCTCGGTCTATCCTACAACATCACAACACAATGCGGAGTCATAGGCGTCCCTTGCTCTTGAAAACAGTAAATTATATATGCGTTCGATCAAGTTTGGCATAAAGTCCTATTATGCAAACTAGCCTTCCACGCAGTATCAGAACAGCTTAATGGCTGGGTGGACAATTTTCTTAAGGATAAATCAATTCAAGATGTGGTTGATGGTGTGTCTTCCAACGACTTTGTTGTAAATGTTGGAGTGCCACATGGATCTATATACTATACTTTCTTATGTTCTCTATCACAAGATCTTAAGTTTTGCCAATAAAATGATCCTAATATCATCTCGCTCGAACAACCGTCCTTGAATTCAAATATAATACATATCATAGTCAAGGATGCGACCAAACCAACTCATAGAAACGAAGACCTGCAGGAAATATTGACATGGGGAAAAGCAGACTTAGTATTATAGACTTGCGAAGAAAATTCAATTCACCGCCTTTTCCAGAAGCTTCAAATAGGCAACCACATATCCAACATCACAAAATTGGAGTCCATAAATTTGGGTTACCTGTTTACAGCAAACAGATACTTTACAGCGAAACAGCTCCTTCTTCTGTACAAGGCTCAAGTTAGATCCTCACGTTTGTTTGCTTAAGATGCTTCCGCACTAAAATCCAACCTGCTATATAGGTAGTATACGCAGATGTTCCGAAGACCTCAATGAAAGTGCGCAATCACTGAGCGGGACATTCAAGTTTAAAATCCCCAAACACACAGACAAAAAAAATTTCCTCACGGTCCCACCTCTCGCGAAACGTCTGACAATCATCCGAGAGTAAAATTGTTATGAGAAGTGTCTCTCAGTCGAAAAAGTTGAGGTGCTGTTCCAGAATTATAGTCTTTCCTGAGATATGATTTTTAAAAAAAGTACATTTTCGAAGTAAAATATAATAATACGAGTACATTCTGATAAGCAGACGCTCCCATAAATAGAAACCTTTCTCAAGCAGACGCATATGTAGCTCTAACAAACAGACTGACGAACATGAACATTTGAATAAAATTGGTAATTCCCCATTTAATACGTTTACTACATTTCAGTACATACATTCTCTTGCTTCCAAATACAATTTGTTATATCCAATTCACTCCTTTAACCGGACATCTTCCATAACCTGACAAACAAAATGGGACCGTAAGTGTTCATTTATTAGAGCTGTATTATTGCCATTACCTGCAAGATGCTTTAACCCTCCAAACATTTGAAAGAAAAAGTTTCATTCTCTATTTTGTGGGGATTCACTTGCGCGGTCAGTTCACATTACGGAGAACAAGGCTTGAGAGTCAAACCTCATGAGGCATTCTCGCGGGAGTCGGACAGAATCCCGAAAAACATAATCCCGAAAACCCAAACTCCCGAAAACAAAAAATTCCGAAAATTCACAATCCCGAAAACCCATAATCCCGAAAGACCAAATTCCCGAAAATAAAGAAACTTTGCATACACCCAACCTCGCACCCACTCCAAATCCTACAGTGACCCCAAGCATTGGGTTGCATGATGCCCTCCCTTACATATTCTACTGTTTATGCATTGTAGATATAATATATATATATATATTTGAACATTTCAAAGTGACAAATTTTTAATTTTGTATAATTTTTCGGGAATTAGTTTTCGGGATTTTTTTTCTCGGGGTTTTGGCCTTTCAGGATTTTGGATTTTCAGGATTTTGGATTTTCGGGACTTTGACCCCAACCCCATTCTCGCATATGGATACGCCGTTCCTTTTACTATGAAACTTAAAGAACTTGCCAATTTCTTTCCTTTGAGTTTATTGACTCGGCTAATAAAAATTCCGACCTGGGATATTGCGTAGTGTAAACATACCGAACTAAAATATAAACATCTTGACAGGTTTAGTGTGCAGAAATATTGGTGGCTGGACTAGGTTGAAGCTAACAATTAGGTTAAGCGATATGCTATTTGGCCCGCCAATGAATGGGTTTCCGACAAAGCATCACTATCTGATTATTGCTGGATACTTTTCAATCTAAATATCTGTAATCCTGACAGCTATGTCTTTCAAAACCCGTGGAATAAACAGGGAAAGAATCAAGGAGGAATTGGGCACATCTCTAGGACCATGTCCATGTGAAAATCCTAATTCTACTAGAGACATCAATACAATAGTTAGTGATCTAACCAGTAAACTCAAATGCGCTTTTCGAAAGGCCTGCCCTGTCAGACTTACGAGCGGAAAGTCTGACTGCATACATCGAGGCATAGTTGAAACTTCGCTAAAGATGGAGCAATTGAATTCTCAATACACCGAGAGAGAGTCAAACTCTTTAAAAAATAAATAAGATTCACCAAAAAGAATTTGAAGAAATTTGTGAGGCTTAAATAAGATATATATATATATGATATATATATATAACCAAGGAATCGTCCTGAAATACAACACCTGTGTAATACTGGCCCTTTACAGTGTGAACCACTCAATTTTCTATGACCTCTTTGTACTTTACAGCATTTATGGATCCATCCACCATCAAAAGAGTGCCAACAACACCGGCAGTTATGATACTCCAAACCATGAAACCTTTGGACCTTTTCGGATGAGCTACTACACATTCTTCCTTCAACCGTTCTCCAGGTCGATGGTCTTTCCATCTGAAAATTCCAAGCTGAATTTAGACTTATCTGAGAATATGACCTTTTGCTATCCATCTTGGATCCTAGATGTCCTAGACGTAAGTGATAGGTAGGCAAACAAACCTGCTTCGTTAAGTCGTCTCTGTTGTCACAGAGATGTCTATGCCGGTGGTTTCCGCAATATCTTTTCTTACTTGTGGTGCAATAACGAACCGGTTACTTAATATTGTCCTCCTTATATGGTGGGCGATTCTACGAGTGGTGCATCTTTTACGACCGCTTTCACTTTTATACACAAATCCGCTGCTCCAGACGGTATCTCCCCCATAGTTCTGAAGAGGTGTTCTTTCATGCTGCTAAGCCTTTATCCAGCCCGTCCCTAGAAAAGGCGATTCTTCCTTCCTGACTATCGACCCATTGCACTTACATCCCTTCTTTCCAATGTCATGGGAACGCTGATAAATCGTTAGCTTATGAAATAACTCTATTCACGAAAACTTCTCAATGAGCGGCAGTATGGCTTTCATAGTAACAAAGTCCACTGGTGATTCTAATCCATTCCATTCCTTAGCTGATGACAGTACTTTTAGTTTATCATATTCGTTTCCTAACTCACGTCCTTGCTCTTCGGCCATACAAGAGAAACGGTAAAGTATGTTAAACATATTAAATTCCGAATTGGATAGCATAATCCAATAGAGTGGAATTTAATGCTTCCAAAACACAATGCTGTCTTCTGTCTCTCAAGCGAAACCAAAACCACCCTCAACCATTATCCATGAATGGTACTGGTATCGCTGAAACTGAAAGATCTGTCATCCACGGTATTTGTATTAATAACCATCTGCTCCAAATTATCCTTAAGCAGTGCAAGAAATATTTTACCTCGTCTTATCTGCCTTCAATTTATAAGGCATTCATCCGCCCAAAGCTAGAATATAACGCCCACATCTGGTCGGGCGCACTCAAGACCGTTCTGCACGTTCTAGATAAGGTACAGAAACGCAGGGTGATAGATAAACATTGTGAGCTCCATAAATTCACTCGAACATTGTAGAAATGTCTCGTGCCATTCCCTATTTTATCGCTTTTCTTTTATAAAAAAAAATGCTCCAGCGAAATACGAGTAGCCAGTTGAATTTCTCCCCTTCAAAAATCCACCCGCAATACGTGCCATTCCTCGAATGCACATCAGTTCACCCTTAAGTCCAACTTCGATCGTACTGCCAAATATAGTGATTCGTTTATAAGCCGAACGACACGTGCAATTGTTTGGCACGACGACGAGTTGAGGTGCACGGCTCTTCAGCCACACTATCGCGAACAGCAGCAATATTTTCTGCAGTACGAGCTGTACGAGCATGCACTGGTATTCTCACATCTCCTACAGGCCCGGGTTGCACAAATTTTTGCACGATTTTTCCGATTGTACGCACATTTGGACGATTAAATTGACCGAAAGAATCACGAAATGCACGATATGCATTTTGATTTGAACGCCCATTTTCATAATAAGCCTGAATAACTTTAACGCGTTGCTCGATTGTGTATCTTTCCATGGTTCAAATTGAGTTAGTCTGAAATTGAGAAATGTCAAATGAAATGCAGAAAATAACTTGACGTTTAGGTGTGGTTCACATTCAACATCGGCACTTAAAATTTAACCACCCTTTATATAACTTAACAAACTACCTTAAAATAAATCTTAAACTACCTTATGCTACCTTAATCTATCTTACTCTACTTTACGTATTTTTCTCGGTTTTTTTGGTTTTTTTTTTTAATTTCTTTATTTTTTTTATATTTTTTTATTTTTACCTATACATATAAATACAAAGCCATGGATATAAAACAGCCAACCTTAAACATCAAACAGGATACCCTGGATTATGGGGAAACGACGAAGGAGTTTCCCATCTATCGGCTAGCCACCAGAAATGTCCTTACTGACGTTGTACGTCCTCAATATCGCGAATCGATACCGCCCTACTAAAACGGACATGGTCCACACTGAGTGCAACGTCTATATCGTAGATGAGTCGCCTATCCACAACTGTCCGAGCAACGTGGAAGATTAGCGGCACCGTCAATCTGTCCTGGATCAGACCTTTCTCAGCAAAATAGAGGAACGAAGCCGTTAAGGCACACTCTCTCGTGATTCTCGTAATTGGGGTAATAAGCCCCGGAAATCTCATTGCTCTTGCAATGTGCCTTCGAATCAGCTTGATAACGAAATTATCCACTCTTATTAGGTTAGCCCCGTTGTATAGGACCTCATTGGGATAGAATTTTATGTACTGGGACTCCGGTTCTGTATAAATGAAGGCAAGCCCAAAAGCAAGCCCAAAAGCAAGCCCTTTTCCAACAAGCTGGCTCCCACGTTGAACCACACGGGGCATTCATACACGAGCATGGGCCTAATGAGGGCCATGTAGCACATTACCTTTACCCTTGCATCAAGTTGCTTGCTATAAAAAAGTCTCTTTGTAAGGGAAAAAGCACCTTCGGCTCTGGCCAGAGCAGCATCTATATGTTTGTTAAAATATAGATATTGGTCTAACCAGAGCCCCAGGTATCTGACTACACTTCGACATGCAAGTGGCTGTCCGTGCGGTCCAACGATTGAGAACTTTCACCAATTTTTTCTAGTATCCCTAGAAGCTCCAGACAACGGCCGGCGTCCTAAAAAGAATGGTTTCCGATTTCTGGAAGTTGATCTTCAACTTCCAGTCATCGCAATATCGCTGAATCTTATCGAAGTCACGTTGCAAGAGCAGTGCAATGACCTCGTCGTCTGCGTACGCTATGGCATGGTGAAGTGATCCTATGAGATCGCTCGTGTAAATGTTGAAAAGTGAATTAACCGCACCTTGTTGCAGACCGTTTTTGATTTGAAATATTCCAACAGAAGTCATATTGCCATTTTTGACAATGAACTGTATACTGGTGAGCATGTTATAGAGTATGTACAGCAGTGGTTTGCTTATGTCCAGCCTGCTTATCTTGTAGAAGAGTCCCTCTAACCACACGGTGTCGAACGCCTTCTCCAAGTCAATCAGGCAGGCACCCGTGCATTGGTTCTTGTTTTTGTTCCATTGGATATCCGATACCAGTTTAGACGCGGCATGTATTGTACCATGCCCCGCATTAAAACCGAATTGGGTATACGGAATTATATTATTGTTCTCAGTCCACTTAAGCTCTATTGATCACTTAAGCTCACTCTCGAATACCTTGCTGATGTTTGGAAGGAGACTTATCGACCGGAGATTTGCCGGACTGGAGGTGTCCTTACGCCTTTTGGGGATGGGTTGTATCACTGCTGTTTTCCAATGCGCTGGATAATGTGCATTATTCAGCGCATTGTTAAACGGAGTGGTGTAGATGTCCACCGTTTCTAGAAGGAGATGCTGAAGCACAATGTTCGATACTCCATCGATTCCCACAGATTTCTTCCTCCTCAATGAGTTGAAGATCGCTTGGAGCTCCAGCTTCGATATGTACGGGGGATGTACCCTTTCATCGGCGATGACATTATTTGCCATGTTATCGTCATTGAACTCGGTAAAACCTATGTTCTCGGATCGTCAGTGCTCTATATCATTTCGAAGGTAAAAGTTGTGCACAAGGACGCGATTTTCCACGTCGTGGTTCGGGCAAGTGGTATCATTCACCTTGCACACTTCCTGGAAAGTCACTCCTATAGCCTCTACTTTCTCCTGCAGATCTTCGATCACAAAGAAGTTGCCATCCATTGTTCGTCGTTCGGGGGATCTTAAGACACGGAAGGTCATTTTGATTGTTCCTCCGAAATATTTTATTTATCTGCGGGAACTTACTCGTACTCGGATTGTTGGATTTCACAGCCCGAATTTTGGTGTTCCAATGCAGATTTACAGAAAGTCTGTAGAAGGCGAAGGCATAACACTGGTAGTAGGGTGTTCATATGGCTGAAAATGCAACTTGACCGTGATAATGACATCAGGGAGATTGAACAAAATACTGTGAATTATAAGCAACGACAATAAAAACATTAATGCTCCCCAGTTATCTGGACGCCACCCTTGGAGTTTATTGATACTTAATATCATCTAAGTTTCAAACTCACTACACCAATCTTTCTTTCTCTCTCTATAATTTTCTACAAACGACCGTGCCCTGAAATAATTTAAGGGTATTCATATCCCCTTTGGCACGCGCAAATTATAATTGGGAAAGCTTTAGGAACGAAATTGAAGATAATGTTGAACTGAGCGTTCCACTTACGACACCCTATGAACTTGAGGTTGAAGTTGATCGCTTCGTTGAGATCGTACAGCTCGCCTCTTAGAATAATACTCCCAATCCAAGGAAAACTCCGGACAAATACGGTCTACGATATCCTACGGAAATGAAAGAATTGGTCAAGGAAAAAAGAAAAGCGCGTAAGAAATCTCAACAGAGCAGTGCAATTCGTTGAAGAAGACTATAAAAGATTTTAAAAATCGTGCGATAGGCTCTTATTTTGAAAGTTTAACAGCGAAAAAAATCCCAATTATTCACTTTGGAAAGCTGTAATAGGCACCAAAAGGCCCAAGGTCCCCGCGCCGCCAATTAAATTAAATCACAATGAATGGGCAAGGGAAGATAAAGAAAAAGCGGCCGTTTTTGCTGTCCACTTGGAAGACACTTTTAAACCGTACGATGGTCAAGTGTCTTACGACAATGTCAATAGGCCGGATTTACCATCTCACGATTTAGCACTTACAAGTGCAACGCTAAGGGAACTCAAACATGAGATCGGGAATCTAAAACCTAAGAAAGCTCCTGGTTATGACTTAATCACCGGAGAAATTTTCAAAGCTTTACCTAGAAAAGCATTGATTAAGCTTCTTCATATTGTAAATGCTGCACTCAGATTAAAACACGTGCCTAACCAATGGAAAGTTGCGGAAGCTATAATGGTTTCAAAACCAGGAAAGCCGCCAAATGAGGTAAAATCTTATACTCGTAGACCAATTTCGCTACTTCCAGTTATATCCAAAATTTTCGTGAGGATATTACTAAGGCGTTATAGAAGGAAATAATCTTATCCCTGACCACCAGTTTGGGTTCAGAAGTAAGCATTCGACAATTGACCAGGTGCATAGAATTACTTACGTAATCGAGAAAGCACTTGAAGAGAAAAAGATATGCTCAAGCGTATTTCTTGGCGTCTCGCAAGCCTTTGATAAGGTGTGGCATGATGGCTTGAATTGCAAATTACGACAAGTTCTCCTTGTATGCCTATACGACATTCTAGAATCATATCTCGGGAATAGATTCTTCCGTGTTAGACATGGAAATGAATACTAGGAGCTCAAAGAAATTTCGGCCGGTGTACCGCAAGGAAGCGTTCTTGGGCCATCTCTCTATCTGTTATATACTCGAGATATACCGAAAGAAGATGGCACTATCCTGGCTACGTTTGCCGATGACACCGCTATCCTAGCCGTAGGTAAAACAATCGAAGAAACGACTGCAAAACTGCAAAAAGCACTGAATAAAGTAAATGAATGGACGAGGGACTGGCGGATAGCCCTCAACGAATCTAAATCTGTTCACGTGAATTTTACTTATAAGAAAACTAATGTCTTTCCAATTTTCCTAAACTTGGCACCAATACCTTTTGCAAATGTAGCCAAATACCTTGGAATGACAGTCAACGCAAAACTGAAATGGAATTCTCACGTGAAAATGAAACGTAAAGAACTCGAAATCAAATATAGAGAAACGAATTGGTTGCAACGAAAACACTCCCAGCTCAGTACTGAGAACAAACTGCTTTTATACAAGCAAGTGCTAAACCCGATGTGGACTTACGGTATACAACTTTGGGGCTGTACCAAGAAAACAAACGCCAATATTTTACAAACTTTTCAAAATAAAGTGCTAAGAGAAATTGTCCACGCACCGTGGTATAATAGAAACGATGATATCCACAGGGATCTCGGAATTCCGAAAATCGAAGCTGAAATTAGAAGCTTCGCGAGAAAGCATAGAAACCGACTAATCGGACATGTCAACAATACAATCCTACAAATTCTGGATGAAAGCAATTTATTGCGCCGACTACAAAGGACGAAACCTTTCGACTTGGCGAGATAGGAATCAACCGCTCCTAGATTGCGGAACACGCAGGATCTTTCAGTGGAAAGTAACCTGCCAAACGAGTCTTTTTCATGATAGAAAAATTGCTTGATAAGGTCCTTCTTAGTTGCAATATATAACAAATTAATTCGCAGGGTGGTTTTTTTTAGTCAGTAAGAATCTGACACTACTATGAGCACGCACTTGCTATCCTCATAGTGTCTATGGAAGATTTTTTCACCAACCCTCGGAAAAAAAAAAAAAACCCGCAAATTATTGTATTGTATAATAAAAGAGCTCGCATTTGTGAGGCTAATATAGACGGACATTAGTCCGACATTCCGATTCCATACATAATTTCCGAACCTCAATAAAATTTGCGATTGCTGTTGCCATGCGTTCATATGAGAGCCCGCTGACAGACAGCTGAAAAGTTTTCATACAAACCATGGCACTGGTATCTGAAGCGGAACAGTTGCGAAACTTAAAATGGAGTCCTAATGATTGTTTTTATTTTTAATGCTTAATACAATACAATTGAAATGGATATGTTTCCAGTAAAAAAAAAAACTAATGTCTACCTTCCCGTTCAATATATTCTTAAAAGTAGCAATCCCTTCTCCATGGCGAGCACATACGTAAGAGTAATATTACTAAACAACATCAGTACTCGAATGTAGTTTTACAATCACATGTGCAAGAAATCGGCTTTTTATTTAAATTATTGCCATTTTAAAATTGGAACAAGCCAAAACAATCCTCGTGCATTTGTCACATGATGTTAACAACGATAAGTATGCGTGAAATTAGTCCCTATATGTGATATTATTGTTGTGTAAATTTGAGCAATGCCGGCAATACTCGCGAGATAAACTCTCCCCCCGGTGACAGTTGTTTTGAATGTGAACAATTTTTTATGGTTCCACCGTGATGGCATTAAAATTTGTAACGCATTCGTGGGTGAAATCAAGCGCCCTGTTTGTATCTCTAATTTCGGATCGATACACAGTTATTTGAATGTTGGCAATTTTTAAATTCGCGATGAGATTTGAGCTGCATAGTAATTCCGCAATCTCCAAATGAATACTTAAGTCCACAAGTTTTTGAAAAACGGTCCATGAGTGAGAATCATATTTGAACACCTTCAGATACATTTTTTTTTCCATGTTCACCTCAGACACTCGGTCGACCAACATCATTAATGCGAGTGCCATGGCGTAAGCAATCCCATAAATGTTCTCGTTACCTATAATTATTTCGCTTTTATTACCGTCCTGCTGATTCTCGTAAGTCTGATGGTACTTCTTGAGCTGGGGGAAAGGACGTGGAGGGGTATCTTAAGAGAAGTTTCTACATTAAACATGAAACGAGCATTAGCTTTATTCTTTTATTGTCCTCTAAGGATATCTTCATTACCAGTTCATGAGTGGACGTTTTCTCTATTCTCTATTTTATATGCGCTAAACACACATTCGCTAGTCCTGCAACACATAAGGAGGTGATTTGATTGCTAATGTGATGGCATTTCATTTCCCGCATCCTGCACAGGACTGTGAGTCTAATTCAGTGCAGCATCTTCACGTTGTGTTGGCTACATACAAAGAGATGAAATTCTCGGAGTGTTTTGTTGATTCCTCAATGTGATACACAAAACAGAACCAATATCGGGCGTGTTGTCTTATCGATTGTTTTGGATTATTCTGATGGTCGATTCTATCGTTTAAGGACACTCACCGCACACATTACAGTTTCCTGTGTTTTCAATTTCAAATGCCAATCTCGAATGGAATGGCATAAAATAATCATCAGCTGGAAGGTGTTTTTTTCTTTGGGTGGTGGAATCCACAGTAGTTCGGGTAAGTTATTGGAGGATTTCTGTTTATTGAACTATGGTAATGTTATTGCAATTTTCAGTGTATGAGTGTGTCTATACAGATGTTGCATATCTGCTGAGTTATGTCCGTGTCTCGTCAGAAACTGAGTCAGATAAAAGTTCGTTTCGCTGTGCTTCCGTTTTATTTATACACCTGGTATAAGGCGATGCGTCCATCTCACCTTTACGGACACATTCCACTTTTGTTGCAAGGTTACAATATTGCGGATTCTTACGTATTTTCTTCTTTCGTTGTCTACCAGGCCATTTCGAACTCGTTCGCTTTTTAGTCTTTCTTTTTCTTCAGCGAGCAAGTCGATAGGTAGCATTGAAGATACGACGAGTATAGCATCGTTCGAGACAGTTCGAGACGCTTGTGCGCTAAAACGGTGGATAAATTTAATTCTACGCAAGTACAAAGCACTGCTGCGTACATGCAAGTATATGTCTTTTATTCTGTTTTGGGCCTCCGATATTACTCCTTAGCCTTGAAAGTGCACTAACAGCTTTTGACTCTAAATGATATTGTTTCGCGAACTTTTCTACTTATAATAAGCACCGCCTCCGTTTTATGGTTGGCAAGGTGCAGTGGAGTTCAACTTCTTCAAGAGTTTTTGCTACAAACACTACCGCGATGTCGTCCGCAAAGTCGATGATTGACGCTTCTCTTGGAATCGGTAGGCGTAGAATTACGTCATACATAGCGTTCAACAGCAGGGGCCTAAGGACTGAGCCTTGTGGGACGCCGCCAGTTACTTCGTATGTCTTAATTCCCTCGTCAGAATCGTAGTGGAGGACTCTGTTCTTTGAGATAATCCGGTATTTGTATCCGATAAAGACAGCTCATAATGCGTTCGCTGAGTTAAACGTATTTTTCACGTCCAAGGTTATAATGGCGCAGAATTTTTTGGAGCCGCCTTTCCAGCTCATGCTTTCTATAGCTGTTCGGGCTCTCATTATTACCGCGTTTATTGCATCTATCGTGAAGCGAGCCTTATGGAAACCATATTGGTTTTCCGAGAGACCTCCTGCTGTTTCAATTGCTGGCAAAAGCCTATTGTAGATTATCGGCTCAAGGATTTTTCCGCCCGTGTTGGTCGAGTTTTAGTAGCAAATGTTAGGGCTCTATTTTGAAATACCGTCCAGTCCCGGAGTCTTTCTATCTCTTACCTTCTTAAATGTCTACAATAATTTTTCGCGTATTTTGATATGTATGGACGCATTTTCATGAAGGTTTTGACTATCCAACTTCCTACTTTCCTGTCGAGGAAATAGGGTCTCAATTATTTGGCTAAACTGTACCGGACACGTTGGCGATTGCAAACGCGATCCTTTTACCCTTATTGATACAATTTTGTATGTTTTACCCCAGATGTCATTATTAAGTTGTTCACAAAGGTCCTTAAAACAACGACGCTTGCTAGAATTAATCGCTTTTTTGACTCTAGTTCTCGCTTCTCGATATGCATATCTGCTGGGTAACATTCCTTTCGGGTGGGCACCTGTACATAAGAGCACGTTATATACTTTCACAATTGTAGATTCTTCTTGGAAAATGTTTTCATTGTAAATTTATTCTAATCATTCTCATATTCTGATCACTAGAAAACCTGCTCTATATGATCGGTCTTCAAAAATCTTGCAGGAAATATTTTACGAGTATGTTTATCCATTGAACAGATTGAACGCCCGTAACCAAGGATATTTCTCATGTTTCAGATTGAGAAAAATTCGATAATTAAAATAAAAATTCTTCAAGTGCAAGTCGGGCCTCGGATGGTTAGTATTCTGTAACTAGAACCACTAAAGACATTTTTAATTTGTATGCATGTAAAGGTTGTCCCAACAAGAGACATGTGGCAATTATGTATGGAACAACACATCTGATAAATGCCCTCCTCTGCTTTACTGACACATTCGCGTTCTTTTGACGAAATTTTCAAGCACTCGTTGGCATAACTTTGACTGGATTTTAGTGATACAGCGTCCAATCTCCTCCTTCAAGGCTTGGGTGGTCGTGGACTTGTTGACATGAACTTTTGAATTCAAAAACCCTAACGGCGTTAAATTGCACGATCTAGGCACCAATTTTGGTCATGCCATTGTTTTTCTTCTCTGGGTATGGTCTGTAAGCTTGAGTTGTTGAATTTTTGACCACGATGCCGAATGAATGTTCCCGGACTCTCGGCCATATTCTGACCAACAGCCGTAATGTTTTCTGCTGAGCGACGTGGACGAACACGTGCCGATAGTCTGATATCAGTAATCGACCCAATCTCCTCGAATATTTCCATTATTCTTTCCATAGTTGATGTACATGGAACATTTTGATTACCAAAAATTGGAGGCAATTTGCGTATCGTGGCAGTCAAGCTAACATGGCACCAAATTAAATTTTTTTGCTCTTGTTGGGACACCCTTTAAATCTTGATATGACTAAAAACTGTCATGCTGTCTCTAAATCATATTTGTTAGTGCCAAGAACTCCTGAACGGATTTCGATGAAGTTTGACACGTAGGCTATATAAGAACCACGCAACGGATTTTGATAAAATTTGGGATTTGATTTATGTCGGACATTCGGATACATTTTGTCTGATAATCATACAAAAGGATGAGGGATGATGGCACGTAAGGTATGTTGAGGTGGCTTTTTGCCATGCGTATTCAAATATTTTTCTATAACTCTTTGTGCCGTAGGATATGTTATAATTTTTACATTATCTCCTAATAGATTTCCTTGCTTTCAATTTTTAATTTTTTTTTTTGCATTAATAGTTTCGTGTGGAGGGTGGCCGTGGTGTAGTGGTTACATCATCGCTTGTCACACTGTTGGTTCACGGTTCAAATCCTGGTGTCCAGAATCATCTATTTATTTCGCATGAAATAAATAAAAAAGTCGATCAATTGCGAAAGCTAAGTCAAGTCTACTGCGAAGGCATAACATAGGCAGTAGAGTGGTCAGATGGCTGACAATGCAACTTGATCGTGATGTTGACATCAGGTGGACGGAAAAAAATACAGTGAATCATGAGCAACGAAAAAAGCAAAACAAACAAGCTCCCCAGTTATCTGGACGCTACCATTGGAGTTTACAGAAACTTAATACCATCTACATAAGTTTCGAACCACTACACTAAATCTCTCTCTCTCTCTCTCTCTCTCTCTCTCTCTCTCTCTCTCTCTCTCTCTCTCTCTCTCTCTCTCTCTCTCTCTCTCTTAAGAGTATTCATATCCTCTTTCGCGCGCGCAAGTTATAAAAAAAAAAAAATTTCTTGGAGTACATTGTAGACCCATGTGGTACATTGGTCCCCCGCATACTATTTTTGTGCAATTTCAGGTCCCTATGTCAAACGGTTCAAAAGTTACGAGTGTGCGACAGACACACGGATAGACGGACCGACAGACATGTTGAATCCATTCGTTTATACCATTCTGGTACGGAATATTTACGAGTAAGTATTCGTTTGTTTGGATAAGACAAAATGGCGGACGGTACACTATAAGGGTTCCGTTCTTACTTTTGTACCTGAACCCTGTAAAAATCATCTAAGATAGAAATAAATGCTGAATTTTTTTTTTGTTTTTTAATGAAAACACCTCCAAAAGATGGGTGTGACCATTTATAATGTGTGGACGAAATGCAGAGACAGTCAACGTTTACATACTTATTTTACTTTAGGTGGCGATACAGTCCGGGGTGGACCTGGGCCTCAACCAATACGCCTCTCCAGTTAGCGCGATCTTTGGCTAATTGCCTCCAGTTGCGCACTCCAAGTTAGTTGAGGTCCCCTTCCACTTGTGCGCGCCACCTAAGGCGAGGTCTTCCTATACTGCGTTGTCCCTCCGGGTTGGAATCGAAGATTCTTCGGGCCAGAGCGTTGGTGTCCATTCGCTCTACATGTCCTAGCCATCTTAGACGACTGATGCGCACTTTTCTGACTAGGTCGATGTCGCTGTACAGCTCGTAGAGTTGTTCGCTGTTAAATCTTCTCCTCCAAAGCCCGTCAACGCAAACGGGACCAAAAATCACTCGAACAATTTTGCGTTCGATACGACCAAGAAGATCTTCATCCGCTTTTGCTAGGGTCCATGCTTCTGGGCCATAGAGCAGGACAGGGATGATAAGGGTCATATATAGAGTCTCCTTAGTGTTTCTTGACAAGGTCTTACTAATCAATTGCCGTCTTAGGCCAAAGAAACAGAGGCTGGCAAGTGTAATTCTTCGCTTGATTTGTTCTGAGGTGTCATTATCAGAGTTTACAGCGGAGCCGAGGTATGCAAAGTCCCTAACTACCTCAAAATTGTAGCTGTCTATCGTGACGTTCTGTCCGATTCGTCGATGTTGTGTGTCCCTTCTTGTTGACAGCATATATTTTGTTTTACCCTCATTCACCACTAAACCCATTTTTGCCGCTTCTGCACTAATACTTGCAAACGCACCAGTGACAGCTCGCTGTGTTCTGCCAATAATGTCAATGTCATCAGCGTATGCAAGAAGTTGCACAGACTTTTGGAAAATTATGCCCCTGGTGTTTGCTTGCGAGTTTCAATTTACAATTTTCTCAAGAATGATGTTGAAGAAGTCACATGACAGCGCGTCACCTTGTCTAAATCCTTTTTTGACATCAAAGGTCTCGGTGAGCGTTCTCCATCGTCATTCTGCGCAAACTGACAAGTTTGGCTGGGATGCCAAAACTAGGCATGGCTCTGTATAGCTCGTCTCTATAAATGCTGTCATATGCGGCCTTAAAATCGATAAAAAGATGATGAGTATCGATCTGGACTTCTTGGGTTTTCTCCAGGATCTGCCGTAGTGTGAATATTTGATCGGTCGTGGACTTACCGGGCCTAAAACCGCACTGATAGGGACCTCTCAGATCGTTGACGAATGGTTTCCGGCGTTCACACAGTACAGCAGACATGATCTTATACGCAATATTCAGGAGACTGATGCCTCTATAGTTGGCGCAATTTAGAGGGTCTCCTTTCTTGTGGAACGCTTACATATTTTACTTAAATAATATTTTTCAGTTTCTAGCAAAAATATTGAGAAAATCGACATTTTTTAGAAAGTGGACGTGTCTGTGCACAGATTTCAAAAATTTGTATTGTACACTTGCACTGCTTTGGATCCTATGAAGGTTATATATCGAATTTCGTCCACCTAGCTCACAATTTCAGGCCCAGGAAGTGGTGACATACGGATAATTGGACGGACGGAGGGACATGGCTAGATCGTAATAGCTTTTGGTAATATGTTTGCTGTAATTGCTCCGGAACCCTCGGCACATTTTTATGGTTACAGGTTTCTTTGCAAGACATCGACTTTTGGGCTTTTTCACTTCCTTATTAATTTTAACTACTGTATTGCATCCTGTTTTTTTCAGAATGCTAACTTCATGGCAAAGAAAACCGCCTATATTTTGGGAAAAAAAGAGTGAGCGCTTTGGGAGCGCTGTTTCTTAAAGAATCCAATGGCAAGATTCCGTGTAGACATTGATGCTAAAACTCACTTCCATTTGAATGTGGCTTTGGGTGGGTATGGTAGACCCAAGTGGTTGGAGTGAAGTGCAAACACCCCGTTACAGATACAGATGTTAGTTATACGAGTATGTCAGGACAGCATTGGCCTACAAGATATTGTGGTTCAATTCCAACTTAAGGAAGACTGCTGTGTTAAGAGCTACCCAATTTTCAAACGGCAACGATCAGATCAGAACCATTCATTGTGTTTAGCATGCTAGCATTATGCTATACATAACGTGACATTTCGACACATCATAAATATTGATAATAGCAATTGGTTTATCAGGCCCTGCCTGCGCAAGGCAAGCCAAATAAACTCCCTGTTGACAATGTTGAAAGCCAGACTGGATGAACAGGTGGTGAAGAAGCGACTGGTATTCAACCCACTGATTCACGGAATTCCTTCATTCGCTGTAAAATTATTTTTGCTATTATTTTTTTTATCGCAGGAAGCAGGCAAATTCCTCTGCAGATTTCGCCCTCCGAAAAGTAGCTTTTCTTAGGAAGCTTAAAAACCATTTTCCATTTCCACTCTTCGGGTAAGTTCTTAATAATGCGGGAGTAGTTGATATGCGAACTTTCTTTGACTTCTTCTATACGTTTCCAGGAATCAAAGGAAACCCATGTCTTCTTTGCGATATACCGATAAAAGTTTCTACTCCAGAGATAAAACTTCTTTTACAGCATTTCAATGCTTTTGGATGGTTGATGATGGTTGTAGGAGTATGTTGGCTGAAAAATCCTATAATCTGTCGATTTTATACTCAGACCTTCGAGTGACGTCAAGGTACCCTCGAAAAGATGTAATACGAAGTTGTACAAAAAGTTTGAAAAAGTGCTGCATGGATTAACAGGGACATTCTAGATGTAATAAAAGAGACAGACTATACCGCAGGTGGAAAAACAATCGCAGAAACCCGACTTATGAAAACGAGTACAAGCTGTTACGGAACCAGGTAAACAAAAAAAAAAAAAAATAACTCAGGCCAGAAACCAACATTACAACGACAAATTTGAGCAAACAAAAGGTGTTATTAAAAAAACATGGGCTATAATAAATGAAGTGTTAGGACGGCGAAAACTATAATTGGATGACACTATTATGAAACATTTTTCATCTGACACAGAAACGCTTGCAGTTGAATTTGGAATCCATTTCTCTAAACAAGCAGAGTCTATCATTCACAAGTGTGATGTTGTAACATCCAGTCATCAAAATGCGATATTGAGTAGATCTATATATTTTGGAGAAACAGATCATGCAAAGGTAGAACGTCTGGTGCATCGTCTAAACATCCGGAAAGCACCTGGGGCAGACGGTATTAGAATCACAGATATCAAATCGCATACCGATATCTTTGTCCCCATTATAACCAAAATAATCAACTTAAGCTTCGAAACACTAACGATTCCTAAAAAACTAAAAAGCACAACCTGATCTGCAAAAGCCAGTATGGCTTTCAAAAGGGAAAGAGCATCAATAAACTTCTTGGCGACTTCGCGAATGTAATTAATACAGCTCTCAGCAAGCGACACCATATCCTCGACCTGTTTTTGGATTTCAGTAAGGCATTCGATACCCTCGGTCACAACAAACTCATCAGTGTCTTACATAAAGTGGGAATTAGATGCAGGATGTCGGATTGGTTAACTAATTACCTTGCAGATAGAACATTTCCCGTGAAAATCAAGAATTACTGTAGTGATGAACATAGAGTCCAATATGGAGTACTTCAAGGTTCAAAGCTTGGTCCTCTACTTTCTATTTTGTATACAAATGAAATGCTCAAAAGCCTCAAAAAAAGTATACCATTTGCATATGCTGATGACACAGTAGTTGTTGTATGTCGTCAGTAGTTGGAAGACGCAACAAAGGTGATGCAGGAAAAGTTTGATAAAGTAGCTAAATAGTGCCACGATAACGTGCTTGCAATAAACGAGTCGAAAACAAAACTTATGCACATTCGAAGCCCGATGTACCCAGCGTCAGAAATTGTTCTGAAAACCTTCAAATGTGCCAGCGCGCCTAGCTATGAGCAAATTGAAGTCGTAGATACTTACAAGTATCTAGGCATCATCATCGACTGATAATTTCTTTCGGAGCCACACATAAATCATCTACGAAACAAACTGAGAGGATCCCTGTTTGCGCTCGTTTGTCTGCAGTACAAAGCCACAATGTATGTACAAAAACAAGTATACCACGCACTTATAGAGTCGAGGCTACGTTATGGCGTACTAGCGTGGGGAGGTGCATCGCAAACACACATAGAAAAGCTGTAAAATAGACAAAACTTTGCAGTCAAATTGCTGTCGAGAAGTAACGTCTCTAACGTAAAAGTGCTAAAAGTAAGGCAGATATTCAACATGAGTTTGGCACTAGAGTACTACGAACATGAAAGTTTCCGCAAGCCAATTAGTCTTCAGTTTGTATCAACTGCCATCATTTATCAACGAGTATGGCAGGAGAAGACGAATGTATTAAACAATCTTCCTCAGCACTTAAGAAACATCAACCAGTTTAATGAACGAAAACAAAGATTAAAAGCATTTTTCTTAGAATCTATAACTTAATTTTAAAATTTGAATTTAAATGAACAAAATTAAACCTAAAAGTAACTTAATCAGAAGTAAATTCAATAATATTAATTTAATACAATTAAAACTAAACTTGAATTGTTAAATTTAAATTTTTTTCAGTTGCAATAAGATACTATAAATTCTTACCTAGATGATTGACTATTATTAAAAATATCTTGCTTCGCAGGTCAATACATACATATGTTTAAAGTTTTAATAATAAAGTAGTCACGCACCATTCCTATGTCGAATCCTCGCCTATTTTGGATGTCCAAAAGAGAATTTATAAAACGTCGATATATCGTCGAAGGATCATTTTGGTTACGGGTTCTTTTGCCTCCATTGATACCCAACTGACTTTGTGGCAGGTTTTATGCCCAAACATGGCACCACCTGTGGCAATGTGGCCAAGCCACCAGCCAGGTGTACTCGACTCCTTTAAAATGTACAAACCGTTTTTCACTCCCGTAAAACTAAGCAATTCGATTTGTTTATTAGCTCTAAACTACCGTGAAAGTTCCACCTCACCATCGCTACGTACAGCGAGTTTCAGAAGATCGGATACCAGCAGGCATGTCCTATAAATATAACTTAAAAAAAAAAATTATTTGTCGCCAACTGCCTATATAGAGAAGAGGTCCTACCATCTTGCTGTCCTACATATTTAAGACGCAGAGCGTCATCAAGAAGCTTCTCGTGACGATTTTATTCACGGGTATTTGTAAGACGAAAACAGCTTGGTTTCGAAGCAGCAATCCTGCCTCGGATAAGGACCGATGAAACGTTGATGACATTTAGCTATCGTACTCGGACAAAGATTGGTTTCCGGAATGTGAAGAGCCTTCCGGACTTTGGCCAAGAAGCTCCTCTCAATACCAGATTTCTACAATTCGAAAGTGAGTTTATACGTTATAAGCTAAGGTGGTTTGTTGCGGGTGAGTTCCAATCTCCAACAGGCAACACTGTCTTACTCTATTCGGGAAAACTGTCCGGAAGTGCACATGAAATTTGGGTTGCTTTTAACTCCAAATGTATGCAAAGTTCTCATATCCTGGTAATAAACGTCATGATCATTCAGTGTTACTCTCCCACGAACTTGCCGCCTGAGGAAGACAAAGAGAAATTCTACATTAAATTATAAGCTGCCAAAATACACCCAATGGGGATATCGTCAGTTTGATGGGAGATCTCAATGCTAAGGTATGCAACAATAACACGAACCTCCGACATGCTATCGGAACTCATGGCCTCAGTGCCCGCAATGATAACGGTAAAAGGTTCGTCGAATTCTGCAAAACCAATCGCCTTGTCATAGTGGGAACCCTATGCGACTATAAGACCTGCCACAAAATGAGCTGGGTAGGCAGAAAACTTCCAATCAAATTGATTGATGGTGTTTGCTATTAGCCGGCATTTTAAAGGTTCTCTCTAGAATATCCGAAACAGGCGTGGAGTCGACATTGGACTGAAACGAGATCACCACCTTATAGTATCTAGCATCCGCTTTCGAATTGCAGTCGTCCTTACAAGCGATAACATGGCGCTTTCAGCAACCATGGGTGACACCGACATATTAAGGGATCCCGTAGTCCACCAACAACTTAGAGATCACATTGTTCAAGGGACAGAAGTGATCAGCAGCGTCGTGCCGGCGAACATTAATGAGCTCTGGAATTCTGTGTAAAATGTACTCATTACCGAAGTAGAAGAAGATTATGGAGAGGCCATGTGACGTGGTTGTCTACTTATATCTGTAGACGGGTCTAAACGACGATGCGAAAACAACTTAAAGCTCGCATTGCAGCCACACCTGCAGAAGGTAAAAGTGAGCTCGAATCCCTGTACCGCATGGAGATGAGAAAAGTGCAGCGTTACATGTTCCGTGACAAAAGAAATGCCATCTACGCACTGGCTGAATAAGCCGAAGAAGAAACAAGTAGATGCGACATCAGAACCGTGTACAGAATCGCCAAAGATCTGATGGGTGGTCACAGCTTGCGCCAACACCCGGTGAAGAGTTTGGAGGGATCTATGCTAATTTCTGATGAGGACTAACTAAGGAGATTGAGGGAACACTACTACGCTATTTTAAACACCATGGTGGACAAAGCATTGCTCCAGAATCAAAACGAGATCTCCGACGCTCAAAATTCCAGAATTCGCATCTCGCCTCCCAGTAAAAATGAAATCGTAACTACGATTAAACCATTCAAACTAAACAAGGCGCTTTATAAGACTTAGCCAGCAGTAACTGTGAAACTACTGGAACAGCGGAACCTTCCCTGAAGAATGGAGGAAAGGAATGCTTGTCAAGCTTCCAAAGAAAGGCAATTTAACAGAGGCATTGGCATGCTTCGTGCAATTGCAAAAATAATAGCCAACATACTTGTAATCCTCTAACGCATTAAAGAACAGTGAACAAGCAAGTGTCCGTTCCGGATCCTCCTGCGTTGATCACATTAAAACCTTATGGATCATCGTCGAACAATGCGTCGAGTACAGATCTCCGCTACACCTGCTTTTCATTGATTTTGAAAAAAGCGTTTGACAGTGTAAATAGAGAGTTTGTATGGCTTGCCTTACGAGTCCGCATGTGAGACGCATTCCAAATAAATTGGTAGCTATTATAAAAGCAAGTTATGAAGGTCCGAAGTGTCACATATTAGGTTGTCGGAAGAATTTGAGATCCGAAGCGGCATTCGACAAGGTTGGAAAATATCACCACTACTCTTTTTGGTCGTGATCAGTGATGTTTTGCAGAGCGTTCTGTCGACAAGAAGTGGCGGAATCCAATGGAGCCTAATAATCTATCTCAAATGACCACTAGTTTGGTGACAGAGGCAAACTTCGTAGGACTGAGGATTAACTCCTCCAAAACTAAAATTTAAAGTCTTCCTTCAAACTTATCAACAACTCACATCAGCATTGCAGGACAACAGATCGAGCGAATAGAAAACTTTCTTTACCTTGGAACTGTAGTCTCAACTGACGGTGGTTCTGAAATAGACGTTAGCAGTCGCAAACCTAAAGCTGCATCCGGTATATTGTCTAAAATATGGAGAAGCAGTGCAATCAGTCTAAACACCAAGCTGCGACTATTCCACTCTAACGTGGAATCGATACTGTTATACTCGTATGGCTGCAGTACCTGATAGCGACTTTTGTTAATCTCTGTCTAAGAAACATATTACGACTGTTCTGGCCAAATCGTTTCTCAAACGATCAGCTTTATGAGAGAACGGGGTAGGAACTTATAGATGTGAGTATACAAAAGCGAAAGTGGGGGTGGATTGGTCACACCTTACGTAAAGACGAAAATTGTATTGCGAAAAGAAATCTTGGCAACTTGAAAAAATGTAGTTGGAGTTGAAACACATCGCCAGGAACCCAATACGATAGCTCGTATGCGTGGTTGATGCCCTAAGACTCACAAGGAGACACAGGATCTAAGTAAGTAAGTAACTAAAACGTTCGTTGGAGGTGGGACGGTGAGCAATCTTTTAGGTGTATCTGTAACACTTTACTTGTTTTCATACATAGCTTGACCTTAATCTTAGTCCATCGACTGTCTACTTTCATTTCTCAGTTTCATGGACTAGCGCCAACCATACTCATTAACTCATGGCGACTCTTTGGCGGAACTCAAAAGTCCAGAGGAATATATGGAATAAAAAAAAAATTTTCCTTACCACTTACGAGACAATTAATTCAATTAAACGAAATGAGTCCCGCTATTATCTTGATATAATCCACTGATCGCACAAGGATACCTTCATTTCTATTTTGTGGACCAAAGAAAAAAAAATATTCATTTAAATCTGATGACTGACATCCGCACATGTTGGACGCCTTTCTGCGAATTTCAATTCCGTTTCTAATCCATGATTTTCATATAAATTCCTTCATTAAGCGAGACGGGGACTGACCACTTGTTTACTTTGGCCGCCAGCAAGGGTCAATTGGTCCGCCGTTTAGGCATTTATATTCGTCTTCAGGGTGGGTCGCCGGGTCCATTCAATGCTGGTAAATTGGTCAAATACCCAACAGGGGATTGGTAATTATGTTTCCCCCTCTTCGCTTTGGTTGTCCTTGTCATCAGTGTGTATGCGAGTGTGTGCCCCGTACGTCAAATCAGGCGAATTAAATACCAAATATTGTTTGGTGGCTGCTTCCTGTCCATACAAAGGATTGTGTGTGTTGTCCAAATATCCTCAAACGACGTTTTCAGTGGCAAATCAAGTGCGTGGTGCATGATACAAATGTTAAATTGGTGCGTGTATGTTTAAGGATTCTGTATCCTTCAGAGTGGCTACAGTTGATGCATTATTCATAGCACGCGGGAGATTCGTCTTTGTGTCCTTTCTACTTTTTGTGTTCACTATCTCACTTTCTCCTTGCTTTCGCCTGTGACAAGTTAATAAGAAACTGATTGACTGAATGGAGATAACGAATTTCCGGCCTCGGAATGGTGGGGGAACTCTAAGATCCTAATCACCACCAGAAAAATGCATCTGAGAGAAAACATTCCCCGATGAAAGTCTTTCATTCCCGATGTGCGTTCATACGCACATTGTATAATTGAACTTTATAGTTGAATAATTTAGTAATTCGATCAATTATTCCACCTCCTTTCTGTTGCAGAAGAGAGCTGGGCTTCGATAGAATCTTTTTTTTCTTCTGTTTCATGTGAAAACGTCGAAAAGTTCCGATGATGTCAAGCAAGTAGAAAGTGCGTGTGCCAATTGTGACGTATTGTTCCAACTGCAATTGACTTGAATTTTCGTTGTGTGATTTCATTTGGAAAATAACATGGTTCAGTGTTCAGAAAATAAAATGTCAGTCCTTTTTCCTGAAAACAGAAAAAAATGGGTTGAAATTAGGGAAATTGTAACCCTCGGGTAAATTGTTTGAAGATTTTTTTCTTTGTGAAAATGTTGAATGTTTTTTAAAAATATTCTTAGCAGGGGAGTATAGAAGAGTTCCTGACCAGGACGACTTCATCAGGAAATAAAGGGTTATTCAATTGGAGGTTATAATTTAAATTTTAAATAAAACACATTGACGCAAATTTATAGTCATCTGATTTTAAAGAATGTTAGTAGCCACTAAGTAACAGCCCTTTAAATTTAAACCCAGTGCTTAACTTTAAATTTAATTATAGACAATTTTTAACCTACCTATAACTAGTATCGACTTTAGAACTGACTTACAGCAAATTTTAGTCAAACAAACCCAAAAATGTAAAGTTTGAGAACAAAAACACAGTTTAAGGGATAATGTTGTATCAAATTTAAAAGAATTTAACAGATCGAACACATTTGTTGACTGTTTACATCCGTTGATTGGCTGAAATTTGTATTTGAAAATATGACATTTGACAGATTGTTAAAAGCCCACTCTAAAAGTTAAAAGGTACTTTTGGTGGTTTTAAAGTTAACGCGAGCTGATAACTATAAAGTGGATTTATGTCGACTATAAATAGGAAAACACTAATCTTGACTTTGTTACGTGCTAAAATCTTTTTAAAGTGTACTTTATGCGACTTTAATTTTGCGCCATTGGCTTTTGATAAACTGCTGATATTTTTATGTCAATATAATGTTTAGACATGCCAAGACTGGCCTTGCAGACTTCCGCCCTTTTGATTAAATTTTCTACTACTTTTCGGTATAAATCCTGCGGTAGTTCATAAATAACTTTAGCTCTGGAATCGTTTGGGGGTCATTGGTATACACCTTCTGCTTCACAAAACCCAAAGGAAAAATAACCAACGGCGTGATAACGCACGATGTCGGTGGCCAATTTTGGCGCCATACCGAGAGATGACGCGCCCGGGAAACTTTGTGGCAGGTGACAGCTTCTTTTGAAACCACTTGTATTCCACATCAATATCATTCAATTGGTTCCAAAAATAATGTGACATCATGCGTACAGATCAGGACTAAAAATCGAGGTCATTGCACTGCTCTTGCAACGTGACTTCGATAAGTGACAGGAAGTTGAAGATCAACTTCCAGAAATCGGAAACCATTCTTTTTAGCATGCCGTTGTCTGGGGCCTATAGGGATACCAGAAAGAATTGGCGAAAGTTCTCAGTCGTGGGACCGGACGGAGAGCCACTTGCGTATCGAAGTGTAGTCAGATACCTGGGACTCTGGGTAGGCCAATATCTATATTTTAATAAACATATAAATGATGCTCTGTCCAGAGCCAAAGGTGCTATTGCCTTTACAAAGAGACATTTTTATAGTAAGTAACTCAATGCAAGGGTAAAGGTAATCTGCTACATGGCCCTCATTAGGCCCATGCTCGTATATGGATGCCCCGTGTGGTTAAACGTGGGAGTAAGTAACTCGATGCAAGGGTAAAGGTAATCTGCTACATGGCCCTCATTAGGCCCATACTCGTATATGGATGCCCCGTGTGGTTAAACGTGGGAGCAAGCTTGTTGGAAAAGATTCGGGTGTTTGAGAGGGCTTGCCTTCGGGCCTACCTTCATTTGTTCAGAACACTAGAGTCCCAGTATATAAAATTCTATCCCAATGAGGTCCTATACAACAGGGCTAACCTAATAAGAGTGGATAATTTCGTTATCAAGCTGATTCGAAGGCACATTACAAGAGCAATGAGCTCGACGAACAACCTTATCTGCGGGGATTATTACCCCAATTTGTCCCCCCGGAGGCGTTCCTCTATATACCCTTTACGGACGAAATGATTTTCACCGTCGGGGAAGTTTTTAATAAGCAAAATGTTAAAATTTATGCAAGGACATCTAAAAAAGCAAAAATTACAGTTTCTAGGGTTCAGCGCGGTCATCATCCTGCTTTGGCAATGGTGGGGCGGGAAGGAGAGGATTGAAAGGAAAGAAGTCAAAACTGGGACAAATTTGTACCAAGAAGGCATCGTTAGAGGCTTGACGAATACCCTTTTAATGGAGGAAGATGGGTTTCCCAACAAGAATCTGCTCCAGAACATAAGGCCAAACAACGCATCAGTGGCTTAGAATCAATATTCTTGCTTTTATTGCATCCGATGATTGGCCTTCAGGAAGCCCAGATTTGAATCCTTCATATTATTGTTTGTGGTCAATGTTGGAGAGTATGGCCTGCAGAGACACCACCGAAATTTGAAGAGCCTCAAAAGTACTTTAACCACAGCAGCTGAATTTCGTTGATACAGCGCTCAATGTGCTCCTTCAAGGAGTGGGTGGTCGTGGGCTTGTTGGCATAAACTTTAGACTTCAATCGCATGATCTGGGCGGTCAATTCTGATCACTAAGTTAATTATACGACCAGGAAATGACTCATGTAGTAATTTAATTGTTTCTCGGGTTGTATGGTATGTGGCACCGTCTTGTTGAAACCACATGTCGTCCACATCCATATCTTGCAATTTAGGCACAAAAAACTGGATTATCATGTCGCGATAGCAAGCACCATTAACTGTTATTGCCGCATTTTCAAAGAAGGATGGTCCGCACCAAACAGTGACACGTTATGGATGCATTTGTTTCTTAACAATCACTCGTGGATTTTCTGAATTCCAAATTCGACAATTTTGACGATTACCGAAGCCATCAAGATGAAAATGAGCCTCATCGCTGAAGATGATTTTGTTTGAAAAATCAGCATCCACTTGTTGTTGTTCCATAATCGATTCACCGAACTCTCTTCGCTTTGCGTGCTCAGTAGGCTTCAGTTCTTGAATTAATTGCCCTTTGTATGCATGAAGAAGGAAATATTTCGTGAGAACACGCTGTAGAGAGCTTCTCTAAATGTCCAATTCTTGACAACGGTGCCGAATTGATGTTCCTGGACTCTCAACAAATGCTTTGATGTTTTGTATTCGACGACTTGTTGAACGATGACCAGAGTGTCTAAGATCACTAATTGATCCAGTCTCCCTGAATTTTTGAATTAATCTCATCACAGTTGATGAAGTTAAATCACCATTTCGACCATATTTTGTACGAAAATTTCGAACTGTAGTTGCCAAGCCTTCATTATTTTTAAAATGTTGCTCAACAATGAAAACGCGTTGTTCTTTCGTGTAGCACTCCATTTTTAATAACCCTGAACAGTTAGCTGTCACCCTGTCTTTTTTTTCATTGCCAACACTTTACCGCGCAAATGGCGCAAAATTCAAATCTAGACAGACAGACGGACGGATG
Organism: Pocota personata; assembly: GCA_963082735.1. Lineage (NCBI taxonomy): Eukaryota > Metazoa > Arthropoda > Insecta > Diptera > Syrphidae > Pocota > Pocota personata. The sequence goes on along the minus strand of OY720431.1, from coordinate 65,616,992 downwards.
CGTGAGCGAGTGCACCAAAAAGAAGATTCATTATCCTGTCTTCACACCTACAGATTGCCGCACCTATACCCTTATGTCCAGTCCGTAACTGCTTGATAGTCTAATCAGGCCAGGAGCAACTTTCCAGATTGAACAAAGTTATAAACTTTCATATCCTTTTCTTTACTTAAGTGCTCGTTCAGGCAAAGCAATTATCGCGCGGTTCCAACCCCTGAGTTTATTATTCTGGCCCTTAATACTTCGCTTAAATTGTGTGGTTGCAACCGCCTCGCCTGAATCAGAGCTATAACCTTCCTAACCCTCCAATTAATACTCCAAGCTGAAACAAATAAACTATTTGAACTTTAAATACTCGTACATGTCCTTGTAAGCCACTGTACTACAACACATAATACACAAAGATTTGTAATCACTGTAATTAAGAGCGTTGAGATTTGATTTCAGCTTCAACAACATCGGATCTGCAGTAATGTGCACGCATTTAACCGAATGCGTACAACATGCAATTGACAAGGCGTAGACATGCGACGTCAATGTCATCATTATCAATCTCATCATATGATCAGCGAGTCGGTGGCGTCGTTCGATTGACAACCATTCCACGCATTTCGCTGGAAAACTACTGCCAGCAGCATCGAGTCGAGTGTTTAAATTTACATAATCGAAAACAGTTCCGCCCAAGTGCTGCAAGCTTCTGTTTCTTGCTGCCGGCTGTTGTTGGCTTACTTAACCTCTCCAGATGAGCAACAACAAAATTATGCAAATTAAATTTTAAGAACTTCTGGTGGAAAATCGAATTTGTCGCCACCGCCATCGACAAAGGACCTCAAATTATGCGAAATTCTCGTTCTTTTGTTCCTTGTACTGTTCATTTGCCGACCGGGTATAACAGGGGTGGAAATAGGATAACTGCCGGGAAGGAGAGACGAAATGAAATTATTTATAACCCCAATTTTCTTTTTCCAAATTTTTTTTTTTCATTTTTAATGAGGCTGCTTGCACTTGCACTCGACATATTACGATTATTAGAAAAAAAAAAAATGCATTTTAAAAATGAGGACGATTCACATTTTGTACGAGTATGCATCCTTTAATTTTATAAGACCTAATGATAAATGGAATGGAAGGGCGAGAGCTAAGAGAAGAATAAGAATCAAATTAATTAATTGGAAATAATCAACAAATAATGGGCATCATGGCGTAGTGGTTAGTGTAGCGTAGTGGTTAGTGTGTCAGATCACTACGCAAGAGGTTCCAAGTTCGAATCCCAGAAAACACCAAAAAGTTTTTTCACAATCCACCTCTCGCGAACGTCTGACAAAAATCCAAGAGTATTGTTGTCCCGAGAAAGCTTCTCAAAACAAATTGCTTTTCGGATACGGCACTAAACTGTACGAGGGTGGGTCAATCAATAAGTCCTTGAAAAATGAAATAAGGAACACTCTTGTCGGTATAAAAACATTTTATTTTTCAACATGGTCTCCTTTTAGCTCTATACACTTCATCCAACGTTTCTCCAATTTTTTTGGTAAATCCAGGTTTCATCCACGGTTACGAAACGGCGCAAAAAATCAGCCGAATTTTTCTGGAACATCGCCAAATACATACTTTGAAGTTGCCAAACGAATGCGTTTGTTGTCGATTGTGAGCAAACGCGGCATCCATTTTGCGGACAGCTTTTTCATGTCCAAATATTTATGTCAAATCGAAATCACTGAGGCATGTGATAAGCCTGTGGCCTCTTCAAACTCGCGCACTTTCACTCGCCGATCGTCCATTATCAAACCATTGATTTTGTCGACCATTTCTGGTGTGGTGACCTCAATTGGGTGACCAGAACGTTCGGCGTCACTTGTGCTTGAACGACTGCACCGAAATTGAGTAAACCAGTGGTGAATGGTTTCAAAAGATGGTGAAGAGTCTCCATAATATTTGTCAAGATTTTGTTTGATTTGCGTGATAGTTTTTTCTCGCAAAAAATTGTGTTTAATGAGCACTCGAAATTCACTTTTTTCCATTTTAACGAAAATGTTAGTAGGCATCTGTATAAAATGGCTGCCACAACAAAACTATTTGACAGATCTGTCTGAAAATTTAGGTGCTTTCTTTTGAAAGATGATTCTTGACAAAAAAAATTTAATTTAAGGTGACGACACAATTTGTGTTAATTTTCAGGGACTTATTGACCCACCCTCGTAGGTCCCTTCCATTCGTGTGAAAAATATTACGCACACAACACAAGTGGTTGCGAGAAGCTAGGCCCTGGCAGTTAAAGAGCTGTTGCGCCAAATATTTATTTATTTTTTTTTTTAATCAGCAAATGAACAAAATCTGTGACTGTGCGTCTCTCCGTCTTTGTGTCTTCTGTTTTTTACAGGGTGACCCAACCTCGAATCACTTGTTTTTGGAAGAGGGTTAAAATACTTTACTCCAAAATTCTGTAAATCAAAAATTCTGTTTGCAGCTTCTATAAATTCTGTTTTGTTTTCATACGACTTAGTTTGTTTATTTTTGCTTGCTCTTAGTAGGCTATTGACATCAGCGATCGCGTAGAAAAATGGCTGCGATGCGAATGCAAGACTTATGCTATGGGGCAGCTCGGAAATCAACAAACGCGGTGAGTCTTTATTCGATTTCCTTGTGATGTCCAACATTTCTGTCTGTAATGTGGGTAACAAACCAACTTTTGTCTTTCCGAGTTCGGATAATTTCAGAGGTTGGGAAGAAGTCTTGGACATTACACTCAAGACCAATATTGAAAACCTTAGAGTAACTAATTGGCGGGTATTATCTTTAATGTTAGCCTCGAGGTCGAGGCACCTAAGCCATTTAGAAACCCTAAGAGAATTGACTGGTGCAAATTTGGTCAGGTTATCAAATCTAAACTTCACAGAACACCCGGCGAGAAAAAAAAATATTAGAAATCCAATAAAAGGGCCAAGTCTCTGGCTTGGATGGACTATTGTCCGTCCATTAAAAACTTTAAGGACACTGAGAGAATGAGTAAGATTCTATCCAATGAACACTCCAGTCCGTCTTTTATCAAAAGGCCGGACGGGACTTGGACGGATTCCTCTAGCGAGTCTCTTTCCAGGGTGCAAAGATGAGATTGCTTACTCAATTTGTCTTCAAGATGTGCAATCCTCATCTTGGAAAAAAATTAAGACAACAATTACAGAGGTTAATGCCTCTTTGGCCATTTCTAACTTCTCTCCCCATAAATCGGCTGAACTTGACGGCATAGTCCAGGTAATACTGCAAAAAACACTGGATCAGGTGGTCTTTTGGCTAGATCCGATCTATAGAAGCTGTATTCTTCTAAACCACGTCCCCCTGAGTTGGAGGCGTGTTCGTGTTGTGTTTATTCCGAAAGCGGGGAAGCGAGGGCATGGATCTGCAAAGGATTTCAGACTCATCAGCTTGTCATCTTTCCTCCTTCAGATGTTGAAACGTATATTAGACCCGCACATCCGTAATACAATAGATACATACCTTCTATCAAAATCTCAGCATGCGTACACTAAGGGGCGATCGACTGAGACGGCGCTCCATGAAGTTGTGCGTACGATAGAAAAGACAATACACTACAAACAATTTACTCTTGCCACCTTTTTAGATGTTGAAGGTGCTTTCAATAACGTTAGTACTGAATCGATTCAGGAAGCTCTATCCCAACTGGGTGTAGGGGAGTTTATTAGCAAGTGGATAGTGACTATGCTAAAAACCAGAGTCATTCAATCGACACTCGGTACCCGTTGTAAGGGGAACTCTTCAGGGTGGGGTTATATCTCCTCTTCTTTGGCTTATGGTAATCAACAAAATTCTGTGTAGGCTTGACCGAGACGGAGTCAAGGTTGTCGCGTATGCGGTTGATGTGGTAGTGTTGGTATCGGGGATGTTTCCTTCTGTGATTAGTGAGATTATGGAATGTGCCTTGGATAAGATTAGCACATGGGCCACTGGATGTAGACTTAGCGTCAATCCTAACAAAACTGAATTGATGCTCTTTACCACAAAAACCAAAAACCGCGGCTTAATAACCAATCACTCTCTTTATCATCTAGTGCTAGGTAGCTAGGTGTGGTACTCGACCCTAAATTAAGCTGGAAGCTTAACATTGAACAGCGAGTAAAGAAAGCTTGTGTGGCTTTTTATGCTTGTGGCAAAACATTCGGTAAGAGATGAGGACTCCGTCCGAAGATGGTCATTTGGATGTATACCGTGGTGTTGCGCCCTAGTTTGGTGGCCGGCGGTTAAGAAAGGATTTATTACCAAACTCATCAACAAAGTACAAAGGACTGCGGCTCTAGGTGCTACAGGTTCGATGAGAACATGCCCGACTGAAGACTTGAACGTAATCCTTCACCTTATACAACTCGACCTTCATATAAGGTACATATCAGCATGTAGTGCGGTCAGATTAAGAGAAACAGGTAGCTGGTGCTATAGTCTCTACGGCCACAACAGCATCCTTAATCTGCTACCTCGGGAGTTGGCGGCAGATCTGACCGACTACATAACTCCCATGGTAAACTTTCGCAATGATGTCACTGTGAGATTCCCTTCCAGGGCAGAATGGAAATGTGGCACGGTGACTAACGAGTTCAAAACAACCATTTTCACTAACGGGTCGAAAATGGACTGCGGAGTAGGGGCGGGAATCTTTTCTGAATCTGAATATCTCTAGTTCATTCCGTCGTCCCAATTCATGCAGCGTATTCCAGGGGGAAGTTCTTGCTGTACGAGAGGCGTGCCGTCTCCTCAAACATACATCGATACAACTTAACACCATAGCCATTTTCATTGATAGCCAGGCCGCTATCAAAGCCATCGTATCTGCGACTTCCTCCTCCAAACTTGTTGAACAATGCAAGGAGGAGCTTGCCGCACTCGGTCAACGGTCTAGGATCAGCCTCATCTGGGTGCCTGGTCATAGTAACATTGACGGAAACGAAAGGGCTGAAGAATTGGCGAGGCAGGGTTCTGCCCTTGATTGCTCCCGCGCAGAGGAGGTCAACATTCCGTTAGGGGCTCTTAAGTGTAGAATCTTTGCTCATTTCCTTGCAGATGCTGGTAATAGATGGCGAGGGTTGCAGAACTTTGTCATATCCAGGCAGATGTGGCCCAAGTATAACTGGCGCAGAACACAAGAGCTATTAAATAGAAACCGGGCAGATATTGCTACAGTTCTGGCAATTAGCACTGGTCATTGGCCCATAGGGGTCCACGCAGCCAGACTGGCCATTACTTTTAATGCACTTTGTCGTAGCTGCAATATGACCAACGAGCCTGAAACAATCCTTCACTTCCTTTGTAAGTGTCCGGCCCTTAGTAGGGTCAGACACCGAATACTTGGAAGACACCTCTTTGATAATATTAGCGAGTTAGCGGAGACAAGCATCGGGGACTTTATCAGTTTCCTCAATGCCACGGGGTGGATTTAAATAATCCTTTCTCTCCTTTCCCACAAGTCAAACGTCAGTTTTTACAACAAATTAGGTCACTTGAGTTGTGGTATTAAAACGGCGCCTTTGCGCTAATTATGTTTCAGCATAGTATGTTGTCACAACCACACCTACCTACCTACCTACCTAGTGGGCTATTCGGTTTTGACCGGACGGCAACAAATTGAACGGCGAAAATCCGAATTAGCAACACGTTCACCCTATACGGTTTATGCACGGCTTTTTTCCGGCACAAGTCCAGTTTGTGGTTGAGTGGTGTGGTGTTTGGTCATAATGAATAGTAAAAAAAATTATTTGCATTATGGTTATACTCGTATAATCGTCGATGAAAGAGACGACAACGCAAACGTCAATTTTGGGTGCATAATATAGAGATGTAGATACAATGTCTATCACAGGTTTGGAAGAGTTACCACAAGCCAGAACCATAAGAGGAAAACTGACTGCTAACAACGTGAGAAATGTATTTTGCAAATATTTCGTTTCTGACGTCGAAAGTGTGTCATGGCAAATGCCGAAAATATAAACTTAAATTAGTAAACTGTAGCCAAACGAAATTAAGCATTAAAAAAGTGATTTTGTTCACTGGTTGCATCTTTCAAGAAAATAAATGCAGTACTTAAATACTCGTATGTACGTATATATAAGTATTAGTCAAAATTTACTTACCAAAGACAGGTTTATCCTTGGCATCAAGAGCATCAAATTCTGGGTGTAGTGGTACGCAAACTTCATGCAAGGCATCTTTTGTTGCATTTCTATCTTTGAAGATGTCAAAGAATTTATCCCAAAGCATAGGTCTGACTTCCACAAGTATAATCAATACTTCTGCATCATAGCTTCCATTATTTAAACAACTAATAAATAACACATAACCAAACTGCGACTACAGTGGCTCGAGGACAACTGATCGTGCTATTTAAAACCGTCTAATGTGAAAGCGTGCATTTGGTCACGTATACCACTGAGCTGTCGGTCGCCGACGGCGCGCCGTGGCTTGTAGTGGCAGTGGACGGCTTCTAAACGGCAAAATGCCGGCACCGTGTAATGTGAAAGAGGCCATGCTCTTCTTCGCGCTCTCCTTCACGGCATTCGATTTTTTGCCGTACAGTCAAAAAGGAATAATGTGAAAAGAGAAGAGAGATAGAGAATTTTCGATCTCGAGATTTTCATCAAACTTTGTATTCTACTAACATATAGAAACTCAAAAGAAAGAAACGTACGGAGCGTTTTCCGTTCGCTAACCTAGAACCTCTACGTTGAGCGGTCGAAAGATTCCGGTTGAGAGTTAGGGTACCGGCTTTTGCTGTATGTCGACAACGTTAGTAAAGAAACCGTCAGCTAGTAACTGTCAGCTGGCAACCGTCGATGCGAACCGTATTGACAACTACTTTTGAGTGGAGTAATGGAGAAAGAAAAACGAGCAGAGTTTTGCAACAAGATGATTTACAACGAAATGCTTCAAGCTTTTATTTTCTCTTGGCTTAAATACAATCTTTTGTAAACGGTTTATTCAAAATTCAAAAGCTTACAAATTTTGGTGAATTTAATTTACAAAAATTATAGCAAAGTTGGCGCGAAATTTGAATAATTGGTGACCTTGCCCCAACATCCACCCCCTTTGAAAGCACTGCCTTTCAAGACGGTATTAGCGCCAGTTTATGAATGGGACTTCTGGTGTTTCCTTTCGGAGTTTGAATGTCAGCGACTTGAACCCTTCCGTCTTTTCCTTGGACGACGTTGATAATTCACCCCATAAGCCATTTTTGAGGGGAAACATTGTCTTCATGGATGATGACTAGGCTGCCATTGGTGACGTTTGGGCTTGCAGATGTCCACTTCGCTCTGCCCTGCAGTTCGTGGATGTACTCGGCTTACCATCTTTGCCAAAAGTGATTTTTGACGGCATTTATTCGCCGCCATCTATGGATGTAGCTGATGTTGGAAACCTCTACTGCAGGGTCTGGAATGGCCTTCAATGATGAACCGATGAGTAGATGTGCGGGAGTGAGAGTTTCGAGGTCATTGGGGTCGGAGGACATCGGAGTAATTGCCCTCGAATTCATCACCGCCTCGATCTCCACCAACGCTGTTGACAATTCTTCGAACGTTAGTTTTGCGCCGCTCAAGCTCCGATATAAGTGACCTTTCGCTACCTTCACTGCAGATTCCCAAATCCCACCAAAGTGGGGTGCCCTGGGGGGTATAAAATGAAAATTTATGCTAGTGTTAGTACAAAAATTGGTTATTGTTTCTTGAGAGGATTTCTTGAACAACATATTGCGCAATTCAACCCTACGAAATTAGTTGCGTTGTCGCAGTGAATATCTCTTGGGAGACCTCTCCGACCTATCATCCTTTTCAAGACTGCGATGAAGACTTCGCCCGAAAGATCCGAAACGGCTTCCAAATGAACTGCTTTTGAAGCGAAACAAACGAAGATTGCTTGTAGGGTACCTTGCCACGAATTTTGAAATGAGTGTAAACTGGACCGCAGAAATCAACCCCGCAACAAGAGAAAGGACGCGATGCAGTCAACCTTTCCCGGGGTAAGTCTCCCATCACCTGCTCAAGCAATTTCGGTCGATATCTGACGCAATGAAGGCATTTTGCTCACAGTTTGCCGTGCAACTTCCCTAGCGTTGACTATCCAAAATTTTTGCCTCAACAGTGCCACAGTGCCTTTGGACCGGCATGGTAATTTGAAAGATGGAGATGCCTGACGAGAGTTCTTGCGAAGCTGCTATTCTTTGGAAGCAGTAATGGGTGTTTGCTTAGAAAATGCCCTAACTCTTCTACAGTTAAAAATCTATTTGGTTACAATACTGGATTGTGCAGCCGACTACCAAATTTTACAACATACGAAAAAATTCGAAGCAATTTTGTGTAGGAACTATATTTGTTTATTACTTCCAGCAAGTAATTTGGTTCCGATTTTTGAGAGATCAGCACTGTTTTTCTCTTTTCCAGTGATGCTTCTTCTGAGGAAAGCTGAATTTCGACAGCAGATGGCCATTTGTCCTCGCTTTCTCCTAAGAAACTTGGACCCGCAAACCATACTGAGGCCTTTAACTCCTCTACCGTGCACCCTCTAGATACAATGTCAACCGGATTTTCGTGTGTTGGAATGTGCCTCTAGACGGCACCCTGTGTTTCTTCTTGAATTTCGACTACTCTATTTCCAACGAAGGCACTTAGTTTGGAAGAGTGTGTTGAGATCCAGTGCGGTACGATAGAAGAATCCGTCCACAAGTAGACTTCCGAATGAGTTCCACGGAATACATTTCGAATCTTTGCCCAAAGTTTGGATAACAGATGAGCTGCGCATAGCTCCAGCCGAGGAAGCTGTTTTTTTTTGCGGGTGCTACCCTGGATTTTGCAACCAAAAGCTTAACCTGTACTGCTCCCGAGCTATCAGTGACCCTAAGGTAAATGCAACAACCATATGCCTGCATAGAGGCATCCGCGAAACAGTGGATTTGGCAATTAGAACGAATCTGGGTACAGAAATATTCTTCAGAGAATGCAAATCAACCATAAATTGACGCCACTCGGGATCGATGGTTTGTGGAATGAACGCATCCCAATCTAACCTTTCAATCCATAACTTTTGCAGAATTATCTTAGCCTTGATAATTATGGGGCTAAGCATGCCCATTGGATCGAAGAGTGAAGATGACAGTGAAAGAATAGATCTCTTGGCGTACTAGGTGTATTTGCGATTGGGTGTGTATGAAAAACTAAATTCGTCGCTAAGAGGGTTCCATGCTATCCCAAAAGTACTGACAAGATTGGAATCAGTCATGCCAATTTGCTTACTTTGAGCATTCACTGCTCTTACAACTCTGGACTCGTTGCTGTTCCATTTGGCTAACTCAAATCCTGCTGACTTCAATATTGCAACAACTTCGTTCTGTATTTGAATCACGGTATCTATATCATCAGCTCCAGTTAACAGATCATCGACGTAAAAGTCTGACTGAAGGACGCGAGAATCCAGTTTGAAAGTGTCCTTGTTTTGTTCGCTCAAATAACGCAAACAGCGAAGATATACTGAAACCTTCGATGCGCTGGGTGTATCATAACTTGCCGATACATCTTGACGATGTATGCGGTGAGTGCGTATCTATGCAGGCGAAAGAGTAGTAAAATTATAAATAGTTCGTCCTGTATTGTAGGACCGACCATGAGAATCCCGTTGAGTGAGATTTGCGATGATGTACAACACGATGCATCAAAGATGACCCTAAGTTTTGTTGATGCACTATTTGGCCGAAGTACGCATTGATGTGGTAGATAATAATGTGGATCTTCGAGGTTTGGGTTTTCGACTAGCGACATGTGCTCTAATGACACATATTCCTGTAAAAAGTCTATATATTTAGCTTTCAACGACGCGTTTTAGACAATCCACGTTCAAGGGATAAAAATCGTCTCAATGCTATGTCGTACGACGCTCCTAAACAACAAGGATCCTTCTTAAAGGGAAGCTGGACCATTAGTCGACCACCGGACGTCACTTCGATGTTCTCCTTGAAATGAGCTTCACATTCCTTCTGCTCCTCTGTCCACTGTGACCTGTGACCTACGACTTCCTCAAGCTCCCAGAACCTTTCCACATACCGATCAAGAGAGTCTTCCTTCGAACTTAGACAACATATCTTTTCATTCCTGGTTGTCGATGTCCTATATCTGCCTGAAATGATCCAACCCAAAGATGTTTTTTGTAGCGAGGGAAGTCCCTGACCAAGTTTAACTTGACCCACTTGGAGCAAGTCAAAGAACGCTTCGGCACCTAGCAACAAATCATTTTCGACGGCCGATTGAAATACTCATCCGCGAGCTCGAGTTTTTTGGAAAGGTTCCAGTTGGAGATGCTTAGTGCAGCTTCCGGTTGACATCCAGTAATCGATGGAGCAATAAGGAATTCCAAGGACACCTCAAAATTGTTATACCTGGATCGGATTGTAGTTTGAGTCTGAAAACTAATCTTAGTTTCAGCTTCGCCTATTCCAACGATATCCAAACTCTTTCTTGTTTTTTGTAAGAAAAAAATGATTTCGCAAATTTCTCATTTATGAAGTTCACCTGCGAACCTGAATCAAGCAAAACCCTGCCTATCTGAAATCCACCAGAAGCATCCTTGACTAACACGAGTGCCGTTGCCAAAATAACCTGAACGGTAGGAACCTGTTGCCTTTCTGATGTAGCGTTAACTGCGGCTGATGATGGCGCATTCCTGCTTCGAGAGGAATTTTCCAACTCTTGGGGCCTATGCAGGAGGCTGTGGTGTGACTTCTTACAGGTTTTGCACCTATACGATGAAGGACATGTCGACACACTATGGCCCCTTCCTAGACAATTTAAGCAGAGACCTAACTTCTTCACATTCGAGAAACGTTCCATAGCTGATAGACTATTAAATGTTGAACAACTGGAAACTGAATGATTTTCGTCCCGACAAAAGGCGCATGACCGTTGACCAACTGCTAATGAAGTATGAGGACGCTGATTTAAATATGTAGGCTTTGCTTTGGCAGACGATTTCTGAGTCGACTCCGATCGAAGTTGCTTGCTATCCCGCGCTTCGAGGTACTGGCAACGTTTACTTAAAACTTTAGCACATTCCGTCCACTCAGGAAGGGCTTCGTAGTCCAACTGCTCATCCCATTTTGACTGTGTCTCCGGATCCACCTTTGACATGGCAATATGTATGATGATGGCGTTGCATATGTTTTCAAATGAACCTAGTGTCTGTAAGGAGTTAAATAGCGCCGAAATATTGTTTGGGTAGTTCGAATAATTCGGAAATATATTCTAAGAATATCAGGCAATCGTTATCGAAACGTTCCTTTAGCGTGGCGATTGCCTTTGCGTAGTTGTCTTCAGTGACCTGGAAAGCCTTGACTGTACTAAGGGCTTTATCGCTCAAACATGTCAGCAAGTGATGGAACTTTTCAATCGTAGTCAGACTTGGATCATTGTCCACGAGTGTTTTGAATGAACTAATAAAATTTTTGTAGTCCGAATATTTCCCTCTGAACCTTGGTAGTCGAAGTTTAGGTAGATGGTTGACTGAGTGCGGAACTGCAAAAGTCGTTTCCGCTGCACTCATACATCTGCCTGGTCCCAAAAGCGAAAGTATTTTTGTTTTTGTGGAAACGTACAAATCTTCTAGTTCCCCCCGACTGGTATCCGTAGGTACCAATCGCTCGAGCAGGTCCCAGAATCGAACCCTGTGGAACCCCTCTACAGTTATAGAGAAAATCGGGCAAACGATGACCCACAGAGACAGCTTATTTTCTATGCTGAAGATGACGACGACATAAGGGTAATTGTTGAGTTAGAGACACCAAACAACATTGATAGTTTGTTGCACAAATTATTGTGATCTACAGTGTCAAGGCCTTCGAAAAATTCAAAATCTTTCCTGTGATTAAGTAGTATCCAGGAGTTTTTTTTTAGGTTTCTACTTCTTTACTTCCTGTTTGACTTCAACTAGCGTTACACTTGCTATTGTACAGTTTTCAAGTGTTATGTCGCGTGCATTGATATTTTCAATGAGTGGTTGACCATCGAACGTTTTAAACGTTTCTTCCAGATGGGCTGCAAAGATTTCCGCTTTTTCCTTATCATTCTTGGGTCATCCGCTTTTATTATTTTTTTTATTGGCGGGACTTGGATCTGTGATTTTTTAACGCTCTTAACCACTATCTAAAGCGAATAATTAGAATCATTTTCAGCTGTTAGATTTTCAAGGCACGATTTTTAAAATCTTTTAGCTTTGCTTTTTAAGTTACACAAACGATTTGCATGTGCTCTATGTTATGGGACTCGAGTTTGTTGTAATTTTTTTCGCGTTTTTCTTTCATCAATTGTTTAATTTCCGGAGGATATTTTGGAGCATAATTTTCTTGCTTTTTTTGTCAGTGCTGGAGTATTACTCCAGGCGGCACTATATAAATATTTCTACTTCATAGAATTTTGAACCTAAGGTTCAAGTTAATAGTGCTGGTGTTAAGGTTAACACGAATATTGGTTCAAAGCAAAGAATTACTACAAAACTACAAGGATTCCTCTGTTGTTTACAGGTAAATATTTATCTCAGGTAGTCGTTCCTTCTATCAATTTCATTCCTGTTTCAGAAATTAATCCACGCATCCCTTCAAACTCTCAAGTTCCGCCGAACATTAGCTCTTAATGAAATCCTCCACGTTCGAAAATTTGCATAACAAAGGTGAGGCTGGTCAGGGATGACGCAAAATTCATCGAATTTACACCACTCCGCGAAGAAGGTGGAAAAACAAAAAAGGAGGAAACGCGGATTCTTAATGCGAGTTACAATTTAAAATCCAATTAAAACTAAAAACGGAATCAAATTAAGTGGAAGTGGGATTGGGAGTGAAGTTTTTTCTGCCTGGAGTGTGTAACCGATACTTACTCCCCAGGCATGATCCACATTGACTCCGTTGCTGCTGCAGCAGTCGTGGCTGTGCTGACGGCGTTGGTGTTTGCCGCAATATTGTTTACAAGGTTACAAGTTTTTGACATTAAAAATGCTAATTAGACTCCCGTTTGGAAATTTCCTCTTCGAGAAGACGGCCACTGTGCGTCTGAGTCCGCGGAATCCACGAGCAATGAAGGTAATTTGCATAAGAAATGGAGGATAACATTAACCGCCAATTAGGTGAATTGTAACACTCTAGTGCGGTGTGGTGTTTTACAAAAAAAACAGCACGCAAGGGAGGGAGGGACTGACACCTACTTAGCGAATATCTCTGAGAATCTGAGGAAATCATGTTCAACGCTGGAACTATTCAGTTTGGCAAAAAGGAATTGGTTGTTCCATTAAGTCCGTATGTCATATATCTACATGGTTGGGGTTATGTTACAGTGAGAACAGTTGGAAGGCGGTGGATTTTGTGTAGGAGCCGAAGGTTATGCTGTTTAGATAAAAGTGAGATAAATTGCAATTAAATTGTTGTGAGCACTACAGTAGGACATTTTTAAAATTGTGGGTTGGTGGTGATCGTTCTTCGCAGAGAACTGCAAATCTTTTATTATCTATAGTACCTAATCATTATCAATTACTTTATTTTTTCTGTACAATATATTCTTCATTTCCGCAGCACTGCATTGATTAAATAGCAGTCACCTAGTCTTATTATTAGACCTGTGATATACTTCTTAGTTACATCCATATGTCCTGTCACCCCGCTCGCCATCGTGACTGGAATTCTGCAACACTTTTCAACTCTCTCAAACTCATTCCCAATATCCTCGATCCCTCCCCAAATGTTCCGTAGCATGATTGCTTTGGGCGACTTACTTTTCTGCTGATCTGGGTGAGTGGATTTCCCTCCATCGTATGTTTGCAACTGAATATTCTTCGCTCTATCGGTCGTAAAATTGTGTCGTGATGTCTATAAGGTTCCTGAACCATTCTCGCATTGGCAAAGCGGTTCATTCGGATATACGATTTGGCTAGAAAATTTTTATGATGATACCAAGCCATCTCTTTATGGAGGGCTTTTCCTTTTTTTTTTGTACATGAGGTGGAAATCTTCGAAAGATACTGTACCAACTAAAACCACCTGTCCGCCTCTCCCCTATTCCCTGCGGTAATACCATTTATGCATTTCTTCACAGGGGGCTTAGGTCTTCCTTGCTTATCATTTTGTATTGTCCCGGCTGGGCTCTCTCTATACGAACTGCTTTTTTCAGACTTAGCTGTTCACCACATTGCTGTCGATTGCCCGATTTCTTCTTTCCTCTGCTTTTCAAAACGTGTTGGTGGCACTGGAAAATAACGTGTTCCACACTTTCCATACAGTCTGTGCATAGAGGACAGTGTGAGCTATTGTCGTGCTTGAATTTGAGCAAGAATGAGCGAAAATATACATGTCTTGTCAGGAACTGGGTTGTGTAGTAGTCGTACTCTCCATGTCGTCGTTCGACCCATGGCTGGGTACTCGGTATGAATCGGTATGTCCATCTGCCTTTCTTCGAGGTTTTCCAGCGCTCTTGCCATTTTGTTATGCTTCGAGCTCCTTAAATTTTACGTTGGGTTTCTCTGCTAGTATCAGTACTGTTTTGGTTTTTCCAGGTGGTTTAGATAGTATATCCGTTGCGGTTCGTCAGTTAATATATCGGCTGGAATCATTTTTGCCACAACACAAAACTCGAAGTAGTGCAGTAGGCACAGCATGCTCTGTGCAGTAGACACAGCATGCTCTCAGTGCACTTGCTTGATATGCTTGTGCAATTTTACTGTTGTATGACTTAATCCTCGTAGCTCCCGTCTATACTAGCGAGGTATTCAGAATAATGGACGCTACTACTCTTGCTAATAACAGCCTAACGCGCGCTAGACATTATTATTTATGAAGAGCTGTAACTTACCATTTGGTTCAAGCCCATTATTTTGTGCGAAAACAGATAAATGCCTTCAGCGTAGTCTAGATGTGGTACCCATCTTTCGATTTCCAAGTCTTGCGACACCTTACTATTATCTGATATATGATACTTAGCATCCTTGTCATAATAGTTATACGTTTTTTGGGGATACTTCTCCTGAATAGCAAATGAAGCGGAGACTATACCTGGTATTAATTTAGTTGATGCAGGATGATTCCCAGTGGAAACGGAAATGGACATTGTGGTAGAATTATTCTGGCTATTATTTTGACAGCAATAGGAAAAACGCCATGCCTTTCCAGTTCCCGCACCCTATAAAGTTATAATTTGAAAGTTTCTTCTACTTCCATTCTGTGTTACTTGGAGGTCCGGTGAAACTGGGATTGCTCATATGAGTTTGTGGTCATGATATCACCTTTTAAGATGATCTTCATCCTAGAAAAGCTACTCACTTTACTGGTTGTTGTTTGGAGTTTTGATCACTTAATGTTTCTACGAGTATACAGTGCACACGGTCCTACTGCCACACCTATTTCCTGCTTCCTCAGCTTTTCAAACAAGGCTGTTGACCCAGTTTTGGTTGTTACGTCTTTCACTACGTATGAAGACTTACAGATCTCCACAGATAACCATGTGCTGTAGTGCTTCTGTTTTAATACGAAAAAACTTTGTACACCAGCTGCAAAAATGGTTTTCGCAGCTGTTCAGTGCTTACTCGTATCTATGCTCGGCTGTACTGAGCTTCTGATAGCTGCACTCCTTTTCTACGAGTATTTCATGTTGGTTTCATTGCTTTTATTTAATACAGTATGAACAAGAAGCCTATGTCCCATTTCTTTCAGTCATCTACATCGCCGATTGCTATCCAAGTGGTCAATCTGTTCTGACGTTCCCTGCCTACCGGTTGAGACCCAACTAATCTTGTGGCTGGGCATGTGTTCAAACTTGTTACCTCCAATGACGGTGCGGTGTTGGCATTTAGATTTTCCATTATTATGATCATGTCTCCGTTTAGTTACATATGCCTTGTATGCGGTACCTAGTTTAATAAAAAAAATTGTCTTCTGTCTACCTTGCTCCGAAATCCAACCGCCAATATCAGTTCAGTAAAAGGTTTCCAAGGTACAAGGCGTTCGCGAACAGTTGCAATTAACGGCCGAATTCACGAATGCTTTCAGAGTAGAGCAAAACAGTATTTCCTATTGTCGAATGGTGCCCCTCCACATTGGTCAGTTTTTCTTAATTGGCTTACAATCCAGTGAATCGAGAAAAAGTGGGTGCTTCAATGTTATACACGCACAAATTTGCGTGCCGTGTTGTAGTCGTAACGCCATCGCTTGCCACGCTGAAGGTTTACGGTTCAAATCCTGATGCCAAGAATCATCTATTTATTTCAGATGAAATAACAGAACACTGGATCATTAGGAGGACGGGAAAAAATACTGTGAATCATAAAGCAACGACAATAACAGTACAAATAAAATGCTCCCCAATTACCTGAACGTCGCCCTCGCTGTTTACTGAAACATAATACCACCCGAGTTTCAAACCACTACACCAATCTTTATTTCTCTCTCTCTCTCTCTGTCGGCCTTTCCTGCTTACGTCGTGCATTTAAGCACGTAAGCTAATATTTAAGAAAACAAATAAAAATAGAGCCAGTCAAACTGAGTTCACACTCAGAAATATAGTTTAGCCAGCTAATTTCATTTAAACTTCTGCAAACATTGAATTGGCTCAACAGTTTACACATGCTTGTGTTTTATTTTTACTGGCGCCAGCAAATTATTGCATGTGCAAACCCAAATTAAAGAATTTAAGCCACAAAATAATAATAAACAATAAGCAAATTCAATAAATTCTATTGCAGTAAATCAAGGGTGGTATCTAATCGGGCGACAAGTAAATTGGTACTTGGAGTTAAAATTTAAAAATTCAGAATAACGAATTAAAAATGGCGCCCAAATAATTAGAAGACTGCGATAATTGACATCGATTAGTTTAGCCTAGATACGTATACCTTTTCGAAGCCGTTGTATCCATATCCGAATTCAAAAATTTCAAATTGAAAATGGTATTTAAACAATTTTTGACAACGAAAATGTGACCCCTTTTTTGTAGTTTTACTGAACTACTATCATAGTTTCAAGATGTATGTACATCAGTGGTGTGGCGTCCATACAAGCCGATTCCTTCCGGCTTCCCTTTTCAAATATCAAAAACTTTTATTCTGCCACTTGCCAAACATCACATTCAATTATTTGTCATCAAACCATTTTTCATTCATAAATCATAACTTTATACACGCTCGAAGATGAAATGCTGCGACCACTTCGGTTGTTTATTCATTTTTACTCATACACAAACTCGCACACATAGGTGAGACAAGTATGAACTCCGCTAGCGAGAGACAACTTCTTTTTCAAAAGAAAAGCGTGCAGGGAATTTTTTTTTGAAAAGCCGTTCATTTTCCGGCTTACTCGTATGCATTCATTTCTTCACAGTACGAACGTTCAACTCTATTCCTTTCTGGCATATAGTACGAGTAGAAGTTCATTTGCGATTTCTTTGTCTAACACACATTCGCTTATGAGGAAAATAACTCGGGATTTCTCGGCTTTTGTGGATGAACATTGGTGGAGAAGAAAGGCTTTAGTTCGAGGGAGTTTTTTTTTTTTTATTGTAGGCAACAAAATACGAGTAAGCCGACGAAAATCGAGTTATTGGGTGATGTAGTGGTTCAAACGGCGTTTGAGGTTTTTCTTAAACTTGTTGGGTATAATTTTTTTTGCAAATTTGAAATGACAGTTGCAAATCGGTTGTGTAATTGTGCGTGATTTATTGAAAATTCGGCCGCAAATTATTGTGATTTTTGTGACTGCTAATTATTTGAAAATTTTCAAAATTTAGCAATTATATATTGGTAGTGAAGTTAGTGTTTTAAATTATTAAATTATTATAAAATAGTGAGTGAGCTAAGTGAATAGTTATTAGCTATATACCATGTAAGTATTTATAAATCTACTCAAGAGGTGACCCATTGAACATTCTTATTATTCTTAGACAAGATGTCTCTAGTTAATTTTGAGTGTTGTTTAACTGATTTTCTTCTAAAAGAAACCCACGCGTTCAGTAAGTTTTTTTTTGCACAAAAGGATGTGTATCAGAAACATTTTCATGAGTCTTTTTACAAAAAAGAATCCATGGCCGACTGGCAGTTGCAAATTAAATAGAATGTTTTGTTTTCCTTGTCTTCTTTTTTTCTAATTCTCCTAGTGTTTGGAGTCACACAGGTTTCTTTGATATAAACAATTTTATTAATTCTTCCAAAAAACATATTCAAACGGAAAAGCATATACTCGTACGCAGCTGCTTGCATTTGCATGAATTTGGCGAATATCGCATAGAGATTCTTACGAGGCTCATAATAGAAAAGTTAATAGCAATCGCGATTTAATGAAGCGTTTCAAAGACACTGTAGTTCTTCTAGGAAAACAAGAGCTGGCATTCCGGGGTATCAGAGACTCGATGGCAATATCATTTGCGTATAGTGAACGTCTTATTCAATTGCAGAGAAGATATTGTAATATGCGAGCTACGGCTCGAGTAGATAAAACAATTATTCTGTGAAATTATTTCTTTATTTTCTAGTCTATAGAACAATTCAGGTTCACACTATTCTTCGCAATTCTTTTTTTACAAGGTCTCTGTCCTCTCAAATCACTTTATCTCCTTTCAATTACTTAATTCACAAATCCAAACTAATTACTTCTTCTTCTTAAATCTCAACTTTCAATTTATCACAGAATTACAACTTCGCCCGCTATCACTTTTCTAATCTCTTCGCCACAGTTTAGAAACTACTGTTCCTTTCTCAATCGCCATCTGTCCTTATATAGCAGAAGTTTCTGATAGCCAGAAACTTCTAGCAAATTCTTCGACCACTGGAACAAGAGAAATAATTCTTGCAGTTATAATTCCCTTTTATCCCTGATATTATTCGTCTCTTTCGTTGACATGAGCTGTGGAGACTTCGTCCCAGACACGAACCTCGAATGAAAGGACAGTTCGAACCAAAATTCTGCCAGAATGAAAAGTCACTTCGGAATTTGTTGCGTCATATTTTTAGGGGGCGTAGTTATTATTATGCTACAATATTATAAAAACTTTTGAACAGATTTTATGTGAACCAGGAGAATGGGATAACGATACTCTGGTTATATCCGAAAGTTTGTTGTACAAACTGCAGGACAAAGAATTCTGTTTTTTATTGCATGTTACTTCGGTCATATTTGCAAAAACAGATATTCATTTTAGTTTAGTTCAAAATAAACAAACTGACATAGAGCTTGCAAAGCAAGAGATCGATGGTTTTGAGTCATGGATTCATTCTGAATTTTTAAACTCATTTGACTCAATCTATGAGAGCGTAAGTAACTGCTCAGAACCTCCACGCAAACGCCGACTACTTAATATTGATTCAAATACAAATTATAGCCAAATTTTTGTAGCAATTATAGATAATGTTACAAGTCAGATTAAGAATGGGTATAGTTCATTTAGTTCATATATTATCTTTGATTTATTAAACAAATCAAAATATGAATATTTTTCTAATTCAATGCCGGATGACAAAATATTTTCTTTAATTACCCTATTTCATGGAATTTTGAATTTTACTACTTCAAAAAAAGGAACTCAAAGTTCTATACACTATCCCTTCACTTAAAAAGCTTGATGTTTTTCAACCTTATAAGCATTTTAATAAGGAAATGCTTAGAGATACTTTTTCTCAAACTTTAACATTGTGTGAAATCTTTTTAACCCTGCCTTTGACTGTGGCCTCTGTCGAAAGATCTTTTTCGACTTTAAAAATAGTCCACACTTAAGAAATTCCCACAAAGAAGAAAGACTCTCAGACCTGGCACTTTTATTTATCGAAAAGCACCTTCTTTTAGAAATTAAAAATAAGTCAAATTTTTATGAAAGAGTTTTAGCAGAATTCATAGAAAAGAATCGAAGGATAGCTTTAGAGTACAAATAGGTAGTACATAATTGTAATTGCTAAATTTTTTATATTTAACAACGCTCCGAGTTATCAATAACTTATATAGATTATTCTGCCCAGAACGGCTTCTTTCGAAGCCACTTTTTTATATGCGATGAGCTCATTGTCTACGTAAATTCCAATGACTTAAAGTATAACAAAGGTGGCTTAGATTGCAGATCTTAAGTCTGTGTTTCGAATAAGCACCAAAATGGTAAGTCTTGAATAAAACATTTTACTTAACATTTTTTCGGCTTCCCTCTCTTGCAATTTCTCCCCACGCCACTGATCTACATCTTTTTTCGCATGATACTCTTTAGTTACTTGAATCTAATGTTGAATCGAGAAGACTCCTAGCGTGCAAAAATCCTATAGTATACCATAATCTATAGCGGACCCTTGGTAAGGGAATTATTACTCCAATTCGAATGAATTGCAGTTTACTTTGAAATTTTAGTGTTTTTGGCGCATAGAACTCGTCATTAGTCTACCCTTTCCAATCCTCAATTTCCGAAAAATTATCAGATGCTACTTTGCAAGTCGTTTGCAATACCATTTTATCTGGCTTGATCTTAACCTATTTATACGGAAATACTCAAATACATTTTTCAGCGCACTAACCAGACATTTAAGGGTGGCCGTGGTGTAGTGGTAACATCAACGCTTGTCACGCTCTTGATTCACGGTTCAAATCCTGATACCAACAATAATCTATTTATTTCGTCTGAAATAAATAAAAAAAAAAGTCGATCAATTGCGAAAGCTTAGTTAACTCTACCGCGAAGGCATAACACTGGCAGTAGGGTGGTCATATGGGTTAAATGCAACTTGATCGTGATGATGACATCAGGTGGGGGGAAGAAAATACTGTGAATCATGAGCAACGACAAAAAGCAAAACAAACAAGCTCCCCAGTTATCTGGACGCCACCCTTGGAGTTTACTGAAACTTAATTCCACCTAAGTTTCAAACCCACTACACCAATCTTTCTTTCTCTCTCTCTCAATTTCCACAAACGCCCGTGCCCTGAAATAACTTAATGGTATTCATATCCCATTTGATGCGCGCAAATTATAAAAAAAAAAAAAAAAATTTCGAATAAAAAGCGAGAATGTTTACGCATTTTCAACATCGGATATGCGAAATAAGCCTTATAAAGGGTGACCAGATAGCAATGATAGTTTTTCCAATTGTTATGTTTCAGCAGCTGTCAAAGCTACCAATAACATCCAGCTTTCAAAATATTCAGTAAGGCTTGCTACTTCATTGTGCATCGTTTGACACTTCCCGAACGTGTGGAAATTATTAAAAAATATTATCGAAATTCCGGCTCAGTTGTAAATACGTAACGTAAATTTCGTCGAGAGGTCGGTCGTCATCATGGCTTCAGTGCGCAGGCAATTCGTCGCACCGTGGAAAAATTTGAGCGTGAGTACACTCTTTTGGTCCTTAAACCACAAACCAGACAGAGATCGGTGTGAAGTGAAGAAAACATAGGCCTGTATCGAAGAAGACCCAGAAATGTAGATTCGGGGCCGATCAGCTGAATTGGGCATCGCAAGAGAGTCAGCCAGGCTTATAATATTTTGCGGTTGGATTTGGGTCTACATCCGTATAAGATTGTGCTGACTCAAGAATTGAAGCCGGACGACCATAGACAATGCCGTGAGTTCGCTAATTGGGCACTGGAAATGTTGCCCGGAGATCCGGATTTTGGCCAAAAAATCATCTTCTCAGACGGGTCCCATTTTTGGGTCAGCGGCTATGTCAACAAGCAAAATTGCCATTATTGGAGCGACCACAATTCACAAGTGTTTGACCAAGCATCAATGCATCCACAAAGATTGACTGTTTGGTGCGGTTTATGGCACGGCGGCATCATCGGACCTTATTTCTTCGGACCGTATTATTTCGGTATAGAGCGATGCTAACCGACTTTCTGTGGCCAAGGCTCGTCAACATCGATATATCCGAGCTGTGGTTCCAACAAGACGGCGCTACATGCCGTAAAAGCGACGCAACGATCGAAGTGCTGAAGGAGAAAATTGGCGACTATGTCATCTCACGGCGAGCGTTCATCAATTGGCCCCCGCAATCATGCAACTTGACACCTCTCGATTATTTTCTCTGGGCTTACGTTGAGTCCATAGTCTACGCTAACAAGCCAACCACTTTGGACGATCTTGAGGCCCACATTCGAGACGCTAACCGAGTCATCAAAAATTGGACCAACCGCTTGAAGCACTGCCAGCGAAGTCGAGGCGGCCATGTAAATGATGAGCTATTCCATACATAATGGCATGAATGTAGCTTCAAAATAAAGCCAGAATCAATTGTTGTTGTTTTATTTAATTTTTTTTTTTTCGATCGTTCTTATCTGGTCACCCTATATATACGCGCTTGTGATTTTTTGAAAACCGGCCTCATATCTTGTCCTGAAAGGGGTTTCCTGACATACATGACTTTCGGAAGCTTTTAGCATTTAACCAGAACCCCACTCCACATGATTTCAATAATTGTTAGAAAATATCATCTGTGCGTTTCATAGAAAATATTTTTATTTACTGATTATTTTATAAGGCATGTACAGAGCTATTTTTATAACCCAACCAAGAACATCTTACCGTTCCGGTGCCGAAAATGCATGAATGCTCGTTGAGATTTTTACACTTCGAGTAGGGTACCGTTCGCTGTATATCCTGCGGCGGATATGAGCGAAACGGTCCTAATTCGGGCTTATATGCGAGTCTTTTTTAATTGGAACAGGGGATTCTTTGCGGAATTTTTATTGATACATGTATTATAATAATTCTATGGTCGGATAAGAATGACTCACTAGTGACGTTACAGATCCTAACCCACTTATGCTCGAACTATCTAGCGTGAGGTGAAGTATGTCCTGTAAAATAAAATATCAAACAACAAGCTAAGAATAAATTCTAAGAGTAACTCACCGTTGGTCTTGATTTCAGTACTTCCCCAGATGACGTTGTGGGCATTGGCATCACACTCAACCAGCAGCAGTATTTGGAGCTTGTTAGAGTGCTCTTCTAGTTGTTGCATCTCGGTTGAGATCGCTGGTTCATCCCCAACACAGTCGATGATGATGTTGCGGTGAACTCATTAGATGTCCAAAGATACGTTGCATATTCCGAAAGTAGGATAAAGTTATATTTAGTGTTTATTAGAATGCATGCTCTTGAATTGGCCATCCGAGTGTCCCTCCTTATATGTGAGTCCTTTGACTAATCCTTTCAAGATCCAAGACTCTTGAATCAGTGCTATTCCCAGATGTTGGGTGGTAAACATCCATTCGGCTGATGCCGCAATAGCATGATGGATGTTTGCCGGGGCCATCGACCTAATCCTCATGACAGGTTATTGCCTCTTCCCTTACAAGTAACATCTCTTCCCCTTCCTGGTTGAAATCCAAGGTTGATGATGGTATCGTTAAGTTCATCTTTAGAACGCAAGCCCTCTGAGATGGTCGTGAATTTTCCCACTTTTCTAGCTATTTGCTCAGCATTAAGAGCTGGTACTATGACCTAGAGCGTATTAGGATGCTCATTTACAGGTTGTTTTTGAATCAACAATTTTTAACAAATCCAAATTGCAATGGCAGGTACCGTCAGCAAGAAATGTATGCCCTGGAATTTGAGCCTGTGCTTCCACCCCAAGCCCATTTCACCCACAAAACAGTGTTAGCTTTCGCAGGTCTTACCCTTGGCCTGCCCACTATTTTTACCATCCCCGGGCTTTTCTGCAAGTAACATTTTAACTGGTGTGACATTGGAGTCGGGCTTAGTTGGTGCTCCTCTGCCTATTTCTTCGCCTCCTCAAGTGCAAAGCCCTTTTGAAGGTAGCGCAGTTACCAGCTAGAGTCCCCACCGCTCAGTGCTTCTTAAAGGGTAGTCCTCAGGTTGTTCGGGTGGTATAATTTTTGGGCATACCATTTCTGGCTTGGGCCTGAGTTGGGGTTTTAAACGGGTTTCTTCATTTAAACAAAACTTGCATAATTAAAACCAAAGTGCTTTCAAGTCTTTTCATGCATTTTGCAAATTTAAATTGCAAAATGACTGCATCAACGTATTCGAAAGTACTTGAAGTATTTGAAGGTAGATACTTGAAAGTTCTGGTACTGGTACTTGAAATTACTTAAGCACCTACACGGTACTGTGCCGAAGTACAAGTATGTAGCTGGGTACTACAGTACAAGTACGAGAACAGCTAATGGTATTCTCCTATGCTTTCGCCCGAAACATAAAGAAATCCCACCATTTAGGATGAGAAAATAAGGATTTCAGCCTCGCTAATATCCTACACTTTATAAAAGGCACGTCCATGATAAAAACAAATGATAGCATTTTGATAAAATGATAGATTTCACTGAATGGCGCGCCTCATAACCGAAGTACAATCCACCAATAGGTTTAGATCAACCGGAACAGCTCTCTATCAAAAACGTCACCCAAATTTGTTGGCGAATTAGAACAACACTTGATAAAGAAATTTAATAAAGAAGCAAATATATTCCACCAAATCATCGAAAGCCAAAAAAAAACGTTTTTCAGTTTCAATAGGCCTAGCCGATCATTTGCTTTCATTTTTTGGGACACGGGAACCTTATATTTTGGCAAAACTCCACCTGTGAATATTCTCCATCTGGCAGTATAATAACGTGCTTATTTTAATAAATAACATGATGGTGTCTTCAATTATGTAGGTATCTGCGCAGATAGCATCCACCTCCTTCGACACTTTTAGATAATGAAATTTTGTTTTTTTTCCGCACACCTTCATTTCGAGACATCACCATAAAAGCAACCGTCTGCTGAACAAGTCCTTTCCAACCGGTAATGAAGTTTTCTGCTTACAGATTCCAGTCACGTTATCTATCAGCTCAGAATCAATACCAAAAACCTAATCAACACATCCTAAAGGAGGACATGCAGAACTTTCTCCTTTTGCGAAACTACCCTGTCTGTATTTTTTTCGCATCATTCTTTTCTTTTTGTTCTGAAAACTTTCATAAGAACTTTGCTCATCTGGCGCTGACTTCACCTGGCATACCTAAATGGGGAAGCGAACGATTGCCAAAACCACCCTCCCTGTGAAAATCACAATGAGAACGAGACACCTAAAGGATTCACATTGCCCCCAAAACATTATTGTTTCCTCGGGAGCACTCACCTCTGTGTCATGATCCAACCGAAAATCATGATGCATGATAGCCATACGAGTATGTCTGGCCAAGAAATGATAAACAAAACGGAAAGATAAACAAAAGGCACAAAACGAGCGAAATAATAAAAATGTTTGAGACCTGTCGCCAGCTCAATATAATAAATTCGTGATTACATGACAAAGTACAAAAGTCCTTTGAGCTGCGAGTTGCCCCCAAACCAAAAGATCCAAACGGGGAATCGAGAAAAGACAGGAACTGCGATGCCGTGGTAGGTCACATAATAACAACCAGAGATGACAAATGCTACGGCCAACGTGACTCTGTCCGTTCACATGGCTCTCCTTCGGTTGTCCCCTGGTGGCTGTTGTTTGTTACTTCTATCGATGATATTTGCACATATTAAATCGTGCTCCCAAAAACCCATCGACCTGACCGAAGAAGAGGAGAAAAAATAAATAAAAGCTGGCAAGACTCAGATTGCTGGCAAGCAGCAGCATTCAAATCCCAAGGCGGCAGCAAGATTTGCAGTAGTTTATGACTTTATTAGGCATACGATGGGCAATCGAGATGTGGGGACTTCTCGACAAAATTCACAGATTCTCTGCGCTGATTCATGCTTGGGTTTGTCGTGTGTTTCTACTGTGGGTGTGTGTGTTTCGTGATGTATTGATCTCTCAATTTACTTTGTTTTGGGTGAGGATGACTGGGGGTTTGGATCCTTTGTGTCATGATCCGTGAACAGCACACTCATGAAGATACTCTGGCTGTACGTTCAGATTTGATAGTTCCCAAGGGTATAGATCTAGCGAGGCACATGTGTGTAGATACACAATGGATTCAATTCAGGGAGGTTCAAAGGTTTTGACATCTTCTTTCCTTCAGAAAGACAATTGATTCTGCCTAATTTGAATTAGATTATAATCTCATTATGGAGACATCCCACGCCTAGAAGGGTCAAATTTCAGATATTTTTTGTCAAAATGTTGTGAAAGTCAAAACTAATCAGAATATAGGTGCCAAAGAATGAGAAGGCTGATAACTTGCAGCTGCATCAATGCTTTAAGGTGGCTTGAAACCTTAAGGTAAAAGAAAAATTATATCATCTTATGATGGAATAATTCCCCCATTTGCCCCATGTGAACGTTACAATGACCTATATATGACATAGGGCAGGTGTATGTAAGTAAAAATGAATAACCAAGGGCTCCATACAGTTAAACAAATTGTGTCGGATGGCCAATACTTTTGAAAGAAGACTACGACATTGCCGTCATTGACTACAGTTCTACAAAACTATGGCTGATTGCAGGATCCTGAAAAAATTCATACAATTTATCCGCGTGACGCTGGAAAACATTTGCAGTGCCATGCAGTTTGAAAAGGTTTTTTTTTTCAACAATTCTGTTTAGTCAGGCGAAAAGAGTTGGTCTGCAAGTTATGTTAGATGTTTGAGAAAACCTCCTTTCCGTTCCGCTCAGCTTTTTATAATCAAATATTAATTACATATCTATTTGGCACAAAAAGTAAGTAATAAATAGGTTAGGTTAGGTAAATGGGTGCCCTTGTTGACAAACGATTTGTCGATGGCTCACTTAGAGTACATGGAGTCAATTGTCCCCATTTTTGATTAAAACCCTTGGAAACCTAAAGTCTTATTAACATTTAGTTAAACCACCCTGCACCCAGTAGACGGCGAATAGATTCTGTTTCTTCTTCGTCCCTACAGCTTCTACAGTAGCATGGTTGTCTATCGAGCAGTGCCCAGTCATGGTACCGGTGGCTTTTCGAATTTCCTTACGACTAAGCTTTATTAGACTAATAATTCTCTTTTTGTCGAAGACTGGCGATAACGATTTTTTTTTTTTCTCTGCCATGAGGACTTACTCTTACGCCACTAAAAAACACCTTTAACCCCTTTTTCAACCATCCACTCCGGGACCGCTTTCGCATTACTTCAGAGTGGTGTCGTTTTTTTTCCTCTCCGGGACCAGCTTTTTCATTTATCTCCTGTTGCAGGTTTATTCATTCTTGCCGGTGTGGCTTTCATCATTTTTTACATAAATGTTATGAGGGTGCGTTTTCGTCTTCCTCTCTCTTATTTGTATTGAGTACCTTTTCTATGAATGAGTGTACTCGATTCCAGTTTTGGTCACTGGTTGTCATTTTTACCGCTATGTTGTCCGGGCTGATAACTCCGATTTGCGATTCCAACGCACTCCTTTCGGCTTCCCATCTGCTGCATTCAAAGAACGTATGGTTTGCGTCATCGTAGTGGCAAGCTGAGCTCCTTGTTTTTCCTATCTTGTGGAGGTAGGCGTTGAAATACCCTTGTCCGGTAAGAAACTGGGTGACGTAGTAATTTACTTCGCCGTGTTTCCATTCCTTCCATTCGGCAACATTCTTAATGATCCTCGCGGTCCATCTTCCTCTGCTTTCTATGCTCCATCTCTCCTGCCACTGCTGTTTGGTGAGTTCCTTCGCTTCCTCGGTTGCCGCTTCCACTCCAATTTCCGCCTTTTTGTCGTAGACGACCTTCCTCTCTGCCGCCAGAAGATCAATTGGGGTCACTCCCGCGACTACGAGGACGGCTGGTTCCGACACCGTTCGATAGGAACTTACAACCCTTAGTGGTGCGCGCCTCTGTACTGCGGCCATCTGCATTTTGTATTTCTCCTGTTTGAGTGCGTCGGCCCAGATCTCACATCCATACAGGAGGATGGCGTGTGTAATCGACATAAGCAGTCTCCGTTTGTTTGCCGTTGGGCCGCCTATGTTCGCCATCAGCCTACTTAATAGTGCTGTTGTCTTTGCAGCTCTATCGACCGCCAACTTGATATGTTGGCAAAATGTCAGTTTCGTGTCGAGTTTTATTCAGAAGTACTTCAATGCTTTTCTTGTTGTTACCATCTGCGACCCCATTTGAAAATCAATTATCGTGGGGATCTGTCTTCTGGTTAGCAGAACTATTTCCGTTTTTTCCGTCACTAGGCTAAGTCCATGGTCTTCCATCCAAGAGTACACGCGTCTCATAACTTGATTCAGTCGTCTCTGGGCGTCCTCGATGTCCCGTGCGGTAATTACTGCATATGTATCGAGAAATAAATATGCACTTTTATATCACTTGGAAGTTCGACATGGCTTGAGTGTAGACGCCGTTATAGATTCCATCTCAGGGATTCTTCTACTGAAGCCTAAAATAAGAGAAGATAGGCTTTTGAATAAATTAGAGCAAATTGCAGAAAGGCACTGCCGTTTTTAAGAAAAGCCGATTGTGTCAACCCTTGAACCCTCTTTGGATGCTGCTTTGGTTGTGAATCATTGAATGTTGAATCCGAATTGGGAGGTGCAAGTGTTCTAGATGTTGAAGTTCTGAAGCCGTAAGGAAATCACTGAATAAACTTTTAAAAGGATTGGTGCCCCCTGTTGAGCACTTCCATAAACAGCTTCTCTCTCATTCACTCGGCCTTGTCTGCATTATGCCCATTATTCTTCAGAATGTGCAAGACATAGCTATTCCCTGGCTACTACCGATTTATAGGAGCTGCTTATACTTAAACCATGTCCTCCAAACTTGGAGACTTGTTCGAACGTATCATTGATTCGAAAAACCCCGGAGAGTTCTCCATTGTCGAAGTCCCAACACGCCTACCTCAAAGGACGATCTACAGAGACGGCTCTTCATGAGGTAGTGCGATCGATAGAAAAAACTCTTCATTATAAAGAATACACTCTCGCTACCTTCTTAGACATAGAAGGAGCTTTCAACAACATTCATACCAAAGCTTTTCAAGAGTCTCTCACCGAGTTAGGTATAGAGACTTTCCTTAGTCACTGGATAATATCCATGCTTAATACTAGAATAATCAAAACTACACAAGGTTACAGCACTACAACTAAGATCGTAAATAGAGGAACCCCACAAGGTGGTGTTATCTCCCCCTTGCTATGGATAATGGCGGTCGACAAAATCTTGGCGCCACTTGAAAGGGAGGGGGTTAAGGTGGTTGCGTACGCAGATGATGTAGTTTTACTAGTGGCAGGAAAGTTCCTCTCCCCGATAAGTCAAATCATGGAAAGTGCTCCGGATAAGGTACACTCTTGGGCTACGAGATGTGGCTTTGGAGTAAATGCAGACAAGACCGAAATGATGCTATTCACCAAAAAAGCTGCAGGAATTCACTCCCCCCAAGCTAGACGGTCAACCACTCTCACTATGTTTCAGTATAAACCTAGGCACGATTCTAGACACAAAACTTAGTTGGAAACTTAACATAGAGCAGCGGATTAAGAAAGCAACTGTGGCAGCCAAAGATGACCCTATGGATGTACACAGCCGTTGTGCATCCAATTCTTACCTATGGCGCCATAGTTTGGTGGCCTGCTTTACATAAAAAAATATAAAATCAACAGAATCAAAAGCATTGAGATCTAATTTGATCCTGCATCTGATCTTCCCTGCACTCCATATTAAATTTTCAGTTATATGCAGCGCAGTCCGGCTCAGGGAAACTGGGTGCTGGACAGCAAAGTCATATGGCCACTGTAAGGTCCTGGAGACGATACCAAGTGAACTGGTGACATCTTCGACCGATTACAGGACTCCCACGCTCGACTTCAACAAACCTTTTTCAGTAAAGTTCACTAGCAGAGCAAAATGGAAGAACGGAATGATAATCAATGATTTTGAATTACCTATAGGTATATATACGGATGGTTCGAAAATGGACTGCTGAGTTGGAGCAGGCATTTTATTGGACCAACTGAATATATCGGAATCCTTCCGTCTCCCAGACTCTGCTAGTGTCTTTCAAGCGGAGCTTCTTGCGATTCGGGAAGCCTGCTACATGCTAAAAAATCTCCCAGCGTCCAACCTAAATATAGGTATCTTTTCTGATAGCCAAGCCGCAATCAAGGCCATTGATTTGGTTACCATATCCTCAAAACTGGTAGAGCAATGCCGGTTTGAAATAAACGAACAAAGTATCCATTCTGGAATTACTCTCATTTGGGTCCCAGGACACAGTAATTATGAGGGTAACGAGCGAGCAGATGGGCTGGCCAGTCGAGGGTCAGCCCTTAATGGTTCGCTAGCGGAAGGAGTCAATATTCCGATAGGAGTCGTTAAGGGCAATTTACACTTTCACTTCCTCCAGCTAGCCGATCCCGGGTGGAACAACCTTACCAGTTGTGCCAAGAAAGACATGGCCCAGCTTCAACAGACCTAAAACAAACGAGCTACTAGGAAGATCAAGACATGATATTGCCAGAATTGTAGCTACTATTACTGGCCACTGGCCTATAGGGGACCATGCGGCCAAGCTTGGCATTCCTCACAACACTTTCTATCGCAGCTGCAAAGACAGTAACCAGAGGGTAACTCTTTTCCACTTTTCCACTTTTTTTGCAGTTGTCCTGCCCTGGCAAGGACCAAACAACGCACGTTAGGTAAACCACGATTTCAGATTTCCTCTAAAAGGATTGGAGAACTAATTATGTTTCTGAACTCCACGGGCTGGGTTTAATTATATCCTTCTATCTCCAATAACACATGTAAACAAACAGGGTGCGCGAGTTTTTGTGGTATCAAAACGGCGCACTTAGCGTTAATTGGGTTCTTTTCCGAACCACCACTTTACCTACCTAAATGTCTGTGCACTTCTTGTGTCTCTGATTGCCTCGTTTTGGGTTTCTTCTTGATTCTGAACTGAACTATGCTTACGATAACAGTTGAGGTACTCGTATAGTAGTCTGTCTGAAAATAGATTCGGTATCAGGAGTCCTAACAGCATTTCATCGACATACCTCCGGTTAATTTGATTAGAGGCAGAACTAAAACTGCTCTTTCTGTTTGTTTGTTTTTCGGTTCATTACATTAGAGGCAGTTTTAACAATGTTCGTGGTGCAATTTAGTTTATTTGTTAAAAAAAAAAAGTAAAGGAAACTATTGGGCTTTTCTGTCCTTTTACTTGCACCTATAAGGGCAAGTATTAGTTCCATGAAACTTGACGTTACAACAATATTATTATTATTATTAGGGAGTAGTCAATCCAGCTCTAGGTTGGAAATACCTATTATGCCAACCCATAGAGTTCTAGAATAAATTGTTTACTCCAGAGGCTGTCAGGAAGTTCATCAACTTCTCAGAGTATAACACAGCCAGTGAGGTCTTTGAGACAAGTTCGCTGTCTAAAGTTCGCTTTCTCACATGAATGAGGTGGGGTTTATATGAAAATGTGCAGAGAGGTTTCCTTACTCCCCAGGCGTAGTTTACAAGTATCGGTCCGGTGTTAAGTTAAGTCTGTGGATGCGCCTTTTCAATAGACAGTGGTCTGTTGCCTTCCGTTAGAGTTCCAGGATGGTTACTGCTTAGCTTCACGAGGAACTTAGATTTCCTGTGAGATAGCATAGGGAACAATTTTTTGGTACATTTCTGTACTTTGGTGTCCGTCCAGATCACATTGGATTTGAACAGGTTCTGTTCCCTCGTATGGTTTTTGAAAAGGCTTAATCGCAGAATAGCTCAAGACCAGTAAATGGGGTTGATGCACTGATCTTGGCCATTTCGTCACTTACTCTATGAGCTTTGTGTAGTATCCAATGCAGTGTGGTCAAGTTAATCCTTGCTTGTTCTAGAAGCACTTTGACTATCTAAAGAACAATCTTCCATTTCTTTTTGGCTGAGTCCATCGCCTTCAGGTGCAACGGGTGTTAAATCGCAAGTTTAAGCTTACGTAAATATTTCTGCCTGAAAGTTGTTTGAGGATGACTCGCCAAATATTCCAGACTCAGATCCACTGCTCATTTTGGAGCCATCACCTAACCACTCTATAATTGCTTCGCTATTCGGAGAATAGTTGGGGTTGTGTGAGTGCTAAAAGTCAGGAAATACTATATTCTGATTGTCAATTAATTTTTTTTAATATACCCAGCTCAAGAACCACTTGATAAATTTTGATATTTGGCTCGTTAGTTTGATCTTGCGTGCAGATGTTCCTATCTGAAAGTCACCAATCAGTAACAGTTAACAAAGTGCTAGTAAGGTATGTGTGATGGACTCCCAAAATCCTGCGTCGTTCGGTGTACAAAAAAGACATCTACGTCGACTCTTGGATAAGGAAACTCACTTTTGGAGTTATCACTGTTTTCAAAACGGAGCAAGAATAAGACATCTCCTGGAGTTGTCTTGTTTTTGCACCGCTTTTTTGAACAAAATGTTAACCCAAAGCCAAAAGTTACATACGATTTTTATAGAGAATACTTTGCGAAAAATTTCAAGCTTTCTTTTGGATCACCTAGATCAGACACTTGCCAGACGTGCGATAGCCATGAAAAGAAAACAGCTGCAAATGATTCTGAGGAAGAAAGACGTGCACTCAAGGTGGCAAAAGATCTTCCACGAAAAGAAGGCTAAAGCATTTTATGATGATCTACGGGAAAAAAGCTTCGAGTGTTTACAAGACTCGACAGTTGAGTGCATTACTTTTGATTTCCAACAAAATTTGCCACTTCCACTAATACCATCGGGTGATGTCTTTTATAAAAGGCAGTTATGGGTCTTTAATTTTTGTATCTTTCAATGCATCACCAAGAAAAGCTACATGTATGAGGGTGGGTCAATAAGTCCCTGAAAATTAACACAAATTGTGTCGTCACCTTAATTTATTTTTTTTTGTCAAGAATCATCTTTCAAAAGAACGCACCCAAATTTTCAGACAGATCTGTCAAATAGTTTTGTTGTGGCAGCCATTTTATATAGATGCCTACCAGCATTTTCTTTAAAATGGAAAAAAGTGAATTTCGAGTGCTCATTAAACACTATTTCTTGCGAGAAAAAACTATCACGCAAACGAAACAAAAGCTTGACAAATATTATGGGGACTCTTCACCATCGTTTGGAACCATTTCGGTGCGGCAGAAGTGACGCCGAACGTTCTGGTCGCTCAATTGAGGTCACCACACCAGAAATGGTCGACAAAATCCATCTTTTGATAATGGACGATCGGCGGGTGAAAGTGCGCGAGTTTGAAGAGGCCACAGGCTTATCACAGGGCTCAGTGATTTCGATTTTACATAAATATTTGGACATGAAAAAGTTTTCCGCAAGATGGGTTCCGCGTTTGCCCACAATCGACAACAAACGCATTCGTTTGACAACTTCAAAGGTGTGTTTGGCGATGTTCCAGAAAAATTCGACTGAGTTTTTGCACCGTTTCGTAACCGTGGATGAAACCTGGATTCACCACAAAACACCAGAAATCAAGAAACAGTCAAAACAATGGACTTCTCCTGGTGAATCAAAGCCGAAGAAAGCCAAGGCGGGTTTGTCAGCAAACAAGGTCATGGCGGCAGTTTTTTGGGATGCGCGCGGTGTTATTCACATCGATTACCTTGAAAAGGGTAAAACGATCACCGGCGCATATTACGCAGAGCTGCTGGATCGATTCCAAGCCGATTTGAAGCAAAAATGGCCGCATTTGGCGAAGAAAAAAAGTTCTTTTTCACCAGGACAACGCACCGACGCACAAGTCCGCAGTCGCCATGGCAAAATTGCATGAGTTAGGCTACGACCTCCTCCCTCATCCAGCATATTCCCCAGATTTAGCCCCCTGCGACTATTTCTTGTTTCCAAACCTGAAGAAATGGCTCGGAGGTAAGAGATTTGGGTTGAATGAAGAGGTCAACGCTGAAACAAATGCTTATTTTGAGGGGCTCGAGAATTCGTATTATTTGGAGGGCATCAACAAATTGGAGAAACGTTGGATGAAGTGTACTCGTGTAGAGCTAAAAGGAGACTATGTTGAAAAATAAAATGTTTTTATACCGAAAAGAGTATTCCTTATTTCATTTTTCAGCAATCATGCTTACAGACAGATAAAATTGAGGGAGTCACATTTTTAAGTGATGTTGTGTAATGCGTTATCAAGTTTGATCAAAATCCCGAGATGGATAATTTTCAGGTAACCTATACGTGCCCTTATAGGTACAAGTGAAACGACAGGAAAATTGTTTCTTTGTTGTGCAAAATTGAGATGTGCAGCAAAGAGCGGAGACAGCAGATACTCGGCTGCTGGTTTGGAATCATAGGAAAACTCGGGCTAATCAACTTTGCATATGGGCGAAATAACATCATTGCCAGTACTCTTTTCTTCCACCTTAACGCTCACAAAAGTTCTTGGCGGTCGATGATCGTTGATAAACCAGATTGATTATTTTTCTATTGACGTGATGCATATTCAGCACACCACAACATTAATTGAGAGAAGATTCAACGTCGAACGACTACTACTACATCGTTCATCTTCATTTACTCTACTTAAGTAAGCTTACTGAAAAGGGATGTTTTAAATTGACATCTTTGATTTTGTTGATGATTATTTGGTAGTCTTGGTTCCTAGTATGTATATCCTTAAGTGAGACGCTGTATTAATGATGCGCCTAGCTTGGTTGACCCACAATTTAACAAGCCTTCCCGAAGCTGTATCTTTTTCGTGCCAGTTAAACGAGAGATGACGTCCAATAAAGCTCCCGGATGTTTTTTACCTCTCTAGAGTGGACTGAATATTTGGATTGGACCCGTTTAGGCTCTGTAGCAATTCAGCAATTCTTCGTCGGTAAAATACGTTAACGTACAATATTTATCAATAAGTTTTACCTGGGCCGCACATTCCAAGGGAGAGGATAGAAAAAAATCTCCAGCACCTTATCCCTGAGCTTCAGAAATAGTGGTATTGCTATACCATAAATCAATGCCAATACTGAGAAGGTATAATAATAAGGTTCGCATTGGTATTACCCGATGCAAGGTCAGACCTATTATTGAAAGGGTTTAAAAGAAGAAAGAAGAGGAGGGTGATAATTTATTTTAATGGTGAAGTTAACCCGAATAGACCTTAACCATAGCAAAGCAGCTATCGCCAACCTTATCTATATCATGGGAGATAGGAGAATTGACATTGTCCTAGTGCAAGAGCCACGCATATCCCGTGGCAAATTAAGTAGGTTAAATCATAAAGATATAATAAAGTATAGAATAGAGCCTCAAAGTGCGGAATGTAAGATTAGAACGTGTATTGTAGTTAGGAAACAGGTTAATCCTTTTCTTCTATCTACCTACAGTGACATAGACCTAACAGTAGCAAGGCTCCACACTGATTATGTCAGCCGTCTATATGCCGTAAGATGCGAAGGAAGGACCGCCATCTGCATTAACCAACGGTGACACCATTTTGCTCTGTGAGTTTTGTTTGAAAATAATTGAAAATAATCTTATTGTTGCAAATAAAGGTAATGAACCAATGTTTGTAGTTAAGAATAGACAAGAGGTTTTGCATATATTACTTTAGTTAGTAACTCTAGTACCCCATTAGAAGATAAGTGGTAAGTTTCAAGGGAAGAATCCTACTCTGACCACAAAATTATTGAATTTCTCTTGAAAAGCAGCTGGGACTCACCTAAACCACACAGAAATCTTAGGAAAGCCAACTGGGGTCTCTTTAGGACTGAGGTGGCGAAAAGAAGTAAGCTCCTACAAGAATATAGGTGGCAAAGTCCAGTGGACATTGACCGAAATACCGAGGGTATAACATCCATCCCTCAGGAAGCGTTTGGCAAATCCTGTCCAGGAACGAAAAAGAAGAATAAAATGTCACCTCCATGGTGGAGTGAAATTGAATAGAAAACT
The DNA here is from genome assembly GCA_963082735.1 of Pocota personata. Lineage (NCBI taxonomy): Eukaryota > Metazoa > Arthropoda > Insecta > Diptera > Syrphidae > Pocota > Pocota personata. Next base: position 65,581,197 of record OY720431.1, on the reverse strand, counting down.
CCTAGATGTAGTCAAAACAACAAAATCAGACGAGGACTGGGAAACTTATAAAACCAGCCAAAGAAAATTCAAAAATGAGACACAGGGAGCAAAGAGCCACTCGTGGCAACACTTCTGAGATCAAGGGTACGGCTGAATCTGCGAGAATAAAGAGTTCTCTCCAGGGAATTGAAAATTCTAGGATCTCTCAAAGAACCCAATGGAAACTAGACTAAGCCCTGCACGGAGTCACTAGGATTGCTGTCGAGAACACACTTTCTGGGGTGCACGACCCAGCTTGACAATAACACAAAACTTTCGAAAGACTAGGGAGACATATACATAAACCCTGGAAACTTATCTTCAGCTCATCACGCTTATAAGAAAGGTAAAAGTGTAGAGACAGCGGTACACTGTGTAGTCGACTCAATAGAGAAAACGCTGAAAGATAAAGAGTACACATTAGCTGCCTTCCTAAACATTGAAGAAGCTTTTAACAGCTTTGCTTGAGGAAAAGCACATTACAATTGAAATTGGTGGAACAACGTTAGAAGCATATAGAGGCGTATGTTTCTGACCTTGAGGTACACCTCAAGGCAGGCAGAACTGTTGTCTGAACATTTAAATATCATGCTCCCAGATCTCATAAACTAAGGTTACATCACTGCAGCTACATATATCTCTGTACTGTTAAAGAATAGGATCTAAAACGCCAATTGGGAATATGTACGATTCTTTTCAAACTGATGGCTTTAAAAAAAAATATTAACTGCAAACAGTAGCAATGGCAACACATGAAAGAATTGACCTGACACAGCAAACACAACCGCAAATCACCAATTGCCAACACCAACTGTCAGCATCTCTCCTTAGTACTGCCATTGTCACTCCTATCCGATACCACTACAAGTAGCCACAGCCAACTCGCAATAAATCGAGAAACCGACATTGAGCTACCCATCGATCCATCGATTTATGAGTGAGACCAAAATGTATCTTTACCACCATTTCTCATCCTCACTCCGGCATGAGTGATTGACTTCGAACTGATTGATGGATAGCTGATGGATGCGAATCAGCATCCCACTGCAACAATTGGTTGCATTCGCACGCACCCAAAGCTGTTCTGAGCCAAAAGCATTCAATACCAACAATGCCTCTTACAGCTACAACAAACACTGAGTATCTGTGGGAGAATTGGCGTGAGGCTCCATTCACAGCATCCACAGTTCAGTTAACAGCACCACACCGATGGTGCTGGGGTCCTTGAGTTGAGTTCAGTTGTTTTGCGGAGCATCTCTGCTCTGTTGGGAGTTCTGCTCGCTGATGACAACGATGCGATGGTGAAGATGCTGCTGGTGGTGGTAATGGTGGTGTTGGAGGGAACATTTTTCATCTCATTCATTCTGCGGTTCCTATTCCTGGCCTTGTATACTGCTACCTGGATGAACAACTTTTCCCGAGCTGTGTGTTGTGACGGCTATGGCATCCAAATACACACAAATCACTTCTCGGTGTGCTTCGTGATTTTTGTGCAACCTTTAAGGCAGCTTTTGCTACCCCACTCCCATTCGGGGACCGGTCTCCCTGATAGTTTATCGCAGATGTCCATTCGGTGAAGTACGGAACGGAACTCGGAACGCGTGTGCAGATAAAATAATCTCGCACAAAAGAGAGCGCATAAACGAAAAAAAGAGATATTTATCCAAAAAGGATATTCCTTACGGTTGTACTCGCATATACGAAACGAGATTTTAGTGGGTGGATAAAATTACTAAAATTGCTCGAAAGGCAAATTGCAATTATTTAACAAATGTTTAAAATGGCAATCGATGTGGAAAAATTAGTACACGAATAGTGAAAAAGTGTTTACAGGAAGTGTAAAGAATTAAAAAAAAAAAAATTAAAAAAAAAGCCATCCATCTGTTATCATATGGATCATCATGGGAGTGGATTCGCTGCCTCGCCCTGGGCGGCTGTTTTGGGCCATCATGCAATGGCATCTGGAGCCGAGCATGCTGGTTTTGCCGCCGCTGCAGCGGCGCATGCCCATAGCGCCGCCGCTGTCCACCATTCACACCACCATCCACATCATCATCATCCCCATCATACGCACCACGGGATGCCAATGGATTTACACGTCCCTCAAGGATTTCCCTATTATAGGTACCTGCCTCATGATTCTTTTTGTTGTTTATCTTTTTTTTCTTTTTTTTTTTTGTATCTGAGCTTCATTGTGCTTACCAATCGGGTGGGTAAATTATTTCGTTTCTCGAATGGCGTTCGCCAAGAATTTATCTCTGTGTGAAAATGTGGGTGGTTGAGTAAAGTGTCCTGATGTGCGATTGGGAGAAGGTGCTATACTTTGCAGCATGGCTCTTAGAGGTTGTGGCCATTATGAGTTTGATGTTTTATTTCTTTTGATTCTTGAAAATAATTTCGTTTTAATGGAATAATAACAGAGATCATGGTGTAATTAGTTATAATTTAATTCCATATTGAGTAATGAATTAATGCAATATCTGCTTATGATCGAAGATTTTCTCGAAGTGTTTCAATTTAATTACCTCCTGTTGTAGGAGGAAATAATAGTTTGCCAGCGGGGAGACATTTTGTTCACCGTAAAACAACAATATTCTGTATTTTGTTTAAAGTTTTGAGAGATTTCTGTCTAATTTTGATTTAAAAGTTTAAATTAATTCAAATGAATTCAAATCGTTTAGTAACTCGAAAGCTTTCGAAGAATACAATAATCATTGGATAATTGGTCTCACTTAATTGCATTTCTTGCTTGCTTGAGTTGAAAACTGTGCACGAGTTTGAAGTGTTAGTAAATGATTTTCCCGGTTAAGTGCGTACAAAATCATGCATTTCACAGGTGAAGATTTCGAATAATATTGACTGGTTTCTCGTTATTTATTGATCTCAATATTTCCAATTAGTCTTTCTTTCTATTTCAAGTCAAAATAAACACTTTTTGTCCCGTGTCTGTCCGCTAACTCTTGATCCACCAAACAGATTTCAATGAAATTTGGTGTCTTGGTCGGGACTAGTATGTAGATAGTTCTAGATATAAACTAAAAAAATCGAACTGTAGGGTGTGGAGTGCTAAGAGTCATCTGATTGTCAATTAAATGTTTTCCACATCTTATAGCTCAAGAACTACTAAAAGGACTTTTATGAAATTTGGTTCATCGGTTTGATCTAGTGTCTCAACGTACGGTCATAACAATTGGATGGAGTCATATGCAGGTTGCGGTTACAATATTCTTCAAAAATCTTCCCCGTTGCACAAACGAAAAGGTCATTAATTCGAAATGGCGTGTAGATAGTTGCATATGGAAGTTATTAAAATTGGATTGGGAGTAAGATACTCGTATGACTTGTATTAAATGCTTTGCTCAGTGGTTAAGTGCATGATGAATGAGCGGAAAAAACAAGTTTCGACTCCCAGAGAAAAAAAGGTTTCCCACTGTCCCATTGCTCGCGAATGTCTGACAAATATCCGACAGTACAATTGTCATGAGAAGCTTCAGTAAATCGAAACAATGTCACTCCCCAAACAGCATAAAACTATACGACCCTACCATTCCCTTGTCGCACACCACTAATGGCTGCAAGAATCTAGGCCCTGTATAAGTGTTGACGCCAGTATATTTATTTAATATTAATTTAAAACGCCTTGCTCTAGAAACATTGAACGGATATTGATGAAATTTGGTTCCTAAGTTTGTTTTAATACGCGGGAGGGTCAATAAGTCCCTGAAAAATGAAATAAAAAACACTCTTTTCGGTATAAAAACATTTCATTTTTCAACATAGTCTCCTTTTAGCTCCATACGAGTACACTTCATCCAACGTTTCTCCAATTTTTTGATGCCCTCCAAATAATACGATTTCTCGAGCCCCTCAAAATAAGCATTTGTTTCAGCGTTGACCTCTTCATTCAACCCAAATCTCTTACCTCCGAGCCATTTCTTCAGGTTTGGAAACAAGAAATAGTCGCAGGGGGCTAAATCTGGGGAATATGCTGGATGAGGGAGGAGGTCGTAGCCTAACTCATGCAATTTTGCCATGGCGACTGCGGACTTGTGCGTCGGTGCGTTGTCCTGGTGAAAAAGAACTTTTTTTCTTCGCCAAATGCGGCCATTTTTGCTTCAAATCGGCTTGGAATCGATCCAGCAGCTCTGCGTAATATGCGCCGGTGATCGTTTTACCCTTTTCAAGGTACGAGTATTCGATGTGAATAACACCGCGCGCATCTCAAAAAACTGTCGCTATGACCTTGTTTGCTGACAAACCCGCCTTGGCCTTCTTCGGCTTCGATTCACCAGGCGAAGTCCATTGTTTTGACTGTTCCTTGGTTTCGGGTGCGTTGTGGTGAATCCAGGTTTCATCCACGGTTACGAAACGGCGCTAAAACTCAGTCGAATTTTTCTGGAACATCGCCAAACACACCTTTGAAGTTGTCAAATGAATGCGTTTGTTGTCGATTGTGAGCAAACGCGGCACCCATCTTGCGGAAAGCTTTTTCATGTCCAAATATTTATGTAAAATCGAAATCACTGAGCCCTGTGATAAGCCTATGGCCTCTTCAAGCTCGCGCACTTTCACTCGCCGATCGTCCATTATCAACCATGGATTTTGTCGACCATTTCTGGTGTGGTGACCTCAATTGGGCGACCAGAACGTTCGGCGTCACTTGTGCTTGAACGGCCGCACCGAAATTGAGTAAACCAGTGGTGAATGGTTTCAATCGATGGTGAAGAGTCCCCATAATATTTATCAAGCTTTTGTTTGGTTTGCGTGATAGTTTTTTCTCTCGAAATTCACCTTTTTCCATTTTAACGAAAATGCTAGTAGGCGTCTATTAAAAATGGCTGCCACAACAAAACTATTTGACAGATCTGTCTGAAAATTTTGGTGCGTTCTTTTGGCAGATGATTCTTGACAAAAAAAAAATAATTTAAGGTGACGACACAATTTGTGTTAATTTTCAGGGACTTATTGACCCACCCTCGTACGTACATATTTCTTTTATATAACTTAAGCGCGCCAAAAGGGATATGAATACCCTTATATTATTTCTGTTCACGGCGTTTGGGAAAAAGGGGGAAGAGGAACAGAGGAGATGCCTGTGCACGTTAGCTTTAAATGTTTGAAGGTTGTAGTAAATGATGAAGTACAGGGCCTGGTAGATCATTCCACATTCGTGTAGTCCGACTGATAAACACATTCCTATATTTGACAGTACGACCGAAGATGGGCTTAAGTGTGAACTGATGTGCATTCGAAGCACGACGCGTATTGGGGGTAACATTTTGAAGGTGAGGAATACAACTGGCTATTTCGCTGGAGAATTTTTTTTATAAAAAAACGATAAAGTAGGGAAAGTCACGAGACATTTCTACGATGTTCAAGTAAATCGATGGAGTTCACAATGTCAATGTCTATCACCTATAAGTTTTAACGCGCGATTCTGTATTCTATCTAGAATGTGCAGAACGGTCTTGGGTGCACCACACCATATATATTCCTGCTTTGGGTGGATGAATGCCTTATAAATTGAGGTCAGATCAGACGCGGTCAAATATTTCTTTCACCGCTTGAGGAATCCTAGACATTTTGTAGCATTTTTGGCGACCTCGAATATGTGATCATTCTACCGAAGATGGTTATACGCATACCGAGAGTGGAAAGTCTTTCGGTTCCAGCGATGTGAGTACCATTCATGGATAATGGTTGGGGGTTTTGGTTTCACTTGAGAGACATAAGACATCATTGTATTTTGAAAGCATCCACTCTGTTGGTTGAACCCCATTTGATTTTACCAGGTTGAAATTTAATGTGTCTAACATACGTTGTTCTTCCTCTTTCACGGCCGAAGAGCAAGGAAATTGTATTCCAAAAAACGAGCACGAGGAAGGACTGCGCCATCACTTTGCAGGTGTTCAATTTCTGAAGGGACCAACTTTATTCCATGTCAGGGTTTGTAAGTCCTTTTGGTTACTCTGGAGATTTTCTACTTTTCTCCTATTTCATGTAACTAAAAATCCCACGATTTTCCCATAATGTAGCTTGGAAAAGCAGCTACTAATTCGACCTTATTTGTCTTGAATTGTTTAGACAACGTGATGGGATCAACATTTCACAGAGTGAACTTATCATGTTTTTCTCCTGAGTTCTTCACCTATGAACAAAACGACACGTTGTTCGGTGACTTTTAGTGTCCTTGAATGTCTTTAGTTTTAGGAATATGAACTAAGTACTACCCTTCCTAAACTTTTTCGAGAGAATGCGAAATAGTAGTACACCTGTTCTACATATTCGTACTGGTAATCTCAGTTACCTCCATTATCACATGGAAAATATAGGTTCGGACTTGAAGGACTTTCAAGGTCAATACACAATTTATCTTTTCATTTCTTCTAGATTATACTGATTTATGCCTGATTACGGAGACTTACTTAATTAAGGAGTCTAACGTATCATTTCGCATCTATAAAGTAAACCTGACATTCACTTAACACTGCAAGGGTTGAAAATGCAGTTATAGTCCAGCCTCTAAGAAGATATGTATAGTAAAATACAAGCTACTTCACTTAAAGCTAAATTTGGCAACCAAGTGATAACAGTTGCAGCAGTATTTAAGATATAAGATTTTGTTGACCTCTTTCAATCTTTTGACAAAAGATTTATTGCTGGTGAAGATTTTAATGCGAAAAATAAAATCTTAACAGAGCAGTCTACCTTAAGTTGGAATTGAACCACAATATCTTGTAGGCCTATGCTGTCGTGGCTGTTGGGTAAAGACTAACGAAGTTACCACAGCTAGAATTTCACATTCTCGTATAACTAACATCTGTACATGTAACGGGCTGTTTGCACTTCACACCAACCACTTGGGTCTACCATACCCACCCAAAGTCACATTCAAATGGAAGTGTGTCTAAGTATCAATGTCTACACGGAATCTTGCCATCAGCGCTCCCAAAGCGCTCTCTCTTCTTTTCCCAAAATATAGGCGGTTTTCTTTGCCATGAAGTTAGCTGTCTGAAAAATAAGAAGGATGCAATATAGGACTCTTTTCAGAGGTGGCCACGGTGTAGTGGGTAGTGTGTCCGCTTGTGACCCGAACTGTGCAGGTTCGAGCCCGGACGGGGGACAGCAAACACAGCCACCCGCACATATAAGAGAAACGAATAAAATCTAAGTTTCTTCAACCACTACACCAAAAAGGAGTTTCTGCCTGGTAGTACAATGGTCATAGCAAAATGGAGCCTGAGGGCTCCGGGATTTGGAAATTTCTTTTAATAAAAAAAATAATTTGCTTTTAAGGAAAAGAAAAAGCCCAAAAGTAGACGTCTTGCAAACAAATCTGTAACCATAAAAATGTACTGAGAGTTCCAGAGCAATTACAGCAAACATATTACCAAAAGTTATAACGATCTAGCCATGTCCCTCCGTCCGTCCATTTGTCTATATGTCACCACTTCCTGGGTCTAAAATTGTGAGATAGGTGGACGAAATTCGATATATAACCTTCATAGGATCCAAAGCAGTGCAAGTGTACAAATTTTTGAAATCTGTCCACAGACACGTCCATTTTGTAAAAAATATCGATTTCCTCAATATTTTTGCTAGAAACTGAAAAATATTATTTAAGTAAGATATGTAGACATTGATTTTCTCTACATTTCGTCCATACATTATAAATGGTCACACCCATCTTTTGGAGGTGTTTTCATTAAAAAACAAAAAAAAAAAAACATTCAGCGTTTATTTCTATCTTAGATGATTTTTACAGGGTTCAGGTACAAAAGTAAGAACGGAACCCTTATAGTGTACCGTCCGCCATTTTGTCTTATCCAAACAGACAAATACTTACTCGTAAATATTCCGTACCAGAATGGTATAAACGAATGGATTCAACACGGTGTCTGTCGGTCCGTCTCTCCGTGTGTCTGTCGCACACTTGTAACTTTTGAACCGTTTGACCTAGAGACCTGAAATTGCACAAAAATAAAGAAATTTTTTTTTTTATAATTTGCGAGCGCCAAAGAGGATATGAATCCTCTTATACTATTACAGGACACGGGCGTTATGAAGAAGAGAGGGAGAGAGAAAGAAAGATTTAGTGTAGTGGTTTGATAACTGGGGAGGTTGTTTGTTTTACTTTTATCGTTGCTCATGATTCACAGTATTTTTTTCCGACCACCTGATGTCATCATCACGATCAAGTTGCATTTTCAACCATATGACCACTCTACTGCCAGTGTTATTCCTTCGCAGTATTTTTACTGATTTCATACGAAATAAATAGATGATTCTGGACATCAGGATTTGAACCGTGAATCAACAGCGTGACAAGCGATGATGATACCACTACACCACGGCCACCCTCCACATGTAACTCCGAAACTATTAATGCAAAAAAAATAAAAAAGGTGATAATGCAAAAATTATAACATATCTTACGGCACAAAAAGTTCTAGAAAAATATTTGAATACGCATGGCAAAAAGCCACCTCAACATAACTTACCGTGCCATCATCCCTCATCCTTTTTCTATGATTATCAGTCAAAATGTATCCGAATGTCCGACATAAATCAAATCCCAAATTTTATCAAAATCCGTTGCGTGGTTCTTGTATAGCCTACGTGTCAAACTTCATCGAAATCCGTTCAGGAGTTCTTGGCGGCTAACAAATATGATTTAAAGACAGCATGACAGTTTTTCGTCGAATCAAGATTTAAAGGGTGTCCCAACAAGAGCAGAAAATTTAAATTTGGTGCCATGTTAGCTGTTGGCTTTAACAGTCAAATCATTATAACAGATCGATAGTAGACAGTCCGCCATTATTAGGAATTGTTAAATTCTTATTGTTAAACATTATTTCATAAACGGTGGAAGTTTGACTGCCACCATTCGCAAATTGCGTCCGATTTTTGGTAATCAAAACGTTTGTGTGTAGTGACTCACGCATAGAGGGCAACGCGCGGAAAAAAGACTTAAGTAAGACCGACAGATGGCGCGAATTATAAAAAGGGCTCGATGTAGATAGAAAAAGAAAGAAGAGTTTCAAAGAAATAAGACGTGCGTTGTTAAAGCATTTAATTATTAAGTTAAATGAAATATACTCGTATTTGCTTTAAGAATCATTAAATTCTTGTTTGTGTGGGTGGGCAACTATATTAGTGACTCCGACCATCAGAGATTTAGCAACACGCCACCAGTAGCCGCCATTACGTCATTACGGCCCCAGGATTCTCGGCAGTGCAATTGGCAAATTCTTCTTCACCGACGTTATTCGCACGCATCACATTTCTGCTGCATTCCAACTCAAAAAAAAAAAAATTCGCCACGCGCAAATCCAGGGCGAACATAACCTCACCACGTGAATAGCGTGACCACACCAGATCACGTGCTTCAAATCAACGAGGGACTAACGAAGCAAATTCCAGCTATCCCGCCAGTGCAGCAAGCTCCATTTACACCTAGCAACATCCAGCAGCAGTTCAAAAAGAAAAAATATGAATTTTCCCCAAAATTTCACTACGTTGTACAGGCGCTTCCTCAAGACGTGACCGCTAGTCTATACGATATCCTAGTCCAAGAATCATCTGTCCCTTATACAGATTTAAAGAAAGCGCTTATAGAGCGACATTCCATGAGTGAGAGCAAGCGAATCGATCGAAGCTTTGTTTGTTCGGGGGAGGAAATGGGGGACAGAAAGCCATCGGAGTTCTACCGTAGACTTCAAACTTTAGCTGGACAATCTATGACTGTAACAGAAAGTCGTATTTCAGAACTCTGGAAACGGTTACTCCCCACACTGGTCCAAGTTTCAATCAAAGCGAGCTCTAAAACCAAAATGAAAGAATTACTCGAAGTCGCAGACGACGTCTTCGAAGTATATCGGCAGCAGAGCACCTATTCTTTTTTCCATTACAACCCATTCTGAAAAAAACTATAATAAAAACGAACTTACCTGCATCAATCAAAAGCTACAAACCGAGATCCTACAAATTAAATCAATGCTTTCAGATTTAAAATTCAACAACGAACATTTTTCACGAGACCGAAACCGAATATGCGCCTCACGACCACTTCCCCCGCAACAGATCTGGTTCCAAACATAACAATAAATTTTGTTGGTTCCACATAAAATTTGGAAATAAAGCTCAAAAATGCCTTAAACCATGCAGTTTCAGGAACAAAATTAAAAACTGAATCCTACTGTCATTGTAGCTGCAAATGGCAGTACACAATAAAATTTACAGTGCCGCCTATTTATAAAAGACCCAATTTCAAAGATAACATTTTTAATAGATTCCCTCTCGGACGTTTCAGCCATCCCTCCATCACTACACAGATCTAACAATACAATACCAGACCAAATCATTTCGGCAGCTAACGGTTCTTCAATAAAGGTCTTTGGCACCAAGTTCCTTCGAATGAGTTTAGGGTTTCGGCGAATATTCAAACACACTTTTTGATCGCATCAGTCACTAAACCAATAATTGGTGCCGATTTATTAAGGCTCACGGGTTTAGTAATTGATGTCAAAAATCATAGACTAATCGACCCCCTTACAAATACAAGAGTCAACGGCACTCCTTGTGAGCAAAAAATCACAAGCACACGTTTTATTTTGCGGTGGAATAGAAATATGGCACCATCTTAAGTGATTTCCCTTCACTCATGAAACCACCCAATTTCAAATTCCACGTCAACCACATGGTTGCCACTTCATAACAAAAGGTCTCCTTCTACACTCTCACCCCAGACGCCTTAACACTGCCAAATTAAAAATTGCGAAAGAGGAATTCGAATACATGGTCGAAATGGGAATTTGCAAGCCATCCTCATCATCATGCGCATCGCCCTTGCACATGGCTCCGAAACGTGAAGCAAGCGATTGGAGACCATGTGGTGATTATAGGATGCTAAATGCAATCACAATCTCTGACAGGTAACCACTACCACACATTCACGATTTTGCCACAATCCTACACGGTTGTACCACTTTTTCCAAAATCGACCTCGTCCGTGCATACCACCATATTCCAATGGCAACAGAAGACGTCCACAAAACGGCGGTAACCACACCTTTCGGCCTTTTTGAATTTACACGTATGCCATTAGGCCTACGAAACGCTGCCCAAACCTTCCAAAGGTTCAGCATCAGGTTACACGTGGGTTAGACTTCATTTTCGTATATGTGGACGACATTCTAGTTGCCAGCAAGTATGTAAGATAAGGAACATGAAAACCATTTAAGACTACTGTTCCAACGACTCTCCGAATATGGACTGCGAATAAAAACATCAAAATGCACATTTGGAGTTTTCACTTTACAATTTTTAGGATTTGACATACGAATGATGGAAGTCAACCATTTCAAGAAAGAGTAAAGGCAATAGGCAATTTTCCCGAACCAAAGTCGATTAAAAACGCACAACGATTTGTAGGTATGGTGAACTTTTATCACCACTTTCTATCTCACTTGGCGAATACTCACAACAATTTATGGCCATCTAAGGTATCTTTCAAAAAACAATAGTAAAGCAAAGGGCTTTATCTGGCCCACAGAGTGTCAAGGGTCATTTAAAAAGGCGAAGACGGAACTCCTCAATCACCACGACAAACCAAGCCTTGCATGAGGAGATTGGACGCTGTATCACTAAAATCCAGTCAAAGTTATGCCAACGAGTGATTGAAAATTTCATCAAAAGAACGCGAATGTGCCAGCAAAGCAGAGGAGGGCATTTATCAGATATGTTGTTCCATACATAATGGCCAAATGTCTCTTATTGGGACACCCTTTAATTAAAAGCATACAAATTAAATTTCATCAAAATAACTTTAGTGGGTCTCGTTACAGAATACTAATCGTCCGAGGCCCGACTTGCACTTGAAGAATTTTTATTTTACGAGTAATTATCGAATTTTTCTCAACATGAAACATGAGAAACACTCGTAGCGCTAACAAAACTTGGCTGTAATTCTCTGTCGATGAGAAAACTGACGTTTTAGCCTTCAGACAGAAATAAGGTACCTAATCTGGTTGATTTTTTTTTTTTTTGCAAAGAATATATTCTCTAATTCAACAAGCATACAAGATCACGGTCCAGTTCTGTTGAAAACCAATAAAAGTATTGACATCAACGAAAACAACAATATATACGTACGAGGGTGGGACAATAAGTCCCTGAAAAATGAAATAAGGAACACTCTTTTCGGTATAAAAACATTTTATTTTTCAACATAGTCTCTTTTTAGCTCCATACGAGTACACTTCATCTAACGTTTCTCCAATTTATTGATGCCCTTCCAAATAATGCGATTTCTCGAGCAACTCAAAATAAGCGTTTGTTTCAGCGATACCTCTTCATTCGACCCAAATCTCTTACCTCCGAGCCATTTCTTCATCTTTGGAAACAAGAAATAGTCGCAGAGGGCTAAATCTGGGGAATATGCTGGATGAGGGAGGTGTTCGTAGCCTAACTCATGCAATTATGCCATTGCGACTGCGGACTTGTGCGTCGGTGCGTTGTCCTGGTGAAAAAGAACTTTTTTTCTTCGCCAAATGCGGCCGTTTTTGCTTCAAATCGGCTTGGAATCGATCCAGCAGCTCTTCGTAATATCGTTTTACCCTTTTCAAGGTAATCGAACCGCCTTGGCCTTCTTCGGCTTCGATTCACCAGGAGAAGTCCATTGTTTTGAATGTTCCTTGGTTTCTGGTGTGCTGTGGTGAATTCAGGTTTCATCCACGGTTATAAAACGGCGCAAAAACTCAGCCGAATTTTTCTGGAACATCGCCAAACACACCTTTGAAGTTGTCAAACGAATGCGTTTGTTGTCGATTGTGAGCAAACGCAGCACCCATCTCTCGGAAAGATTTTTCATGTCCAAATATTTATGTAAAATTGAAATCACTGAGCCATGTGGTAAGCCTGTGGCGTCTTCAAGCTCGCGCACTTTCACTCGCCGATCGTCCATTATCAAACCATGGAGTTTGTCGACCATTTCTGGTGTGATGACCTCAATTGGGCGACCAGAACGTTCGGCGTCACTTGTGCTTGAACGACCGCACCGAAATTGAGTAAACCAGTGGTGAATGGTTCCAAACGATGGTGAAGAGTCCCCATAATATTTGTCAAGCTTTTGTTTCGTTTGCGTGATAGTTTTTTCTCGGAAAAAATAGTGTTTAATGAGCACTCGAAATTCACTTTTTTCCATTTTAACAAAAATGCTAGTAGGCGTCTATATAAAATGGCTGCCACAACAAAACTATTTGACAGTTCTGTCTGAAAATTTGGGTGCGTTCTTTTGAAAGATGATTCTTGACAAAAAAAAAAAAATTAAAATTAGGGTGACGACACAATTTGTGTTAATTTTCAGGGACTTATTGAACTTCCCTCGTATAGCTTCTAGAAGGAGTGTTTCTCCATTCGGCTCCTTGGATTGCTTCCACGAAATGATCAATTTCGTCCTCCAGTTCACAAGATGTTTTAAGTGACACATTTAAGGCGATATTTCTTTCGCAATCATTTCTAAAGCCCTCCCAGTTTGTTTTATTGCTAGTAAGTCTTGGAGGCAGACTAAAAAAACAACTGGATCACACAAATGTGATCCGAAACCGTGAAGCCTACCGCTACTTCCTGAGGTCAAATCGGCAAACCCCACAGGCGGACCAGTAGAGATGCACTAAAGTGACGACGAATTTTCCGTAGTTTTCAGCTGTCGCAAATATCCATCAGACATTGGAGTAAAGTTCAGAGGTGAAGTTTACCGTGCGACCTTATCAAAGTTCCATTTTGGTAGAGGGATTTTGTATGCCTGCATCTAGGATCACTGTCAGGTAAAACTCGTCTAGATACATGTTGCCGTTCAGCATGGTTGGATGAAGCAAAGCAGAGATCAGGATTGAGAGTGGAAAGTTCCCCTATCCTTGGCGACAAAAATTAAGGGGATGCGATTTGTTTCAGCCCAATCGACCAGTTTTGCTCCATTCTCGTCATCTTTTTGGTATCGTCGGTGTCTTAGTAAATTTTGGAAAACTTTTAGTAAGCAAAACCAATTAGCAGGGATGCCGGCGATCATTTTCGCCCTGGTCAAGTACATCGACATCATAACTTTTGTCGCTGACTTTTGTTGTTTGGCGTTTACTGGAGGATTTGCACCTTCTAGGCTCCATACCATCGACTGCTGGTTGGTTTCCGGTGCGTACTTGTAAAACCAAGATTCATCACCTGTAACCTATATTGAGCAAAACGAACACGAGCGTCGTTTTGCTATCCATTGGAAATTTTTGGAACCCATAGAGCTGACTTCTTCGAATATTTCAGGTGATAATTTAAAATTTGTAACAGAGCCATGACATTCAAGCCTAGTTCATCCGCTATCATCTGCTATGTCATCCTTGGAATCTTGGTCAATTTTAGCCTTCACCAGGGCCACATTTATATCGTCGGTCGAGGATTTGGGCCGACCTTCACGAGATCCGTTGACGTCGAAATCCGAAGAGAATGGCAAAACGAATTTCTTCCTGTGTTGCCGGTGGAACTTCAACCGAGCTTACGTCACTAATTTTTCTCTTTCTCGTCTCCATTTTTACCTATTGCTCTGAAATTTGGAAATAAATATTGTTAGATTATAAGCTACAGAAATGCATCTTTTTTTTTCAAAAACTACTAAATTGATACCAACTATGCGAACTTTTGTTGGTCCCTACGTACCTTCCATTCATATAAGTGATATAATTGTTCATCTCTAATAACAATAAAATAAAATCGCACGTACAACTATCACCATAAATTATTTTTATTGTGTAATGCAGTATCCGAACTATATACATGAGAATACGAGTATGCATCTAAGAAGGTACCTCCATCGTGTCCTTATACTAACGCTACGTATTCCCAACTTTGAGCTGGACGTACAATAAACTGCGCTATAATTTCATTCTCACACTCATGAAGCAGAATAGCAAATCACAGTTATTAATAAATAACGTTTCTTTTATATTTATGTGGAGAAAAGAAGATAGCAAACCATAGCGCACTAGATTAACTAGCCAAACATCAGCTGCACGATTTACATACCATCAAATGCACCTGAATCTCTGCATGCGCAATGTGACGTTGGTACAGACTCTTCAAAGACACACCGGCATCGGCGGTCATTCTTCATCTTTGATTGGCCCATGCCCACCGTATCTGAGTATATACCTGCTCGAGATGGGCTCCAGTGGAAGCCCTTGTGAAGCGCAATCAGTGTCTATCAGAATTTCAATTACATCGATAGCGTTACCCATCGCATAATTACTATAATCACCTGAATTATTACCTGAAAATACAAGAAAAGAAACAAAAAGCACAAATCTTCATTTCTTGCATTCGGCGCGGTGCAGTGTTGAAACACTTGCCATTTTGTTGCGTGCCAACACCCCCCAGCCTCGGCGGGACCCATGATGAATGATGAAAAGGGTGAAATAAGGAAAAAATGGCCGCCTCTTTCCGCCGATCACGTTCGAAAATAAATTGTTGAAATTATGCAGGTACTACCTTATGGCCGACGACTGTGGGGTATGTGGGGTATCATTGAAGTGCCGCATGGGAAATATAGCTGCGGCTGACGAAGGTGCCCTTTTGGTCTGACCGTCAGAGGGCCGAGGGAAACGCGCTAGCATCCAAAGATTACGGGAATTTTCATCTTAATGTGCTAGAAGAATTATTCCGCAGTTTTCAGTTTTTTTTTTTTTTTTTCCAATTATTGTTTTTTCTCTCTTTGGTTTTGTACTATCGGCAGACGATTGGACTACGAGTATAGATGGATGCGCGGCTAAGGTGTAATTTCGACAAATAAATTTGTACTTAATTCTACTTGCAATTTATCCCTGCGCTACGGGAAATTAATTGAAATAGGGACATTTATTATCACACAGCTGGTTGTTAGGCCAGCACTAGCATTAAGCAGTCCTAGGAGGTTTTCCTTTACATAAATTAAACAGTGGTATTGGTTATGAAACTGAAGTGGGTCTGGATTGATATAAGGGGGCTTGAGTGGGTACAGGTGAACAGCTGCAATATTTGTCCAAAAATATAGACTTAATTTATAGAGGGTGTTTTTTAGACGGAACAAGGTAAAAACGGAATTGCTATCTTTTCCTCGCGGCAGAGCTACTTGGCAACATCTTGACCATTTCAAAATCCAGTGACCGTTTGATCTCAAATTGGTGATACAGGGTGAGGTGTGGAATATTGTAAGCGCATATGCTCCCCAAGTCGGATGCGAACAGAGAAAAAAGATGCATTCTGGCTGGATTTTCACAACCTCATCAAAAACATCTCAAAGGAAGAGCTTTTGTTTGTTGGCGGAGATTTGAACGGACATGTCGGGAAAACAAATGAAGACTATGAAGACAGGGATACGGCACCAGGAATTCACCAGGTGAAGACATCCTAAGTCATATGGTCTTATCGTGCTAAATACCATGTTCGTCAAGCAAAGCCGGCACCAGATCACTTACAGCAGTGGTGGAAATGAAACCCAGCTTGACTACCATTTGGTAGCCAGTTTCATGAAGCCCCGGGTTAAAGATTGCAAAGTGATCCTGGGAGAGGAGATCGACAAGCAACACCGTCTCCTCCTGACAGAAATTTTTATGGAGACGAGGAAGAAATCAAATAAGCAAACAAAGGTGGGTGAGAAAATCAATTGGTACAAGCTGGACAAAGCAAAAGGCGAAGTTTTTATTACCAACAAGACAAATTATCTGTTTACCATCATCGATGAGGTCGGTGATGAGGAGTGCAGAGCACAAGATATGTGGGATTTCCTACAGCGATCTTGCTTGGAGAGAGCCAAATCACTGTTTGGAACGTCGAAAGGCCCCTGCCAACACGCAAAAGAAACATGGTGGACAGATGAAGCTAAAGTAGTGTTACGGGAAAAGAAAACGGCTTTCAAGGCTTGGTCAAAGTGCTCTTTTTCTAATAAAGATGAAAAAGCTCGCCTTGAAGTGATATATAGATGGTGTAAAGGTCTCGCGAAGAAGAAGTGCGACCAATTTCAAGAAAAAAGTATGGAAGGCCTCTATCGGGAGTTAGAGGATATATTGTCCTCGGCGCCTGATAGTAACCAGGCTATCCAGGAGCTTCAACAAAACAACTTGAATAACTGGGCAACTATCTTCAAATAATAGAAGAAGAAATGCTCAGGAGATTCGTTCCCCAAAGCTCATTAACAATGCTCAAGGCCAGCTTCTTGTGGAAAACGACAAAATTCTCCACAGATGGCGACAATATTGTGAAAGACTTATGAACGAACAGTTTCCCCGGGTATACTTTCCAAGAGCCGCTCCTAACCATGACGAAATATCCGACATTACTCTCGAAGAAGTTTGGAATGTGGTCAAATACTCCAAAAAAAGAAAAGCGGTTGGGCCAGACGAGATACCCTCTAAGTTCTGGAAAAAGTTGGGAGACATTGGGTCCGGATGGCTCATGATTCTTATCTCCAAACTTATGAGCGGTGATCCAATGCCTAATCAGTGGAGGGAAAGTTATCTTCTTCCTTTGCACAAAGGGAAGGGCGATACGCGAAACTGCGATAACTACCGTTCTGTCAAACTGACGTCATTAGATGGCCGACTGCGGAAAATAATACGGCTATCTGATGACCAGTGCGGGTTTGTCTCGGGTAAATCAACAACAGATGAAATCGAAAGTATAAGGATCATAATGGAAAAACATCGTGATTCCTTAAAGGACTTGCATATGGAGTTGGTTGATTTTGAAAAAGTCTTTGATAGACGACAACCAAGAGATCTCTTATGGGTGGCGCTAAGACAACGAGGAGTTCCAGAAACCTACGTGCGCATGATCATGGACATATGTGAGGGAGCAAGGCAAGAGTAAGATGTCCCGCAGGAGTCACCGCAGAGTTCCCAATCAAAGTCGGTGTACACCAGGGAAGTGTCCTCAGTCCCTTGCTATTTATTGCTGTCCTTGATTATCTGCTTGAAGGAAAAGTGACGGACCCCAAAGTACATCAGTTATTCTTTGCTGACGATGGAGCTATCATAATCGAAGATCAAATGGCCCTGCAACGAGCACTTGGTGTATGGGTGGATGTTTTGGAGGGAAATGGGTAACGTATTAGTTCGAAAAAGACAGAGTATCTGTGGTGCCCGTTCTCTGATCCACACCGGCCTATTCCAGACATTTACTTGAATGGAAAAGTGCTTCCCAAGTGCGAAAAGTTCAAATATCTGGGATCTATGATCAATAGCGAAGGAACTTGTGATTATGACATCAATCATCGCGTAAGCGTAGGGTGGATGAAGTGGCGGGGATCGGAAAATGTCCCCTAAGCTGAAAGGAAAGCTCTACAGCGCAGTTGTACGTCTGGCGCTCACATGCGGTTCACAATGCTAGAATTTAACGGCAGCTGAGATGAAGATGCTTCGTATGATAGGAGGGGTAACAAAGCTTTATAGAATAAGAAGTTCGAGAAAGCCATCATTTAAAGTAACCCATCACAAGCAAGATAGAGCAGTTGGTATTGTCATGTTCAAAGGAGAGATCCTTCGTACCCGTCAAAAAGGCAATGTAAATCAACGTTCCTACATAATCGCGCGAAAAGGCAGACCAAAAAACAACTGGATTACACAAATGCAAAAACACCAGCATTTGCTTGGCCTCAGTGACGAAGTGATCCGAAACCGGGAAGCCTGCCGGTACTTCCTGAGGTCAAACCGGCAGACCCCACAGGCTGACCAGTAGGAATGCAGTAAAGTGGGAGAGTTGTGATCCTTCTATTCCGGATCATAACTTCGCCGTAAGAAAAAGAAGAAGTTTTTTACACGACATTGGCTTTTGATTTAATGGTTTTATTTAAAAGATTCTTCATTATTTAACATTTAAAAATGATTTCGGGAATATGACTACTGCGACTTGCAATTACAAAGCGTGTCCTGTCGGTCCAATTTGTGACTACTTTTTCGAGCATCTGGAGCCGTATATCCGCAATAACTCGCCGTATATTGTCTTCGAAAGCTTTAATCATTGCTAGTTTATCCACTTAAACAAGCGATTCCACGTAGTCCCACAGAAAATAATCGCGAGTTACATACAACCCAAAATACAAAATCGAAAAACAGCAAGATGGCACATTTGCGCTATTTGAGGCTTGATTTACAATGTAAGCAAATTTATAATTTAGTTGAGTAATATCTTTTTTTTTTCTTCTTTTTTTATTTCTTTATGCTATCACAAATAACGGAAATATTGACTGTGCAGTATTTGGGTATAAAGCCAATTTAATATTGTAAAATCGTTGTTGGTTGTAGTTCAAGTTTCGATAGAGTGTACAGCCTCGCTAAACACAGCGGCACTCTTAATACGAAATAAAAATAAAAGTGTAAATGACTGAAATCGGATAAGTCGTGCGACAAAAATAGTAGGTGGTGGACCAAAATAAATTGTAAAAAATATTTTTGTGGGGAGCTATTAGTGGCATAATGTGCCCCAAGAAAAGAAATGCCCCATCATGCGACATATCAAATTAAAGCTGAACTTCCAACAGCTGAACTTCTGGCACGAAAAGTTCTTGAAAAATATTGGAATATATATACAGAGGGGACTCTGGGCATTAGCCAACAGACGCCAAATTTGAAGTTTGAAGAAAATCTGTCAAGCCGTTGAGGGTGATCAGAGGGATGGACTGACAAACAGAATGGCGAGACCCACGTTTTTGAGTTACTATATTATAGCAATACCAATATTGATCAAAATGTTCTCGAAAAAAAATGTTGAGCTATATTTAAAAAAAAAAAAAAACAGTTCATAAGTAAAGTATCGTTATATATATTTTTTGGCCATCCGATATGTTCACCACAACTCAAATATTAAATTTGGTGAAAATCGTTTGAGCCGTTTTCGACAAAAACGGTGGTTAGTAAAGTTAATTTTAGGGTTAGAACGAATTGTGACCTCAGATTTGAAGTTTGAAGTTAATCCATTGAGCAGACAAAATTCAGAGACCCACTTTTTGAGTTTCTCTTTGTTTGATCACAATCTCGAGATCGAATATTTTCAGGAAACCAAGACTTGTCCTTATAGGTGCAAGTAGAAGCCATCCCGTTCGATTTTAGAAAATCTTTCAGCTATTTTTCGTTTCAATTCAGAAAATTTTTACTGGAAAACAGTCAAAATGGCAACAGTGTTTATAAATCTTTTTATATAATACATTCACTCTAAAATTGCAAGTACATATGTACGTGTTCTGACTAGAAGTTAATACGAGTCTAGAATCGAAAGATTTTATTATGTTTTCGAATAAATAATACGAGGTCAAGGTGAAAAATTCTCGGCCTGACGCAGAGATGACGTTCCAATCAGCAAAAATTTATGTTTCCTGCCTGGGTGTACTTCTCATTAGTTCGTATGACAAGTTTCAACTTGTTGTCTTAAGTAGTTTCTTTACACGAATTTTTGCAGTAGAAGTCTTGCGTGTTTTTCGTTAAAATTAATAAACTTGAATATCGTGCGGTGATAAAATTCTTCATTTGGGTTAACCCCTAAGGAAATTCATTCAAAGTTGACAAAAGTTTACGGGGACTCTGCTCCTTCCATGTCAACCGTTAAAAAGTGGGCAGCTGAATTTAAACGTGGTCGCACGTCCCTCGAAGATGACCCACGTGAAGGACGGCCAAAAACCGCAACCACACCCGAAATCATAGAAAAAGTGCATGATATCGTGTTGGACGATAGGCGAGTGAAGGTGAGTGAGATAGCTGAGGCTGTGTGTATATCAGAAGAGAGGGTGCGAAACATCTTGCACAAAAACTTAGGGATGCGAAAGCTCTGCGCAAGATGGATGCAGCATTTGCTGAATACCGATCAAAAGCAAATGCGCAAACGATTATCGCGGACCGATTCAATAGGGATCCGATCGATTTTGTGAGGCGATTTGTCATCATGGATGAGACATGGGTCCACCACTAGATGCCAGAAATGAAACAGCAGTCGAAGCAGTGGGTGGAAGCCGGTGGTTCAGCGCCAAAGAAATCGAACTGCATCGCATCTGCCGGAAAGGTCATGGCCAGTGTGTTTTTGGATGCGAAAGGGATCCTGTTAATTGATTACCTTGAGAAAGGCAGAACAAGCGAATATTACTCCAACCTTCTTGACCAGATGGATGCCAAAATTCGCGAGAAGAGGCCTGGCTTGAAGAAGAAAGAAATCATCTTTCACCAGGACAATGCACCTGTACACAAGTGTGCATTGGCGATGGGAAAACTGCGGGATTTGGGGTTACGATTTGCTCGGGCATCCCCCCTATTCACCTGATTTGGCACCCTCAGACTTCCATCTGTTCCCAAACTTGAAGAAATTTGTTTCTAGGAAGCGCTTCGCATCCAATGCAGAAGTTGAGAGGGCCGTAGATGAATATTTTCACAGCCTTACAGACTCTCACTTCCGAGAAGGAATACTGATGTTGAAGAAACGCTGGACCAAGTGTGTTGAAGTCAAGGGAGATTATGTAGAAACTTAAAATCATTTTTTAACTGAAAATCGCAGTCTTTCATTGTCAGACCGAGAACTTGGCCTCGTATTCTTTCGCTGATTCGGTAAGTAATGCACGCACGTTGACGACTTTCGGTTACCATAACCTCACAAAGATTTGACATAAGGATTGTGGTTGAGTCAGGCAAGGAACGTTCATGCGCCAATTCCAAAAATGAACAATCGCCCAAAATTTTTGTTTTTTTTTTTAATAACTAATATTCAAAAAAAAAGAACATAAAAGGATTTTTGTCGATTCCAACTGTATGAGGTTGAACAAAATATATCCATGTTTCGAATGGATTTAAAGAAACTTTGCATACGGGTCTACCCAACCTCGCACCTATTCCAAATCCAACAGTGAGACCAAGCAGGGGGTTTGCAGGTTTATGGGACTACTTGTGATTTCACAACTCTACGTGGCCATAAAAATTCACATAACCGATCTGCGAAGTTATCTTTCCAAATGAATTGTAATATTGAAATACACTGAAGCATATTATGATATATCCACTTTAATACGAGAAAATAGAAAAACAAATTTGTTCAACCTTGTCCATTTGGTCTATGGTCTTCTTTGTTTAGACCTGCGATGCAAAGAATCGCCCAACAACTTTTGGCCGATTGCTCATTTGGGAGTTTTGGGCGTTTTTGTTTCGGGCAATTATTCGCATAACATTTTGGGCATATTTGGATTTTTGGCATTGTGGGCGATTTTTCACTATAAATAATCGCCCCATATATATAAATGCACAATCGTCGAAATGAAAAAGAATATTTGAATATTTTGGAATTTGGGCGATTTTGTTTTGGGCGATTATTCGCACAGCCAATAAAAACAGGTGGGCTGGTTTATTTTTAAATTAGATATTATTTTGACACTGACAGCTCTTTCACGCTCAAAAATTGACAGAAATACAGTATCATATCTCCACGGTATGAAAAGAATTGCTTGAACAACGTTGGGAAATATTGAAAACATATTTCCAAAGTGAGTGCTTTGCTGCCGAAACAGTGCGAATTTTGAAAATTTCGAATAATGCACCGACCCAGGCACGGTTGGTGCATTATTTCGACTGTACGTAAGTTTGTGAAAGAAGTTAGTGAGATTAGCATGCTAAAGAAGGCAACAACGTTAGGGTCAACCGAGAGTGCTACAGAGGCATGATAACCGATTTTGTTTAGCCAAAAACTAAGGAAATGAACTTGGACGATCTCTGATTCCAGCAAGATGGCCCTTCGTGTCCAACAACCATCTTTTGCGTACTAAGTTCAATAATCGACCGTTGGTCTTTTTTTTGCGGGGTGTCAATACAGATTGTTATTATGCTGACAATCCAGAAATGATTCAGGCACTTAAGCACAATATTGATCGAGCTATTCGTGAAATAGAGCCCTGAACCATCGAAAATATACTACAAAATTGGGTGGACAGGATGGGCTACTGTCAAACCAGCAGCTGTAGCCATTTAAATGAAATTATTCCACATAAATAATCGGAAAGTGTACTCTCTTCAATAAAGCAAAAAACTTTGAAACACTCGTATATTAAACTAGCTGACCCATGGTCCCCTTACTTCACCCGCCCTTAGCAGTTAAGACAATTGTGTAATTTATATCTGGCGCCACCTATCGTACATTAACTGTACTATCTTAAAAAACAGACAACAACTTGCCAGAGTTTCATAGCAATCGAATGAACGGTATAGGAGCCTAGAACAACCACACACATCTGTAGTCATCGACATTGATGGACATTGATATTAAGTATGTTTATTTTATAACTCTACTCGTATCTCCAGTGGTTTAGGCTGTGCATTGTCTGTCAGTTAGTCAGGCAGTTCGTCGAGAAGGGATTCATCGAACTGAATCTTCCTTTGAATTTGTATGAATTGAAACAAAACAATTTCAGTACGGTCATGAATTTATTGAAATGAAATAAATCGGAATTCATTGTTTTGACAATCATTTGTTGGTGATTTTAATGAGTTCATCGCAACGCTTGGTGATGAACGATATTTTTTGGCTTTCTGTCTGGAGAGAAAACGAATAGCGCCGATGGTTTACCGACTCTCGAGCACGCCACGTACAATTGCCCATGGGAAAAACACGGCAATTCAAGGTTTATTCCGCACACTTCCAACGTTTGGCCTTGCGATTTATTAATCGTCATTGCGAATGCAAGGCGAACCGGAAACTGGGCACGCTTAAATTTAAACGGTAAGTCGGTTGGAATCGGAGGTATTCTTGAAATCAGTACATCCTCGCCTTTGAACTTTCCTATGAATATCGTTGCTTCAATCACGTTGTTCATCAGCTTCTTAACAGCGAGTCTTAGCGAAAATAAGGAAATAGACGATTTGAACATACAAATTCAAAGAAAAACAGTTCGCTCAACCAAACATGGTTTTTGTAATTTGCACCAATATTCGGGAATACTTTCGTACACTGATTCCAAATGATTATTTTGCAATTCTGTAGAAACTTTCGCCATTGCAGATTTTTTGGCAACGTTGCGAATTCAGTGGCAGTTTGAGCGCCATGGCTCGTACGCGGTTTTCTGCTGCTGAATCAAAAGTAGGGCCGTTGTTCGCACACTTATTGCCAGTGGCTCTGGTGGTGGTGTCAATTGTGGTAATGTGACCTTTCCGCTCGCACAACATAATCCTGGCGGTTCGTGCCGAAACCTCAAAGCAGTGCAATGTTGACAAACTCATTGTTCCGAAGTCGACCGATACATCCGCGGCGTAATCGACTGTTGGATGGTATCTGAACGCCAAACTTTCATTTCGAATTATCACGTTTGGCCGTCTGTTTTGTCGACGTTCCAAATTATTTTGTGCGTAAGCTCCAGAGTCGACTGCGTTTGCTTGCGTTGCGCGTACGCCGATCGATATTTCGACGCCTCACTGGTGACATTTTTTCCAGAGAAATAAACTACGAAGAAATAAATCACAGTTGAATGTTTGCAACACACCAAATTACCACGAACTCAATCTTTGCCACACACCAAATTGATGAATTTTACGGTTTTGAATGCACCAAAGATATGATCACCAAAGATAACATACTGAAATATCGCTTTCAATATTCAATGCGGAATTTGCTGTTGTTATGAAAACTGAACGTCACATTTTTTTTTACTGAGATTTTCATACAAAAATACCATCCAAATTTCCGACTTTTCCGGTTTCTTTTTTCATACAAATCTTGTCCTAACAATTACGAACATAACAAAAATAATCGGTCGAGCCGTTTCAAGTGATGATCTTTCATACACGCGGCAATTGATTTTTATATGGCCCACCCTTTATATGTATCAGGTTGGCAACTACTTAAGTAATTGCCGATTTCACACATAGATGTCTTTGGCCATATTTTTTAATGGCTTCTGTCAATGACATATTTTTTTTTCTTTTGACATTTGTTAGCTGTCAGTCTTACACTCCGCCTCACTTGATTACGAACAGGCAGTTTTTTGTTTTAATTTTATGATATTTTTCAAACCCTTCGCTAATCTCAGAAAAACCAATTGCACAAGGAATGAAGGATATATTATGTTTATATTGTAGAAAAAAAAAAATGGGATTAAGTTAATAAATGCAACTTTTATGACGCTTTTCCCAAAAAGGTCATAAAATGTACCTGTTTTTTTTTGTCTCACTTGGTTACGAAGAGTAGCTAAATCTACCTGTTAGAAGCTTAAAAGGTACAAAAAATAATACAACATTTGTTTGTATAGATAAATGTTGGTTTTATTCAAAGAAAAGCAATAGTTTTTTAGTTTAGGGTACTACCTCCTGATCGCTGAATCACTTCAAGCAGCCTACTGTGCATAGAGTGCTGTCAAATAATCTAGCGAAATTTCCGACCAGGCTCGTTTTATGGCTTCAATAATCTCTTCCGTTTCATCATATTGCATTCCTCCTTCTTGAAAGCCAACCCCACACATTTTCCATGATGTTCAGGTCGGTTGAATGGCGGCCATGCAAGTAGGTTTACATTTTGTTTTTGTTGTCCGTGCGGTATGTATCGGTGCATTGTCTTGTTGGAAAATCCATCGCAGTCCACCAAATATCTCCGAAAACTGTGGAAAAGCTCTTTCCAGTATCGATTTGTAAATGATTGCCGTCATTTTGGAGCTTTCGAAATCTAGCTCCATAGTTCCGTAATAGCTTATTGCTCCCCATACCATTACACCACCTCCTTTGCTATGACGCCTTTAAAGATGTATTTCTTCTTTTCTCAAATCATGGAAATAACAGCTGTATCCATCAGGTCCGTCCGAATTTAATTTTTTTTCATCAGAAAAGACGTCTCTCGATTCCACCTTATGTGACTTGTTGCAAAATCAAGCCGCTGGATTTTACGTATCGCATTCAATGGTGGTTTCCTCTTAATTTTTTCATGGCGAATATGGCTGGCCTTCTGTATCACGCGATGAACAGTCGATCTGCTAGCTGTAACTCCAGTTTCTGCCTTAATTTTACTTACGGAGAGCCTTGAATTTAAAGCAGCTCTCAGTATCGGCTGCCTTTCCTGACATGTTGTTGCTTTGCTAACTCTTCCTTTGCGGTTTTTTCCATACTTCTCCGGGTCCTTAATAAAGCTGTGTACAACAGTGGCGCCTCTTCTAATCTTGCTGGCTATGAAACGGATGGATTTTCCTTGTTCCCGGTGTCCTTCATTCCTTGTGCAATTGGTTTTTCCAAGATTAGCGAAGGGTTTCAAAAATATCGTAAAATTAAAACAAAAAACTGCCTGTTCGTAATCAAGTGAAACGGAGTGTACTTTGCTTTAGAAGCAAATTGTACTTTGCTTTAGAAGCAAATCAGATAACCATCTATTTCGATCTTTGCAAAACTCTTTGGACGGTAAAACTTTCAATGATGATGACTCTGTGAAATCGCATTTGATTCAGTTTTTTGCTGGTAAAGATCAGAAGTTCTACGAACGTGGAATTATGAAGTTGCCAGAAAGATGGCAAAAGGTCATCGAACAAAATGGAAAATATATCATTGATTAAAGTTTTTTCGTTGTATTTAAAAAAATGTCTTTTATTTATCTGAAAAAATAGGCAATTGCTTAGTTGCCAACCTGATATATACTCGTATGTATTTGATACGGATAAAATACACTGGCGCAAAATTATAGTCATCTGATTTTAAAGAATGTTAATAGCCTCTAAGTAACAGCCCTTTAACTTTAAACCCAGTGCTTAACTTTAAATTGAATTATAAACAATTTTTAACCTGCCTACAACTAGTACCAACTTTAGAACTGACTTACAGCAAATTATAGTCAAACAAACCCAAAAATTTAAAGTTTGAGAACAAAAACACAGTTTAAGCGATAATGTTGTATCAAATTTAAAAGAATTTGACAGATCGAACACATTTGTTAACTGTTTACATCCGTTGGTTGGATGAAATTTGAATTTGAAAAAATGACAGATTGTTAAAAGCCCACTCAAAAAGTTAAAAGGTACTTTTGGTGGTTTTAAAGTTAGCGCGAGCTGATAACTATAAAGTCGATTTATGTCGACTATAAATAGGAAAACACAAATCTTGACTTTTTTACGTGCTAAAATCTTTTTAATGTGCATTTTATGCGACTATAATTTTGCGCCACTGTCTTACTCTATTTAGGATAGCCACCCGGTCAGAAATAGCGTTGGCGATTTCCTCACAGCTTGGCAACCATTCATTGATCGATTGGGAGAAACTTTTCATGACAATTTTATTCTCGAATGTTTTTCAGACGTTCGCGAGAGGTGTGACCGTGAGAAAACCTTTTTTTGTCTTTTTTCTGGGATTTGAACCCGCTCAGTGATCTTGCACTTATACACTGAGCCACGGTGCAGCTGTATGAAGTTTTTTTCTAACGAAAAGTTGCTTAAAATTATTAACAAAACTGTGTTCATAAAGGTAAAGCAATGAACATATTCAACTTCATAAAAAGATTGAAAGCTCGCCCAAATGAATGAACGCAAAGGCAGAAATTGTTGATAGCACTCAATAACGGTGTGCGTTGAGTTTGAGTTATATTACTTTCATGTTGCTGTCGTGTTTCTTCCATATTTGCGCCAATGCTTACTGCCACGCCACTGTCAGATTGCATCTCACGTCTCTTCTTTGATTCGAGTGAAATCGATTAGTCGGAGGTCGGAAGGTCTCCTTGAATTGTCGACCAACTTACCAATGATGTTTTGCAGATTGCATTCAATGGACCATCCGGAGTTCATAGACTCTCTTCTAGTCTAAATGCCTTTTTGCGTATTCTCATTTATTTATACACAATTTATTTGAAATGATGCTGTTTGAGAGTTTTATAAATGAATATTTGACGAAGGGCAGCTCATAGGTTAAGCAATTAGGTAAATTTTCTTAAATATGATGCAAGTACATACCCACCATTACTTTCGGAAATTTTCTAAAGTAAGAAACCATTTCATGCAATCCGCTGCATTAATTCACACCAAAGATATCCCTTTGTTCGAATACTTCAGCATCGAGGAAGCCATCAAAAAAAGAAACACCTCTCCCCTTTACTTCAGATTCACTCATAAATATGCAACTGCAATTAATTGTTAATGAAAAATGCTTCAATTCGCCGATTAGCGCAAAATACCGCAACTCTTGCCGAATAACAAACTAAAAATTCATCCGATGACTAACAATTATGTTCGCGAAACAGATTGCCTGCAATTTAACCCGCATATAAAGTGGTGTTGCATAATACCGCCTCGCCTGTCGCAAGGGCGCGTCTAAGGAGTCCGGTGCTTCTGGCACTGCTACTTGCATCGGCATAGTCACAACAACCATCCCGGCCGAACGCAATGCACTCTGCATATCAATTATGCGACACAACCACGAACTGACACGACGTCACTGCACGCACGTCTCATTCACCACAAGCGTGTGCGCATATCCTTCACCGTCCTCCACCTCTAGGCTGCGCAAGAATCAAAAGAAAAAGTTCCAACCGAAGGCGGAAGAACTCACGAAGATACATACTCCACGAGCGTAGATAACTCTTCGCCGCGGCCAACCCTTGGACAGCGGCTTATGAGGATAGAATAATTCTGCATCGAAACGTAAAGTTGAAGTTGCCTTTTGAGGTAGAAGTATAGAAGTTCCAGGATGAACAACACTCTCAGCGAACTGTTGATTATGCATTCAACACAGGGCCGTGTACTTCTGCACTTTTAGTATGTGCGACTGAAATTAGCCCACAGCCGCCGTCACTTTTGCTAATGCAGTTGAACCGTGATTGCTCCTTGTTTCAATTAAATTTGCGCCGTTCCACTATCCCCACACCGGCGGCAGTCCTGCGGAAGAGGCCATCTGCTCGGCGTACTCATGAGCGAAAACTGCGAAATGAGATTGTGGCTCCAGGGTGTGTGAACATGGAGATTGCCACTTATGTATGTGGGTGGATGTTTGGCGGCGCTGATTGAAGTGTAAGCTTTCGATTTTACAGATACGAGTAAGGATGTAGGTACATATGTATGTATAGGTAATACGAGTAGTAAATATCATGCCTTCACTTTTTACTCCTTCCAATCTGAATTTATAGAATTTTTCAACTTTGATGGAGATTTTATGCATTGAATACAGACCTATGTCTGTATAATTTCTAAGAAGAAATTATAGTGCTCACAGGTGCTGAGTTTTGAACGTCCTCCTCCTATGTGCTCTAGTAAAAATGAATCACTGCACTTTCTTAAATTACTTTCAATATTATTTTATGATCAGTTAGTTGTAATTGAATTTCATGTAAATTACTCGCGCGGGCGTCAACTTGACGTTAGTCCGAAGTCTTAAATTTCAATCGGCTTTATTAACTGAGGCGACTAACACCTGCAGAGAAGTTTTTATGCGAGAATGTTGCATTTGACTGGCTTACAGCCGGTCCAAACTATGAAGATACTTCGGGTATAGAGAGTGCTAGAGAAACTCCGGCTATCGGGTTAGACAACATTTCAAAACATAGAGCTGGAAAAACTTCAGTTGTGGGCGGTAAGGGTTAAAAATAAACACTTGAGCTACTGCTTACTGTCCGCCGCGATGCTCCCTCGAAAAAGACGACTACTTTCGTAGTCACTGCCCTTACTTCAAATTTCCTTATTGGTGGAGATTTCAACGCGAAGCACACCTTCTGGGGTTCAAGATGTACATCATCTAAAGGAAAAATTCTCTACGAAGTGGCAAATTCGACAGGGAAAAAAAAGGTTTGATCTCTCTTCTGACCACTCTCCGGTACTTGGTAAAGCGTTGATCAAGAAAGAAGGACCTCCAAGACTTACTAGCAATAGAACAAACTGGGAGAGCTTTAGAAATGATTGCCAAACAAATATCGCCTTAAATGTATCACTTAAAACACCTTGTGAACTAGAGCACGAAGTTGATCGTTTCGCGTGGAAGCAATCCAAAGAGCGGAATGGAGAAAAACTCCTTCTAGAAGCTATAAGATTAACCGCAACGAAAAGTATCCCAGAGAAATCATTGAACTGGTGAGGGAGAAAAGAAAAGCACGGATGAAATGGCAAATCACTCGTGCACCGCAGCATAAAAAAGTCCTTAACCGACTATTCAATCGCCTTAGAGACAGTATTCGGTAATTTAAAAGCAATAATATAGCGACCTACCTTGAAAATCTCTCCGCTGAAAAAGAACCAAATTATTCACTTTAGAAAGCGCTAAAAGGCATCCGGAAACCTCAAATGCAAGAGCCACCAATACGGAAAAACGATGGAAATTGGGCCAAGAGCGTCAAAGGAAAAAGAGCACTTAGAAGAAACGTTTAAGCCATTCGACGGCCCTTTGATAACGCCCGACTCCCCAGTCATGACCTCTGACAACTTTAACGTAAAAAAAATTGCATTGATTGAACTGAGGGAAGTGATTAAAAATCTGAGGACGAAAAAAGCACCGGGTTACGACTTGATAACGGCGCAGGTGGTCAAGGAATTGCCGAATAAAGCTCTTATCAAACTGCTATATTTGATTAACGCTTCATTCAGATTGCTCTACGTTCCGAGACAATGGAAAGTCGCCGAGATTATAATGGTCCCGAAACCAGGCAAACCTCTGAATGAGAAGAAATCATATTGGCCTATTACCCTATTACCGGTTATCTCTAAAATATTCGAAAAACTACTTTCTAAACGACTACAACCCGTAATCAGCGAAAGACGCTTGATTCCTGACCATCAGTTTGAATTTAGAATCAAACATTATACAATTTTTTTTTATTTTATAATTCGCGTGCGCCAAAAGGAATATGAATACCTTTATACTGTTACAGGGCACGGGCTTTTAAGGAAAGGGAGAACAGGAACAGAGGAGAAGCCTATGCACGTTGGCTTTAAATGTTTGAAGGTTGTAGTGATGGGGAAATATAGAGCTTGGTATATCATTCCATATTCGTGTCGTTCGGCTTATAAACGAATCCCTATATTTAACAGTACAATGCTCTATGAGGCAGGTTGGAGTACAGTTGTGATTTCCATTCGACGGGTAAACCGATCTACTGGCCAACTGATACTTCGAAAATACCTGACCTGATCGACTTTTTCGTCGTGAAACGAATTTCTACCAACCACATTAAAGTTGAAGAGAGCTTTGATCTGTCGTCTGACCATTCCCCAGTTGTTTTGACATTGAGCGAAAAACTAGTCTATACCCTAGAGCCAGCGAGATTAACCGGTAGAACAACTAACTGGGAAGGCTTTAGGAAGATAATGTTGAACTGAGCGTTTCACTTACGACACCCTATGAACTTGAGGTTGAAGTTGATCGCTTCATTGAGATCGTATAGCTCGCCTCTTGGAATAATACTCCCGATCCAAGGAAAACTCCGGACAAATACGGTCTACGATATCCTACGGAAATAAAAGAATTGGTCAAGGAAAAAAGAAAAGCGCATAAGAAATGGCAACAGAGTCGTGCTCCGCAACATAAAGCTCACTTGAATCACCTGTGCAATTCGTTGAAGAAGACTATAAAGGATTTTAAGAATCGTGCGATAGGCTCTTATCTTGAAAGTTTAACAGCGAAAAAAGATTCCAATTATTCACTTTGGAAAGCTGTAAAAGGCACCAAAAGGCCCAAGGTCCCCGCGCCGCCAATTAAATTAAATCACAATGAATGGGCAAGGGAAGATAAAGAAAAAGCGGACACCTTTAAACCGTACGATGGTCAAGTGTCTTACGACAATATCAATAGGCCGGTTTTACCATCTGACGATTTAGCACTTACAAGTGCAACGCTAAGGGAACTCAAACATGAGATCAGGGATCTAAAACCTAAGAAAGCTCCTGGTTATGACTTGATCACCGGAGAAATTCTCAAGGCTTTACCTAGAAAAGCATTGATTAAGCTTCTTCATATTATAAATGCCGCGCT
Organism: Pocota personata; assembly: GCA_963082735.1. Classification (NCBI taxonomy): domain Eukaryota; kingdom Metazoa; phylum Arthropoda; class Insecta; order Diptera; family Syrphidae; genus Pocota; species Pocota personata. The sequence goes on along the minus strand of OY720431.1, from coordinate 65,549,230 downwards.
CAAATTAAAACACGTGCCTAACCAATGGAAAATTGCGGAAGTTATAATGGTTTTAAAACCAGGAAAGCCGCCAAATGAGGTAAAATTTTATAGACAAATTTCGCTACTTCCAGTTATATCCAGAATTTTCGAGGGGATATTACTAAAGCGTCTCCAGCCGGTTATAGAAGGAAATAATCTTGTCCCTGACTACCAGTTTGGGTTCAGAAGTAAGCATTCGACGGTTGACCAGGTGCATAGAATTACTCACGTAATCGAGAAAGCACTTTTTTTTTTCTTTTTTTAGAGGAAGGGGAGATCTTCAAAAGATACTGATGATCCGAGTAATCAGCATGCCGGATTTTTACCGACTAAAACCACCTCCCACATAATTGCGATCTAGTCACTTGGACTAATAAGCAATTTTTTTCTGACATCTTAGGCTTTGTATGAGTTACACCCCCTGGTGACCCTTTATTTCGAGTGTGTATGTATTTATAAGCCAGTATATACATTTTTATTTTTCTTATATTAAGTTAGTTGTTCTTTTAAGCCTTCGTAATTGATTTTCATTATGCATTAGTTTTATTGCATCTATGTTTATATGCTCTTCTATCTTTTCTTTGTATTTTTTTGCATGTTTTAGAATTTCTGCAGATACACTTTCTACCTTCAGGTCTCGATGAAGGTCAGTATTTTTTATGTACCAAGGTGCATTTACTATATTTCTAAGCACCTTATTTTGGAAACGTTGTATTTTGTCTATGTTTGTCTTTTTGGTACAACCCCATAGTTGGATTCCATATGTCCATGTTGGTTTCAGAATTTGATTATATAAAAGCACTATATTTCCAATTGATACGGATGAGTTTCTTCCTATCAGCCAGTGCAGTTTCCTATATTTGATTTCTAACTCTTCTTTTTTCTTTTTTACGTGCTCTTTCCATCTCAACTTTGCATCTAGAGTCATACCTAAATATTTCGCTGTATTAGCGCATGGAACTATTTTTTGGTTTATAATAATTGGTATATATTCAATTTTTTTATTAGTAAAGTCAACATGGACTGACTTAGACTCGTTTAATTTGATTCTCCACTTATTAGTCCATTCACAGATTTTGTTTATGCCAATTTGTAGTTTTTCTGTGGATTCTTCATTGGTTCTTCCTACTGCTAGTATTGCAGTATCATCTGCGAATGTTGCCATAGTGTGGTTTTCTAATTTAGGAATATCACTAGTATATAATAAGTATGATATTGGGCCTAGTACACTACCTTGCGGTACGCCGGCCTTTATTTCTCTTAGATTTGAATAAGTACTCTGTTGTTTTATTCTGAAATGTCTTCCATCTAGATACGATTTCAGAATAGAAGCATATTGATTTGGCAACATACATCTCAGATTATAGATAAGTCCTTCGTGCCATACTTTATCAAAGGCCTGCGCCACATCTAAGAATACAGCCGAGCAAACTTTCCTTTTTTCTAGTGCTTCTTCGATTTTATTCGTAATTCTGTGTACCTGTTGTATCGTAGAGTGCTGCCTTCGAAAACCAAATTGATGGTTCGGAATCAGCTTTTTCCTTTCAATTATTTTATTTAAACGCTTTGCGAGTACTTTCTCAAACACTTTTGATATCATTGGCAATAACGAGATAGGTCTGTAAGATGACACTTCATTTGGCGGTTTACCAGGTTTGGGAATTATTAGGACGTCAGCAACCTTCCACAAACTAGGCACATATTTAAGCTTAAATGTGGCATTTATTAAATTTGTTATTTTTATTATTGCCTTCCTTAGTAAGTTCTTTAGTACGACACCAGATATAAGGTCATATCCAGGACTTTTCTTTGCATTTATTTCATGCTTAATTAAGTTGTAAATTTCATTAGGAGTTGTGAGCAGAATTTCTTCGCTTTCTTCTTCTGAAGGACCTATTAACGTAGGTTGTATACTTCCATTTTCAACTGGTGGTTTAAATATGTTTTCTAGGTAGTCTGCGAAGAGAATGGTTTTGTCCTCATCGCTTCTTGCCCAGTTTCCATCAGTTGCTTTGATTGGAGGTATTTGCACAGTAGGCTGTTTTAATTCTTTTGTTGCTTTCCATAGAGAGTAATTAGTTACGTATTCAGCTGTTAACTCTGAGGTACCTTTTCATTGAATCTTCCTTAAATTTTTTAATTTCTCTTCTTAGTTGTTGACAGAGGTTGTTTAGCTTGGCTTTATGTTGTGGAGCTCTTGTTTTCTGCCACGTTCTTCTTGCTCGTCTTTTATCTGCTACTAAATCTTTTATTTCTTTCGTGTAGTTTCTTTTTGTGTTCTTTATCTTTAGGGCGGGGGTGCTTTCCCAGGCCGATTGCTGAATCGAAAAAGCACTTGAAGAGAAAAAGATATGCTCAAGCGTATTTCTTGACGTCTCGCAAGCCTTTGATAAGGTGTGGCATGATGGCTTGAATTGCAAATTACGACAAGTTCTCCCTGTATGCCTATACGAGATTCTAGAATCATATCTCGGGAATAGACTCTTCCGTGTTAGACATGGAAATGAATACTCGGAGCTCAAAGAAATTTCGACCGGTGTACCGCAAGGAAGCGTTCTTGGGCCACTTCTCTATCTGTTATATACTCGAGATATACCGAAAGAAGATGGCACTATCCTGGCTACGTTTGCCGATGACACCGCTATCCTAGCCGTAGGGCAAACAATCGAAGAAACGACTGCAAATCTGCAAAACGCACTAAATAAAGTAAATGAATGGACGAGGAACTGTCGGATCTCCCTCAACGAATCTAAATCTATTCACGTGATTTTTTTTTTTTTTTTTATAATTTGCACGTGTTAAAGGGGATATGAATACCCTTATACTAATTTTTAGAACACGTGTTCACTTATAAGAAAACTAATGTCTTGCTAATTTTCCTAAACTTGGCCCGAATACCTTTTGCAAACGAGGCCAAGTACCTTCGACGCAAAACTGAAATGGAATTCGCACGTAAAGAACTCGAAATCAAATATAGAGAAATGAACTGGTTGCTCGGAAAACACTCCCAGCTCAGTACTGCGAACAAACTACTTTTATACAAGCAAGTGCTAAAGCCGGTGTGGACTTACGGTATACAACTTTGGGGCTGTACCAAGAAAACAAACGCCAATATTTTACAAACTTTTCAAAATAAAGTGCTAAGAGAAATTGTCCACGCACCGTGGTATACTAGAAACGATGATATCCACAGGGATCTCGGGATTCCGACAATCGAAGCTGAAATTAGAAGCTTCGCGAGAAAGCATAGAAACCGACTAATCGGACATGTCAACAATACAATCCTATAAATTCTGGATGAAAGCAATTTATTGCGCCGACTACAAAGGATGAAACCTTCCGACTTGGCGAGATAGAAATCAACCGCGCCTAGACTGCGGAACATGCAGGATCTTTCAGTGGAAAGTAACCTGCCAAACGAGTTTTTTTCATGATAGAAAAATTACTTAATAAGGTCCTTCTTAGTTGCAATATATAACAAATTAAATCGCAGGGTGGTGTTTTTTTAGTCAGTAAGAATCTGACACTACTATGAGCACGCGCTTGCTATCCTCATAGTGTCTATGGAAGATTTTTTCACCAACCCTCGGAAAAAAAAAATTTACAATCGACCAAGTCCACAAAATAACTGACGTGACTGAGAAAACTCTCGAAGAAAAAAAAGATTTGTTGTGGGGTATTTCTTGACGTCTTACAAGCTTTCGATAAGGTTTGGCAGGAAGGCTTGGAGTATAAATTGCAACGACTACTGCCACGGCAACTCTTTCTAATCTTACGATCGTACCTCACCGAAAGACTTTTTCGTGTTAAGCAAGGAAATGATTACTCTGATTTCAAGGAAATTGCGGCCGGAGTCCCACAAGGAAGTGTACTTGGCCTTCTATATGTACTCTACACGTGTGATATCCCGCAGGAAAAAAACTGCGTCGTCGCCACGTTTGTGAACGATACGGCGATATTGACAACGGGCGATACAATTAAAGCAGCAACTGAAAAGCTGCAACATGCTGTTAATAAAGTCCATGCTTGGACGAATTCTTGGCGTATTGTGCTGAACGAAAGCAAATCTACTCACGTTAACTTTACTTACAAAAAAGTGGACAGATTACCTGTATATTTAAACTCGGCTCAAATACTGTAGGCGAACGAAGCAAAATATCTAGGAGTGACTCTAGATGTTAAGCTTAAATGGAAATCGCACGTAAAAAAGATACGCGACGAGCTCGAAAACAAATACCGACAAGTATACTGGCTACTCGGAAGGCATTCGAAGTTGAGCCTACATAATAAGCTGTGTAAAAGCCAGTGCAGACGCATGGTTTACAACTATGTGGCTGTACCAGGAAAAGCAATAGAAACATCCTGCAAAACTTTTGAAAATAAAGTTCTTAGAACGATCGTTAACGCACCGTGGTATACACGTAACGAAGATATTCATCGGGATCTGGGAATTCAAGGTGTCGTCGAAGAGAAAACAAAATTTGCTCGTAAACACAAAGATCGTGTTCACGGCCATTGTCGGGCCTTGTGGTGTCTTTAGAAGATTTTCACCCTCTCGGCAAAAAAAAAAGATTACAACTGACTAACAATAGTGCACCAAAGCCGAAGACGTATTAAGCTTTCCATTTTCATCTCATTACCAACTTTTCAATCACATTTAAGTGGAATCTACAAGATCGAATCTACAAAAAGTGTTTAGCGTCTTTCCTGCTGAAAACGTAAAGCAAAGCGTTCTATGGAAAATATAATTTGATCTCTTTAATACAAAAACCCATAAATTGTATCTATAATTAGAGGTCTTACAAATCATTCATCAACACATCTCATCGCAGCTTGGTGCGATGTGAAATACAGCATGGTCACAGTAATCTAAGCCATTTCGACGAAGAAAAATAGTACGAGTACAATCATGGTTGAAAGGAGCACAAAAATACATAACCACTACGCTGTGCTGGATTTTCCAACGTTCGTTTGCGGCCGGTTTTTTTTTTCCTCCGGCATTTGTTCCAAAAATGTTGACGGACAACGAGTATTGTTTCAGTTATGTACAGTGCGGATAACAAATAACTCACAGGCAGAAATCTAATTACGAGAATTTTCCAAATAATTGCATGTGCTTGTCCGCGACCAGCAATGTGCTCCTCTCTATGTTCATATTTGTTGATCGGTATGCCGCCTGGAAGATCCTTTTCCCGAGTTTCTCATTGAAGTCCTCTTTTTGTTATCATCACAGTTTCACTTGTTCAGTTGTTTTTTTTTAAACCCATGCTATTTAAAGTATGTCGTCGCTGCGCCTGCAAAATTCTACAAATTTGAAGAAGCTCCAGCACTCAGCGGATCTAGTAAAACAAACAAAAAAAATTAAAGAAATCTAATCCTCTATAATTTTTCTTTACTAATAGATCTGCTGAAAGCTTCAAAATTGAAATTTTATCGATTGGATTTTTTGGATTTTGTACAGGAATGAGTGAAGGAATGAATAGAATGGAAACGATTGTGAGGTGAGGGTGCGCATTAATTTTGTATCGCGCCGTGGCTTAGTGGTTAAGTGCGATCACAAGTTTTTTTTCACGGTTCCACCTCTCACAAACTCCCAACAAACATCTGAGAGTAAAATTGTCATGAGAAGCTTCCCTTAATCGAATCAATTGCCCTTCGGTAATGACATAAAACTGTAGGGTCCTCCCATTAGTGTATCGCACTGCACGAATTTCAGCGAGAAGTTAGGCCCGGTCCTATATTGACAGTTAGCAAATTGTACTGTGCCATCGAAAGCTGGCTCTAAAGTATATGGATATGCGGAAGACATAACAAATGTATCACGATTAAGCAAAGGAATCAAACAACACGTATATATACAAATATATGCCCAGACATTGATAGAGGAAGTACAGGTACAGAATCCCCAAGTACAGAATCCCCAAGTTTAAGGAACTTTTTTTTTTTTATAATTCTCGAGCACAAAAGGAATTTGAATACCTTCATACTGTTACAGGGCACGGGCTTTTAGGAAAAAGGGGAAGAGGAACAGAGGAGAAGCCTGTGCATGTTGGCTTTAAATGTTTGAAGGTTGTAGTGAGGGGGAAATACAGAGCCTGGTAGAGCATTCCACATTCGTGTATTTCGACTCATAAACGAATCCTTATATTTGACAGTACGACCGAAGATGAAGTTAAGTGTGATCTGATTGCATTCGAAGCATGGTACGCATTGCGGGTGAAATTTAGAAGGGGAGGAATGCAGCTGGCTATTTCGCTGGAGCATTTTTTGTAGAAAAAAACGATAAAAGAGGGAGGGACATGAGCCATTTCTCCTATGTTCGAGTGAATGTATAGCATTCACAATGTCTCTATCACCTATAAGTTTTAACGCGCGATTTTGTACTCTATCAAGAATGTGCAGAACGGTCTTGGGTGCACCAGACCAGATATGGGCGTTATATTCCAGCTTCGGGCGGATGAATGCCTTATAAATTGAGGCCAGATCAGGCGGGGTAAAATATTTGTTGCACCGTTTAAGGAATCATAGATATTTAGCAGCATTTTTGGCAACCTCGAATATGTGATCGTTCCGTCGAAGATTGTTATTGATACACATACCGAGAATTGCAAGTATTTCGGTTTCAATGGTACAAGCACCATCCAATGATAATGGGTTGAGGGTTTTGGTTTTGCTTGAGAGACAGAAGACAGCATTGTGTTTTGGAAACATTAAATTCCACTCTGTTGGTTGAACCCCATTTAATTATTCTGTCCAGGTCGGAATTTAATGTGTTTAACATACGCTGCCGTTCCCCTTCTGCGGCCGAAGAGCAAGGACGCGAGTTAGAGAACGAATATGAAAAATTGAAGGTACTGTCATCAGCGAAAGAATGGATTGGAGTAGAAGTTGCAGACAAGAGATCATTTATAAAAATAAGAAAGAGAGTCGGAGACAAAACAGAGCCTTGTGGAACACCATCATTTATATGGTAAAGTGCAGACTTGAAGCTGTCCAAAACAACTTGTATTGAATGCCCCGAAAGGTAATTTCAATCCAAATGCCTTTGAAATATCAAGCGCAATCATCTTGGTTTCGCCGAAGTGATGGAGAGATTGGTTCCACTTCTCGGTGAGATATGCCATCAAATCACCAGTGGACCTGTTGCTACGAAAACCATATTGCCGGTCATTAAGGAGTTTTCGTGAATCAAGATATTTCATAAGCTGACGATTTATCAGCGTTTCCATGACCTTGGAAAGATGGGACGTAAGTGCAATGGGTCGGTAATTGGACGGGGAGAAAGATTCGCCTTTTTTAGGGACGGGCTGGACAAATGCTGTTTTCCATCTACTCGGAAAGACCCCGAGTAAAGCTTACGCAGAGGTTTTGCCAGCGTAGAAGAACACCTCTTCAGAACTATGGCGGGGATACCATCTGGACCAGCGGATTTGTGTATGTTAAGACCTTTGAGTACTCCTGCAACTGTATGAGTGCGAAAGTGGACTTGTCCCATGGAAAATTTGACGCTCTCAAATACAGGTGGAGACAAAGCATTATCTGGCAGCGTGGAGTTCGCTGCAAAGTGAGCAGCAAGCACATTAGCTTTGTCTAAGGAGCTGACAGCTGGAATGTCATTGTAAATGAGCGTGGGTATGTTACACGATGACCAGAAATTTTTACTACCTTTGGGACATTGTAGGATTTTTTGCCTCAATTTTTGGTCATGTAAGAATTTTACACGTCGAATATGGGCATTGCAGTCTTTTCTGGCTTGTTTAAACTTCTTTCAGTTTTCCGCAGATTTGTTGACTTTATAATACCGACAGCTTACTTCTTTCAACCTGATAGCCTCTTTACAGCTCTGATCAAACCACAAGTTTGGCTTAGGTTTAATGCTCTTTATTCTGTTAGGAATGCATAGCTTGTACATACATAAATATGTATGTATATAGCACATGCTCCAAGTGCGATAACGAAGAAGCCCAACAGCAAGTGAGTGGTGTGTGTGTGGGGGGGGGGGGGGGGATGTGTGTACGAGGAGAGTAACCGAAAAATCCCGATTCATTAGCATTCTGCAGTTGCTTTTCTTAACAATACATCAAAATTCCTGGTAAATCTGGACTGTGCTGAGTCCGGCATCCTGAAAAATTTTTTTACGAAAAAGGGGTATTTCTCCCAGTTTTTCACTATTATCTCGGAAATGGTTGATCTTAGATATAAAATGCATAAGGCCAAATGGACAAAGTATGAAATTCCCTACACAGCCTCTTCTTTTTTATTTACATACAAAGCTACTGCTTTAGGACTTGCTACAACAGAAATTAACAAAGACTTACACTTAAAACAATTTCCTATTTTTAAAACCGACTTGAATGATTTTCAAACAAAATATCTATGTTAGGGGCTACCTCAGAATTACAGCTTCCAAGGTCATCTGAGATATGAGAGCTTTACTTACTTACTTACGAGTACTTTTCTTTAGATGGGTCTTCAGTGCAGGGTTTGACTGAGGTCCCTTTCCACTTGGGTGCACCACTTAAGCTAGACCGTCCATTACCGCGTCGTCCCTCTGGGATGTATTCACAGGCTTGATGTCCGTTGATGTCCATTCGCTCTACATGTTTCAGGCTACGGATTCCAACCCTTCTGACTAGGTTGCTGTACAACCGGCATAGTTCCTTGTTGTATTTTCTTCTCCATTCCCCGTCGATACGAACGAGACCAAAAACGTCCTCGCTTTTGTGCGTCTTGCGTAAAGTCACCTCAGTTGTCCGCAAAAGGGCTTTGCTACTCAATTGCCTTCTTAGCCCAAAGAAATAGCGGTTGACTAAAGTGATTATTCACTTTATTTCATCATTTACAGCGGAATTTAGGTAGACAAGTCCTTAACTACCTCAAAATTTTAGGTGTTTATTGTAACTTTCTGTCCAAGTCGACGACGTTGAGTGTCCATTTTTGATGGTAGCATATACATACGAGTATTTTGGTTGCCCTCGTTAATAGCTAAACCAATTTAAGTGAGTAGTTGTATATACCTTTAAAAAATCGTACCCCCGATGTTAGAATAATGTACAATTGCGCAGACGGATTAGTTTGGCAGGTACGTCACAAGTAGAAATGGCTCTGTATAGCTTGTCTCTATAAACGCTATCATAGGCGACTCAAAATCGATGGAAAGTTTGTGAGTATCGATTTGGAGTTCCTGGGTTTTTTCCAAAATCTGCTTATGGTGGACTTTACTGGCCTAAAACCACACTGATATGGGCTAATCAGAATGTGCGTCAGATAGGATTTTATGAGCGATGTTAAGGAGACTAATACATCTGTAGTTGTCGCAATTCATAGTGTGGGCAGACGATGTTGAGGTTCCATTAGGCGGATTTTCTTTCATCTGACCATATCTTACAGATGAGTTGATGTACGGTCTGAAACAATCATCCTCACCTGCTTTAATTAGCTCGGCAGTTAGACCGTTCGATTTAAGCTTAGATACTGCTATCTTCACCTCACTTTGGTCAGGGTGACGGAATTGTTGATCATCATCGCCTGGGTTGAATGGATCATTCTTCCTGACAGCGAAGTTTTTGGTCAACACCGCCATTTGCAGAAGTTATATTTCCAAATTTTCAGCACCGACTGTGGCTCTACTGCTAGACTTCTTTCTTCATCCCTATAGCCTTCTGTTTGGCATGCTCTCTTTACCTTTTGGTAAAACTTTGGAATGTCACTCCTGCTGAAACAGATCTCCATTGACACGATCTCGTATTTTTCAGTTTCATTCTTCTTTCTTAGAAGCTGGATCTCTTCCCTTCTTTTCTGCTTGTACTTGTTGTAAGGTCCTTTTATCACTCTATGCAGGGTCGCTTTATAAAGCTGACTTGCGTTTATATGACCAAAACTCTTAGTAAGTCTCATTCTGAGAGTCTCAAATACAAAACTACTCGAGATGTTTTGGACAATAACTTCTTTCCGATTATATACTCGAATGTATCTAGATTTGTCCAAATTGAACAACCGTAAATGGCACCTGGTATTGCCCTTCTGTTTATTAGAGACAAGCCTAAAAGTTCCCATTCTAGAGTATCTTCGAAACAAGGACTATTATTTTTGTTCAAAGAAATTAATTACTTGTTTGTAATTGATGCCTTGTAGATTAAAATTGTTCATCACCTTAAATGGGTTGCCAAATGCTTCGCAAATTGCCACTAGATCTGTACAAGACTCCCAATGGGACATGGATCTTTGAATTTAATCGATTCGTTTGGGGATATTAAGGAGTGCATTTAATGCTCCTTCCCTTTGTCCATCACCGAGTTTTTGTTACACCCAATCGCAACATTATGTGCTCAAGCTAAACCCATGTCTACGGTGTTTTATAACCTGTTAAGAAAAATTTCATGAGATCCGACAAAAAAGCCACTTCTGTCATCTTAATGGGACTCCGTGCGTCCACAAATGCGTACGCTACTGCTGCAGCCGTAAACAACCAACAGCAGCAGGAACCTGACGACAATCGGACGAGTCGAATACAGGCCACAAAAACCTCATAACAACACGCAACAGAGGACCGGCAAAAAAAACTGCAAAACCTCCGAACACATGGAAAATTATGTAGACACATGTTCCAACTGCGCTACCACCGCTGCTGCTGCTCCACTCTAGAGACCCCTCCTCCGACTCCCGCCAAGAGTTTATCTATGATAGTCAAGTGATCTACGCATATCTAAAAAGCCGTATGGATTCGCAATTGATCTGCGTCCTCTCTTGCGCCTCAGACCCCCCAATCAGCATCACCATCATCAACATCAGCGTCTCCGTCATCTACGTCCGTCATACCAGGAGACCAAACATACCGGGAGCAACTACAGATAGATACAAGTGTCTGAGCCTGTAGCAACACATAGATTCGCATACCGGTAGACATGCGACAGCGCGCGGTGCCGACACAGTCCTGCTGCTGCAAGAAGCTTGCTCACTGGTTATTTATGGATTTGTGCAACTTTTTACGCAGTCGCGCTATGCGACTAATTGGGTATGAACGCTGAAATAACCCAGCATTGTTCTACATAATTACCTTGGACGCGGACGAGACGCGAACCGCACTGCCATCCGCGATGGATAGTTAATAATATTTTTGTTGTCGTCCTTTGTTTTGTTGTTCCTTCAACAAATTATTAGGTTGACGTTTCGTCTAGTTTCGACGTCATCATGGACAGACGGCTGACTGTGAAGTGTAATGGCCGTGTGTGTACTTTTTGTGCGCAATTTGATGCCTAAACGGGGATTTGGTTGACTCAATACGTTGGGGATTTCAAAGCGGACAATGATGGTTTTTGCATCGGACCATGGTATGCCGATGACCGATCGCCGTCGTGACAGTATGTTGTCGGCCAATTGTCAATCATAAGTACATATAGTCACAAATGCAAACACTTGTGATCTGTTTTTGTGTTCGTCCGGATGGATCGGTTGATGACATTTCCATGTCATAGATACAATTTCCCCCAGAGGCCACTGAACCAGTGAAATTGATCTGTGGCGACGGAAGTTTGATCACCTGCGTCAAAGCAACTGTCACGCTTGTCGCGCGTATCTATGAGTGGAGGATGGATGATTAACTTTGGATCGTCGCGAAAGGCCTTCTTTGGGCCTGAGTGACCAATTGGATTGAAAAATCTACAAATATACGACTGCTGATAGATTGTAGCTACGATCTATATAATTGATTCAAGATGCAGTGGGGTTAGGTATATTGTTATCTATTGGATTCTAAATTGATTAGGAAATTTAATTACATTAAATTTAAATTAATGTGAGAGTATACATAAAAATCTTAGGATGCACTTGTATTGGGCTTAAAAAAATCACCCTCTTCAACTAAGCCGATGTGGTTCAGTTTGCATGCCAATGTCCAGTCAACATTGTCTCGCGATATTGTAATGCGATTTTGAATTACCGAAATAAATTAGAAACATTAATATCGTTGAGGAGTGTTATGACTTGATTCTCCGAAATCAGTTTTTTTTGTTTCCCTCAAAACTGGACATTTGTCAATGAAATGCAGAGTATTCTCTCACTCTGCCAAATTGCACAAATTACATTGAAGAGGTAAATCTTCTCTGTGAGGTACATAATAAAGTTTTAGGAGTTCGCACCGCTGTAAATTGTGTATTGGGTAATATAGCGCTTTTCAATTCATCCCTAGTCTGTCTTATAAAGGCTAGGTATAGTGTGGTGTAATCAGTAGTAGATACATTACCTAGATACTTCTGTGGGGCCATAGTATGTCCCATTGTATTTGGTCTCCAACTGTCTGACTGACTGATTCTTAGAGTACTACTCGTAATAGCCGCCGATTTATTTATTTATTTAGCGTATGGATACAAAAAAAGGAAATTACAAAACAGATATATAAACATTTTATAGATGCAGTGATTGTAGCCAGGAAATAGCTTCTGATGACAGGCTAATGATGTCGTCTGTGTTACCCATATATGACAGCTCTGGGCAGTCGAGCAAGATGTGTTCCATCGTTTGAACGGGAGCGCCACATAAGCAGGACGGGCCAGTAGTGTGAACCCATCTGGCTAAGGTATCGTTGCATCTTCCAGTAGAGGTGCGTAGCCGGTTAAGGTTGCACAAAGCTATTCTCGGTAGTTCAAATTCAGGTTCTCTGCTTTCGTTATTGAATATTGGACTTTGTCCAGGATTCTTGCAGGGAGAAGTTTTCGGCACTTAACTTTTTTGCGAGTTCTATCGGGGGGTGTCTTGAGTGCAGTCTCAGGGTGGTGGAATTTTCAATCTCAGCGCAAAGTGAGATTCTCGCATTATCTCGGATTTTATGGAATTCTTTGATCAAGGCCTGTTTTCTTCTTCGATCGGGTGGGGCTATGTTGCAGAGCATGGGCAACCATTCAGCTGGGGACGGTCTTAGGGTTCCAGATATTAATCTCATGGTGGTTTTCAGTTGGGGGTCGATCTTGTTGGTGTGGCAATTGCAGTATTGCAGTATGCTGACAGCTGGGTCAAGTCTAAAGTCGCTACCTGTTTCAGTCGGCATGTGTATATGTTGAAAAGTGTTGGGACGAGCACTGACCCTTGCGGAAGACCGTTGTTGAGCTTCCTGGTTTTGCTGAGCTTGTCATTGAGGAAGACGTTGAATAACCTGTCGGTTGCAGATTTTTATGCAAGGGATGATCTGGAGAAGCTTGTACAGGAGGCCCTTTTTCCACACGTTGTCGTAGGCTGCTGTAAGGTCCACCAAGCATACACTGGTTTTAATTTTCCGTTGGAAACCGTTTTCAATAAAGTTTGTTAGGGCCAAGACTTGGTCGGTGCAGCTTCTAGATTTCCTGAAACCTGCCTGCTCGTCTGGGATAGCTTTATCAATATCAGTTCCTATTCGGTACAGGATCATGCGTTCAAGGAGTTTTAGGCCGAGAGGTAGGAGCACAATTGGGGCATCTAAAGATTTGCTTGGCTTAAGGAGCGCGATGACTTTTAATTTTTTGAAGAACGTAGGAATCTCTGCAGATGATAGCATTTTGGAATATGTTCGGGCGAGCCACCTTCTTACCTGTGGCCCGCTGTGTTTCAAAAATTCCGGATAAATTCCGACTGCGCCGGCTTCGGTTCCGGATTTTATGAAAGAGAGTGCAATATCAACATCGACTGCAGAGAATGGAGCTGTGTTTCTTCGTAAATTTTTGTGCTCTTGATTGATGTGCGTTGTGAAAGATTTATCTGGTCTAGCTTTCGATAGTTTGACTATATGGCTAGCTACAAGATTGGGGTCGATGGTTGGTTTTGTAGCAGATGGCAAGTTTGACGTGCCTAGCTTTCAAAGTAAGTTCCAAGCCTTCCGGCTCGAGTGTTTAAAATCAACTTTGGTGACCGTCTCCATCCATTTCTGTTTCCTGTTTTCGTCTAGGCTTTTCATAAGCTCGTTTGCTAAGTTGGAGTCTCCATTTAAACGGAATTCTGGGTAGAATTTATCGCTTTCTTCATTCCAGCAGGGGATGTATTCCCTGCTGAAACCCCTCGGGATATACAGCTTCGCCATTGATACAAAGAGGCCACTAAGTCGGTCGAAATTGGATGGTGTTGGAGGAATGAATCGAATGGCGTCGTCGACTTTCCTAGAGAATTTTTCCCAGTCTGCCTTCTGAAAATTCCACCTTGCCTTTGGGGTCGAGTTTACTGTCGGGATCTTACAACTGACATCTATTATGACTGGGCGGTGTTGGCTATTTGGAAAGTCATCTTTGAATTTTCGAGATGCGTTTAAGGGGCCATTTTCTGATCTGCTTACAAAGCAGAGGTCTGGGTTGTAGTCTCTACCCCACCTTGCTGAATGGAAGGTGCCCTTGTCTTTGGCATCGAACACAAAGTGACGACCATGTGTGTCCGCCCACTCCATAAGCTTTTCTCCATTTCCATCATCTTCTTGGTAGCGCCAGAGGCTGTGATGGCTATTGACATCTCCGGTGTAGATGCATGGGTGGGGGTAGAAGGGGAGAACTTGGTCCGGCCACGGCACATTTGGGGGTTTGTAGACGTTGACTATGTGGGTGTTACTGACCTTTATAGCGATTGAGAAATCTTTGAAGGGGTCTCTGCACTCGACTACCTCCTCGTCGTTTATGTTGCATCTGGCGTAGGTGGCGATACCATACGATGGGTGGTTTATTGACGCAATTATTTTTAACCGTGGATTTTCCCCCGATTTGCAAGTGCGTCATCTGTTGAAGTGTGTGTTTCCTGGATCATTGCTACATCTATATTTTCTTCTGCCAAAAATCGAGACAGGTAGTCTGACTTGGATCTACTTATGCTTTCTACATTAATTTGACAAATACGGAGTGACTGTCCAATAGTTCTAGATCGCATCTGATCCATTTGGTGTTTCTGAAATATAGTAAGGAAACTTACTGCTTGGGGTTTATGGTCTTTCTCAGAGTTTTGGTATCTTTTCGTTGTGGTAGCCAGGAGATCAATTTTGATAGAATTTTTGACATGACTGTTTGGCTTCCACTAGTTGTAGTTCATTTTGCATTACCCAGGATGCACCGCGAGGAGGCGAACTACTTTGCATCCCACAGCCGCCGATACTCGTATGAAGATGTCTAGCAGAAGTAGATTGAAGATGGCCTCGAGTCCTGCTGCAGTTGCTGTTCTCATTGCACTGGTGGTTCCAATGTATGCTAGTCTTTGTGCTTTCATGATGGCCATTCGGTTGGTGGTTTTTCTTAATTCAGAATAGGTCATCATCACATCCAGATTCTCCTAAAAATTCGACTGCACGAGTAGAAGGCTATAGTTGATTCTTACATTCATATTCAACCTCCAATTAAGTTTCATATCGAGCAAAGTATTTGACACTGTTAGATATTCTGAGGGTGAAGGTATTGGGGTATCTTCCTTTTGTTAATAAATAGTACCAACTCGGTTTTTTTTTAAGGTTAAGCGACATGCCACAATTATCGGTCCAGGTATTTAAGGTCCATAATGACCCTTCTAATTGCTCGCTATGGGTTGGAATTTTTGCCTGTAGCCACCAGCACTACCTCGCCTGTATACGTAGACTGTTCTATACTCGTAGCTTGTACAGCTGCTATTTTTGGAAGTCGGTAATCCGGTAAGTAACGAACCAATTGGAGCTCCAGCGTTTTTGTGAAAAGTGCTAAGCCTTTTTCCAGCATAAGTTTGGCGTGTTGGGAGGGAGATGAAATATTCTGTAGGTAATATCTTAGTACTCGTAGTTTCTCGACGGATTCATGTTTTTTTACATCCCCATACTTGTGCTGCGTAGAACCGAGTGGACTCCGATAAAAAACTTTATATACAGCACTATGGGCAATGAATTTGCTTGATGGCTGCTTTCGATTTCACTAGCTTCTACTCGAGATGGATATCTAGAATTTTTCGTAAGGAACACCCCAAGGTACTTATATTTCTTCACCACTTCCATTTCTCGTTAGCACAGTATCTGCATCCTGCTTTCTTGAACATCAATACTTTAGACTTAGATTGTAGATTGATAATCGAGGCGGGAGCTAGTCCCTTATCACTGCGGCCACAGGTGGGCCTATTTTGATTTCCTCTGTGTCTTTGGGTGCGGTGGCAGATATTTCTTCTGCTTTGAGGTAGAAGTTACCTAGGAAACGATGACGTGTTTTGATAAGACAGTCACAGTGGCAAAGTAAGTGTTCTGCTGATTCTTCGTCTTCGTTGCACATTCTGCATATGTCGTCTTGTGCTATTCCCATGGCCATGAGATGTTTATTAACCCCGCAGTGTCCCGTTAAGAAACCTGTGACCAAGCGAATCTGACTCTTACTTAGTTGTAAGAGTTGTTTCGTTCTTAAGTGGGAAGCATTTGGCAAGACTTTTTTTGTTTCCATCCAGCTTTTTCTTTGAGTCAGTTTTTAATATTGCTTTTTGCAGTGCTGATAGATATTCCTCAGAATGGTCTTTGCATCATAAAGTTTGATGCGGATCCTTTTCTAGTTGCATAACCGATGTGGCCAGGTACCCAAATGAGATGAACTCTGTGTGTTCTGGTCAATGTTATGAGCAGTTAAAGGCAATCCCATACTAGTTTTGAGGTAATTTCATGTGCCTTATTGCAAGCAGCGCGGCTTTGCTATCTGAGAGAATATAAATGTTCTTGTTGGTTATACTCGTAGATCTGTTTATGTTCTCCCGGATACACAGCTCCATTGCATGTATTTCGGCTTGAAATACTGAGGTACTTTTATCCATACTTGCACATAGGAGAGTATTCGTGCTCAGTTCATATACTCCGGCCCCGACTGATTCATCTGTTTTGGACCCATCTGTGTACCATACATGAGAGTCTGTAGTAAATGTAGGTTTATTCTGTTCCCAGTTACTTCTATCTGGAAATGTAACCTTGAAGTTATGGCTGAAGTTGAATTTCGGAAGACATTTGTCTGTTATCCTTATTTCAAGTAGTTCATTCTTTTTTATTTCTTGAACAAGATCAGAATGAATAGATCCTGTATTCTTTTCATCCTCTGTGATGAGCATATAGGCATTAACCATAGCTTCATTCATGATATAAAGATGAATTGGTGGTAGATTTAGGATGATTTCTAGCGCTGCTGTGGGAGTAGTTCTCAAGGCTCCTGTAGCACACACACACGCTATTCTTTGTAATTTATTGAGCCTGTCTTGTGTGGATGTTTGTTTGGGTTTTTGCCACCATACGGATGCTGCGTGCGAGTATATGACAATAGGTCTCGCTATGGCTGTATACATCCATAGAGTCATTTTGGGATTTAGTCCCCAGTTCTTGCCAAGAAGACTTCTGCTGGTCCACAGGGACCAGTCTATGACTTTATTAAGATGAGAATTCCATGTGAGTTTTTCATCCAGGGTTACCCCAAGGAATTCGACTTCTTCTGAGAATTCTATTGTTTCACCAAAGAGTGTGGGTTTTCTGAGCCTATCGAGTTTCTCCTCTTAGTGAAAGCAAATATGATACTTTTCTTGAGGTTGAAATTTAAGCCACCTTTCCTGCATCGCCTCTCTGGAGGCGATCCGAGATTGTTTCTTCGAATTTATCTCTGATTAGGATAGTAATGTCATCTGCGTACTCTTAGAAATAAAAGCCATAGTTATCGAGTATTGTCAGCAGTTCATTGACTACGATGGACCATAGTAAAGGGGAGGGAACTCCTCCTTGAGGGCAACCTTTCGCAGCAGTGATGCTGAGTTTATGGCTGCCTAGTGTGGTTTTTATTTTCCTGTCTTTATGTATTGTCTACTCCTATGTTTTGGTTACATCTATATATCTGGGCGTGTTCGGTGTTGTCAAAAGCACCCTCAATATCGAGAAAACAACCACCGTTATCTCTTTGTCTCTAAGCGATTCATCAATTCTTGATGTGAGCTTCTGAAGAGCATGGGTAGTTGATTTCCCAGATTGATAGGCATATTGATTGTTATGAAAGGGGTTCATACGAAGGGCCCCAACTCTGATATATCTATCCAGAATTTTCTCCATCGTCTTGAGGAAGAATGAGGTGAGGCTTATCGGTCGATATGATTTTGGTAGATCCGTTGGTCTGCGACCAACCTTAGGTATATATTTTACGATGACCTCTTTCCATTTATTCGATATATGACCCCACGCATAACTAGTTCAGAAGATGTTGATCAGTATTGGTATTATGAGAGGATGCTGGAAATATACGGTCTTCTCCTGAGACTTTGAAAGGTTGGAATAAGTGAATTGCCCATCTTATTTTACATTCATAAAAAATTTCCTTAGCTCTATTCCAGTCTTCTCCGGTTGGTTTATTCATCCTTACCTGATGAAGATCATCTGGGAGATAGGAGCAAGGAAGACTCCTGGGAAGTGCGTTTCGGACAAGAGTTCTAGCGTCTGTTTTTTCAGTAACACGATCTTATTAGTGTGCTCTTTAGAAAGAATTCTGTGGATACGGGCGCTAATGCGAGTATCAGAGAGATTCTTGCAGAAGCTCTTCCACGATTCTCGCTTAGCTCTTCTAATCTCTAGGTTCTATCTGGTTAGGGTTTCCCTATATATTTCCTATTCTCCATTGCGTTTCGCTCCGTTGAAAAGCTTTCTGGTTTCGTTTAGGTCCTTTAACCCCTCGGGGGGCATAGGGTTTCAACCACGCCTGCGCGCGATCTTGTTCGTACTTCTGCAACGCGTTTGAGCTGCCTCCAACTCATTCCTATAGAGCTCGATTCCTCCTCAACTGTTCTGCTCCATGTTTGCCTGGGGCGTCCCACTATTCTGCCTGCTTGGGTGAGCGGATTCCACTGCATGGCGTATTTCGCAATGGAGTTGTCTTCGCGCCGTAGGGTGTGTCCAATCTACTGCCACTTTCTCCTTCGTATTGTAATCTTTAAAGGTTCTTGGCCAGTTCTCATATAAAGCTGTTCGTTGGAGATCCGGTTCGGCCAAAAAATTCTCAAGATGATTCTTAAACATTTATTTACGAAGACTTGCAGCCTGCGTGTGTCAATGGTGTCCACCTTCCAGGTACTGCACCCATACAGCAGTACCGATTCTACATTAGAGCGGAACAGTCGCAGCTTGGTTCTTAAGCTGATAACATTACTTTTCCAGATTGTGGATAGCATACCGAACGCAGCTTTAGCCTTCCCGATTCCACTGCATACGTCCAGTTGGCTGCAACCGCGGTTAGCCGAGAACACACTTCCTAAATATAGAAAGTTGTCAACTTTTTCGACTTCCTGTCCGGCAAAGTTAAGTTGAGGGTTAGTGTTGGAAGTGCTAGGGGCTTTTGTTTCGGCCGTGTTTATTTTGAGCCCCACTTTGTTTGCCTCAGTTTCTAGATTATGGGCCATTAGATGAAGGTCCATTATCCGATGTGAAAGTAGGCAAACATCGTCAGCGTAGTCTAGGTGTTTAAGGTAAAATGTCATAGTCCAACGAATTCCATTGTTTCCTTCCGTCAATGCTGCACGGAGTACATCGCTGATAACTACCAAGAACAATAGTGGTGACAGAATGCGTCCTTGACGTACTCCACTTTGGACACCAAATTCCTCTGACACCTTACCGTTATGTAAGACGTGACACTTACCGCCCTCGAATGTAGCCTTGATAATAGCAATAAGTTTTTCCGGGTCCAGAATTATTTTTGCTATTATTTTGGCTACAGCTGGAAGAACACATATACCTCTCCAGTTTCCGCATTCCATCAAGTTTCCCTTTTTCGGAAGCTTAATGATCATCCCCCTTTTCCACTCCTGTTAAAATTGTTCGCTATCCCAAGCTCTCTGTATTAGCGGATGCAGCAGATCTGCTGATGTGTTTGGCGCCACTTGAAACAATTCGGCAAGGATGCCATCAATACCCACCACTTTGTTTTTCTTGAGGGACTTGATTACTGCCATAATTTCTGTTTTTCTGTTTTTCGGGAATTTGTTGCTTCGGAATACTCATTCGAATTTGAGATCATATCGCCATCGTCTAAGTGATTTAGCACTGAAGCAAAATGTTCTCTCAATCTATTGAGCTGATCCTCATCCAAAATCAGGAGGTTACCTCTTCACCGGGTGTTGTTTGGAGTTTCGACCACCAATGAGCTCCTTGGTGATGCTGTATCGCACCTACTCGCTGCTTCTTCAGCCCTAGAAGCCAGTGTGTCGATATATTGACGTTTGTCACGTCTCACACTACGCTGCACTTCTTTCTTCTTCGTACGGTAGTTTTCTAACTCGGTTCTCTCTACTGCTGAAGCCGTTGCAATCCGAACCTTTATTGTTGTACGCTCATCGATCGGTCTCCAGGTGTCTGCCGAAAGCCATGTGCGATGGTGTGCCTGCCTTTTACCGACATAGGTGTGTGCCCAAAAAAGCAAAAGCATTTTTCACAACATTCCAGTGATCATCCATGCTCTCCTGCATTGAGCTGCTGATTGCTTCCGCTTCTAAGGCAAGATGGTTCCTAAATTGTTAGCGGACTTGGGGGACCTTAAGCCTATCGGTATTGAACCTTGTGATGTTCAGCAAGTTTGATCGGTTGTTGTTGACGGATGCAGTACGAAGGCGTCTATGAGCTAGCATAAGATGGTGATCTCGTTCTTGTCCGATATCAGCTCCACGTCTGTCACGGACGTCCAGAAGACAATTTCTAAAGCGGTTGGATGTTCTTTGTCTATCAGTCGAGACCCAACTGATCTTATGGCAGGTGTTATGCTTAAACAGCGTACCTCCAATGACTAGGCGGTTGGTATTGCAGAAGTCCACAAACCGCTCACCGTTGTCATTTCGGTCTCTTTCTGGTTTCAGCTCTCAATTTTTATTTTTTTTTTATTTCCCTTGAATATTTACAACTGCCTATAATATGACATCTAGTAAATTGTTTTATAGAATTGGGATCTAAATATACGAGTATGTTGGACCTTTGTCCTTAAAATTACGTCACCTTTGTTTTTAAATGAAAAAAAAAAAATGATTGGCACAGGTGAGATTTAATCCACCCAAAGCGTTGAGGGTTTTATTCACTCAGAGCGCCCCTTTTCGCCTTATTTTGTGGTGCGTACAATTGTTTACATTCATCCATACAATTGATTTACATATAATACAATTTGCATAATAAGTATTTACATTTAAAGAATAACAAGTAATATTTTTATAAACGGATAGCAATTTTAAGAGCATACATATGTATGTTAACAGATGTGGACATATTACTACTGGAAAATTAGGTCGGTAGGTCTTTTACGTTTAAGCCTTCTTCTTCTTGAGATTTCTTTGACGAGTAGGGTGTTGACTTCGCTGTTGGAATGTTCCAGAATTTTTCCAATGTGTCTTGTGCTGATTTTTTGAATTTCATTGTCGACAGTATTGATCTGCAGGTCGCGATGAATGCCGTGGCTGCAAATATACCATTCTGCGTTGGTAATCGTCCTTAGAATTTTGGTTTGCAGTCCTGGTATGATATCTTACTTACTTACTTAGGTGGCGCTACAGTCCGGGGTGGACCTGGGCCTCAACCAACAAACCTCTCCAGCCAGTCCGGTTATGAGCCAGCTGCGTCCAGTTGCGCACGCCAAGTTGGTTGAGGTCCCTCTCCACTTGTTTGCGCCACCTTCAGCGAAGTCGTCCTCTACTGCGCCGTCCGTCCGGGGTGGATTCGAAGACTTTCCGGGCTGGAACGTTGGGCTCCATCCGCTCTACATGACCCAGCCATCTTAGACGTTGTATATGAACTCTTCTGGCTAAGTCGATGTCATTGTAAAGGCCGTATAATTCGGCGTTATATCTTCTCCTCCTCTGCATACGGGACCAAAGATCTCTCGAAGAACTTTTCTCTCAAAGTAACCAAGGGCATCCTCATCCGATTTTGACAAAGTCCATGCCACTGCGCCATACAGCAGGACTGGGATGATTAGGGTCTTAGGAAGAGTTACCTTAGTAGTTCGAGATAGGGCTTTGTTACTCAGTTGACTTCTCAGCCTGCATATTGTGGCGTTCTGTCCAAGACGCCGATGTTGGGTGTCCTTGTAGACATATTCATTCGTTCACATGCCGAAAACTCAAGACTTCTTGCCTAAGTCTGCCTCTAATAACAAATTCGCATCCAAATAGACGCTGTCCTTGTTGTCTGTAGCAATCGCCGTAGTAGATGTCGCAGTCTTTCATCCACCTTTTGCCCGGCCCATCCCATCGCACTTCTTGAATGGCGGTAATGTCTGCTTTACAGCATTCTAAGGCCTCCGCAAGTTGTTCGGCTGCCCGTGGTTTGTAGAAGATCCGAACATTCCACGTGCAGACACGAAGATCGTTGTCCTTTTTACGTTTGCAAGGGTCGACAACAGTAAAATCATCCGTATCCGAGGCGGTTGGTTGCTTCGTAACCATATTTTTTTTACGTGGTAGGGAACATGGGTGGCCGTGGTGTAGTGGTAACATCATCGCTTGTCACGCTGCAGGTTCACGGTTCGAATCCTGATGTCAATAATCATATATTTATTTCGCATGAAATAAATAAAAAGTCGATCAATTGCGAAAGCTTATGTCAACTTTACTGCGAAGGCATAACACTGGCAGTAGGGCGGTCATATGGCTAAAATGCAACTTGATCGTGATGATGACATCAGGAGGACGGGAAAAAATACTGTGAATCATGAGAAACGACAAAAGCAAAAACAAACAAGCTCCCCAGTTATCTGGACAGCCACCCTTGGAGTTCACAGAAACTTAATACCAGCTGAGTTTCAAACCAACTACACCAATCTGTCTTTCTCTCTGTCTCTTCCCCTTTCCTCAAAAACGCCCGTGTCCTAAAATTAGTATAAGGGTATTCATAACCCCTTTCACACGTGCGTTCCGTTCCGTTTTTTTTCTGTAACCCCTAGGACGAGGGGCCGGTTACACCGGTGTCAGTAACCCACTTCGGGGGTATGAGTGCTGCCGCTGACCCATTAAGGGCTCCTCCGCCACCATCTCTTTTCCAATACCCCTGACCTAGTACTGAAAATCCTTACAGACCTCAGCTCCAAATACGTCGAAGTACCTCAAGTAAGGTGTTCGCTGGCCTGTAGACGTCGCCGTTGATTCCATCGAGAGAATTCATCCGCCGCACGTCCTTCTTCTAAGGACCTCTTGCTAGACTCCTGAGACGCATATTTCAGCCGATCAGGTCAACAAAAAATGCCTCGTCCGGTTGAATATATGTGCGCTGAAGTAAACCCAGATGTGCTTGCGCAGGTCCGAGTGTTCAGCTGCACACAATTCGCCCGACTCAGCATACGCTCATCGTTAGTTCACTGTCAAAAGAGCGGATACCACGCAGGTATGATATCTAGATTTGATTTTTTTGAGGTTCCCCAAATTTGAATACCATACGTCCATATAGGCTTAATTATACTCTTGTAAATGAGTAGTTTGTTATTTATGGATAGCTTGGATTGAGGTTGTAATAGCCAATAGAGTTGTCGGAATTTATTCTTTATTTGGTTGCGTTTTTGTTTAATGTGTTGCTTCCATGTTAATTTGCTGTCTAAATGAATCCCCAGATATTTAGCTACCGGTTGAATTGATATTTGTTTGTTGTTAATATTTAATGGTGAATATAATAATATGTTGGTATAAATAACTTGTACCGTCTTGTCTTCGTTAATCTGTATATGCCATTTGGAGAACCACTCTGTCGTTTTGTCCAGTGTTTTTTGTAGTTGGGGTGCAGTACTTTGGAGATGACTTCCGGAGTTCAGGAGTACTGTGTCGTCGGCAATATTGTAACCATGGTCGTTTCTCTGTTGGGAGACGGAATGTCTGTTGTAAAGAGAAGATAAAGGAGGGGCCCCAGAATACTTCCTTGAGGTACTCCTGCATTAATTGGGTCATTTGTCATTATTCCTTACATAAAAACATCGATCTTCTAGATAACTTTTTAGTAACAAAAAGTAGTCGTTTGGAATGATTTTGCTAAGTTTGTATAAAAGTCCTTTATGCCAGACCGAGTCAAATGCTTCCGCAACGTCCAAATAAACCGCTACACAAAATTGTTTTTCGTCATTCACTCTGTCTATTTGCTCAATAGTTGAGTGATGTCTTCTAAACCCGAATTGATGACTGGGTATAGCATTAGATTGTGTCAATATAGGTCGGAGTCTCTTTTGTAGAAGTTTTTCAAATATTTTCGAAATTAGGGGGAGTAGACTGATAGTCTATACGATGTAATGTTCGTAGCAATAACCTCTGCAACTTTCCAAAGTTTTGGAAAGTGTTTGAGCCTTGCTATACTGTTGAATAGGTTACGTAGAAATATGAAGGCTAGTTGTGGTAGTTCCCTTAATATTTTTCCAGTTAAAAGGTCGTATACCGGTGCTTTTTTACTTTTAATTAAGTTTTTAACGCAGGCCTCAATTTCTTTTACTGTGATCCTGTTAATGTGTTTCTTCACTGAGATGCTGTTTTAGTGGAGTATTGCTGTAGCTGTGAAGGTAGCCTCGAAGTACTTGACGAGGATTGATGCTTTATCAAAATTATCTCTAGCCAACGTGTGCTCCTCTCTTAATTTTCGTTTGACTTCTTTGGTTATCTTATTTAACTGGGTTTTGTCGTTTGGTGCTGGCACCTTTTCCTTAGTTTCCTCTTGGTAAGTATTAGTTTTAATGACATGAGTTTATGAGGAGTTGCTAGTCATTTGTTTTATTGTGGGCGTTGCTTAGTATGCTCCCTCGTTTATAGTATCATTAAAGTCGTTTTCTGTTTTAAGGGGGATGCTAGTGGATAAGTTAGTGTAAATATATTGACGAAAAGTATCCCAGTCAGTTTCAGAGTTGTACAGTTTAGTAGATTTTGTTATCCTCTGGTGTGTAGAGTATTCTATTATTATGGGAGAATGGTCTGATGAAAGATTGAAGGAGGATTTCATTTTTATGCTGTTCTTGTTGATATTTTCGACTCCAAAGTCAATGAGGTCGGGCTTTTTGGACCTATCTGTGGGCCAGTAGGTGAGTTCCCCGGTACTAATGTGCTTACAGTTGTTTGCATTGATTGCGTCCAGTAGGTTATTACCTTTTTTGGTTATTAACCTTGAGCCCAAGTCTGTGTGCTTAGCGTTGAAGTCATTTGCCACTAAGAATCGACTTCCTAGGGATTTGAGGTAGTAGTCGTATTAAGAGGTAGTGATTATGTATTTTGGAGGGCAGTAAATTGAGGATATTATCAAGGATCCATATGTTTCCTTTAGTTGTACCGATGTTGATTGTATACGAGGGCAAGGTAAAAAGTTCTCGGCCTGACACAGAGATGGCGTTCCAATCAGAAAAAATATGTTTCCTGCCTGGGTGCACCTCTCATTAGTTCGTATGACAAGTTTCAACTTGTTTTCTTAAGTAGTTTCTTTACACGAATTTTTGCAGTAGTCGTCTTGCGTGTTTTTCGTTAAAATGGATAAACTTGAATATCGTACGGTGATAAAATTCTTCGTTTTGGATACCCCTACGGAAATTCATCCAAAATTGACAAAAGTTTACACTTAACATCCTTCCATGTCAACCGTTAAAAAGTGGGCAGCTGAATTTAAACGTGGTCATACGTCCCTCGAAGATGACCCACGTGAAGGACGGCCAAAAACCTCAACCACACCCGAAATTGACCGATTCAATAAGGATCCAACCGATTTTGTGCGGCGATTTGTCACCATGGATAAAACATGGGTCCACCACTATACGCCAGAAACGAAACAGCAGTCGAAGCAGTGGGTGGAAGCCGGTGGTTCAGCGCCAAAGAAAGCGAAGTCGATCGCATCTGCCAGAAAGGTCATGACCAGTGTGTTTTTGGATGCGAAAGGGATCCTGTTAATTGATTACCTTGAGAAAGGCAGAACAATTACAGGCGAGTATTACTCCAATCTTCTTGACCAGCTGGATGCCAAAATTCGCGAGCAGAGGCCTGGCTTGAAGAAGAAAAAAAACATCTTTCACCAGGACAATGCACCTGTACACAGGTGTGCGTTAGCGATGGGAAAACTGCGGGATTTGGGGTACGATTTGCTCGGCCACCCCCCCTATTCACCTGATTTTGCACCCTCAGACTTCTATCTGTTCCCAAACTTGAAGAAATTTGTTTCTGGGAAGCGCTTCGCATCCAATGCAGAAGTTGAGAGGGCCTTAGATGAATATTTTCACAGCCTTCCAGACTCTCACTTCCGAGAAGGAATACTGATGTTGGAGAAACGCTGGACCAAGTGTGTTGAAGTCAAGGGAGATTATGTAGAAAAACAAAATCATATTTTAACTGAAAGTCGCAGTTTTTCATTGTCAGGCCGAGAACTTTTCACCTTGCCCTCGTATGATCAGTTTGGAAGCCGCTGAGTTCAGTACATTTGTTTATTTTGTTTGGTTATTGACGGCAATTGTGACTGGGAGTTTTGTTTTGGTGGCAAATTTTGTGCAACAGCGTCAGCATAACTTATGGTAGTTATCAGTGTCGCGTGTCTTTCGTTTCCGCTTGATGAAGCTTCGGCTTGAATGTCTGTATTTGTATTTTCTCTTTGGCGTGGTGGGGGGAAACGTTGAATTTTGAGGGTTTTCTAAACCTCGCATCCTTTCTAGTTATCGGTGTGATTGCCTCCGCAAAGTGCACATTTAGCGTTATTGTCTTGTTTTGTCAGTTGGCAGTCAATTGTCTTGTGTTTCCCTTTTTTTTTTTTTTTTATAATTTGCACGTGTGAAAGGGATTATGAATACCCTTATACTAATTTTAGGACACGGGCGTTTTTGAGGAAAGGGGAAGAGACAGAGAGAAAGACAGATTGGTGTAGTTGGTTTGAAACTCAGCTGGTATTAAGTTTCTGTGAACTCCAAGGGTGGCTGTCCAGATAACTGGCGAGCTTGTTTGTATTTGCTTTTGTCGTTGCTCATGATTCACAGTATTTTTTTCCGTCCTCCTGATGCCATCATCACGATCAAGTTGCATTTTAGCCATATGACCGCCCTACTGCCAGTGTTATGCCTTCGCAGTAGAGTTGACATAAGCTTTCGCAATTGCTCGACTTTTTATTTATTTCATGCGAAATAAATAGATGATTATTGACATCAGGATTCGAACCGTGAACCTGTAGCGTGACAAGCGATGATGTTACCACTACACCACGGCCACATTTAATGCAAACTGGGTCCATTGTGCAGAAGTTTATAGTGTGTCCATATCTTTGGCAGTTAGTGCATTGAGATGTTACTTTCTTGTAGTGAGGAGTCTCAAAGGATATTTTACAGTTGATTAAGCTCGTAATGCTGTATATATTTTTATTGTTGTTACTGTTCTCTAACTCGACTGAGAAGAGGGGAAGTGGTTTTTTGGTGCCTATTTGTTGCATGTTATGTATGTGAAGTACTTTATATCCAAGCTCTTCAAGTTCTTGTTTGATATCGTTTGGCTCGGTTGATGGGTGCATGCATTTCAAAATTACTTTAAAACCTCTCTCTTCTTTCGGTTTATATGTTCATATTACATATGTGTTTATTATAATTACTACATTTATGTTACAAACATAATATTAAGTTCCATAACAAGTATTTCATATGTTGTGTTGAAGTATAATTCATAAACAAACGAATAAAAGATACATCCAATACAGGGTCTGGTCTAACTTTTCAGAGCCACTCGTGTTATGCGTGTTATATATTGTAATATGCGAGCTACGGCTCGAGTAGATAAAACGTTATTCTGTGAGATTATTTCTTTATTTTCTAGTCTATAGAACAATTCAAGTTCACACTATACTGTTCTTCGCAAATTCCTTCCTTACAAGGTCTCTTTCTTCTCAAATCACTTTATCTTATTTCAATTACTTAATTCACAAATCCAAACTAATTACTTCTTCTTGTTAACTCTCAACTTTCAACTTATCACAAAATTACAACTTCGCCTATTATCACTTTTCCAATCTCTTCATGCGGTTCAAAACCCAACTGCCTTGCCTCGATCACCATCTGTCCTTATATAGTCGCATTTCTGATAGCCAGAGACTTCTAGCAAATTCTTCGACCACTGGAACAAGAAAATTCTGATGTAATAATTCCAAGATGACAGCTGCAGCCAATAATCTCTTGTGGTTATAATTCTCTCTTAATTCCGCGACGTCGTCTTAGACATAATGCGTCTCTTACTGTCGACACGAACCGAATGAAAAGACACTTCGGAATGTTTTGCCTACATCTGTGGGCGTAGTTATTATGCTACATTATGTTACAATATGAATATAGGGAGTTGCGCACGCTACCGAAGATGAGGTCTGCATCTTCTCCGTAGATTTGGTGTCCATCCCCTGCATGACTTAATCCATACGTAAAACCATGCAGATGTCCCTGTATACCCCGTACAGGTCGTGGTTGAATCTTCTCTTTCGTATTCTGTCAGAACCACAAAAGAAACGAATATTTCCCTCGAACCCTCCACCAAGGGTGCCTTAGTCCGACTTTTATAAAATTCGTACTTGTGCGTCTACAGCAGCACTTTGATGATAAGGGTTTTACACAGTGTCTCCTTAGGAAATTGCTACTCAATTGCTTTATTAGCCTAAGGAAACAGCGACTGGTATGAGTGATTCTCCGTTTAATATTGGCGCTAAGGCCTCTAACAGATTTAATAGAGGAGTCCATTTAATAATAAATTTTTGATTACCTCGAGGTAGTAATCAACACACTTTGGTGTTGGAATTCGTTGTTTTTTGATAGCGAATAATTCATTTATAGTCTCTTTTGCTAGTGAGCACGTCAGTAAATACTCGCCTCGTTCTTCTGATATCAAGTAGTTGCACTGATTTGTAAAAAAAGAATAGTGCCTGATGTGTTGGCCTGGGAACTTCGTAACATCTTCTTCGGGATACGTAATATTACAAGAAAGAGCTTATGAGAACAGTCGTCATGCTTGATGGTACTGAATATCTCAGTGGTGTCATTTTCGACCTTAGTCATCGTTCTCCATAGTTATCCTTCATCGGCAGACAAGTTTAACAAGAATCCCAAAACTATGTACACGTGGAATTGGCAATGTAGTTCGCCCTGCTCACGCTGTTATACTCGACCTTGAGTTCGATAAAAAGTCGTAGGTATGAATTTGATATATTCTTTTGTAGGGGACACCGGGACCAGTTGACTAACTTTTCAGATTGTTTAAAAAAAAAAAAAACTAATATTAATATAACAAAAAGCAGAATCACATCATATAGAGCATCCTCTCCGGTGGCAATTTCCGAAGAAATCCACCACCGGGAGGTGGAAGTAGATATACAAGATGTTCGCCGTAGCTGCTCTTTCTCGCTATTTACCGAACCGAAACCATCCATATGTAATATAGTGCATATTTATTCTTGTAAAGAGTGTTTTTTTTTTTTTTTAAGTGGGCATGTGGGCACCACGGCTGGCTCGAATGAAGAGCAAACTGGAAGTCCAATTTTTGACGACTTTTTCGAGTAGCTGGGGCCGTATGTCGGCAATAACGCGGCGAATGTTGACTTCCAAGTCGTCCATCATCTCCTCCTCAATACTACGCTCTACAGCAGCTTATTCGGTGCTTACGGCACAACGTGCGGATGTGTATTATCAATTACGTAGTGACTAACAAAAGTTCGGTTAGTTGGTGTCAATTTAGTAGTTTTTGAAAAAAAAGAAGATGCATTTATGTGGCTTATAATCTAACAATATTTATTCAGAATAATAGCTAAAAATGGAGACGAGAAAGAGAAAAGTTAGTGACGTAAGATCGGTTGAAGTTCCACCTCCAACACAGGAAGAAATTCGTTTTGCCATTCTCTTCGGATTTCGACGTCAACTCACGTCAATCAAAATTCTGCACGAATGCCAAAATGCATACGGAATAAATGCACCACCTCTTGTTACTATTTCAAAGTGGTTTCGAAGATTCCAGATTGACCATTTTTCTGTGGAGGACGAATCTCGTGAAGGTCGGCCCAAATCCACGACCGACGATACAAATGTGGCCCTGGTGAAGGCTAAAATTGACGAAGATTCCAGGATGACACAGTAGATGATAGCGGATGAACTGGGCTTGAATGTCATGGCTGTGGCATGAATTTTAAATTATCATCTGAAATATTCGTAGAAGTCACCTCGATGGGTTCCAAAAATTTTGAATGGAGAGCAAAAAGAGGCTCGTGTTCGTTTTGCTCAATATTTCCTGGATAAGTTTGAAAATGGAGAGTCAAGCTGCTTCAATAAGATAGTTGACAGGTGAAGAATCTTGGTTTTACAAGTACGACCCGGAAACCAAACAGCAGTCCATGGTATGGAGCCCAGAAAGTGCAAATCCTCCAGTAAAGGCCAAATAACAAAAGTCAGCGACAAAAGTTATAATGTCGATGTACTTCACCAGGGCGAAAATGATCGCCGGCATCCCTGCTAATTGGTATACTGGAACTTACTTACCACAAGTTTTCCAAAATTTACTAGGACACCGACAAAAAGAGGAACTGCGCCACTACTTTTTGCACCACGACAAAGTGCCTGCGCACACTGCTGAAAAAACCAACAACTTTCTTGTGCTCTCGGGCACTAATGAAATTCACCCAGCACCTTATTCTCCGGATCTAGTGCTGTATGACTTTTGCCTGTTTCCGAAAATAAAAAAATATTTGAGGGGAAACATCTTCACATCTAATGGAGATTATTAATGCAGTTAATGTCGAAATCGAAAAGCTCCAAAAAGAGGATTTTGAAAGATGAATCTATCGGCTTAAGAAATGTATTGAAAAAAATGGGAATTATGTGGAGAAATTAAAAAAAAAAGATGAAGATTTTATTTTATTATTCAATCAACTAAGCGAACTTTTTTTAATCCCTACGTATATGATAGAATGCGTGGTACGTAAAAGATCCATGGTTATTCGAATTACTTGCTCGGGTGGACGCTTATGTCGACCGTAAAATGGACGTAGCGCACGATAAATTTCACGAACTGAACCACGATTTTCGAAATAAATTTGGGCAATTTGAAAGCGTTGCTCTGGCGTAATTCTATTCATGGTGAAATGACCAACCAAACTGAGTACGAATCAGCTGTCAGCTGTCAAATTGGTTGTCATTTGAAAAAGTATTGCCAATTCGAAAAACAACACTCCTCCATTTCCGTGTGAATAACAAAATATGTACATAAAGTACTGTGCAAAACCTAAGCAACCATCTGGAGTCAGCACTTCATAGTAAATCTTTTCAACTTTCTACCCCACCAAATAAAAAGAAATGGATATGTAATGATGTGTAATAGACAGTATTTTGAAATTCACAACTTTTTATAAAAGTAATAAAACTTCAGATTTAAAAAAAACTCAAAAACCAACAAAGTAGCCGAATTGAGTTGTGCAACTTTGTAATCCACTGTAAAAAAAAATAGCTAACAGTACTTTTCCAGTCAGGTTACACATGAAATGTTGTAAGCTCTTTGTCTTTGATCTTAAGTGTTTGTCCTTGATCAGTTTTCTTTTAAGTTAGACGCATAATTGATATTTTTTAATAATGTCGCGACAAAGTTACTCTATTTCTTTTAAACTAAAGATTGTTGATGAATTTAAGTCTAGAAATGTACTGAATTATTAAATTTTCTCTGTTCTGATGATGTTGATATATGTCTTGTTTCTGAAACGTGGCTCAATAGTAGTTTTAATTTATCAAATAATAATAATTATATTGTGTATAGACTGGATCGCCTTAATAGAAGTGGCGGCGGTGTAGACATCATTATAAAGAAACGAATTAAGCATACTCTGTTACCTTTAGTCAGTACGAAGATAATAGAAGCAATTGATGTAGAAATAACACTCTGAAATTCTTACTTCCCTGGAAAAAATTCTAACCCACAAAACATTTATAACTTTAAAAATGACTTGCGAAGACTATTCTGCTACGATACTTTTGTCTTAGGGGGTGACTTAAACAGCAGACATCGCTCATGGGGATGCTTAAAAGCAAACTCGTGGGGTAATGCATTACATGACTTAATGTTAAGATATCCAGTGCAGCTTTTGTATCCTAGCAGCCCCACCTATATACCAGCTGCTACAAGATTTTCACCTTCAACTCTAGACGTTTTCATAACAAATGTCCCAAATAGTTTAACTCAGCCATTTGCCATAAACGCACTGAGTTCAGACCATCTCCCAGTTGAATGTAGGATCTTGTGCACTCCTGCTCTCAACGAAAAAACATTTTTGGACTATAAGAACGCTAACTGGGACCTGTTTAGATCTCACTTTACGTCAAAAGTTTGAAACTACTCCACAGAGCTATCAGGTGTTAGCTGCACGCAACAGATGTATTTAAAAATACAACGAAACGAGTTATAGTTCTTCCCCGCTATATACTAAACTTAATAAAAAATAGAAATCGATGTCGAAGACTTTGGCAGAACAGAAGGTCTCCAAATGATCTCAGTGAAATGAAATTCTTAAATCGATTGATAGCATCTGCAATCTTCGAATTTAGAAATAAAGAATGGAACACAAGACTTTCTTCTTTGGATAAAGGTTCCAAACCTTTCTGGAACTTGTCTAAAATTCTTAGAAAGAAGAACTCGCGAATTCCCCAACTCGAAGTTTCAGGTAGGCTTGCCATCACCAATGAAGAAATATCTGAAATCCTAGCGGACGCCTTCCTTCAAAATCATCAGGTATCGGCAAATACTTCAATTTCCCAAGTAGATTCTTTAGTCCAGAATGCAGTAGATGACTTTAATAAGCGAGAATCTGAAACTCTGCCAATAGATGTCTCTATTGAAGAGGTTAAAGACATTGTCTTTGAACTTAAGAACCACAAATCACCTGGTCTAGATGAAATCAACAATTTGGTCTTAAAGCAACTACCATTAACTGGCTTCCGACTGCTAAGGTTCATAATCAATTCGTGTCTAAAATTACAGTATTTCCCAAAAAAAAAATGGAAAATGGCCAAGGTAGTACCAATTCTAAAAAGTGGAAAACCCCCAAACATGCCAAGTAGCTATAGACCAATTAGTCTATTAAGCACATGCAGCAAAATCTTGGAGAAAGTTATAAGGAATAAGCTTCTTTTATTTCTTCATGAAAAAAATGTCATACCATCTCAACAGTTTGGGTTTAGAAAACACCACAATACGTCTCTCCAAATTCTTAGAGTTTGCAAGCATGTGAAAGCAAAATTAGCAGCGAAGCAATCGACTGGTCTAGTACTTCTCGATGTCCAAAAAGCTTTCGACACAGTGTGGCACCAAGGTCTTCTTTATAAACTGATCAATTGCGAATGCCCTCCACATTTAATTAAACTTATTCAAAGTTTTCTATCGGACCGATACTTCACCGTGTTCATTAATAAAAATTACTCCAGCCAAAGAATAGTTCCAGCAGGGGTTCCTCAGGGATCTGTATTGGCGCCAACTCTCTATAATGTCTATACATCTGACTTTCCCACTATCCCAAATTGTGAAATTGCTATGTATGCAGACGATACTGCAATATATTCGTCTGATCAATATGGATATGCTATAGAAGCCAATTTACAAAATGCGTTAAACACCATCTTCGAGTACTATAAGCACTGGAAAATTAAAATCAATGCTGAAAAGTCTCAATCTATCTTTTTTACCAGAAAGTGAAAGAATTGTTTCTTACCAACAATTAACTTGAAAGTCAACAACTGTGATATTCCCTGGGTAAGCTCAGTCAAATACCTTGGTATTTACCTCGACAAGACGCTAACCTTTGGTGAACATGTGAAAAATATTCAGTGTAAAGTAAATGTGGCCATAAAAATGTTTATCCCCTTATAAATCGCAAATCATTACTGAGCAAAGGCAATAAACTGCTCATTTTCAAAACTATTTTTCAAGCCATAATGCTATATGGACGCCCAATTTGGGGAAATTGCGCAAATGTTTATCTGAAGAAGATCCAAATTCTACAAAATAAACTATTAAAAATGATATTCCGCTTACTTTCATTTTCATTTCATTTCATTTATTTATATATGCACATCTTTTACAATAGACTTAAAGTCTTAAAACGCAAAAGTTACAAAAATTAAATATATTAAGTTAAACAATTCAGATCTAATTAAAATAAAGGATACCATTAAAGAGTGAATAATGACAAAAGAAAAATAAAGAATGTAAATTTAACTAAGATTTATAAATAGGTTAAATTTCAAAAATAATAAATAAGTTAAAAATTCCGAAATTAAAAATTATTGTCTGCCAGATACCCGAATAAAACTGCCCCAAAATTCTGGGTTCCGCGGAGCCTTGACGTAAACAAAAAATTGACGTTCTGTAGCGATTGGAAAAAGGAAATTCAATTTTATCAAATAAATAACGCGGCTCCTTAGTTATCAAAATATTATTAAATGTTTTAAGGGCACAGTATTTAATATATGTAGAGAGGCTACATCCTAATACATTTTTCGATAGGGTCGATATATGATCAAAACGATTAAGATTATATATGTACCTGACAACGTTATTAAAAGCCACGGTAAGGTTTCTTTTTGTCTCGTAGTTGCGGCTACAAAAAATTTCGCACCCATAGAATATTATTGGCATTATTATGCTTTTTGCAATGTGTTGAGGTGTAAAACTTTTGGAGAGGGACAAGCTTCGTAAGCAGCCGTAAATTTTACCGATCACCAACCGGACGTGGCAGCTCCAACTAAGTGTGTCATTGAACCATATGCCTAGATTTTTGGCTTTTTCGACATATTGTAGTACAGTATTACCCAAATAAATAGGTGGAAAGTAGCTGACATCAAGTTTATTTCTATAAATAACTATACACTTAGATTTTTTTGGATTTAATTCAAGCTTATTAGCTTTGGACCAGTTCATAATGTTTATAAGATCAGAGTTTAATTTATCAGCCCCGTCTTCGATCATACCTAATTTGCAACTTAAATAAATTTGCACGTCGTCAGCATATATATGCAATGATGAGAATTCAACAGTGAGTGGAAGATCATTTATAAATATTGAAAATAGTAACGGCCCTAGTATTGATCCTTGCGGTACTCCTGACTCTAATTCAATGAAGTCTGACAAATTTCCACTTATGTCAACAGCTTGACTTCTTCCGCTGAGATAGGATAGCATCAAATCAGCAGCAGTGTCAGAAAAGCGAAATTGGTACTTCATTTTGGAGACGAGTATTATGTGGTTTACTGTGTCGAATGCCTTTGAAAAGTCAAGGAGTCCCAGGAACGAAACAAGATCATTATCCATGGCACGTCTAAGATCGTCCGTAACTTTTAGGACAGCCGAAATACAACTATGCTGTTGCCTAAAACCAGACTGAAGAATACTTACTTTTTACTTATGTCCTGTATCCCCTTGTGGGTCCTGGGGCCTCTACAACGCCTACGCGCCATCGTGTGCGATTTCTGGAAATCTGCCTCAGCTCTCCCCAACTCTTTCCCAGTTGCCGTGCTTCCTTCTCAACTGTTCTGCGCCACGTACTCCTAGGACAGCCGCGTATCCTGCCATCCTGGGTAAGCGGGTTCCATTGCATCGCTTGGTTAGCTATGGACCTGTTACCCTTTCGGAGAGTGTGACCGATCCACTGCCACTTTCGTCGTCGTATGGTTGTGCCTATAGGTTCATGGCCCGTTCTCTGATAAAGCTGTTCGTTAGAGATACGGTTTGGCCACAATATCCTTAAGATGTAACGTAGACACCTATTGACAAACGTTTGCAGTTTCCTCGTGATAGTGACGGTCACTCTCCAGGTACCACATCCATATAGCAACACGGATTCAACGTTGGAACGGAACAGTCGTAGCTTGGTGTTTAAGCTAATTGCATTACTTCGCCAAACTATGGATAGCATCCCAAACGCAGATTTTGCTTTACCTATTCGGCTCGCTATATCCAGTTCGGTTCCGCCATCGGTTGAGACAATACTCCCAAGGTATTGGAAACTCTCTACTCTCTCAACCGTTTGTCCAGCAATGCATATATGAGTTGATGAGTTTGGTCCTAGGCTGATCATTTTTGTTTTTGCCGAGTTAATTTTCAGCCCAACGACGTCTGCTTCCCTCTCCACATTTGCTGTCATTTGGTGAAGGTCCATTATTCTGTGAGACAGTAGGCATACATCGTCGGCGTAGTCGAGGTGTTTGAGTTCAGATGTAAGAGTCCATCGAATTCCTCCATTTCCTGTTGATAAGGCCGCATTCAGCACATCGCTAATCACCAATAAAAACAATATTGGTGAAAGTATGCAGCCTTGCCGAACCCCACTTTGGACTTCGAATTCCTCAGACAGCCTTCCTCTGTGCAAAACGTGACATGT
This sequence comes from Pocota personata, assembly GCA_963082735.1. Taxonomy (NCBI): domain Eukaryota; kingdom Metazoa; phylum Arthropoda; class Insecta; order Diptera; family Syrphidae; genus Pocota; species Pocota personata. The sequence goes on along the minus strand of OY720431.1, from coordinate 65,512,917 downwards.
GGACCCATCATATGTAGCTTTGATAATTGCTATTAATTTATCCGGAATGCCTCTCCTGCGCAAGGCACGCCAAATAAATTCCCGATTGACACTATCAAACGCCTTTTCAAAATCGATGAACAACAGATGAAGTGGTGATCGATATTCAACACATTGCTCGATGATGATCCGCAGGGTGTTGATGTGGTCGACACAGGAGGATCCAGAGCGGAAACCTGCTTGTTCGGCGTCAAGTGTTTCTTCAAGGTGTTCTTTGATTCGCTCCAGGATGATTCTAGCTATTATCTTGGCTACAGCAGGCAGCACGCAGATACCTCTCCAGTTTTCGCACTGCATTAGGTTGCCTTTTTTAGGGAGCTTGACAATCATTCCCTTTTTCCACTCATCTGGAAAACTCTCGGCTTCCCATGTTCTCCCGACAAGTGGGAACAGTAGCTCTGCCGATGCTGTTGGCGCAGCTTGAAAAAGCTCCGCGGGTATGCCGTCAAGTCCTACCGCCTTATTAGTTTTCAGTGCTTTGATTGCGGTAATAATCTCTTCTTTACTGGGGGTTGTGGTGCGAATTCGGGAACTTCTTTCTACGGACACTTCAGTCTGACTTGGGTGCATATTGCTGAGACTGAAGAATGCTCAAGAGTTTGTTATTTTTAATATAGCTGGAGATTTGCTCATGCAATATTTTTTCCATAACCTTAGATAAAAACGGGAGTATAGATATCGGTCTAAATTCAGGTGGAGATAAACGAGTGGCTTCCTTCTTTACAATGGGTATAACTTTTGCTACCTTCCATGCAAGTGGAAAGGTCTTAGTTAGAATGATTGTGTTGAAAATATGCGTTAGAGTAGGCAGAATATGTGGAAGTAATATCTTTAAGAATAGAGGATGAATATCATCCAATCCCATAGCTGTCGATTTTATTTTGAGTACAGCTCTTACCACATCAGTTTCATCTATTGTATTAAATTGAAAATTCCTCTGGTTATTAGCATTAATAGGAGTAGCAAAATTAGAATCTGTAAGATCTAGTGAGAGGCGTTGAACTTTGGCAAACTCTGCGTTCATAATGTCTGGATTGACGTCATTAAGACATTGAGATTTATGCCGACCTACACCTAACTCCCGTATGTTATTCCATAAAATTTTTGATGGCAAGTTTTTATCAAATCGTTTCGAATAAAATCGGCTCTTAGCTTCCCTGACAAGGATGCCCACTCTATTTCTCAACCTACGAAACGAATCGTAAAGCTCGGGCAATCTGAAATGCTTCCAACGTTTGTACGCCAAGTTTCTCTGCTTCATAATTTCTTCAATTTCAGGAGAAAACCATGAACTTGCCTCATTTTGCAGATATTTTGTTTTGAGTGGTACATGTTCGTTAAACAGACTCTTGATAATTTCCTGCAGACAGTTAACCTGATCATGATGATGGGAGAGGTCATGAAATAAATTTGCTGCCAATTCATGCACAAAGTGTGTTCCTCCAACATATTTAAGTTAAGTCCCCTAAAGTCCCTATACTCATACGAAATAGGTATTTTTAGTATATCTATTTTTAAGGTCACAAAGAGGAGATCATGTTTGGAAAATGCAGGTGCTGATAGCTGAGAATAGAGTAAAGTGTTATGAGGGTTATTAACCAGAAATAGGTCCAACAAGGTAGCCGCTGAGCCCATAAAGTGAGTTGGATTATTTATATTCAATGGTTCTAAGCCTAGGGTGTTTATACGTTCCAAAAATAATCTCGACTGTTGATTAAGTAGATTACAATTGAGGTCACCACACACAATAATTTCTTTATAAAGGGAAGTCGTATTCTCTAGCGTTGAAAAGAACCTTGAGTCTTTTCTACAATGGTTCTACACGAGAAAGCCGGAGTCATACCAATCACAAGGAAAATTGAAATTTCAAACGAAAAATTCTTACTTAAATGCGAATCTATAGATAACCCTCTCATAAATAATTTACCACATTAATCATAAATGTATTATTCACTATTCATTGTATTATTTATTTATATTTTTATTCACACACATGTATATCATTTATATCCTACCTTCCTCTTATTTATTTATTTATTTATTTTTATTTATTTATTTATTTATTTATTTACTTGTTCACTAATTTATTTATTTATCTATTTATTTACTTATGTACCTGCCTATTTTAGTTACTTCAAGAAACATTCTTACTTACTGTGATACTTAATATCTACATATATATATATATATATATATATATATATATATATATATATATATATATATATATTTATTTATAATTAATTATATACTGGCGTTCCAATGGTTCCTATTTTCTTTTTAAATGAAGGTTTTTTCTCATAATTTTCCTTCCATAATTGAATTCATGTGCGTAGTGCAGTTTTAAGCCCATTGTATATTATTCAGGAGTAAGACATAGAAGAAATGTCATATCTCTGTGCAAGCTATGTAAAAAAAAAAATAAAAATCCAACCTAAAGTCTAAAGATACTCAGGTAACATTACCTAAACGTTATAATATTAATAAATCGATTATTTCACGTTTAATAAAAAAAATATGATGCAACAGGAGTCGTTGAAAGTCAAAATGTCAGTGGTAGGCCGCGTAAGACAACATGTCGAACGGATAGAAACATTTGTGCTGTAATTACAAAACAACCGTTCATAAGTTCGAATGAAGTCGTCAAATTACTTGATTTAAACATTAATGCTCGCACGGTGCAAAGACGTGCAATTGAAAATAATCTTCGGAGTTACAGGCAGGAGGTGTAGGTCCATACTACGAAATAGACGGAATCATGGACCGATTCAAATATAAATCCATTCCAGAATCGGTAATGCGGAGTGGGAAATGCCACTTCGTTTGGTGTTTCAACAGGATAAACAAATTGTGCCTTTCAATTCTGTCTGTATGTTTGGCCGGTTAGCCTGGGTGGACATTTTTAAACTTTATATCTGGGATTTGTAGGGTTCAAATTCAAAGCGAAATCGGAATTTTCATTCTAACCCCTACTTTACTAATGGCTGATTTTGAAAAAAAGAAATCTGGAAATCTGCTATTACGATTTTGATTAAATTTCATATTTCAGTTGGAATGGTCATATACCACCATATTTTTTATAAAAATACATATAACGGTGCTTTACATAGTGATTGGTTTTTGAAAATTAGCTCATTCTCGGATATGACTCGGGCGATTTTGTTTAAATTCGATGTCTAAACAATATTTGGTATATAAAGGGTCATAGCGTACCAATTTTTAGAAAATTGCCAAAATATTTTTTCTCGATTTTTGGCGCATTTAAAAAAAAAATAGAACTGATTAATTGACTGACAAACATATACGAGTACATCAGCTGTCAAATTGGCTGTCATTGGAAAAAGTATTGCCAATTCGAACAATGACACTCCTCCATTTTCGTGTGAATAACAAAATATGTACATACGTACCAAATGGCCGCGTGGTTCAGGTTATAAGTTAAAGTTTTGTTGAGGTTCCTATCGACGGGCAGACTTTCATTTGACCTTCTTTTACATTACCTTAGACAGTTCATCTGTTAAACCATCTGAGCCGACAGTTTTGTTTCATTTGAGCTTGTTTCACTACAGCTGCTTTGATTTCGGTGAGGTCGGTGGTAGAGACAATTGAACATCATCCAGAATGAGACAATCATATTGTCTGGCAGCGGAATTTTGGCTTTCTTCGCTGTTTAACAGTCCGCAGAAATAGTCTTTTGAAATTTTCAACTATGCCCGTGTTTCTACTAAAAAAAAAACCAAATAATAAACAATTGGCTAGAACACATGCTTACAAACCGTATTATCACAAGCTTCACTGGGAGACGAAACAAAAAGGGGAACAGTCCGTACGGAAACACCACAGGGGGGGATAATATCTCCTTTTCTGTATTTGTTCACAATGGACAACATTTTAAAAGCACTGGATGGAACCTGTGCGAAATGCGTAGCGTACGCAGATGAATCATAAAAAATGGGCGGAGGAGTGTGGATTAGAAATAAATCCAAAATAAAACGGAATTGTTTCTCTTTACAAAGAAAACCAAAACTAACGACTTTCACATTCCACAACTCGGAGGAGTATCACTACAACTCCGCGACAGCGTCAAGTATCTGGACATTATATAAAACAGGAAACTGACCTGGAGAAAGAACCTGGAAGAAAGAGTTACCAAAGCCAAGAGAGCATATTGGATATGCAGGAGGGCCATCGGGAAGTCATGGGGCTTGAAACCGAAAGAGGTCCACTGGATATAGGAATGCTCTTCTAGGGAGTAGTTGTGTGGTGGCCAGTGATGAGCAAAAAGTATGCAAGAGACTTGCTGACAAAGGTGCAACGTATGGTCTGCCTGGGTATTACAGGAGCACAATCCTCAACACCAACCGCGACCATGGAAGGTATCCTAAACATTCTACCAGTGCACCTCGAAGCGAAGAAGATTGCCGGCATTTCAGCCTCACGGCTTAGAACTATCGGCCATTTCATCGATGGTGCAAATACGGGACATCGAAAAATCACCGAAATGATAAGAGTAATGACACCACTCATCGATTGCCGCAGCGATGTTGTTAAAAAATCGTAGACGTTCTCCAACAACTTGGATGCAATTATGAAGGCAACTGAAATACTCGCAGAAGACACCACCGAAGGGAGGCAAATCGACATCTGCTCGGAGAGCAAAGCAGCAATTAGAGCGATCACAAACCCCATGTTGAAATCACGACTAGTAAGAGAGTGCAAAACTAAATTGAACTCACTTGCCAGACGCAATAGAGTCCGTCTCACATGGGTACCGGGGCACGAAGGTGTACCGGGTAACGAAAAGGCAGACGAACTAGCAAGGAAAGGAGCGGACAACACAGAACTGAACCCGGATAATACAATAGGGGTCCCTCTGACAACTATTAAAACAATAATCAATGGAAAGACACAACAGGAGTTCAATAACTACTGGACGAATTTAGACACAGCAAAAAGAGCTCTTAACTCAAGCAGAACACAATTGAGACTGGGGGTGAGACTTTTAACAGGGCACATCAATCTCAACAAACATTCGTTCAGACTCGGGATAGCTGATACAACAATCTGTGCCAACTGTAAGGAGGAGGAGGAAAATATTGAACACTTCCACTGCCACTGCCCTGCTACAACGAGGTTAAGACTGAAAATTCTGGGATCTCCAAAGATTCTGGATATTACACACCTCAGTAAGAAAGGGCACAGCACTATTCCCTACAGTTGCATAGATGAGGGAACACAACGGGCCCAATGGAGGCCTAAGTGAAGAACATAAGTTCACCCTCTTAAACCAACCAACTAACCGTTTCTACTATGGTCTATGCAGTTCTCACTCTGCATATTTTGATTCTCTACCCTTTTCGACTCTACCACCAGGTTACAGGTTTAATATAAAGATCTAGAGATATCATTCAATTGAGCCTTAAAATTGTGGGTATTGGTGGTCCACTTAGTACATCTTAGCCCACACTGTATGCACAATACAAAGTTTGTGCTGCACATTCCGTTTCTTTCCTCATTACTTCATTCCGACGAACTGCAGTTATGGCTATGATAGTTCCTTATTGCTTTCGACTTTGCCAACTTATTTCACTGCCTTTTCGGCAAAAGCTGACTGCGAGTATACCTTTCGCCAACGAAACAAACCGCAAATTCCGAGGCACAAGTAAACCGACATTTCTGCATTATCTTAAAGTTCCATTCTCGAACAATAATACACCGAGGGAAAAAACGCAACACGACAAGAACTTATCAAAGAAGTCAACGGATCGATCACAGGGATTCAGAGCAAGGAAAAACCCCCAAACTCACAAACCCACCAGACACAGTCATAATAAAAAAAAAAAAAAGATATATCGGTCCAAGTCGCACCAGCACAGGACACAATTTGCTGACCAGATAGCATGTTATGTCCGTCTCTGAAATTCCACAAGGTCGACAATGGCCTACGTCGGTCACTTGCATTTCCTCCTCCCCTCACTTTCGTCGATCATTCCACAGAATAGAAGCGACTTTTGATTTTGTTTTCACAAATTTCGCTCGATTCATCGATGAAATAATTGAGATAAAAACAAAAACGAAAGAACCGCCACAACCAGCTTATAAATATGTATGCAAGTTTATCGAAATTGAAACTCCCAGCTGTTAGTAGACCTATGGAAGCGATGATCATGGGGGAAATGATCAACTCGACCACTCAAAAGTTACCATCATCAACCGCGTCTCGTCAGGACGAGGAACATCATCAAAAAAGAAAAGAAAAGAAAAAAAAAAAAAAACTAAAACGAAAACAATCTACAACAAGGAGCAGAACTAAGCCTTTGCGGTTGGCGGTTGAATGGTGTTGGCTCGTCAGATTGCAGATCGATATTTTGTTGATCGAAAATTGAGTGGAAAAAAAGTGGACAAGACCGAAAGTGACCGACACAAGAGAACGCACAAAATTCTAAAGATCAATCTCAGAACGAGAAATTCGTCTTTCACCGTCCTGCAGAGAGCTGTGCAGTAATTATCTCTCGGCAGAGGACGCAATTAAACCTCCACCGACTAGTTTTTCCCCCCAACGCATAGCAGGATTGATGACGACGCGAATTGGGCAGATATCGATTTGGATAAGCACTTTCCAGGGATCTGAAAAAGAAATGTGCTGATTACGAAAGAGCCTTACCACAGGTGTGCAAGTGTATGTGATGCAGATAAATGTTATTTAAAGCGTACTCGTATGAAGTACGAAGCCAACGGGGAACCACCACATACTCGTATGATGGAAGCATTCTTTAGAAGTTAAAGAGCTTCTCCTATGCTATGCTTCAGCATATCTTTTTTTAATATAGCATGTCCTAGGATGAAACCTTGAATTCATCTATCATAGAAAGCTTCTCTGGAATGCATCTTGTACGTGTCCTTGAAATGATTGCAGAATGCTTTTTTTGAATGAATATAGAATGCTTCCGTGGAATGAATCTAGAATGTTTCGCTGGAAAGCATATTCAATGCACATAACGAGACTGCCTATTAGAAGTTATGAAAACCAATACTTTTTGCCATAAATGCTTTACTAAGCGAATAAATTAATTAACAGGAACTTTAAAAAAACATTTAATGAATGAAAATGTGAGAACTTCAAAGTAACATTAACACGTGCCGATACTTTTATTTTTTGTCGGGGCGGGAACACCCTACTGGAGCACTCAGACTCAAAAACAGGTCCATTGTACAACCAGGCAGAGAACCCCATTTTAATGTGTTTTTTTCGTCTTTTGTAAAAAGACGAGTAGACGCTTCAGTGATGAAGAGCTTAGGTCATCAGCACTCACCACATCAGCACCGAAAATCTGCCACCTGACCCGAGCAAAGCAGGATAATCACATAGGAAGTGTTCCGCAGTGTCATCGCTCTCTCCACATGAGTCGCAGACAGGGGTAGCGCTCAAAACTAGCACATGGAGGTACTTGGCAAAGGCGAAGTGGTCCGTAAAAACGCCAGTAAGTTGTCTGCAGTCTTTTCTGCTAAGAGATAGCAAGAAAGCCGCGGATTTCTTACAGACGACGGAGACCATTCGCTTAGTCTGCCTGCAGCCTGGAGAGTCATGCCATTTTCGATTCTGTTCACTAAAAACCCAGTCGTCAATGGAAGCCCTATCTGAGGACGCTGGTAAACCCAACGTGAGCCTTGTCTAGCAAGCTCGTCAGAGATCCCATTTCTTGTTATCCCTTTGTGTCCTGGGACCCAAACAAGTTTCAGTGAGTTCAGCCTTCCGACCGAATTCAAGGATGTTTTGCATTCTCGAACTATTTTGGAAGTGGTTAAATGATTCAGCAAGGCCTTAAGCGTAGCCTGACTGTCACTACAGACATCAGATACTTCGCCCCTTCCACCTGTTCTTCCCAATATTGTCCGCAGCCATTAGGATAGCATATATTTCTGCCTGGAAGACAGTGTGTTTTCCCAAGGTGAGGTTCATCAAGGCGTCTAGAGCACAGCCTCAGCTCCCATGCAGCCGAGACAGACCGTTCTTTGGAGCTTGGCGAAAGCAGCAGTAACGTATTTACGTGAGAGCTTATTCCACCAAACAACTGACGCATATGAGAGGAAGGGTCTTATCATTGCCATGTAGATCCAAAGGACTTTCCTTTTTCGACAACTCCATGTCTTGTCGAAAACACCTTTGCATTGCCGAAAGACTGACAGAGATTTGGAAGTTTTCATCTCGACATGTTTAGTAGTAACCTTTTTAGAACATCAATATTGCAATCCTTTCTCGAAAGCTTTCTAACAAAATTTAAGCGGCACAACCTGAAATGCTTATTTCGGACTTTTGCTGTTTGTTCTGATAACTGCCCAACTGGGAGTAGGGCATTTTCGATGACAATCACTCCATGAATCAGTATCCAGTTTTCCAGACCAAACGCTCTGGCATTCCGCAATAGTTTGGTCCTTAAAACGGAGGTTCGGTCTTCCTTGCCTGCTCTTCAATTGAAGTAAAAGCCTCCATGACCACCAATCAAATCGACCACTTCCTAATCGATGCTACTCACGAATCCAACATCATGGATGTACCCACTTTCAGAGGGGACAACGTCGACGCTTTTCATTTTCTTGTAGCAGCAAAATTCAGAGCTCGACTGTCTAACGAGAAAAAGCTGCGAACCGTCCAGAAAAAGAAATTTAAAGTTGGGCGCCTTAGCAAGAAGCCAGAGACTACAGAGAGCGCCTGAGCGAGAGACTCCCCATTGTGCGTTCACCATCCACAAACGCCAACAATCTGTGGAACTAGTATCACGACATCATCAAAGAGGTAGCCGAGACTACCGTTGGATACAAGCCACCGCCCAAAAAGAACCCGTGGTATGATGAGGAGTGCGTACGCCGCAAAAAGGTGACAGAGAGAGCCAGAAGAAGGGAGAAGAAGAAGACCCTGCACAGGAAGAAAAGGGCATACGCTGTCTCCCAGCTCAAGGATATCGAAGAGTCCCGCGACAGCAATAACATCCGTATGTTCTACAGGAAAGCCAAGCAACTGACAGCTGGCTTCGAGCCCGGAACGTAGGCTCTTCGAAACAGTGGAGGAAACCTAGTCACCGAAGCACAGGGAATAATAGATGTCTTTAAACAGCAATTGCTAAATGTGCATCATGTAGAGAGAGTGGAAGGGGAAGAAGAACACCCGCATTGAGTCAAGGAAGAAACAGTCCCCCTCCAAGTACAGAAGAGGTCGTCACAGCTATCAAAAAGCTAAAGAATAACAGGGCCGCGGGCTCTGATGTACTGTTTGCTGAGCTTTTCAAATATGGTGGTGATGTTTTGGTAGAGTGCATGCAGCAACTCATCAACAAAGTATGGGAGGAAGAAAGCATACCCGGTGACTAGACCATCTACAAAAAGGCGATCCTATGTTCCCCAAAAACTACAGAGGCATATCCCTGCTATATGTCGCGGATTCTATCTAACGTAATATGTGAACGTCTCAAGCTTTTCTGCAACACACTCATCGGCACATACCAGTGTGGCTTCCGGCCCGGCATATCGACGATAGACCAAATTTTCACATTAAAACAAATCCTGGAAAACACCAGCAAATTTCAAGTCGAGACTCATCATTTATTCATCGACTTCAAAGCCGCATGTGATAGCATTCATCGTCATGAGCTCTACATGGCGATGGCCGAATTCGGGATCTTGGCCAAACTAACCCAGCTGTGTCGCCTAAGGTTGGAAAACAAGCGATGCAATGTGCAGTTTCGAATAGTTCAGTACTTCTGAACTATTCCAAACGTGTACCGGATTTCGGCAAGGAGATGCGCTATCATTTGATTTCTTCAATCTAGTGCTGGACCCGATAGTGCAGGTGGACGGTTCGCAGCTTTTTCTCGTTGGACAGTCGAGCTGTGAATTTTGCTGCTAAAAGAAAATGAAAAGCGTCGACGTTGTCCCATCTGAAAGTGCGTACATCCAGGATGTTGAATTCGTGTCTCGCATCGATTAGCAAATGGTCAATTTGATTGGTGGTTCGACCATCTGGGGAGCGCCGGGTTGCTGTTTGGATTTGAAGTCTTGCAAACCTCGATTAGTCGGAAGCCGTTATCTGTTGTCGTGTCATGGAGGAGGCTGTGCTTGCCGACTAAACCGACGAAGATGTTTTCCTTACCTTATTTATGTATCTTACTCCGGACAGGCTCCATCCAGAAGGTAGTAAAAATCCTCCTTGATGGGATCTTCAGTCTCATTGGTAGGGGCGTGTGCATATATACGGCTGGTGTTGTAGAAAACGCCTCTGATGCGAATCAAAGCTAGGTGATCAAGTTTTTGAGTAGCACCGGGGGTGTACAGTGTACGCACGTTCCAAGTGCATACTCTTAGTCCGTAGTCCTTTGACATTTCGGGTCATGTTGTTTTATAAGGGGGTCCATTATCCGAGGCATGTTGTATCTCTCTCATAACTAGATTTGTTTTCCATGGCAGGGAAGTTACCCCGACGAGGGGCTGGTTAATAACCGATGGCGGTAACCCACTTCAGGAAGGTGAGCGCTGCCGTTGGCCTTCTTTAAGGGCTCATCCGCCACCATCTTTTTGAATACGTAGAAATAACCCAGATAAGGTGTTGTTTCCGTTCTGGAAAGTTTGACGCCACCGTTGTTCCCATCTAGGGAAATCGTCCGCCGACGTGTTTATAGTGCTGATATCTTCTCTTGATCAACACTCGCGCTTATAAGTTTGGCATACCGAGTCCGTGTGGACAACTATCAGTACCGGATGGCTACCACTTGGAGGTAAAATAAGCACAATACAACACTGGACATTTCGAGGTTAAAGCCAGTCAGTGCCTACCCTATTTCCACAACACGCAAACCAAAGTTTAATTATCCCTTCCCTAAGTAATTCTTTGAAAACCACTCCTGTGATTAAACCGAATCCAGGGGCTTTTTAGGTTTCAATTTCTTTATTTCCTGTCTGTGTTCAACTAACGTTGCACTTGCTATTGTATAGGTGTCTAGTGTTACTGGTATGTCCTGTGCATTGATATTTTCAATGAGTGGTTGACCATCGAACGGTTTAAACGTTCGAATACTCCATGTATCATAAGGAGTACACTATGGTAGTAGCTTTTCTAGATATTGAAGGCGCTTTTAACAACGTCTACTCATCTGTGGTAATCAAAGCATTGTCAAATCTGAAGACAAATAGTTCACTTGGTGAACTGATTAATTTACTGCTTAATGGTCGGATTATCAACTCAATGCTGGGTGAGTCATCTGTCAGAAGATATGTCAGCAGAGATACCCCTCAAGAGGCCGTCCTATCCCCACTTCTTTGGAATCTGCTGGTCAATAAACTACTGTTAATCCTGGAAGCTGAGGATTGCGAAGTTATCGCCTATGAGGACGATGTTGCTATAGCAGTCTCCGGTAAACACCTCACTACCTTAAAAGAACTCCTACAAAACTCTTTGAATAAGCTATCTAGATGGACAGCTCGGTGTGGTCTAGCACTGAATCCCCACAAAACCGAACTAGTCCTCTTCTCAAGGAAATGCAAAATCCCACCTATTGACCCTCCAACAAGCTTAATTTTCTTCAACGAAGCAAAATACCTGGGTTTTATTTTGGATGGGAAACTAAGCTGGAAACCTAATATACATGAAAGAGTTAAGAAAACCACTGTCGCACTCTTCTCTTGCAATAAAGCCATCGGGTGCAAATGGGGCTTACAACCCAGACTAACTCACTGGCTCTATATCTCGGTCATTAGACCGATCCTCATGTACTGGGTAGTTGTCTGATGGACCGCCTTAGATAAGGCAATAAACCAGAACTTATTAAGCAAAGTCCAACGTTCAGCTAGTCTGCGCATTAGTGGAGCACTGCGCACGACACCTTCCGCAGCTATGGACATTCTTTTTCATTTAACACCCCTTGATATTTATGGCAGGCAAATGGCAGCTAACTCAGCTATTCACCTTAAAGCTATTCCACAGTGGTCTAACAAAATGTATGGCCACGCCTCCATCTTAAATAAATTTAACATCTCCCCTGAAGACATTGACTACACCATCCCCAAGTTAAATTTTGACAAAAACTTCCAAGTTACCATCCCTTCCAGAGCATTCTGGGAAGAAGGTGGCTTCACGGACGATAAGTCGGTACATTTTTATACCGACGGTTCAAAAACTAACGACGGGGTGGGTGGTAGGGTCTTCTCTGACAGGCTTAATTTAAACCTCTCTTTTCGTCTCCCAAACCATTGTGGCGTGTTCCAGCCGGAGATAATGGCAATAAGGGAAGACTTGTCTTGGCTAAAGAAAATCGTGATATCTTCCTAGCAATCACTGACGGTGGTTCATTTCTTTCGTAGTCCTGGTAAGCCTTCTCCCGACCATGTCTTTAATATTTCTTTACTGATACGTTTTCAAGGTCAGCTAAAATAACCCACCTTCAATACCTTCAATTAAAATTGAATACGTTTGCTGAAACCCGTAAAACTGGCTTCAATTTTGTTGCATGAATATGTCATACATTTTCGGCTTTCAGATTTTCCTACCTGAAAACAAAAAGGAGGACACAACCGACGTAAATTTGAGGAATCATTCAAAATTTTGATTGATTTGACGGATCTTACCAACCATGTTGCTTTACTTACAAGCCATCCTCCTCCATTTACTTTGAGTTCACATAAAAGCAACATTCCCAGGCCACGAAAATACCAATTTCACTGATTACCTTACGCAACTCGCCCCAACAACGCCGATATTGCCAAAATGGTAGTGTGCGCAGTTTAAATTTGGGCTTCAGAACAACGACGACGACCACGACGACGACGACGCGGGACATTCTGCCAGAGCGAATTCCCGATTCCCGAAAATCTCAAAATACAATTTTAATAATTGGTTCATTGTCTGGCATCTGGTCATAATGATACGTTACCGGTCTGAACATCCTCCGCTCGACTCCAACGGACAAAATGAATGAGTGTCCACCAACCGAGGTTTCGCGTCAACCTGTCCAGAGAATTGTGCTCGCTCCAAAATAGGGATTGCAAATTATTTCCACTTTACAAACTGGGCTTCGAAATTGCCGCCACTCTACGCCACAGTGCGATATAACAGGTCGATCGATATTGTGCCCAAATTTTCTGTTCTTTTGCGTTGCGAAGCCTTTTAGACTTTAGACAAATAGAAATTTTTTTATAGTTGTTAACGCTCGCCTTTGGCATCAAATTTAACAAACGTTTTGTTTCCTCTTCCTTTTCAGGTACCGTGAGGATGCGCTATGTTGGGACAGGTAAGTCAACGACAGGGAGAGTGATGAAGAAAAGCTTTTCCGCGATCAAATTAATGAAATTCTTGTCGCATTCCAAGAGTCGCGATCGCGAGTTTGTAATTTCCTTTCGGGGCACTTGTTTGGCTCACCATACAGATATGCTGTGTATCTGTAAGATGCAGAACCACAACATCTTTTTGCTTGGCTTCCGAGTAGTTAAGGCGAACTCAGCGGCTGTCGCTGCGCTGTTTATGGGGGGGGGTTCGACGTGCGGACAGCGTGTGCCGTTGTCGTGCGTTATCGATGTTAGATGACGGTGGCCAATTTAGTCGTAGTATTGAAAGGAAGTTTTGCTAAATATGCAGTGTACTGTGTGCCATAAATTATTGCAATTTAAAGATCTATTCGAAATGTGGAATATGTTACCATGGCACGGGGATCACGGAGTTATCGTGGGTACTTAAAAGAATTAATTAAAATTCACGGCATTCTACCCGTCTCGTTAGTAATGACTTATAATTAAGATATTGTAGCATTTTTCAGACTCTCTAATTCAATATTTCTAAGCACAATTCTGTAAAAATGTAAAGTTAGAGTGATTGGAAAGATAATTAATCAACACATTCAACAGCATAAGTGATGGCACATGTTTTTTTTTAGGTCGTTGCTATCGATACTAATCTGATTTTGCGTGACTGCGTGCTTAGACAATCAAATGTGAATTAAATTTGTTGACACAAACACATACATATGTACACACGTTTTTGTTTCCACAGCGCGAGATCTTGAGCAGCCTCGTGATGATTTGCATTCTACAGGGTGGCCCAGAAGTCACAAACTGGGTTATTTACCCTATAATTTCTAAAATATTGATGAAAACACAAAAATGATTTGTTGTATGAATATGTTGGACTTTTTTATTTAATCAATGAATTTATTTTACACATCAGTTACCAAAACCAATATCACGTAGGTGACCTCCAATTTATGCTTCCGATAAAATTGCTCTTTTCACTACACTTTCCATTATCTTCCTTAGTAATACGGGCTGTATTGCTTGAACTTCATGCTCAATGTCGACTTTAAGCGCTTGAATGTTCTGCGGCTTGTTTACGTAGATACGCTCTGTCAAGTATCGCTTAAGAAAAAAAATGGGCGCCGTTAAATCCGGGCAACGTAGTGGCCGAGAAAATTCCACATTTTCGAAATTAATCGTTCTGCGAAAGTTGTGCGCAACAGGTCAATTGAAGCTCGAGCAGTGTGCGAAGTTGCACGATCTTGCTGTAATTACATCAACAGCTGGCACTAAAAAGTTTTTAAATGAAATAAGAAGGCATAAAAAGTTAATGTAAATCCATTTAATATGTACTTCAGAAATAAAATTATGCAAAAGGGAAAAGGTTAGATGTGTTGATTACACGACAAAAGGAAGAGAACAAGAAAAGAAAAATGTGACATATACAGGGTCTTCCGAACTTTGACAGTTGATAGCGGCCATATTGTTGAAGCTACATCTGTCAAATTGGCTGTCATTTATTCAGTCTATTTTGCCAAATCACCATGAATGGATATAGCGTTCAACAACACGTGCAAATAATAAAATTGTTTTATCAAAATGGGTGTTCTGTAAGGGTAACGTTCCGCGCGCTTCGTCCATTTTACGGGCGCCATAATCGTTCTTCCGAGAGGACTATTCGCAGTGTGGTGGATCAATTTAAGTCCACTGGTTCAGTAAACGATCAACTAACACCCGTACGTTGACGAAACGCAAGATCTGCCGAAAATATCGCCGCTGTCCGTGAAAGTGTGCAGGAGAATCCGAAGCAGTCGATTTCGCGTCGCTCACAAGAACTCGGCCTTTCGCAGACCACAACTTGGCGAATTTTGCGTCGTGACTTGGACCTGCACCCGTACAAAATTCCACTGACCCAGAAGCTGAAGGTGAACGACCATAGACAACGACGTGTGTTCGCTGAATGAGCTCTGGAGCAGTTGGAAACTGACCCTAATTTTCATCGAAAAATCATCTTCAGCGATGAGGCTCATTTCTGGATGAATGGGTACGTCAACAAACAAAATTGTCGAATTTGGGACGATACCAATCCACATGAGATCCAAGAGCGTCCAATGCATCCCGAAAAAGTCACTTTTTGGTGTGGATTTTGGGGTGGCGGCGCCATCGGTCCATATTTCTTTGAGAACGACGTTGGCCAGGCAATCACCGTCAACGGCGAGCACTATAGGTCGATGTTTACCAACTTCTTTTGGCTTGAATTGAATCATATGGACACCAACGACATGTAGTTTCAACAGGACGGCCCTTCGTGCCACACAGCTCACGCCATATCGGAAATTCTGCATGAGCGATTCGAGGGCATGGTCATCTCACGTGGAGGTGATGTGAACTGGCCACCGAGATTGTGCGATTTGACCCCGTTAGACTTTATCTTGTGGGGTTTTCTGAAGTCGCAGGTCTATGCGAATAAACAATACACCACAGCGGCCCTCAAAGCCAACATAACCCATGCCATCGGTCAAATTCAGCCAGATTTATGCGCCATGGTCATGGAAAATTGGACATTTCGGATGCGCTCCACCCAGAGAAGCCGCGGCGGACATTTGAACAATGTTATATTTCATACATAATGGCGTCGATAGGCCTTTCAAATGAATAAAAAATTTCGATGATATCTCACACATACTTTGTTTTATTTAAATTTAAAGATAGGATGCGCTTAATGAAAGACAATTTACATGACGTTGAAGGTCGGCGACAATTTTAACTCAACGAGTCGTTAAGTTGCGAGTGCGTTCACTCTACAGTCCTGTGTCGGCCGCCTGTGATGGACACAGTATGACCATGATGGTCCTCAACAAAATATGGTCCATTTATTATTGTTGACGTAACACCACACCAAACTGTACAGCGAAGTTAATGCAACTGATGTTGGTAGACTGCTCTTGGATTCTCCGAAGCCCAAAACCCATTCAAATAAAACTGAGCTTCATCGCTCATGATGACTATGGGAGTTAAATTATTGTTTTGTCTGACAAAATCTTGGATTGTGGATCCAATGGGTTCCAATTCTTGCACCAATTGAATTTTGTATGAAAAAAGGTGCAGATCCTTCAAATTCTTTGCAGCGATGTTCTGGACAAACCAAGCTGTGATGAACGTCGCCTGGCGGATGTTATTGTATTTTCAGCAACATTATCCTTTACCCGTTCAATCGTGGCTGCAAGTTGAATTGTTTGCCGTTTTCCGCTTCGAAACAAGTCCATAACTGATCCTTACCCCCAAAAACGTTGAATTATTCGCCTTATAGTCGATCGCGACGGACAGTTTGCAGTATTAGAATGACGTCGATATGCACGCTGATTTCCAATAAATGACAATTGATTTGTAAAAAAAGAATTCGACCACTTTCGCTCCTTGCTCAGTGAAATGATTAATTGTAAGGGTTAACTTTCAAGTTATTCTGAAAAGAAAAGATTAAAAAGTTACCTAATTAATAAGCTATAAATTTTTTACACTAGTTCGTGACTTCTGAGCCACCCTGTATTAAGTAAATTGTTTCCCTAAAATACAATTTTTTCTCAGATTTTGTTAGTCCTTTTCACAGACCGATGAAAGATGTAATAAGAAGATGATAGGTAGTGTACTACCGTTCATAAGTTAAAGACCAGCAATATGTTATATGAAAACAATGTGTAGAAGGTGACCATAATATCGTATCAGCTAAATTCTGGTACCGTGACCACTCAAAGAAAATATTCCTTAAAGAAAAGTATGACAATACGAGAAAGCCAACTGGGAAGGTCTTAATAGTTTCTTTAGGAGTTTTAACTGGTCGCTATGCTTTTTCGATAACGACACTATCCTCTTAGGTATGAATGACGTTTGACCAGAGTTGTAAAGAGGCTATCAGATCGAAAGAAGTAAGTTTCCGGTCTTGTAAAACCAACAAATCTGATGAAAACCGAAAGAAGTTTAAACAACCCAGAAAAGACTGCTATGCCCATATTCGTCTCCGTCTGTACTTGAGAGCGTTGAATTTTCCATTAGACAAGTCCACTTTTGCACTCGTACAGTCGCAGAAGTACTCAAAGGTCTCAACATACAAATCCGCTGGTCCATATGGTATCCTACAACGAATTTGAAGACATCTATTTATCAGATCCCTGATGTCCCGAAGAACTTAGTGGAATGATCCTTAGGTTAGATTAGGTAGATGGGTGCCTTGTGACAAATAGAGTCACTGCTCACTTAGACCAACAAATTCAGGTCCATTGGGCCCAATCATTTAACCCTGGAAACGTTAAAAGTCCGCTGTCAGAACCACCCAGATACGAGTAGTGATATAAATCTCAGGAGGTTCGTAAGCTCTATATTACCTAAGTCCTCCACTTCCGAGAAAAAGTAACTTCGACAATCACATAGCAGGTGACAAACTGATTCAATTTCTTCTTCGTCCCTGCAGGTTCTAAATAGTCGTCACACCGAGTCTCTCCGCGTGAACTCCAATGGCACAATGGCCAGTAATTATTCCAGAAACGACCAGTGTATTATAGCGACTAAGTTTCACCAGCAGAGGGTCATCGCATTGGCTCTGGATATTCCATTTAAGACTGATTTGCAGGTCCTCACAAGCCTTGATTTAATTACAGCAGTCTGAATAGACAGTTATCGTTTTACCAAGGATATTACTCTCGCGTATAATTTCCGCAGCCTGTATAGTGGCTGTGATTTCGCGCTGAAAGACGCTGCAGTCGTCGCTTATTCTAAAGGAGTTGTTTATTCCTAGGGCCTCGCAATAAACTCCGGCTCCCGTGCCAACGTCCATCTTCGAACCGTCGGCATAGAACGCCAGTTCCTCTTTCTTCATGGTTTTTAGGTTCCTCCATTGCGTTCTGTCGGGAATTCTTATGTTAAATCCTTCTTTCAATTGCTAGCGTAGGGGTCATGAAATCAGTTTCCGCCGAACTGCTGGTAGTTCCCCATCGGGATAAAATGGAGGCATTGCCGTAAAAGGCTCAATGACCACAATCGGCCTTCTCTCAGTCCTACAGCGGTTTTAGCTCCCAGACTGCTGCAGTATATATCAAGGGGAATGAAACTGAGCATGGTTTCTACTGCCGATACACGCTGCCCTCTGGATTTTGGTGAGGTATAAAAGCTGATATTGCTTCTCAAGAACCATCCACCAAACTAGTGAACCATATGTGAGAATGGGTCTTACGACCGCTGTGTATACCCAGTACACCACAGCTGGTTTGAAGCCCCATGTGTTGCTGAATGCCTTTTTGCAAGAATAGAAAGCTACGCTAGCTTTTTTGATGCGTTCAGCAATATTATCCTTCCAGTTCAGTTTGGAATCTAAAATTATGCCCAGGTATCTAGCTGAACTTGAGATACTTAGTTCAATACCACCGATGTTTGGGGGTCTGAAGGTAGGAATTGATCTCTTCTTAGTGAAAAAAACTACCTCCGTCTTTGATGGCTTCACTCCCAGCCCCTTGCTTCTAACCCAATTATTCACTTGTTGTAGTGCGAGGCATAGGCCGTCGCGTTGAAGCCGTTTTCCTTCAGTATTACCAAGATCTCATCACTACGAGGAGCCATAATAAAGGAGATAGGGGGGTTCCTCTGCAGACTCTTCTCCGGATGGTTACATCTCCCAGCATTGAAAATATAACCCTCGATTGAAGCATCTGTGCAAACCAATTGCAGAGGCCCATATTTAAATGAGCTCTGTGTAGGCTGTCCAGGATCACGCCAGTGTTTACGTTGTTAAAAGCCCGTTCAATGTCTAGGAAGGCCTCGAGAGTGAACTCTTTAAAGTGGAGGGTCTCTGTATGCTTGATATGACCCTGTGTAGCTCAGGATTTACCGATCTGCCGCAGATATATGCGTGAGGGTATTTAGATAGGTAATTATGTTTTAAACGTTCCAGTGTTTTAAGCATAAAAGACGACAGATTGATAGGTCTCAGGTCTTTAACGCTTTCCCCGCTTTGGGAATAAATACGACACGCACCTCCTGCCATGCTTTAGGAACATATCCTAGCTTCCTGTGCATCCTGTGAAAATGCGCTTGAGACATGGAATAGCAATGACCGCTGACTCCTGCAGCATCACAGATCGAATCTTATCCATTCCTGGTGCCTTATATGTAGCAAATGATTTAATTGCCCAGGCTATCTTGTCATCATCTATTATCTTCCGCGCTTATTCCCGGTGTCGTCTCTGGAGTGGGTAGATCATCCCCGGAGATCGATGAGTGCATTAAGATTGGATTCTAAAATATATGTAGTTAAACAAAACTTCGAATCTGGCATTAATATCTGTGCTACCCCACAAAGTGTGGTGAGTTGAGACACTGATATGAGCGACCTCAGATCTTCCGAGGGCAAGTTGATGCCGTCATCGTAAGGTAGGTATGCAGACGCCACCGTGCAGCTCCCGTTCACCCCTCTCAAGTTCACCTCTGTCAAGTCGCCGGAGCTGAAATGAGACTGCATTAAAATTTTAAGACTCTTTTTAACCAGCATACAAGTCCTAACCTTACCTTATGATGAATCCCTTGGTCCCATTCCTCGATTCTTCCTGCACAACGACCTCTCAGCTCTTCATATCAGTGGAAGGGTTCTGGGCTTTTAGGATGCTGATGATCTCTGTTTTGACCACATCCCAGTGAGGAACACAGAGCCTTCCCTTGCGTATGGTGGGGATTTCATTTGCCAACACGCCAAAGAAACATGATGGATAGATGAAGCTAAAGTAGTGTTACGGGAAAAGAAAACGGCTTTCAAGGCTTGGTCAAAGTGCTCTTCTACTAATAGAGATGAAAAAGCTCGCCTTGAAGTGATATATAGATGTTGCAAAGGTCTCGCGAAGAAGAAGTGCATCCAATTTCAAGCAAAAAGTATGGAGGGAAATATCGCCTTCGGCGTCTGATAGGAACCAGGCTATCCAGGAGCTTCGACAAAATAACTTGAATAAGGGAACAACTATCTTCAAAATAGCCGCCCAGAGAAGAAGAAATGCTTAGGAGATTCGTTCCCCAAAGCTCATTAACAATGCTCAAGGCCTGCTTCTTGTGGAACACGATAAAATTCTCTACAGATGGCGACAGTAGAGACTTCTGAACGAAAAGTTTCCCTGGGTGAACTTTCCAAGAGCCGGTCCTAACCATGACGATATCTGACATTACTGTCGAAGAAGTTAGAAATGCGAGCAAATATTCCAAAGAAAGAAAAGCGGTTGGACCAGACGAAAAGCCCTCTGAGGTGTGGAAAAGATGGAAGACATCGGGTCCAGATGGCTCATGATTCTTATCTCCAAACTTATGAGCGGTGATCCTATGCCTAATCAGTGAAGGGAAATTTATCTTCTTCCTTTGCACAAAGGGAAGGACTACCGTTCTGTCAAGCTGATGTCACACACCATGAAGATCGTTGAGCGGGTATTAGATGGCCGACTGCGGAAAATAATACGGCTGTCTGATGACCAGATGCAATCCAAAGTATAAGGATCATAATGGAAAAACATCGTGATTCCTTAAATGACTTGCACATGGCGTTGGTTGATTTCGAAAAAGCCTTTGATAGCAAGAGATCTCTTATGTGTGGCACTAAGACAACGAGGAGATCCAGAAACCTACGTGCGCATGATCATGGACATGTGTGAGGGAGCAAGGCAGGCGTAAAATGTCCCGCAGGAGTCACCGCAGAGTTCCCAATCAAAGACGGTGTACACCAGGGAAGCGTCCTCAGTCCTTTGCTATTTATTGCAGTCCTTGATTATCTGTTTGAAGGAAAAGTGGCGGACCCCAAAGTGCATCAGTTACTCCTTGCTGACTATGGAGCTATCATAAGTGAAGATCAAACGTCCCTGCAACGAGCACTTGATGTGTTTGTGGATGTTTTGGAGTATTAGTTCAAAAAAGACAGAAGAGTGTCTGTGCTGCCCATTCTCTGATCCACACCGGCCTATTCCAGACATTTACTTGAACGGAAAAGTGCTTCCCAAGTGCGAGAAGTTCAAATATCTGGGATCTATGATCAATAGCGAAGCAACTTGTGATGATGACATCAATCATCGCGTAAGCGTAGGGTGAATGAAGTGGCGGCAAAACTCCGCTATCTTCTTTGACCGAAAAATGTCCCCTAAGCTGAAAGGAAGGCTCTACACCGCTGTTGTACGTCCGGCGCTCACATACTGTTCCCAATGCTGGAATTTAACGGCAGCTGGGATAAGGATGCTTCGCATGACAGCAGGAGTAACAAAGCTTGATTAGGAAGTTCGAAGACTCGAGAAAGCCTTCATATAAAATAACCCATCACAAGATAGAGCACGACCGGTTATCATGTTCAAAGTAGAGTTCCTTCGAACCCCGTCAAAAAGGCAATTTCAACCAACGTTCCTACACAATCGCGCAAAAAAGGCAGACCAAAAAACAACCCAATCACACAAATGCAAATACACCAGCATTTGCTTGGCCTCAGTGGCGAAGTGATCCGAAACCGGGAAGTCTGCCGGTACTTCCTAAGGTCAAACCGGAAAACCCCACAGACGGACCAGTTGGGATGCAGTAAAGTGGGATCCTTCTGCTCCGGATCAAAACCTCGCCGTAAGGAAAAGAAAAGAAGAAGAAGGGTTTGCAGGGGCCAAGTGAAATGATGCGAAATCTTCTTTACCTGCCTAAGCTTAACCCAAATACTAAACTTCCTTGGCTTGATTTCATAAATACCGTTCAAAGTTAAAAGATCAATTTACTGGAAAATGTATCTAGAACCTACTACAAACACATTTCAATACTCTCTGCCTACCTACGAGTATCTTCGGTCTGCAATTGCTACCATGAATCTGATTCGCACTTTCTAAAAAGAAAATTCCTCGGCTAATTGAATTTATAAGTTTTTTATTATTATTTTCTGTTGCGTTTTTTTTATTATTGTTATTTTCAGTTTTCGCTCATCTCTTTCCTCGTGTTTCTTTGCAGAAAATCCATGGATGAGATGGGAGCTGCACAGTCATCGGTGAATGCGCGGTAAGTGCTAATGGTGTACCGACGATTTCTTTGCCGCATGAATTAGTTACCATATTTTAAGTTTTCTGTCATCGACATGACCAACTCTTCCTCCGTTCATCTGCCATCCCCGGTGCCGACAATAAAATGAAGGAACAACAATACAAATATATAACTAATTGGATTTGTTAATTATTAGTATTTTTTTTTTTTTTTTTTTTTTTTTCGTTTGTCTACATCTCTGCTTCGAACTCTGTGACATTCGGTGTATAGTCCTCTTAGACTATGTACGAGTACAAGTATGTACCTTCAGAGGAACATCGGCCGCACCATCGATAAATGCACTGAATTAATTAAATGCGAATAGATATTCCAAGTATCTCAAGTTCAGTGGAAGACCCGGTTATTAATTATATTAATCTGTGTCCTGCTGCATTCGCGATTCGCCGGACAGTGTCCAATGGTGCTGCTTGTGCGTCAGTGAGTGGAACGATGCTCAGCGAACGCAATTAATTGAGATCAGAAGGTGGGGACGTTGGAACTCATTTAAACGGGGCGACATCATCTCTGGGATACTTGCATTGGTTGCACGACAAATTAGATGGCTACCAACGCCGCCGTGCAGATATTTTTATTTCCCATATAGCGACTAGTTTCGTGCCTCTGACAGCAAGGTGCCAGAATATTAATTAATATTTTGCTGTAGTTCACTCTGCACTGCGGGTACTTCTCCTCGATGGTTGTCAAACAATAATTACTCCCCCCGACATTGACCATTGCGAAATGTTTAACTGGACTGGACACTGGAATTTGCCTTCCACATTCATTGGTAATTTAATGGCGAGCGTTTAAATTTTATTGAATACTGAATGGTTTTTTTTATGGGTAATGTCCTCGTTCATGATCGACTTTGATTATGAATTTCATTGGAAATAAGTTTGGAATTTTTTAAGTTATCCGTATCTCATGCATTGCAATGAGATGACATACCTTCCTCGCACCGGCTGAAATAATGCCTAAACTAAAATCCTGAAACAAGTTGGATTAGTACTCCTAGGATATTATTTTGGGGATTATACTACCCAGGGTAATGGAACAAATTGCGGTTTGACAGTCGATGTATGATAGATTGCAATGCCAGTTCGCCATATTGGATTCATCTATAATTAGATCACAGACTGGTGAATAGCTTTGATTTGGAAAAACCCTGGAATGGATTGACATGCATTTATGCCCGCTGAAGAGCAACCCCCTGATTTTTCTTCCAGCAATTATGGATACTGAATCATTGTAGTAGTAGTAGTAGTATGTGGTTTTATTGTACAAGAAAATAATTCATAGATACAGATTCACAAGATATAGCATCGGCATTTGCCGTCAGCCAGATAAGAGAGATTTATAATCTATAACATATAATTATCCATTATACCTCAAAGAAGCAAACCCTATTTTACTCATTTTAATGGAATTTCATCGTCTTCCAGAGAAAGACCAGTAAAGGCTTTAGTGTTGAGGAGCTTATGGTATCAGCACTCACCACATCAGCGACGAAAATCTGCCACCTGATACGAGCAAAAGCAGGATAATCACTGAAGAAGTGTTCCGTAGTGTCGTCGATTTCCTCACAGGCGTCGCAAACTGTGGTATCACTTAAGCCTACCCCACTCTGAGGTGTTTAGTAAAAGCAAAGTGCCCCGTGAAAAAATCGCCGATAAGTTGTTTGCTGTCTTTTCTGCAAGAATACCGCGGATTTCTTACAGAAGATCGGGAGTATTCGTTTAGTCTGCCCGCTTCCTGGAGAACCGTGCCACACACAATTATGTTCATAAAAAACTCGATTTTTTTTTTTTTTTTTTTTTTTTTTTTTCCCGAGGGTAGGTAAAAAATCTTCATGAAGACACTATGAGGATCGGTAGCGCGTGCTCATAGTAGTGTGAGATTTTTACTCACTAAAAAAACCTCCCTTCGTGATAAATTTCTTTGATTACATACTACAACTAAGTTTTGACTTATCCAGCAGTTTTTCTTTCACGTATTGAGATCGTTTGGCAGGTCCCTTTCCATTGAAAGTTCCTGCTTGTTCCGCAAATTAAGCGCGGTTTCTTGCTATCGCGTTAAGTCGAAAGGTTTAGTCCTTTGTAGACGACGCAGTAGATTCCTCTCATCTAGAATTCGAAGGACTTCATTGTTAACGTGTCCTTGTAATCTGTCTTTATGCTTACGCGCGAAGTTTTTGATTTCATATTCGACTGTCGCAATTCCTAAATCTCTATGGATATCGCTATTTCTAATAAACCACGGTGCATTAACTATTGATCTTAGCACTTTATTTTCAAAAGTTTGTAAAATATTGACATTACTTATTTTGGTACAACCCCAAAGTTGTATTCCATATGTCCATATCGGCTTTAGCACTTGCTTGTATAAAAGCAGTTTGTTCTCTACATTAAGCTTGGAATGTTTTCCAAGTAACCAGTACATTTCTCTGTATTTGGTTTCGAGTTCTTTACGTTTTTTCTTCACGTGCGATTTCCACTTCAGCTTAGCATCAAGTGTCATTCCAAGATACTTAGCCTCGTTTGCAAACGGAATTTGAACCGAGTTTGAAAAGATGGGCAAATTATTTATTTTCTTATAAGTAAAATTGACATGAACAGATTTGTTTTCGTTTAAAGCTAGTCGCCAAATCTTTGTCCATTCATTTACTTTATTCAATGCTTCTTGCAATTTTTCAGTCGATTCTTCGATCGTTTTACCCGTTGCCAGGATGGCAGTGTCGTCGGCAAATGTAGCTAAGACGGTGCCTTCTTCTTGCGGTATATCGCGAGTATATAATAGGTACAAAAGCGGTCCAAGGACACTTCCCTGCGGCACCCCAGCCCTTATTTCTTTAAATTCCGAATATTCGTTTCCGTGTTTGACTCGGAAAAGTCGATTCGTCAAGTATTTTTCTAGAATATTATATAAGTGTTCCGGCAGAACTTGTCGTAATTTATATTTCAAGCCTTCATGCCAGACCTTGTCAAAAGCTTGAGAAACATCAAGGAATATGCTCGAGCAAATCTTTTTTTCTTCGTAAGCTTTTTCAATTAAATCAGTTATTCTATGCACTTGGTCTATTGTTGAGTGCTTGGTTCTAAACCCAAACTGGTGATTGGGAATAAGAGATCCTTCTTCTATAACCGGCTGTAATCGCTTAAGTACTATTCTTTCGAAAACTTTAGACATAATCGGCAGCAACGAAATAGGTCTATACGATTTTTTATCATTCGGTGGTTTTCCAGGCTTCAGAATCATTATTACTTCCGCGACTTTCCATTGACTCGGAACATATTCTAATCTTATCGCTGCGTTTATAATGTAAAGGAACTTAACTAACGCTTTTCTAGGTAACGATTTAAGAAGCTCTGCTGTGATTAGGTCGTATCCAGGAGCTTTATTCGGTTTCAGTTTCTTTATTTCTTGTTGAAGTTCGGTCAGCCTTGCATTTCTTACTGTGTAATTGTGAAGTGCTATATCCGACGCATTATCATTTTCAACAAGCGCTTGTCCGTCAAATGGTTTAAATGTTTCTTCTAAATGGGCGGCAAAGACTTCTGCTTTGTCTTTATCATTCTTGGCCCATTCGTTGTCATTTTTCTTGATTGGGGCCGCTTGTATTTTCGGTTTTTTAATGCCTTTTATAGCTTTCCAGAGCGAATAATTGGAATCTTTGTCCGCTGTTAAGCTTTCAATGCTGGTTTGTATTGTCCGGTTTTTAAAATCAATAATGGCCTTTTTTAGCAAGTTACACAAGCGATTCAAATGCGATTTATGTTGCGGAGCACGAGTTTGTTGCCATTTTTTACGCGCTTTTCTCTTCTCCCTTACCATTTCTTTTATTTCCGGTGGATATTTTTGGCCATGATTGATTGGCGTTTTCCTTTGATAGGGAGTATTTTTCCACGCGGCGCGCTGCAGAACTTCAACAAAACGATCAATTTCGATTTCGAGTTCAGAAAACGTCCTAAGTGATACTCTCAGTTCGGTATGTTCTTCAACGTCTTTTTTAAAGCCTTCCCAATCAGTTTTTCTGCTAGTTAGTCTAGCAGGTACATCTTTTTTAATTAGGCGTTCGCTCATCGTTAGAATGATAGGGGAATGATCGGAAGAGAGATCAAAACTTTCATCAATTTTAATACATTTGTCTGGTATTCCTTTTACAACAAAGAAATCGATCAGATCAGGTATTTTGTTGTTATCAGTCGGCCAATATGTTGGTTTACCAGTCGAGTGAAAGTCGCATCTGTGTTGCATGCAGGCGTTGTAAAGTGCTCTGCCTTTTTGTGAGACACATCTTGAACCCCAGAAGGTGTGTTTTGCATTAAAATCACCGCCAATAATAAAATTCGGTCCAAGAGAGTTTAAAATATTTGTAAAATCATTTTTTTCAAGCCTGCAACGCAGTGGACAATAAATAGACGAGACATTGAAAGAGTAATGCCCATTTTTCACGCGTACAGTGCTCACTTGCATTGTTTCAAGCTCTATCATAATCTCTTCAGAGTGTTCGATGCAATCTTTTATGATTAAAGACGATCCGCCTCTGGCTCTTTCCGACGGGTGATAAGCGTGATAGGTACTGTATCCAGTAATGTTTACACGCGATAGTTTCGTCAGGTGAGTTTCACAGATCAAACATATGTCAATGTCATTTTCCCGTAGAAATATTTCTAGCTCTTCTAGTCTTTGTATGAGACCGTTGGCGTTCCATGCAACAATTTTAAGAAGTTTCGTCATGTTCGTTTTGAAATGCTCCTATTGTTAAGCTTATATTCAAGCTTCTCCAACCTGTCGACAATTAGCGTGTTTGTTTTTGTTTGCTCCTCAAGCCTCGCAAGGATAATAGAAAAGACGTGAGATACGGGGTTTTCCGAATTATCAGTGTTCGTTTTTATTGATGTTGATGCTTGAGCACGCGTCTGCATGTCAGAATCTGATGGCTTTTCTTTAGGCGCTTTTACCTTAACGCGGTGTGGAATTTGATCGGTGTTTGATGTCGCAGCTTGAGCGTACGTAAGCGCGCCAGGGTCGGCTCGGTTGTCTCTAGTCACCTTTCTTACAGCAGTTTTCGACTTTTCCTTATTTACCGGTTTTGAGGGTGGGTTTTCCGGCTTCATAAGTCGATCTCTTCTTTTTTGTAATTCTTTGGCTACTTCACAGCCTCTGTAATTAGCCGGATGCTTACCATTGCAGTTAATACACGCTGCAGGGGTTTTTTTGTTTACACCACACTCTTGACTAAGATGTTTACCGGCGCATTTGACACATCGCGGTTCTTTTCGGCAATATGTTTGCGTATGGTTGAATCCTTGGCATCGTTTGCACTGAGGTATCAACCTTGTATTCTTGCGCATGGGTTCGATTTTGACTACGACATTCAGAATTGTTCTTATTTCGTATATCTTTTCTAAACTCTCAGCCTTATCAAAGGTTAGCATAAAAAGAGGAAGCTCGCGCTTAAAAAACTATAAAAAACTCAATTGTCAATGGAAACCCTGACCGAGAACGCAGGAAGACCCAACGCATGTTCGGGTCCTGAGAGAATTTCGTCTGAGCCTTGCCTTGCAATTTCATCGGAGATCCATGATTCCATTGTGGCCTGGGATACAGACAAGAATCACAGTTCAGCCTTGTGACCGAATTCAAAGAGTTCTTGCACCGGATCCCTGACTAGTTTTGGAGCCATCCCTGAATGGGCTACAAGGAAAGTCGATTTTAAATTTGCACAGCAACAGAAGTTCTAGTGTTATTGCGTCAGATGCCATATCCATAAGGCAGGGGTCGTAGAATAAGTGTCGTGCAAGGTCATCAAAATTCCAATGTGGGTTGTATCAAATACCACTTCGCCTAAGACAATAGATTGCTTTGATAGTACTGCCTATGATAAAAGTATCAGCAATAGGTATATTGAGCAGTGCATCTAGAGCCGAGCCAGGCGTACTCGGAAAAGCTCCCGTCCAGCCGAGACTAGGCCAAATTTTGTAACCCTCAAAATAGCTGCTCACAAGATTTTTTTTTAGATTAGATTAGATTAAATAATAGATTTATTTCAATTCATTCTAAATATGAGTATATACGTACAAAATTTTACAAATCTTATATAGCATGGCAAGAGCCGTCTGCCAGGATGACAATTTTTTATAAGCCGCCAGGTTGCAAAGATTGCATTGCATAGGTAGGTCCATTCTATGGGGCACGAAGTTGAGGGGTAATATTTCTCCTCTCGCCTTGAAAATGGTGGTTATAGCATCTAGTCCCTGGTGATCTTCGAAATAACTAATCCCGCTGAGGTCATGTTTAAGTTGGTAATATGATTCCCTGTGGATTGATATTCTTGTTCCTCCTCTATAAAGCCGTCGTGTGATTCATCGCTAAGGTTGCTCAAGATGTTGTAAAGCTCAACTTTCATATTTTCTACGTTGCTTACACTTATATTAAGGGGACAATTTGCTCTATCCGCTAGCTCCTTCCACTTTTCAAAACAGGCTGCTTCTCAGATGATTGCTTGCTTCGCTACAATTTTTGGTAGGCGAGTGTCTTCCATATTTAAGACCTTTACCATGTAGTCAAAGTGTATCCTAAGCGTTGTTAGATACAACGGTGGGAGGCCCGTCTCTATGTACAGCATGTTGTTTGGCATGTTCATCGGCAGGCGCAGCATTCGTTTAAGAAAGAAGCGTAGAAGCTGCTCAACTAGTTCGTGTCGCATGTAACCCCAGACTTGTGATGCATAGAACATAACCGATCTTGCAGTAGTTTCGAAGATGTGGTATTTTGCAGCGAGGCTGATGTTTTTGTTTAGCATACACTCTTTCCATGTTGAGTTTATAGCTTGTTTTGCTTCTTTTAATTTTTCCTTTAGATGCAAGCTAATGTTATTTCGAGGTGTTATGATCACTCCGAGATATCCACATGTTCTCCCTCAAATCTCCATCTTTCTCTCCGTGTATGCCTCCCTCTTCCATTTCCAAACACCTTCACTTGCGATTTACTCATGTTCACGATAAGGTTCCACATTTTGCAGTATTCTTCCAGTTTTGTCATCATTCGTTGCAGCTTCTCTGGTATATCAGCCAAGAGGACGATATCATCCGTAAACATTAGAATCTTGATAGTGACACCGCCGTTCAAAGCCTGGACAATATCTTCTATGAATAATACAAATAAGAGCGTACTAAGTGTACATCCCTATTGCACTCCCGTGGTAACTGGAAAGCTCTCGGACATCTCCACCCCATTCCACACAGTGGCAGCGCAATGAGGATAGATAGCCTTTAAACTTGTCAAGATTTTAGTAGAAATGCTCATGGTTGACAATTTGTAGAACAGTAGATCCCTCTTTATACTATCAAATGCTGATTTAAAATCGACAAAATAAGTATAGGTGTTTTTGCCTTCTGCCCTGCGGATATCAACAATAGTGTTGAGCGTAAAAATATGGTCGACGGTTGAGTATCCTTTCCGGAATCCTGCTTGGCACTCACTCAGGATGTTATTTGTGGTGATCCAGTCCGTAAGGCGGTTAAACAAAATGCTCCCAAAGATTTTTCTTATGGAGTTAAGAAAGGATATGATTCTATAATTGTCTGGGCTGTTTCTGTCCCCCTTTTTATATATTGGAAAAATCACAGCTGCCTCGAAGCATGCAGGTAAGGTTTTCAATCCATATAAGCTGTTAAGCAGTTGGAGTAAGGTGTTCGCGAATTCATGGCTGCAGTATTTATAGAATTCGTGTGGGATTCAATCGTTTCCAGCTGCTTTTCTTTCCTTCATGTTCTGTAGAACGGTTTGTAACTCCAGCTGTGTAAAAGGTCTATCTAGTTGATGATTTTCAATATATGGTTCACAGTGCTGAAAGGGCAATACTATCCTTTCAACATTCAGAAACGATTCAAAATGGTTTTTGAGGTCATTTATTGGCACATTTATTCCAATTCTGGGCTTAGAGCCTTTTATATATCGGATTTCATTCCAGAACTCCTTTACATTTCTGCTGGCTGTGATAATTTAAAATTTGGCTTCGTAAAAAAGTTTCTTCTTTATTAAACATAGAATCTTAAAATCTTTTTTAGCCCTGGAGTACTCGTGTCTAAAAAACATCGTTGAAAATTTTCGAAAAAGATTTAAAAAGGAGAAGACTCTCTTTCGAAGCTTCTCACAGTCCTTGTCATAGCAGTCTTGCTTTGCCCCCTGCAAATTTTTGCTATTGATTTTCGGAGCAGCCTTTATTATAATTTCTTGCATCGCATCAATCGAGGGCACTATTTCTGTGTTTTGGAAGACTTCTAGTTCAAGATTTAGGGCTGCCTGGTAGCTCTCTTTATGACTGTGTCGCCATACAAGTTTTACTGCATGCCTTACTTCAGTTGGCATTGCGATTTGGTTATCTACAGCTATATTTAACTGGCAAGTAATTGGTAAGTCGTCTGAAAAACTTTTTGCAAGCACTTCAAAACTCTTGACTTCATAATTCCAGGTTCCAGATATAAGGCAGTAATCTATTACCGAGCTCGAATTTCCTCATACAAATGTGAATTCTCCAAGTTGGTAACCTTGTGTTCTCCCATTCAAAGGGACTAGGTTAAAGTATACTGAAAGTTCTATCAAGATTCTTCCTTTCCTATCAAGTATGTGATCCTTCGATGCCCTTTGCTTGTCTACATTTGATTGAAGGTCGTTTTCCATGTAGCACGTACTTTGGTATTTCCCGACCCTGAAAGCTGCTCTCAATGTCAACTCTATTATCTCCCTTAGTAGGCGCGGTGACCTTCTGCGTTTTGTGGTGGATCATAGACCCGACGTACTCTTTATGAGCGAATTCAAAAACTACTACGTAATACGGACAGATTCGAGTAGACGCGACTCAACAAGAGGTGGCGGTACGGCAAAAACTCGTTCGAAAACTACTACACTTCACAACGGTTGAACGGAGTGCAATTAAAAACTTTAGTTGTCTTGAGACAACCTTTATCTCGCTGCCTCTCAGGAATAATAGTTGTCTGTATCTAATATCGCCGTATGCTGCGTCAGGAACAGTTACTCAATTTAAAGCCGAAATCGAAAAATTGTTCGAAGATCTAGGACTAGACTAGTTTAAACAACTTTTTCGTCTTAGCGGGATAACTAAACGCGAAACATCCGAGCTGGATGAACTCAAGGGCCAATGCGAAAGGCAGATTTCTAAATTGCTTTATTGAGGAAAATCAAATCGGGTATAAATTAAAGTTTTGTAGCCCAGTCACACCAAGTTTTCCTTCTGGAAACTCTTATCTTGACCTTTGCATAGCGGACGAGCGACTGCCCTATGATAGCGGCCACAATGCTATAGTTATACCGGTATCATTTGCTGGCGACTCCATGTTTAGCTTCGCAACGCAGCACGAAGTCCCTAAATTGAATTTTAGGCAGACCGATCGGTGCAAATTCCAGCGTTGTGCCATCAGGAAATATAGGAATCTTACTAATGAAGAATTCGATTTTTATATTGGAAATCTAAATACGGTGGTATTACAAGCTATGGAATCGTCTGTTCCGAAAATCCAAAAATGGCATCGAATGTTATCGAAATCGTGACATACAAACTCTACAAATTTACAAAAGTTTTTTAATCACTCAAATAAATCGAATACGTCGTCAGTTCCAAGAAGAATCGTCCAACATAGAGCTGCAAAGGTTGAAATCTCTCCTGAGAAATGTGAGGACACTGCTAAGCCAGCTGTTTCGGAATAATGTCTACTATTACTGGAGGCAACGCGTCGAGAATATTTTGAGGTCTGACTCCAGGAATATGTTTTCTAAAATTAACCAAACCTTCAAGCCTCGAAACACTGTCAGAATTCCGAAACTAAAAGCCCCTCTGTCTTCTCTGTCACTTCTCTCCCAGGCAGAGATTAGCCCAATTATCGGTAATCATAGTGGGATGGATAAGTTAAATCTGTTCGGTTCTCGTTTCGAGGCAATCCATGCTAGCGAACTCCTTAGCTGCAGAACTGGCGAAGTAAATGACGAATTGTTCAGGTTTCACAATAACGAAACAGGAACCCTTTTGAGATTTTCTGAGAGATTAAAAGCTGACCAACTCACAGCTGAACAGACTGACAACTACTTTACAACCTTAGGCGAACTTACATACATATTCTTACTTACTTACTTAGGTGCCTCAACCAACAAACCCCTCCAGCCAGCCCTATCATGGCCAGCTGCCTCCAGTTGCGCACGCCAAGTTGGTTGTGGTCCCCCTCCACCTATTTACGTCACCTACCACGAGGTCGTCCTCTACTGCGCAGTCCATCCGGGGTGGATTCGAAGACTTTCTTGGTTGGAACGTTGGGCACCATCCGCTCTACATGACCCAGCCATCTTAGTCGTTGTATGTGAACTCTTCTGGCTAAGTCGATGTCATTATAAAGGCCGTATAATTCAGCATTGTATCTTCTCTTCCACTCGCCGTCTATGCAGACGGGACCAAAGATCACTCGAAGAACTTTTCTCTCGAAGTAAACAAATGCATCTTCATCCGATTTTGATAAAGCCCATGCCTCTGCGCCATACAGCAGGACTGGGATGATTAGTGTCTTATAAAGAGTTACCTTGGTAGATCGGGATAGGGCTTTCCTACTCAATTGCCTTCTTAGTCCGTAGAAACACAGATTGGCAAGAGTAATTCTTCGTTTGATCTCCCCACTGGTGTCATTTGCGGAGTTCACTATAGAGCCTAGGTAGACAAAGTCTTTTACTACCTCAAACTTACATCTGTCTATCGTGGCGTTCTGTCCAAGACGCCGATGTTGGCTGTCCTTTTTGTAGACAGCACAT